>QNQO01000402.1:0-600000 GCA_003290165.1 Berberis thunbergii | reverse complement strand
GTTTTTTTTTATTATTTTTTTTAAAGACAAATAAGCGTTATCCTAGCGCCCACTTGGATAGCTCTTTAAAAAAGTGTTATCTAAGTGGCGTTACCTAAGCTAATATTTGTAGTAGTGCCCCTTTTATGTCTAAAACCTTTCACAACCAACCTTGCTTTGTACCTTGGATGTGAGCTCTTGTCTTCAGTCTTTATTCTGTAAACCCACTTGTTTTTTAGAGCCTTCTTACCCTTTGGCAATTTCACCAAGTTAAAGGTGTGGTTCTCATGTAGGGATTTCATCTCTTCCTAGCTTCATGGCTGTTAACCACTCTTTCTTGTGTTCACCACTAATGGCTTCTTGGTAGTGCTCGGGTTCTCCTCCATCAGTGAGCATAACATATTCATTTAGAGGATATTTTTTTTACGGTTGCTTCTCCCAGGTAGTCCTTCTGGGTTGTGGTTCAGAAGTTCTTGTTCTTCTTCTTCAACTTGCTCATCTTGTTGAACTTGTTCATCATTTTGCTCAGTGTCATCATTACCCACTGGTACTTCTCCCCCATGATTGTCATGAACTTCTGGAGAGGATTCTAGATCAAGTTTGACTGGATACTCTTTGATTTTCTTCTCATATTTATCAAAATCTTTAATAGTTTGATCTTCAAATAATACAACATCTCTGCTTTTGATGACCTTCTCATCAACAGGATCCCACAATTTATATCCAAATGCTTCATGACCATAACTCAAGAATATACATTGTTTTGTCTTGGAGTCACGTTTGGACTTTTCATCTTTTGGAATGTGCACAAAAGCTCTGCAACCAAACACCCTCAAGTGATCATAGGAAACATCTTTTCCTTTCCATATTCGATCTGGAACATCACCATCTAATGGATAGGTTGGAGAGAGGTTAATAAGATGAACATCAGTCATAATGCTTCCCCCCAAAAACATCTCGGAAACCTGGCATGAGAGAACATACACCTGATTCTTTCAACAATCGTTATGTTCATTATCTCAGCCACTCCATTGTGTTTGGGAGTCTTGGGTACATTTCTTTGATGTTTAATTCCACGACTGTTGCAATAGTCATGAAAAACCCTCATGTATTCGCCTCCATTGTCTGTTCGAATACTCTTCAAAGTTCTCCCGGTTTCTCCTTCAACATTTGCCTGAAACAACTTGAATGCTTCGAAAACACAGTTTTTTGTCCTTAAAGCATAAACCCAGACTTTTCGAGAGTAGTTATCAATGAAAGTAACAAAATAACGTTTTCCACTAATGGAACTAACTTTCATTGGTCCGCACATGTCAGAATAAACCAAGTCTAGAACGTTATTAGTTTTATGAGGAGATGATCTTTTAAATGTTACCCTGTGTTTCTTACCAGCCAAGCAATGTTCACAGAGTTTAAGGTCAGTACCTTTACTTCCGGCAAGAGTTGTTTTCGGGCTAGAATTTGCATTCCTTTTTCACTTATGTGACCAAACTACTTGTGCCATAGCTTGGTTTTCTCTTCATCAACAGCAACATTAACTTTGCCTTTACTCATTTTTGTTTTCATTGTATAGAGAATAGATTGCTTCGATCCTCTTGCTACTAGCAAAGAGCCTTTAGTGAGTTTCCACTTGCCATTAGAAAATTGACTATGATAGCCATCATCATCTAGCTGTCTAGTGGATATCAAATTTAGACGGATGTCGGAAACATGTCTAACATCTTTGAGAACCAAGGTACAGCCGGTGTTGGTCTCGATATGGATTTATCTCATTCCCACAATTTTGCAACTGTTATCATTTCCCATCCGGACATGACTGAACTCACTATCTCTGCATGATGAGAAGAGTTCTCGTCTCGAGGTTACATGGAATGAAGCTCCTGAATCAATCACCCATCTTGAGTCATACCCAGTGTAACTAACAAAATCATCAGAAGCAAAAACAATATCAATACTTTCAAAAGCTAGAGCAGTACTGTCTTTTTGTTTTGGTTTTCCATTGTCATTTTCTTGCTTTTGGTATCTTTTCCATTTTTTGCACTCGCTGCATGTGACCCTTCTTGCCACAATAGAAGCATACAACTTCACTTCTTGACTTCGACTTCCCACGAGACTTGCTCCATGATCGGTTTCCATTTTGGGAAGATCGGTATTGGCTTTTCCCCCGCATCTCCTTCTGTTATGAAACAAGGGCATTTTCTGCGACTCTCTTCATTCAGTATGTGGTCCTTAACCAAGTCCAAGGTAATCTTCCCTTCAGGTGCATAGTTGCTCAACGTCACCACCAAAGTATCCCAAGTGTCTGGCAAAGAACTTACGAGTAATAGAGCTTGCAACTCATCATCGATAACCATCTTCATAACGTTCAGTTGATCCACCAAGCCTTGAAAATCACTCAGGTGCTCAGTGACGCTTCGACCATCATTGTACTTGAGATTTACAAGGCGTCGGATCAAAGTGGCTTTGTTCTGCACCATATTTCGTTCGTACATGGTTTCAAGTTTCGTCCAAAGAGTATGGGCATTAGCCTCTTGAGATACATGGTGGAATATACTCTGATCAATCCACCGTTGAATATAAGCCATTGTCTTACGGTGTAGAATCTCCCATTATTTATCGATCTTTCCTTCGGGCTTGTTACTCCCAAGGATAGGATCATGCAAATCCTTAAAATAAAGGATGTCTTCCATTTGTGGTTTCCAAATGGAGTAGTTTGACGAATTCAGTTTGACCATCGAACCCACCGACTCTTCCATCTCGAATCAAAAAAGAGAGAAGAAGAACACCTCGCCTTGAATTTGGCTCTGATACCAGTTGTTGGGTCAGGGCAATTAAGATCGCAGGGGAATAACGATCTTTCCTTTTCCTGATCTGTGTACGCCGATTTGATTTCTTCCAAACTCTTTATGAAATAAAGTATGCAGGAAAAACTAAAGTACAAAACACACGGATATTTACGTGGTTCGGCAAAGCCTACGTCCACGAGTAACTTCGGACCACTTCCACTATGTATGAATAATAGGATTACAACACTTACCCCCAAGGTAGATTACAATATCTCTCTCAATTGGCATGAGAGAGCATACACCTGATTCTTTCAACAATCGTTCTGTTCATTCTCTCGGCCACTCCATTGTGTTCGGGAGTCTTGGGTACAGTTCTTTGATGTTTAATTCCACCACTGTTGCAATAGTCATAAAAAACCCTCATGTATTCGCCTCCATTGTTTGTTCGAATACTCTTCAAAGTTCTCCCGATTTCTCTTTCAACATTTGCCTGAAACAACTTGAATGCTTCGAAAACACAGTCTTTTGTCCTTAAAGCATAAACACAGACTTTTCGAGAGTAGTTATTAATGAAAGTAACAAAATAACGTTTTCCACTAATGGAACTAATTTCATTGGTCCGCACACGTCAGAATAAACCAAGTCTAGAACGTTATTAGTTTTATGAGGAGAGGATCTTTTAAATGTTACCATGTGTTGCTTACCAGCCAAGCAATGTTCACAGGGTTTAAGGTCAGTACCTTTTACTTCCGGCAAGAGTTGTTTTCAGGCTAGAATCTGCATTCCTTTTTTGCTTATGTGACCAAGCCGCCTGTGCCATAACTCGGTTTTCTTTTCATTAGCAGCAACATTAACTTTGTCTTTACTCATCTTTGTTTTCATTGTATAGAGAGTAGATTGCTTCGATCCTCTTGCTACTATCAAAGAGCCTTTAGTGAGTTTCCACTTGCCATTAAAAAACTGACTATGATAGCCATCATATCATCTAGCTGTCCAGTGGATATCAAATTTTGACGGATGTCGGGAACATGTCTAACATCTTTGAGAACCAAGGTACATCCGGTGTTGGTCTCGATATGGATTTCTCCCATTCCCACAATTTTGCAATTGTTATCATTTCCCATCTGGACATGACCGGACTCACCATCTGTGCATGATGAGAAGAGTTCTCCTCTCGAGGTTACATGGAATGAAACTCTAGAATCAATCACCCATCTAGAGTCATACCAAGTGTAACTAACAAAATCATCAGAAGCAAAAACAATATCAATACCTTCAGAAGCTAGAGCAATATTGTCTTTTTATTTTGGTTTTCCATTGTCATTTTCTTGCTTTTGGTCTCTTTTCCATTTTCTGCATTCTCGCTGCATGTGGCCCTTCATGCCACAATAGAAGCATACAACTTCACTTCTTGACTTCGACTTCCCATGAGACTTGCTCCTTGTTCGATCTCCATTTTTGGAAGATCAATATTGGCTTCTCCCCCGCGTCTCCTTCCATTCAGAAACAAGGGCCTCAGAGTTGATAGATACTCCTGCATCTTTTCTACGACTCTTTTCATTCAGCGTGCGGTCGTTAACCAAGTCCAAGGTAATCTTCCCTTCAGGTGCATAGTTGCTCAACGTCACCACCAAGGTATCCCAAGTGTCTGGCAAAGAACTTAGGAGTAACAGAGCTTGCAACTCGTCATCGAGAACCATCTTCATAATGTTCAGTTGATTCACCAAGCCTTGAAAATCGCTCAGGTGCTCAGTGACGCTTTGACCATCCTTGTACTTGAGATTTACAAGGCGTCGAATCAAAGTGGCTTTGTTCTGTGTCGTCTTCCATTCATACATGGTTTCAAATTTCGTCCAAAGAGTGTGGGCATTAGCCTCTTGAGACACATGGTGGAATATACTCTAATCAATCCACCGTCGAATATAATACACGGTCTTACGGTGTAGAATCTCCCATTCTTTATCGGTCTTAAATTCGGGCTTGTTACTCCCAAGGATAGGATCATGCAAATCCTTACAATAAAGGATGTCTTCCATCTGTGGTTTTCAAATGGAGTAGTTTGACGAATTCAGCTTGACCATCAAATCCATTGACTCTTCCATCTCGAAGAAAAAAAGAGACAAGAAGAACACCTCGCCTTGAATCTGGCTCTGATACCAGTTGTTGGGTCAGGGCATTTAAGATCGCAGCGGAATAACGATCTGTCATTTCCTGATCTATGTACGCCGATTTGATTTCTTCCAAACTCTTTATGAAATAAAGTATGTAGGAAAAACTAAAGTACATAACACACAGATATTTACGTGGTTCGGCAAAACCTACGTCCACGGGTCACTTCGGACCACTTCCACTATGTATGAATAATATGATTACAACTCTCACCCCCAAGGTAGATTACAATATCTCTCTCAATTGGTTTATCACTCACACTCTAATGAGAAGGAATGGAGTGGAATGGAGAATGACACTTCTTTATATAGGCCACCCAATACATTAACATTAATTTCATTCAAGATCCAAAAACAATGAATCTCAAATTCCCATGTAGCTAGTCATTTGGAATTTCTAAGATGTCATCTTTAAATTCCAAGTTCATCGTGCATGTACCAAAACACATTCATTGTGAGGTGGAAGGATGTGGAAGGACACAACAATGAATCCTCATGTTACCGTTCATTGCATTCGAGTATCAGCAGGAAGGGGGTATTGTAGCCTCGTGATATCCTAACTTGCTTTCTGGTGAAGTGTTTGTCTATGTTTTGGCATGCTTTAACTCGAGGACACTCTAATGGTGGTGATCACAATCCATGATGGGATTGTCCTTCTTGTCCAATCAACTCCTCCAAATACATACATTTCTACAAAACTTTGGCCGAGCTTTATGCAATTGAAGCCAGCTTTTTGACAATTAGAAGCAGGGAACGTAGGCTGTTCCCTGATTCACAGGCCACGTTTCAGCTTATGAATGTAGGGCCAAATGTGAGGCCATGCTAAGCATGGAAGCCCCAGCTCACCAATATATTAGGTTGAAAGCCAATGTTGAAACTTGGTCTGTAAAGTTGGGAGACTTTTGGTTTGAGCTCTGATGATTGATAACTATATTGTTAAAAAAAAAAAAACTAATGGAGAAAAGGCAAAATGCTCGTCTAAATTCAATTAAACTGTGTATATGTTGGTGATACAAAAGGGAACAACAGGGACTACAAGAAGTAATCACTACCATCATCATAACTCTCACTTAAGCTTCAAGTGAGAGCAAATCAAAGAATTAAGCAGTATTGCAAACTACATCAAGCTATTTCCCTAACTTGAGATTCAACTTCATGCAGGGGTAGACTAATACAACATTGATCTGATATGTGGTATGTATCGCATCTATTGGATTCTCCCATTGACCTAGTTCATTGGCAAAGACTGGGTTCCAGGGCGCATAATCCTTTATCAGTTTCCCAACTTGATGTAGGGCATTCAACCAATTGGATAGTACTACTCATCGTATAATGAGATTGTAAGAGGAGTTGTATGTCTCATCAGCATATTCATATCCAAGACTGTCGGCACAGGTCTGGAACCATTGAATGTCGGAACTTGGAACTTGGAAGCCCACCAAGACATTTGCACCTGCTTCACCCTGTTGAGAAAACAAGATGAAATTGGAAGTTCAGTGTAAGCAGTATGAGAAAACTTATTAAAAAAAAAACATCAAAGTGGTAGCCAATCAACTCATTAATTAATGTAATATAACTTTGTCAAGCAAGCTGAAGTGGACAACGAAAGTTAATCTACATACCTGTGTCCAGTAATGGAATAAGCTGATGTTCCATCTTGGACTGAACGCATCCAAGAACTTCATCAGAGCACCTTGTCTGTTTGGGAAAATAAATCGATAAAGACGCTCACTCTGAACATCAGTTCGGCCACTACCCATCTGGAGAGAATTCAAAGCATAATAATATTAGTTCACAATGGTTTGGTGCAGTTGCATCGCATGCTGAAAAATTCAACCGGCAGCATCTAGAAAAAATCAATGTGCCAGTTAGAATCACCATTCACTGGTTCTAACCAGCAGGTTCGAAATCTTCAGATGGTGTGCAAAAACTTTTTATCAAAGCTAGTTTTATCTATTGATTTGCAACTCTCATTTGGTTCTTTATCTAGCCCTTGCAGATCATGGATCACTTAATTATTCCAGCAGAAAACAACCTTGTGATTCCTACCAGCAAGAATGAACTTAGATTGACTTGTCTAATAGAAATGATTACCAGATGCCGAAGGTGATCTTTAACCAAGTCATTTGTTGTAAGATCATCTGTTCTAAGTTGGGCAGATTCCAAGCGATTTACCATTGCTGCGAGCTCAGAAACAGTGTGAAGACCAACACTACAAAACAGATAGGAATCCCATGTAAATATTTTAAAGGAATATTTAACTCAGAAGCAAAAAATAGAATAAATTTGCATTCCTTTCACTTACCTATATAGAACAAGAGCCTCTTTTTCTCTACAATCATATCTGTATTTGAACTCCGTAATAATCACTGGACCAATCTGATAAGAAAGACAATTTTAATAACCTTAGTACCAAGATGAAAGAAGAAGTTTCAAATAAAAAATCGCCAATGAAGGCTGTGTACCAGCTCAGCAAACCGTCTAAAGCTCCCCGACGCCTCTGGCAGGTGAGTGGCAAGAACGGCCTCTTTATGCCTACCAACATTAGCAAGTTCAGACACCATCCTGAGTCTATCAAAGTTCATGTTTGCCCCACTTGTTATTGCTACAACACTTTCATCTGTAAGGCCGTAGTACTTGCAGTATGCTTCTGCTCCCGCTAGGGCAAGAGCTCCTGCCGGTTCTAAAATGCTCCTTTTCTCCTCAAACATATCCTATACCGGCATATATTAACACAAGCAATGAAATTTCTGAATTGTATTGTTATTGATGATTGATTAATACAGTAGAGCTGGAGTGATATTTTTTATATTATATATTCATAATTTAAGTTGTTAATGGAAACCATAGTTTAATATAGATTGATTCACCTTTATTGACGCACAAATAGCATCTCGATTGACAAGAACCACTCCATCTAACAATTCCCTACACAAGCGAAAAGGTTCTTCTCCAACAACTTTCACAGCCACACCATCTGCGAAGCCTCCCACATGCTCAAGCATGACTCTCTCTCCATGATGCAAGGATAACGCCATGGCATTTGCATCATTAGGCTCCACACCGATGATCTTTACCTGCATAAATACAAACACACCTTTTTTACTAAAAATTGTCTTTAATATCTAAATAAGGAAATAAAAACTTGCAGACTTCAATATACATTTCCTCACACACCACCAGAACCGAAAACAACACCCAAGATATGATCCAGCACACAAACCTGGGGATAAATTTGCTTTACATAAGTGGCGATTCCAGCTATCAACCCACCACCACCTACAGGCACGAAGATCGCATGTAATGGTTTTTTGGTTTGGCGCATAATCTCCATCCCGACTGTTCCTTGTCCAACTATTACATCTGGATGATCAAAAGGAGGTACAAACGTCCGACCTTCCTCTTCACCTCGCCTTTTAGCATATGCTTGTGCTTCATCATAGGAATCGCCCACAAGGACAACTGTTGCTCCTAACCTCTCCACAGATTTCCACTAAAAAAAAAAGCGTAAATACTAATCATTTTCATGAATAAGAATACGTGAATTATTCAGTGAATTACTAACTATGAAACTGACCTTGATATCAGGTGTTGTAACAGGCATAACAATCACAGCATTACAACCTAGTCGCTTTGCGGCTAATGCAACACCTTGGGCATGATTTCCGGCGGATGAACAAATCACTCCTTGGTCCAGTTGGTACTGTGAAAGCTTTGCCATCATGTTATACGCTCCTCTTAGCTTAAATGAGAAAACCTGTACATAGATGTAATAAACAAAAGAGATCACAATCTGACCCTTGATGGTAATAACATCATTTTGTAACAAACCCATATTAGATTCAGACAAAATTATGAGATACCAAATCTAAATTTCACATTTGTGAAGTTTATCCAAATAAACAGAAAATTGAACTTTGATCATTTGCTCAATAATAGAGATGAAGAAATGAAGCTTACAGGTTGAAGATCTTCTCTCTTGAGACAAATGTCGACACCTAGCCTCTCGGAAAGCTTCGTAGCATGCTGCAATGGAGACTCGATAGCGACATCGTAGACCGTAGAAGACAATATGTTTGTCAAGTAAGTTGTAGCACTTAGTCCATTGTCCTCCTCAGCTGGACCAGTAGAAGACCGGTCCGGCACAGCTCCAAGAAACCCGCTTTCGTATTGTAAAGACTCCGCCATGACCTTCTTCAATGCTGGTGGTGGTGATGGCGCTAACTTCACTGGTTTTTCGCGGGAATCAACTGTCTTGGGTTTCTGGGTTATCTCCATTACAGCTGAAATTGAAACCCTTTTAGTCATTTGGGGTCTTAAAATGGTGGTTGTGAGAGGGAAGTTTGAACATTTCGCACGTGTGGAGTTTCTCAATAGCACGTGTGGGGTGGTGAAGCTCAGAGACTCCATTGTTGTTGCAGAAAACAGAGCAAGGGAGATAAACAGGGAGAGCTAATTAACTCTGATGATGAAGACTTGTTTGAAGACCTATCTATTTAAAGATTTATTCACGTGCCTTGCACGTGCTTATTTTTACGACAAATATGAGAAATGATTCCTGCTATACATGACCTCTAATTACTTACTAGATCACTAATTAAATCATATTTCTATTGCTAAATCCAAAATCAAGCATTACAGATGAGCTATGGTTTTGTAATATATATATATTTTTTTTGCTTAGTCATTCATAAGAATTAGTTGTTCTTCAAAGACTTGTTAGAGAGAAGAATTTGATTCCAAGTTATGGCAAGGGACCATAAGAACCATACTTGTTTTCAACTCTCTGGTTTGCTCCATTAATTGTACATTGCTATCAACATAATTGTACCCTAATCCTGTTAATGAATCGCGATTGTATATTGCTATCGGCATAATTGTATGGCTGCTTAATACATTATCGTCCAAAAGCAACTAGCCTTAAGAAAATAATAGTCTTTGATTATCGTCTTCAAATCTTATTTATTTATATTATTATTATTGTCATGTCCAAATATTATAGAGCACATCAAATTGCAAACTACTTATATTACAATATAAATAGATATAACTCGAAGCATTAGACATTGTGAAGAGAGATTATCTTAGACTAACAATAGTTAGGGCGGCTTACTAACAGGTGACTTCTTCAAAGTTCAAAGGCTCGAGACTAGCAATAGTGTTCCCTTCCGATCCTCATCTTGCAGGTGTTATTATCTTTCATCCCGTCGATGGTTTCATGTCATTCAATCAAAATGTATTCCATGTGCATCCATTTGATACTGATGAACACTTTGAAAACTTCATCGTTAAGGATTTTTTTAACTACGATTTACATATAAACACTTTAGAGATTTCATCATTTTTTTTTAAATCATAATAGTCATTCAATAACTATATGTTTATATTAAACATTTTAAGAGATTCTTATTAGAGATGCTTTCAATAGTCATTCGTTAGTGTCAAATCAAATGGTTGCACATGACATGTCTCTGGCCTCAATTATTAATTTACTCTGTTCTCTCGTCCTTAGTTTGTTGAGTCATTAGGTTTTTATGCACATTCATTATTTTTTATGTAACAGGTTTCACAATCACTTTCGATTCACGGGTTAGTTTGTTTTCATTTTTCAATCTAAAATCTGTTATCGGAAAAGAAAAAAAAAACTTTCAAATCCAAGAGACAAGGAAACATCGACCGTAACAAAATTTAGTATGTGGGGCAAATCTAGAAGGCCATTGTCCTAATAATACTACGTGTAGGAACATATTGCATCACAAAAGAGATTTACCCTAAGGTCTTATATCTTATTCTTCTTGATGATATCGTTAACTTGTATTTATCTTTAAATTGAGCAAGAGTTGTTGATGCTTGAAGTCATGAATCCCTTAATCGTGTATGTTAAAAGATGTTTTAGAGGACGTATTTTTGTATCAATTCAATACTTTGGTTTCACAATGTGATGTACTATTTTCTCTTAATGTAACCAATGTTATGTAATGAGAATGACCTAAAATGATACTTGTGTATGGGGTTTGTTTGGTTGCATGAAAATTGAAATTGATTTCGTGAATCCAATTTCGAGGTTTCTCTTTATACTTGAATTCCCATAAGTAGTGAGAAAACAGTTTTATGAATAATCAATTCCCTGTCAGTACAACGTAACAGCAAAAATCTGCATAACAAGAAAAATGGTTAACTAAATAGACCCTTAGATGTTAATCTTCGGTAGTTGCAACAAACTAATAACACTAAATCGATGAACATGCTTACCTAGCATTGATCCCTAATAGCATATCTACAAGTAAAACGATAAACAACCTTTTGTAGGTCCAACATGCCCATTAACCCTAATGTAAACATCCTCGTCACAATCGCCTTTTTTCCTAATTAAATGGCCCAAAGTCCAAGCCCTACCTCGATACAGCTCTTAAAAATTGACCGGAATTCCTAAAATGACGAAGCCCGACATTATGTAGTCAGTTATTTTTAGGCATTTACATCATATCTCCGGACACTGGGCCTATTTTTCTCTGGAATCATATATGTGTTTAAACTCGGTAATATACATTGGACCCACCTGATAACAAAGAAAAACTCATATGCTTAGTTACCGAGTGAAAGAAGATGCATTTGTAAAGGTCATACGAAGCCAGGATGCTTACATACCAACTCAGCAAATAGTTTAAAGCTCCCTGGCACGTCTGGCATGTTAGTGGCAAGAACAGCCTCTCGTTGTCTACCAACATTAGCACGTTCAGTCTATCAAAATTCATGTTTGCCCCACAGGTTATTGCTACGACACTTTCATCTTTGAGGCCGTAGTACTTGCAATATGCTTCTGCTCCAGCTAGGGCAAGAGCCCCTGATGGTTCTAAAATGGTCCTTTTCTCCTCAAACACATCCTGCAACAATATAAATTTAAGCAAACAATGAGTTGTCATTGGTTTATGTAACAAGATGGTAAGAAGTTTAGGATTGATTGACTAAACTGTATTGTTAACCAACATCCTAAAACATACAGCAGTAATCCCTTTAAATAATACTTTGTAATTCATCTTCATAAACTAAGCAATTAAAACACAACCACGGTCTAATACTAGAAATAATCTCCAATCATATCATAATCGTCAATGCATGCAACATAAGAAAAGTTAGAACGGGAAAACATTAAGTACAACATGGAGAAGAGAATCCATGTTTTTTCTCCTCAAATATGATCCACTTAAACAACTACATTAGTCTAACTATTCCACTTTCTTTCCTCACCATATTGAACAATTTTCACAAATGGGAACGATTCCTCCTCTAGCTGATGAAAATCAAATATGAGACAAATTAGACTTTCTCCTGCAAGTCTAACTCTGTTTATTCAAATTGCCATTTCAAGAGAGAGAGAACAGAATATCAAAAATCTTAATAATCATTAATCACTGTAAGACGATATCTAATTCTCAAGGGTAAAAAGGTTAAGTTTAAGATCAAAGGAATGGAATAAATTTGGTATGCCGAGGTACTATGGCTGTTGACATACCAAAGATTGCCAGAAGTTCAAGTCCAATTTGGACAAAGAGGTTGAACTATAGAGACTGGAGGGAACTCCTGAAATATTAATTCTATATCACATTTAAGTTTTAGCCTCTCTATATGCACCAATAGAAATCTTGGCCGCATAATTTATGATACATGATGCATTTGCATGTACCTGACCTGACCTTTATTTTATTTAGTTTGGTTTTATGCTCATCGTTTCCATTTTCACTCCTTTGATATAGTTGGGGGCCAAACCATGCAAATCATTATTTATTTCTCACTCTTTGAACTCTGCATTGTTGAGGTTGTTGATATCTTTTGAAAGAAAGATTTATTCTGGTGACTTATTTACATCACATTGGTATCAGAGTGGCTGTTGGATATTGTGAGCCAAAAATAGAGATGAAGATGAATACGCAGGAGTGAGAGTCAAATGGAATCATGGATGATGCCATCCACAAGAGCTTAAGTTCAAGGACACCCAAGTGTCACCGATAGAGGCAGCATGGAATGACAAAGGAAATAGCTCTGTAAGAGCATTGAAATTCAATTTGACAGCTCAGGAGAATGTGCTATCACGCGGGCTGGCAGGTTAATCTATCAATTACCCCTCTACTACTTACTTTTATTCTTTAATTAACACATATACCGTAAGTTTATAAAGTCTCGGAGAATCAAGGATGATACCAGTGAACTGACCACAACTCATTCACATTAAGAAGCTTAACAAAGATAGAGGGAAAAATTTCTGAGAAAATGATAACAAAATAAAAAAGAGAATCACCTTTATTGATGCACAAATAGCATCTTAGCTAACAAGAACCACACCATCTAATAACTCCCTACACAAATGAAAAGTTTCTTCTCCAACAACTTTCACAGCCACACCATCTGCAAAGCCTCCCACCTGCTCTAGCATGACTCTCTCCCCATGATATAAGGATAACGCCATTGCATTTGCATCGTCACCAATGATCTTTACCTTCACACACACGAGCATTTTGTTACTGAAAAAAATGATTTTATATGCTCGAAGTTTGAGCTAAGATATAGCTTTACTAACTCTACTATTATAACCATTCAGATAGGGAATGGCAAAGTTTCATGGGAGTTGAGATTTGGTTTGCTTATTCTGAAAATTAGTTAATTTCTAATATAAAGGTTAAAAAGACTAAGATCAAAGGAATGGAAATTTGGTATGTCGAGGTACTATGGCTGTCTGACACAGTGTAGTCAAGGTGGTCACCTAGGCGCTCTTCTAGGCGTTTTTACAAAAATCAGCCTCAATATGAGGCAATGCAATAAAATGAAGCATTCGCCCGGCTGCTATCAAAGGTTAAAGAAGGCTTTCTTTTTTTTCTTCACCTTCTTTATATTCATCCTCCTCTCATCTTCCCTCTCCACTCTCTATGAGAAATAAGAAGTTTGAGAACTAATTTCCTTATGTTTTGATTTTTTTGTAGCCGATTTTATTTTGCCTGATTTAGTGGATTCTATGCAATTGTGCAACTATGTTTTTACTTGTTTTTTTATTAATTTTTATTATGATATATGCATGCTAGTATATTAAGAAAATATATTCAAAATCGTTTATAAATTATGTATGCTAGTATGCAAATATAATTTATTAACAAAAGAAATCCAAAAAATAAGCCAAGTGTGCTTTATGTCACTAATGGACACTCATTGCCTTGCACCTTGCACCTTAGGTATTGTCAACCATGTGCGCCTTGCCTCCACCTCAACGCTTTAACTATACCATGACACCCTAATGTTTGCATTTTGTTATGGACTTCAACAAACATATTTCTTTCAAGCCATTTTTTTAAAATCACTACACAGTAAAACCTTTCATCATAACAAACCAGATGAAACACAACTTAAGATATGATGTAGCTGACAAACCTCGGGCAAAGCATGCTTTACGAAGGAAGCAATTCCAGCTATCAGTCCACCACCACCAACAGGAACAAAAATTGCATGTAAGGGCCCTTTTGCTTGAAGCACAATCTCCATGCCAACAGTTCCGTGATCCACTATTACATCTGGATGATCAAAAGGAGGTACAAAGGTGCGACCTTCCTCTTCACTCTGCCTTTTAGCACATGCTTGTGCTTCGTCATAGGAATCCCAACAAGAACAACTTTTGCCCCACAGATTTCCACTGACAAGAATATGAAAATGAAAGGAAGAAAGAAACTATTGAAAAGAGAACACAATAGAAATATGACTAGGAGAGAACTAAAGAACATGTTCATGAAATGTCAGTTTAACCAAACCTGACCTTGATATCAGGTGTTGTAACAGGCATAACAATCACAGCATCACAACCTAGTCTTTGGGCAGCTAATGCAACACCTTGGGCATGGTTTCCAGCCGATGAACAAATCACACCCTGGTCTAATTGACCCTGTGAAAGCTTTACCATCATGTTATAAGCTCCTCGCAGCTTAAATGAGAAAACCTGTAGAAACCCATGAAGGAGATCACCATTACAATCACCAGTTCCTAGGAGCATTTCCAACCATGTCCCGCATTTTCTTCAAGATTCAGGGTGTCTTAATGCAGGCCAAACTGAATTCTGCAAGTACCACTAGCGTAGATGTAATGGCACTTCAAACCAAAAAAATGCAAGAGACAACATTTGCACTAGTTTTTGTGGGATGAAGGCCTTCATATCTAGTCACTTTTTGCAGTTTGGAGTTTTGGGGTTTAGTGGTTGCTCCCCTAAATATGTTTTTCCCCAAATTTACTGTTTTGGGTTCTATCAATGGAGATGCTCAAACATTCACAATCACTTACCATTACAATCTGATTCTTTCAGGAAATAAGTGAAAAACTGTTTGTTGAGGATAAAAACTTTCAAAAAATTTCCAATTGAAAGAAACCCCAAATGAGAATCAAAAGTTAACCAAAATCTATGAAAACCTAAAAGGGCAGCGACTACTCCACACCGCCATTTCCTATTTCATTGCCGTTTTCTCTTTCTTACACCACTGTTGAGTTTTTTTTTTAACCTACTCAGACCACCAATAAGTATGCATAATTTAACAGAGAAATCCAAACTCAAAATGAAAAAATGCAAAATAGGTAACTTTCGACCAATTTAAACCCTAAATTGAGACTGATTCTCAAGCTCATCAAAGCACAAAAGTTGTAATACTATGAGTTATCTAATAAACAAAACTTGAATCACTTCAAAATATTTTGAAATGAGCAAGTTATAATCATTTTACTAAAGTCGCGCAAATTACTCTTGCAATGAAAACAGGATAGTGTCCCTGACTTTCGGTCAACTTATATGCTCGATCAAGATCGATTCTCAAGCTCATCCAAACACAAACATTGTAGTACTCTGACTTATATAATAAACACAACATCATTTTAAAATATTTTGAAATGAGCAAGCTATAGTCATTTTACTAAAGTCGCGCAAATCTGTCTCGCAATGAAAATGGGATAGTGTTCCTGACATTCGGCTAACTTATGTACTCGATCAAGACCGATTCTCAAGTTGATCAAAATACAAATATTGTAGTACTCTGAGTTATCTAATAAAAAAAACTTGAATCACTTGAAAATCTTTTGAAGTGAGAAAGTTATGGTCATTTTACTAAAGTCGCGCAAATCTATCTCTCAATAAAAATGGGATAGTGTTCCTGATTTTCGGCCAACTTATATGCTACATCGAGACCAATTCTCAAGTTGATCAAAACACAAACGTTGTTGTACTCTGATTATCTAATAAACACAACTTAAAATTAAATCACTTGAAATTTTTTTGAAATAAGCAAGTTATGGTCATTTTACTAAGTCGCGCAAATCTGTCCGAAAAAATTTGCTAAAATTTCCTGTTCGCCCGAAACAATGCGAGGTTTTTGCAAAAACTCGTAGAGTTCCGGGCAAACAGGAAATTTTAGCAAATTTTGTTACTGCTTGCCCAAATCAATGCGAGGTTTTTAAAAAAACCTCGCATTGTCTCAGGCGAACAATATTTTTTTGTGATTTCTAAAAAAAATTTTGAAGTTTATTTTGTTTTGTGATTGAAAATATTTCTTAAGTTTTCATGAGATTACTTTGTTTTTCTGAAAAATTTTGGGGCGGTTGCGATATAGGGTTTGATTTTTAAGGGTTTCGATTTTGACGGAAAGGGAAGCAATTTTCGAGGGAGAGATAAGAGATTGGTTTCGATTTTGCAAGAGATTTTAATTTGGGAAAGAGAAGAGATTCGAATGGGGAGGGAGGAATGGAGTTTCGATTTGAATGGGAGGGAAAAATGTTGGTTTTTTGTTTATATAGATGAAGTGGGAGAGTATAGTGGTGTGAGAAAGAAAGTAGATGGTGTAGGAAAGTATAATGGTTTGAGAAAGAGGAAATGGTGGTATGGAGTAGTCCCTGCCAACCTAAAACTACAATGACCTAATTTACCACACCTCACCTAAATTTTATTATGGTTGAACAAAAAACCGACCGAACTGATCAATTTGGTTTAAGTTTGGTTCGGTTTCGATTTTAAAAAATTTTAAACTGAAGTGGTCGGTTTGGTTTTCGATTTCAATGTTATTTCAACCGACAAAACCGAACCAACCCAATATATATAATAAATAATATATATTTTATATAAAAATAATATAATATGTTTAAAATAGTCGATCAGTTCAGTTTTATTTCGATTTTAGTCGGTTTGATTTCGGTTTGAAAATTTTGAAATCGACCAAAATCGATTTGGTTCACGGTTTAGGCGAAAAACCAAACCGTCAATTCGGTTTTCAACCCTAAATTTTTACAGAATTCTAATAAGAACAAACCCTTTTGTTGAAATATTAAAACACTTCAATTATCCATGGGCCTAAAATTGCCCATGTGCTTATCTACGGTAATATGGTGAGAATTTACAGTGATACCCACTAATACAGTTGTAGTCCCATGACTCCGCTCTTGCTTCCACTTGATATATAATTGGATTCACAATTTAGAGAATTTGGCAATTTATCATTATCTAGCCACAACAAAAAAGTTAACTTTATCGTTGTCCCACAACTTCGCTCTTGCTTCGAGCTTTTAGAGAGTTTAGCAATTTATCATTGTCTAGCCACAACAAAAAAATGAACTTGCTCACAAATTGAAGAGTCCCTCTACAATGCCTGATCTTTTATGCATGGATGGTGCCATACACTTGTTTTGTTGATGTGACACTTAATATCAGTTTTGCCAAACTCATCATCCCATCCCATCTTCCCATCCATCATCTCATCCCATCCCATCATTTTATCGATGGTCAAACCATCATCCCATGGCCAACATCATCCCATCCCCGTTTGGAGGCATGTTTAGGAGATCCGCTCTCCAAACAAAATTTAAATGTCACGTGAGCAAAAACAGGTGCATAGCACCATCCACAACATACCAAGGCACTGTAGAATTTTGACAAATTGAATCCCAAGCTGATTAAAAAAAAAAGCAACTTACGGGTTGAAGATCCTTCCTTTTGACCAAAACCCAACACCCAATCTCTCCAAAAGCTTCGTCGCACATTCCAACGACGACTCCACAACAACATGGTGAACCTGCGAATAAAAAAAGAGAAAATGTTCTTAAAGTACGCACTTGCACTCGCACTCGGCCCTCCTCTACCTCCATTTCCCTCCTCTTCGAGCTTCTTCGGCACTGCTCCGAGATACTCGCTTTCGTATTGCAGAGACTTTGATGTCACCTGTCACGCCCTGATTTTTTAACAATATAAATTAATAGCTTGTCCAAAACCAAGGCACGACAGGAACAAATTAAATGGTACAGTCATAAGGCAGTAAATATAATAAATAGCTTCCTCAACATTCTTCCTCTAAAAATGAGGTCCACAATTATAAACCCAAGCCACAACATAAATAAATGAAAATTACATTAATCAATTCCCAAATAAATCTCTTACTAAAATCTGAGCATTTATAACTAAACCCTACATCTGATTACCTATGAATAATAATAATAAAGATCTAGCAAAAAACGTGTCGAATCCTCAGCTATCGCCAAGCAGCTAATATCACCCTTGCGCTCCAATTGACCCTGATAAGTCTCTAGGGCTACGCTCATTCAGAACGCACCAAAATTTGTAAAACAATACAAAATTTGGGTCAGTATATTAATACTGGTGTGAGCAAACTTACAAATTGAGACAATTAAATATAAAAAAATGCATTTCACCTTAAGGAAGACGGTAGTTCTCATTCGAGATTTGAATGAGCTGTTAGTTTCTTCCCTCAAGTCTAAGCTGGTACATGCCAAAATAATTCATACACAATTTCATGTTATGATCAATTCAATGGTTTTATTTATTTTCCTAATTCTTGGCTTATTTTCCACAATCGCACTCTCTTCCTGTGTGCCTCCATTGCCATCGAAGCCACTCGAAGCGTACATGACCCAAGTGGGGTGCCTCATCAAGTGTCATGTCATCTCATCCGAAGTTCAATACCTGACAAGTATTTTCTAAATACTACACGTACTACCGAACTCACATGGAACGACATACCGATATGCAAGCAAGTCTGTATAGCCAAAATAATATCACACAAATACAAGCAAGTCTGTATACAAAACAAAATCATATATATATATATATATATATGTATTTTGGAGTTGTGGAAAAGAGCGCAAATAAAATCAGCTAATTTTCACTATTAATTTATAATTTCATTATTAAATTATCTAAATAAAGACAAGCAGTAATATCTCTAATATAAACTAAACCCTTAATGGTCAAATGTTGGGACACCCAACACACCACATATGAACACCTACAGTATAACAACACTTTAACTAAATTCATTAATTGAGGTATTTAAGGAAAATGATTGAAATACCTTGTTGTATAAATACAAAGCCCAAATTAAACTTGCATTTTAAACTAGCCCTAAATCAAATCATGAACATGGGATAAAACCGGAAAAAATATTTTATTAAGAAGGTGCCGTCTCCATCAATAATAAAACCGAATTTCATAAGGGTGTCTCCATGAGAAAAACAAAAAACAAAAAACAAAAACAAAAAACAAAAAAACAAAAAACAAAAAACAAAAAACAAAAAACAAAAAACAAAAACAAAAAACAAAAAACAAACAATCAATTTCATTAAAAATGTCCCCCTTCCATCAACCAAAAAAACAAAACACTTTTCTAATCTGTTTTTTTTTTTTTTTTTTCCATTCATTAATTAAAGATGTCCCCATCCACCATTTAGTCAAATTTTCCTTCGAAGACTTCCCATCCCATCAACAGTAAAAAAAACAGTTTTCATTAAATACCAAATGTCCTCATTCATCAACAGTAAAGACACTTTTCATTAAACTATTTTTCATTAAACTATTTTTCATTAAATAAAGATGTCCCCATATCAACAGTAAAAAAAACGGATTTCATGAAAGATGTCCATCAACAGTAAATCAGTTTTCATGTCTCTATCAACAGTAAATCAATTCTCATTCAAGATATATCCCCATATCAACAGTAAATGACGGATTGCATGAAAGATGTCCATCAACAGTAAATCAATTTTCATTGAAGATGTCCCCATCAACAGTAAAAATAAATTTCATTAAAGTGGTGATGACAAGATTTCATCAAAGGGGTGTTCTCCATGACGTGATGAAAGATAGTATGATGGTAATATTTATTTGACAAATAGATTTTATACTAAACTCAACAAACAATATATAAAAATGAAGATTAGAGTTTTTACTCACCGTTTTTGCAAATATCCCAAAGTTCTTCCTTTATCGCCTCCCACTTTTTTTCTATGTAAGTTTTTCCTTTTCTTCTGTGTGTATCCAGAGAGAAAAAAATGAGGCTAGGGTTTGTATGAGTTTTTAATTAGGATTTCTTTGGCTAAACATAACCATCACTCATCTCTTACCCACCACCAACCCAAACCTAGATCCTAAGTTAAAATCATAAAATATATAATTATCTGTAACTATTACCAATTAATAAATATTACACTAAGATAATAAAAGTATATCAGTAAGTGAATTGGGCGGGTATTACATCACCCCTCTTCAATGGCGGAGGTGACGAAATTGCCCCAGATATCGAAACCCTGAGTTTGGGATTTAGTGTTTGAGTGATAGGGAAAATGGGGTTCGCTCGGATTGGACAGAGAAGTGGTTGGTTTGAAGGGGTGAAGGTTATAGACTCCATTGTTGCAAAACAGAGAAGAAACAGAGCAGCAGAGGTTCTATTTAGGCATGGCAGTGGGGTGGATTTGGTAAATGGTCCCAATATCTTGGGGCGGATACGAATTTTCAATCTGTATCCATTTATTAATCAAGGCGGATACGAATTTGGCCATATCCACCCCACGGATATCTGTTAATCCGATAAATTTACAAAAATACCCTTCCCCTATATAAAGGATTAAACCCAAGATCTCTCACACACAGAGAACACCGTCTCTTTGGCTACTCACAGCGAAGTCGTCCCTTGAAGGCTGATGTCGATCGGGTCTTCTCTCTCACAACGTCCCTTCTTTGGTTCATTCTTCTTTCTCATAGCGTCCCTTCTTCGATCCCTTCTTCTCTCTCACAACGTCCCTTCTTCTCTCAAATATCAATATCAAAGATCACAGATCACAGATCACAGATCACATATCTGAGATCAGAAAGATCTCAGATCCCCGCCTTCCTCCTCCAGCTCCATGACTCTAATCAGAGATCCCCGCCTTCCTACTCATATCAGATCAGAGATCCCCACCTTCCTCGGATCAGAAATCCCTCTCCGCCTTCCTGAGATAATCAGATCAAATAAGAGATCCTTCTCCGCCTTCTTGAGATCAGATCAGAGATCCCCGCCTTCCTGAGATCAGAGATCCCCGCCTTCTCTGATCTCAGATCTGAGATTTCTGAGATCGAAATTTTGTATGTATTCTGAGATCAAAATTTTGTATGTATTCTTAGATCTGAGATCCCCGCCTTCTGTGATTCTTTAGATCGAAATTTTTTATTTTTTTTGTATGTATTCTTAGAGATATTCTCACAACTGATGTTTTGAGAATTTTTGTATAATTTTGTTGTAATGTTAGAGAATTTTTGTGTCTATTCTCACAACTGATGATGTTAGATACAAATTTGTTTAACGGATATTTGGGCGGGGCGGATATCCGCTAATCCGCATGGGGCGGTTACGATTTTTAATTAAAACTGTAAATGGATTGGCGAGACGGATTTGGGGATCCGTTATTCCTGACGGATCGGGGATGGATTTGCTCAAATACGCCCCAATCTGCCCTATTGCCATCCCTAGTTCTATTTCAGAGTTCCCTCTCTATTCAAAGAGAGAGAGAGAGAGATATAATGATATTTCCCAAAACAATGTTTGATTTGCCAGGTGGAGTGGATACACACTTTTTTTATGGAGTGGGTTCCAAGTATGGAGCAATGACTTGAAGGTCTTATTCATGGATATCTATGACCTTAAAATCAGAAAGCTAATAATATATTTTGACTTTATTTATTTATTTATTTATTGTAAGGTCTTATTTATTTGTACAATTTAGATCGGAAAGCTAATAATATATCCATGTAGAGTTAGAATTATTATTCAAACTAGGGTGTGGACACAATCTAAGTGCGTGAATATTCAATATTTTTTTTTAATTTATCTTATAACTTCAATAATGAGTAAAATTAAAATTTTAGGAGATTTAATTAAATATTTTTAAGTAAAATAATCATAAAAATATTGTAATCAAATATTTCACTTTCACAATTGTAAGGGCATATTTATGTTTTATAGATAATTTGGGGCTTCAAATAAATTATGTTAAGGGTTTAGACATAATTAATCAATATTTTGATAGTATGTTGGTTCTGATTGTAAAAAGTATAGAATGTGAAAGGTAAAATGGAAAATTAAAAAGTTTGACATAAGAGTCTTATTATAGTTTATAAATAATTGAGGGCTTCAAATAAATTATGTTAAAGATTTAGCTATAATTAATCAATAGAAGGTTGGTTTTGATTGTAAATAGTATAGAATATGGAAGGTAAATGGGAGTAAAAGTTAGATGCATGAGCCTATTTATAGTTTACATATAATTGAGGGCTTAAAATAAATTATATTAAAATTTAATTAAAGTTAATTAATATTTAGGAGTGTCTAATTTTAAATGTAAATAGAATTAAGAGAGGGGGGGGTGGTTTGGGGTTTCGGAAGAAAAAGTTGATGCATGACAGATTTACAAATGCACTGTTCCTCTAGGCCATTTGCGTTACAAAGTTAGATGTGCACATTTTGGTTGCATAGATACAAACCCGAGTACTGGAATGGTAAATTTCAAAAAACTAGGATACGGGTGCAGAGAGGATACATCACTAAAATAATATTAATACATTAATTAATGAATCATATTCATAAAACATAAATGCATAAAACTAAAATCATATGAATATCATTTCATTAATTTATTAAATACTACAAACCAATCATAATTCATAAATCAACTTTTCTAGAGAGTCAGGCCCACGCCAGCTCAATACCATCCATCATCTTGGACATGTGCATCACTACGATGATGGATGTTATTAGGCCTGGCGTGCCTGGCCTGGCTTTCTAGAAAAACTCCTCATAAATATATGCACGTCCTACAAAAAAAAATGTTCACATCTCATTTTAGTCTAGCCATTTGCAAAAGAGAAATTAGGGAAAATATATATATATATATATATATATATATATATATATATATATATATATATGGCCATATTGAGGGTCGTATCATTGACATTGATCATGACATACACTCCTTGACTGTATATAGGATGTACTCCTTGACTGTAAATAGGATGTATTGAGGTGTATCCGTATCGGTATCAAGAGCATGTTTGACACATGTACATTGAACTTTTGGGTGTATCGGTATCAAGAGCATATCCAACACATGTAAGTTGTGACCTGCCACGCACATCTCCCAAAATCGTGAAAAAAAAACCCTTTTTAGAAGGAGCTAATAATACTTTTTAATGAAAAAATAGCTATTTTTAAAATCTCTGAATTAAAAGTTTTATCTTTTCTCTCTCATCTCCATTCTGTTTAGATTTTATTTAAAAAATATAAAAATCAAATATTTTTAGTTCGACAAAAACATTTGGAGACTTGTACACAAACAGCTGGTTTGCCCGAGTGGTTAAGGGGGAAGACTTAAGATCTTCTGCACATGAGTGCGCGTGGGTTCGAACCCCACAGCCAGCATTTTGTTTGTCTTTCCCCCTTTTTTCAGTTTTCAAAAAACAAATTTTTTTTTCTTTTGCATTTTTATGTGAGAAATTAAAAACATTTATGCGTTTGCCGGGAGTCGAACCCGGGTCTATTGCTTGGAAGGCAATTATCCTAACCGTTGGACTACAAACGCTTGTGCTAATCTCTAAATATTTTGCACTCACAACCAAATACTAGCTATATTGTACACATTGAAATAAGTTTTGCAAATTTATGTGCTTCACCACCATTGAAGAGCTATGAAAGATACATATCTAAACTTTTTTTTTTTTTTGAAGGTGAGTTAGGTTTTTAAGAATTCCATAATGATAGCTATTAACACTAACGGAGTCGGAGGATGATAGCTTTCTCATTTGGAACAAGTACGACGCAAAATGAGTATTTTTAGTTTGATGAACATAATGATCACCTTTAAAAGGAGTTTATCAGTCACATAAAGAATCGGTTACTTAGATAATTTTTTTTGAAATAAAATTGAGGGTTTCTTTAATTTTGAGTAGAGTACCAATATAAGATGTAGATTTGTGGCTCGTGGTAAAGTGATATAAGATAGATAGGAAGAGAAGTATTGTAATTAGAGATTATAAATTGAGCTTTCATTTTTATATTTATTTCCTATCTCTTGTTGATGTGGAACCAAACAATGAAAATCCTAGATCTTGCCACATAGGATTTTTTACTCTTTGCCGTCTCAAACCTACAAGGTATTATACATAAAAAGTGATAGACATACGTGTTTTTCAAACTCAAAAATCTTATAGTATTATAGTATAAGTTAAGATACATATGAGGTTGCCAAAGGTAGCCAAGTTAATTGGCTAAGGACGTGGTGGTTTGTCCTCATGACTTGGGTTCGATACCCACCGGTGGCACATTTGTCTTTCCAAAAAAAAAAAACATCTAAAGATAGCAATATATACATAAATTTAAGAACAACGTGTACAAGAGTTGGGAGCAGAGCTCCAATCTCTCCCAACACGTACGTACATACTGAGGCGAATAAGAGAACAATCTAAACATATTCGAAAATTCTTTGTTGCACCGGGGGTTTGCCTGGTATTTAGCCTGGTGCAAACCCCTCACCGTTCATTTTGCCTCGAGATGGGTGAAGCACATATCGCGAGGCTAAATGGATGGTGGGGGATAGCACCAGGCTAAACACCAGGCTAACCCCCAGTGTGCTGTAGCAATGCTCAAACATATTTCTAAACAAAACTAACTTACACAACTTGTTATTTAACCATGTGTGTTTGAACTGAGAGATTGACATGACTTACTAGAGAGCAACCAATTAACTAAGGCCATGTTTGGTTACTCAATAGAATGAGAATGGGAATGGAAATGAGAATATTACTATGGTTGGTTACTCAATGGAATGAAAATGAAAATGCTTCGTGTCTTTACCAGTATGTCATCAATTATCAACCATGAATTTTGGATCTATGGTGGGTAACGAGGCAACTATGTTAGGTGAGGATGACAAATAAGACAAATGGAGTGTTGATAATTACAATGGGTATTCATAGTGCTTTGAGAATGAATGTTAATCACAATGAAATTTGTAATGGTCATCTTCATTATGCCATTTTTATACCCATCCAAACAAAGGAATGAGTAACCAAACAATGGTCAAACACGCCTAACGATGTGTTTGGTTGGATATAATCCTATCCATGAGAATCCATGAAAGAACTCCTAGATTTAAGGCTAAATTAAAGTAGAACTTATCATCCACCATTGAATTTGTGATCAATGGTGATAA
The DNA here is from genome assembly GCA_003290165.1 of Berberis thunbergii. Classification (NCBI taxonomy): domain Eukaryota; kingdom Viridiplantae; phylum Streptophyta; class Magnoliopsida; order Ranunculales; family Berberidaceae; genus Berberis; species Berberis thunbergii. The sequence continues at coordinate 574,526 of QNQO01000402.1, read as the reverse complement.
TGAAAGTCTCATAAATTTCTCCGTGAATGAATCTCATATTAACTTTGATGTAGGTAGTTCCGTCGTGAATTCCTGTAAAATAAGATTTCGTCTAACCAAAGACACTCTGATATCAAACATTTTCGTGACAAAAATATGAATTCACAAACACACAAGTTTCTTGCAAGATCATATAAGAAACTTGTGTGTCCTATTACAAAGTTCATCCACATCATAGTGCATCAGTTCAATAGAAGTTACACAACAAATAAGCTGATTAGTTGGGTTTGATGTTACACAAGAATGACTTAATAAACATAACACGCCACATTCCCACCATGTTCTTTTTGCTACATGGCGAGGAAACCAGTGAGGGGAGTGAGGTGGAGGAGGGAGGAGAACCCTTCACCCTCTTTGGGATGTGTGCATTGACTTTTGTTGTGCGCATCTCGAGGGGGTCGAAGGGTTCTCCCCCCTCCACCTCACTCCCCTAGCTGGTTTCCTCGTCATTTAGAATTCCTGTAATAATAATAATCTATTCTCTAACGAGAATTCGTTTTTTTGCCACAGTCAAGCGAGTAAGTCATGTCTCATTTTTTTTTCCTGTAACACCCCTATACAAACTATCATGTCTCATTTTCGTTCATGTGATGCCCCTATACAAACTAAACAATCTCACCATCATTTTCACTTCATCTCCTCTCTCACCACAAAAAGGGCCAAATTCATTCCTCATTCCTATTTGAATACACACAAAACTGCCTCTGCCCCGCCTTCCTTTCCTCTCTTGTGCAAATTGAAAAACTCTCATCGCACCTTTACAATATCTTTCACAAACGGTTTTGCCCTCGCCAAATTTTTGCAACCACATGAAAGCAAAGTGCCCTCCATCATTTCTCTAAAAAGAAAAATGTGTAATGTGTCTAAATTATCTTTATAGATGTAAAATTCAAGAATCTATACACGTTAGATCAAAGGATAAAATCGTCACTTAACAATACAAAAGATAAAAAGTGAATGCTATCTCGATTTTGCTATTTATCTTTTGGGAGTTGTTACAATATCCTCTAAGGATATATCACACTTGATGTCTAGCCCAAACATACTTATAAGTATTTTTTGAAAAATTTTAACTGTCGAGGGAATGGGTGAGGAAACCAGCGACTCTCCATTCCCCTTGTGATGCATGTCTTCCCTCTTCTGCATGCATTGCGAGGAGAATGGAGAGTCCTCCCCCCTCCCTCGCTGGTTTCCTCGCCCATTCCCTTGACAGTTTAGACTGACTATCTTATAATCACCTCCAAACGGAGAGCTCACTGTTGATGACCTTATTAGCATTGCTCAAGAGGTGAGATACTCTTTCAGTTAATGCAAGAAAAATTATTGCTAGAAGTCCCATAGATATGTTTATAGCTTTTACCACTAACTAAAACTTTAATACTGTATGAAACTATGACCAGGTGTATGAAAATGCCAATTTGGTTTTGCTGCATCATTATTTGGTTCAAGCATAGTGCAATAGTTGATTATTTATCCCTCTAAAAGGGGATGATGGTGCTTGACAGATTTCTTCAATCTGAATAGGAAGGATATAGGATACGGCATCCATGTGTGGAACACTGTTGCTCTGTTCTTACTCCATTGATGATCTTCTTGTTCTCCAATGTCAACGTTATGAAAGTGAACGAAGCGAGTGAAGGAACGAAAAGCCCCCGACAATTTTTTTCAGTCCAACGAAGGAAGGAGCAAACGAAGCAATTTATTGCTTTATTTTCTGCACCACGTTTTCATGTTGAGGTCCATTTGATTTAGCATAATTCAGATTGAAGATTGGGTTCCAATTTTAATCCCATTTTTCATAATATTACTTGAAAATCTTTTATGTTGAGGTATGTTTTGTAAACCATGTGACAAGATATTTGATTTTTTTAAATAATAATTTATAATTTATTCTCATATTTAATAACTTAGTAACCTATTTAAAGAGTACCGAAGACACGATCCTAAAACCAGAGCTCAGAAACAACATGGCTGGTACGCTACTAATAATAATAACAACTTCAAGAGTCTTCAAAATTCAGAAAACGGAACGTTAGCAGTGCAAACTGTTAAAGAAAGCTTTATATAATAATAATTTAATGTTCCGAGCTGGACAACTACTAATTGCCAAAACTCTGCCGTTCCAAATTGGCGCCACCACCACCACCTCTCTCTCTATCTAAAGAGGCGCCCTCTCTCTCGAATTGATCGTCAATTCTTCTCTCAATCTCGAATTGACTCTTCAATCAGGTAATTTCATCGCTCTCTCTATATTTCTATTGAATTCACGACAACCAACTGATTCCTAGTCGAATTAGGTCAACTTTTACTCTTTCGACTCTCAAGATCGTCATTGATTAGGTTAGGTTTAGGGTTTCTTTTATTGGTTGATTTGTTGAAAAGTTAACATCTTGAGGGGTTTTGCATATTGGGTTTTTGTTGAATTGTTTGACAATGCAGTATGTTTGAATTATTTGAACAATCTGATCGAATTAGGGGGGTTTTCTACTACTGTTAGGTAGGGAATTCTATGGAGATTCATAATTGATTGCGCAAGTTAACTTTCTGTTTAAAGTTTCTTTTCCAAGGTACTAGCTTTACTTTACTTGCAAGGATGGATCACCTTTACTTTTTGGTTTTCTCAATCAATTGGTTTTTTTTTTTTTTTTTTTTTCATCTTCAATGTGAATTGTGAAGGAATTTAGGGAAACATAGAATATTTGAGATGATGTTAGGGGTAAGATGAATGAGTAAAAAGACTCTGAGAGTCGAAAGAAGAAATAAACACACCCATGGGAATTTATAAGCAAATTGTAGTGTGGTATAATGTCAAATCATGATTGAGAAATGTTTGGTCCTTTGCGACGGATGGTATTGATTATGGATAATATCGAAAGGGAGTGTTCCGGTGTAGCTTGGAGGATTGATAAGGTCCATAAGGGCTTGGTTGAAGGAATTCATCATCATCATCATCAAAGCCCATTCTGGATATTTTCAGAGTCGATTACATGGATTTTGGTTCTTCAAGCAATGCGTTATTTTCACATATCCTCGCCTAATCCATGCTCAATGATGTATTCATTCACCGCCTTCATCCAAGTTTTCAACGGTTGTTCATTCCATCTACACCCTCCATCAACTTGTCAATTTAGACATTTTCTAATTAGCGTTGTGCTTGGTCTCCTCCGCACGTGACCAAACCAAGTTAAACGTCTTTATCTAATTTTGTCCTCTATGGGCGCTCACGCTACACCCAAGTATCTCTTAATTCTTTCATTCCTAAATTTATCCTTACGGATTTTATTACGCATCCACCTTAACATACGCATTTCTGCTACTCTGTGTTATTAAATCACTCATTAATCGGCTATCAACCATTAATTGGAAAATGGGACTAGACCGTTCTGGATTGAGTAAAAATCGCCAGGGTTTCGCAGACTCAGTTAAATCGGCCAAAAATCGGCGAGTCACTGCATAATCAGCCGATTTATCGTTTGTAAAAAAAAAAACCTAATCTTCGATTCGATTCTCATTTGCAGAGAAGAAGAATGATGAAAGAACTGAAGGAGAGGATGAAAGAAGAAGAAGAAAAAGAAGAAGAACTGAAGATTGAAAAGGTACCTTGCAAAGAAGAACACGAACTGATTTCGTGTTGATTTCGGAGCTAAAGAACACATTGATTTCCTCCCTCCTTCTAGTTAAGATCCTTTTTCTTCTTTAGATCTCTTATTCGATTTTTTTTCTTCTTTCGGCAAAGTAGAACATGACTCAGATCTGATTCCTCTTTTTCTTTTTTCTTCTTCTTTCAGATATGTTTTTTTTTTTTGGTTGATTTCGAACTGACTGATTTCAGATTTGTTGAAAAAAAAAATGGGCCTGAGCAAAAACATTATTTCAGATCCGTTCAATTCATTTTATTTTACTATATAAGCATGCATCCTGAAAAGAAAATAGGCTATGTATACAAGTATTTTCTGAGTAGTCACTTTCAAAACTATTTTTCAAAGGTTTTGTTAAGAATCATATTGACAGTATGAGTTATAATCGTTAGTATATACTAAAAAAATTTATTATTCACTGTGTAGTCACTTTTTGTCTCAGCCCTGCTTGTGTATATTTCTGTATTGGAGCAACAAGCTAAATATAGAAACGCTCTTGAAGTTATCTTTGGGAAATTGGGCTCCCTTCTAGTTATTGAAGTTGATAGGCTACTTATACAAGTATTTTCTTGAAGTTGAAGTTGTTACTCTTCTTTTATTTTGACAACTTAATGAACTACTGATGATGTAGTATTTTGATTAATTATTTATTTTTGTATATGACTATGATTAAATTTTTAAAATATATGATTTTAAAAAATACCGATTAAATCTGATTATTCTCGATTATTCCCGATTAATCGTAATTCAGTCCTGGATCGCGAAGCGATTTAACTACCCAGCTGTTACTGCCATCCTATGCGTATGTTGTCCCGTAGTAGCCCAACATTCGAATCTATAGCATGGCCGGTCAAACAATTGTCTTATAACATTTCCCTTTTCGACTTGCAGACATCATTCTATCGCATAATACTCCTGACACCATTCTACATTTCAGCCAACCAACTTTAATCCTATGGTCTACATTTTTCCTAATAGTTCAATTCTTTTGAATTATAGATCCTAGATATCGAAAAGCCTCACACTCTGAGACATCCATGCCTTTCATCTCAATTGCATTACTCATCCCTCGTAATTCACAACCAAAGTTGCCCGCTAGATACTTCATCTATGAACGACTAATTCTAAAACTCTTACTCTCTAAACCCTCCAGCCACCTATCTAATTTCTGATCTAAACCGTCACTAGTCTCATCAATTAAGTCATGACACGGGCACACACACAATATCATACAATTTTTGTTTTCTTTCTCAAAAAAGAACAATTTCTACTTAAATGTTGGACATATTCTGGGCACACCACTTCAAGCAAGTCATGATGTATCCTATTGATCTTTTGCAACAACAAATTGCAATTAGTTTTGAAACTTGACTTTTATGGTTGACGCCGAGAAACTTACCCCTAAATAGCATACATGATATGCATTATGTTGCTATGGAAAGTGTATCACTCAACATCTAGAATAAGGTGATTTGGATATAATAATTTTTTGTTTAGTAGATTAGTGGGTTGAACACTTTGTATCAGAAATAGACGTTCCCATTGAATTTTTTGTTACATGAGAAGAAATACAACATTTCTCTTGTATATTTTCATGCTTCTTTTGTTTAAAAGTTAAGGTATAGCTTCTAGATAGAGATCCAGGCCAAGATGTGATGCAAGGATTAGGGAAAAACAAATTTAGTTTAGCTGACCATTTATGCCTGAGTGGTGTCCACTGGTAAATCTTTTGAAATTGTCGCATAGTTACCTATTTATCAATGTTCGAATTGTCATATATGACCATTCACTGCAGAATGCTCGCTTCTGGCTTCTGTTTGGAATAGATATCTGTGAATGAAACGTGATAATGCCTTCTGGTTCATGATGTATTTTGAAGTATCCATACCATAAATCTTCCTAAAGTTGTGTTGGATTGCAGTTGCAATGGCATCCTCTTCTGATCCATGGATGAAGGAATTTAATGAAGCTTCTAAGCTAGCTGATGATATAAGCAGCATGGTTTCTGAAAGGGCTTCCTTGCCTCCATCAGGGCCAGATACACAACGTCATTCATCAGCTATTCGGAGGAAGATTACCATACTGGGAACCAGACTTGATAGCTTGCAGTCCCTGTTGTCGAAGATTCCTAGTAAGAGGCCGATGTATGTGTGTAAACTAAAGATCTATTTTATCTAAAAAATGCAGTTTATGCTATATGTGAGTGATTCCATTTTGTTTTATTTCTCTACAGATTTTGACATTGCATGCTATTGTCATGTTACTATTTTCGTCCATATTTCGTGTATTGTGTACTGATGCTCCCGTTTATCCTGCTATATGGAAAGGCTCAGTAATGCTATACATGATACTATATTATTTTCCCCTTCGTATTTGGTTATCATGTATACTATCTGCTTTACATTTATTTGAGAGCTACATGTATATTTATATGTTCTGTGATATGCAAACAAACTAGCCGCCCTCTCGCGGTAACAAAAACTGGAGACATGCTTCCATAGTTGCATACATTCATGGATACCACAAATATCTTTATCTAGGGAATGAGGACCGTGTACCATGTTTCAGAATCCTAATAGGGAATCCTCGTCATTTCATGTTTGATCTCTGATAAAATCAGACATTTTGAAGAATATTTACTGGTCTCTATGGTTATTACAAGAGTTCCCGTGAGAGACTAATGTATACAAACTGAAGTGTCTTATCAAGCACATGTACCTTTGGAAAAATGGGCTTTGAATTAAAGCTGGACCCTGAAAAAAAATGTTCACCTGGATAAAAATATTAATCGAGGGAGCATGAAGAATACAGAGAGAGATTGTAGTAGCTCGCTTTCCATAAGCTTTTACTTTTGGGCTTATGTGCTTCGTTGGAGAGTTTCCATCTCGTGGTGGTGTTCATAGGCACTGTTAAAATTTTTGGATTACGTTGTTTTGGGATTAGTGTAAAATACTAAAATACCATGAAACCATATTCATGCTTTTTCTCCCAGTGCTGTCATTTGGCGATATGTTTAGAATTCTAATCTATTATTAGGCACAAAGAAAAGGTTCTTCAAATGTTCCACTCCCTGGAATCTGTGTTATTACATTTAAATGTCTCTATATTGGAACTTTGTACTTCTTAGACATGCCATATGTTTCGAAGAAAATTACCCTTTTGATTAAATCATTCCTTAACAGAGTTTACTCTCTGAATTTTCAACACTCCCCTCTTGAAGCTAATGTTTGTTTCTTTTTGTCATTAAAATAATCTGTAATGCAGAACAGACAAGGAGATGCATCGGCGTCAGGACATGCTTGCAACTTTGAGATCTAAAACCAGTCAAATGGCTTCCACACTGAACATGTCCAACTTTGCTAACAGAGACAGCTTGCTTGGACAAGATATAAAGCCTGCCGATGTGATGAGCAGAACAACTGAGTTGGATAACCGAGGCCTTGTTAGTTTCCAGCGACAAGTTATGAGAGGCATGCTACTAATACTTGTTTTATGTATACATTCTTCTTCTACACTTTTTCTATGTTTTTGCTAACGTTGGTTCATTTATGGGATTGCATTGATGCAGAACAAGATGAGGGTCTTGAGAAATTGGAGGACACAGTATTAAGTACAAAACATATTGCACTAGCAGTCAATGAAGAGCTCGATCTGCACACTAGGCTCATTGTATGGTTCCCTCAACCAATTCTCCACTTATTACTCTCTTTTTTTCTTTTTTTTAAAAAATTATTATTATTCTCCTTTGTAAAGTTCATACTGCGCTCAAATCTTTTATCTTGATGATTGTTACCAGACGCTAATTTTCTTTTTTGGTTTCTCCGCAATATGCAGGATACCTTGGACGAACATGTGGATTCAACAGACTCTCGGCTGCAGGTGAGACACTTGTTCTTTTATGCACCTTTTTATTTCAACATGCCACTTTTTATTTAAAATGCACAAACTTGCTTTTGACAATATGCCAACATATCAGATGGCTCCATACAAGTACAACCATGAAAGCTCAACATGACTTCATTTTAAGTGATATCATGAAGTATGTTATATTCTTATAGCCAACTTGAAAAAGATCTATGATGGCGTCAAAGCAAAAAAGAAGCTTCCACTCATGTTAATTCCTGATCTCTTCTATGCTTGTTCTATGTGGACTTTCTTTTTACCCAGAATGTTACCCACATTTGAATCAGTGTTCAAGTTAAATTTTTTGTTCTTCACGTAAAATATATTTTCATCCCATTGCTATTGTGAATGCTCTTTCTTTGAAATTAGATACCTAATTTTTTTATTTATTTTGGTTGTTAGGCAGTTTTAATAACTTTTACTTCCAAAGGCGATAAGGTCTTCCTATAGAGGCATTGAATTTCTGAGCTGACCTTTTATTTCTTGGATACAGCGAGTGCAAAAGAGACTTGCAATTCTGAACAAGCGTACCAAAGGAGGCTGCACTTGCATGTGTTTGCTGTTAGCTGTGATTGGAATCGTGATTCTGGCTGTTGTTGCATGGGCACTTATCAAATACTTGTGATTATAATATTGTTAGTAGAAGAAATTTCCGAATTTTCTTCCCCTATGTAGTGTGCCTAACCAGGCTTTTTATTTAAACCATAATGTTTCTTCATCTTTAATTGGTTCACTTGAACCAAATCCTGTCACATTTCTCCGTCATTTAAAGTTAAGGCCGGTGGATGCAGCTATCTATGTGCAGAGATAGTAAAAACTGTCTCCTGTTAATATGCTCCACTGCCGAGTCCTGACTGACAGTGTAACTGGTGTTTATTGCCTGCGAAATATGTGTTGAACCCTTCTCAGCATGATTATTTGTCAATGATGAATGCCCTGGAATTAGAAAGTTCATAAAGTTTTAACTGTTGCATGTTTGGAACATTGCTACGTATCCATATATACAACATTATTTTTCTGGGTTTTGTTCATCTTCCCGGAATTCCATGTTATGATGATGGATAGGATAATCTACACACTTTGATCATTGGGAGTTTCTGCCACGGTGTGCAGAATTTTGAGTAATATGTAGACCAATTACAGTCTTCTACGAAATGTATAAAGTCTGGTGCAATTTAAGAAGATTGTGATTGCAATTGTTCTTTCTTTGAAGCCTACTTAGGTTGCTTTTATTTCATCTTTTGATAACTTTAAAGTGCTTCAGATCATTTGCCAATAAAATAAATAACCTCATGTTAAGCCATTATTCTTGTTGGAAAGGAATGTATATAGGGTTGGTAAGTGAAAGGTATAAAGGTAGCTTAGGGGTTAGGCATGCATGGTTGGGTAGTGGTCAATAAAGCAATACCATTTCCTCTGAACAAACCTAAAACTACATGGAAGAATCTTAATTAGCTTTTCATCTCAAATTTCTACACTATTTAACAACCTATCGACTCTCTGATCATCCAAATCCAACCACATTGGTAATATGAACAACCCTTCAAATGGACAATTGTTCAGGAAGAAAATCTGACCTCATGAAGCTCATACTACTCAAAGCTGGTATCCCCTTAGCCATTTCTATGGCTGGTATCTACACCATGATCATAACTCGAAGGAAATCATCGGCACATAAAACTCAAGACACTCAGTTGATATGTCAAGAGGAGGAAGATGAAGTTGTGGAAGATGGCCAGGTGGTGGATTCCATAGTAAGTTTGAGAGCTCGAGATAGACCTGTTGTGGAGGAAGAGGTACTAGGCCTTAAGAACAAAGTTGATGCTCTTATGGATAGAGAATGGGAGATCGAAAGGAAGTTTCTTCGGTATTGTGAATTGAAAGAGGTGGAGATTGTTATGTTGGAGCTCAGTAACATGTTGCTACTGGAGGTAGCTCATGTTGAGTTCTTGGGTACGAGGGTTGAATCCATGGAAGAGGAGAAATGGAGGGTTGATGCGGTACTAGTTGAATATGTTCGACTTGTGAAGAAACTTGAGTCTGTCAAGCTGGAGAATTCGTCGCTTCAAAAGAAGGTAAAGAAGCTTTTAAAGTGAATGGGCAGAATTCTTGTGTTCTTGGTCGACAGAATTCATTATTGAAAGTTAAAGATGAGGAGATTATGAGATGTCATGAAGAGTTGGAAGCGAAAACACATGTTGTAAGGGAATTAGAGAAACAGGTTTTGGAGATGATACAAACTGTTGATCAACTGCAGGAGGAGAAGAAAGAATTCATTGAGAGATTGGAGCTCGCAGAAGCCTCTGCTTCCCCTGCCTCAAAGGTTTGATTCAATTTCAAATCTTTGTTCTAAAGATTGGCCTAGATGCTAGGGGTTAGGAAACACCCCGACGGGCTGGGCGGCTGAGCGGTTTTTTTAATAAATAAAAAATTTCTTCCAGTTCGAAGGATATAAAAAATTAAGATTTTTTTTAAATACATTTTTCATATTTATCTTGGCATTGAATTGGAAGTAATTTATATGCTATTATGCTTAACTTTTATAAATTAAACAAATAAATCGCTCAGACCTGTGGGCGCTAGTCCCCTGCTCGTTGCTTTAGCGATTTTTAGAACCTTGATATTTCTTTTATATCTCCATAAGAAACGTTGTATCTCACACGACATTGCTTATTAGGTCAAATGGCTATAACTTTTTTTTCTTTCTAAGTTTTGTGTAAATTGTGTGGTGATGCAGAACGGAAAAGAAGAGACAGTCTCAGAGGAGCAAGACCACCTATTAGCTGAGCTCGAACATCTACGTGAAACTCATGCAGCTGAGGACGAAGAACTGATTCATTTACGATCGGTGAATGCATGTTTGAAACATGAACTAATGATGATTCAAGGGCAACAAGTACATGACCAAGAGGAGCCTGCAAAGCAACGGGAAGTCCATAATGAAAGAGGCATCCGAATTCCTGGCTATGATTCAGATGATGCATCAACAGGGGCTCGTGAGCATTGTCAAACTTGTGTTGGTGGTCATAAAAAGCCGAAGTTACTAAGCAGGCTCAAAAAATTGGTGCATAGTGGTGAAGGGCACAGAAGAAGCTCATGGGATGAAAAGGATCATATACATAAGCACCAGGCCACACATTCAGCTGCACGAAAATCCTGTTCAAGTGCATAGACATGAATTCTATTGTAAAATTCGCAAACTTTAGATATGGTTCTCATTTGAGTTATTTATGTGGCTAGGCTAGGGAGATAAGAAGACGCAACCTCCTGAAAACGGGTGGATACATACACTACTAATTGTGCTAGGCAGGCGTGTTTGAATTTCACATTCTTCGCGTTCTTCACCTACACCTTAACAAAGCCTAATTTAAAAAATCTTAATGAAGTCGCGTTAAACTCAATTGAGGCCGATCTTCATCATTTATTTCATATATTATTATCTATATGGTTGTGCCTTTCCCTCCTTTCGGAAAGTTTGTCATAATAAAAGTAAAATGAGCACAACCATTTGGTCCATTTTGTTATAATCTATAGCAGGTAAAGAGGATAACTTTCAGAACAAGAATATTTGCTGAAATGAGAAGCAAAGACAACTGAAGGATCCCAAGGTTTACCAGCAATACTTGGAAGGCACCATTGGCATGGGATATGTTGGAATTTCACTGTTTTCAATTTACCAGCAAGCCTGTAACAACAATTAACCTATAAAAAGCTCTTGGGTGATTTTCCTTTATGTTAGTACATCGTAAATTATTGAATCTTTACACCATGGTTTAGACGATCTAGACTCTTTTTTAAAAATGAAAATTACCTGTGACAAAAACAAAGAATGCGATGGACACGTGTCTGAATCATGCAGATATCTCCGGTGCATCGAGATGTGTAACACTACTTGAAATCCCAATGTGCTTTTCACATAATTTATCTCCCAACAAAATCTGAGGTTGGGATCCTGACCATTGATGTGTGCCACTTATCATGATACCATAAGAACAAAATGTGGTTGAGATTGGTGACATTATCTATTACTCACTCTTTCCATTCTCTTCTCCTGTTGTAAATTCCAACTGTCACTCCAACAGGCTTAACAATGGAGTTCTGTCTCTTCTCTTACCAACACCAACACACCCCATTTGTAAACAACTTCACTGCTAGTAAAGGTACAGTCTGTTTCTCATTTCAATCACTTTCTTCTATATTCTGTTTGGTAAAATCAGGAATCTTGTTTATCCACAGGGAAGAGACATTTGAAAAGGAACTTATCAATGGTGCCCTGTAGATGTTCCTTGGATGCAACATCAACACCTATTTCACCGCCGCTTTGTTTGGAAGGACGGAGGGCATTGATGGGTTGTGTTCTTGCAGCAGGTTAGTTGCTATTCTTCAAATGCATTATTTAAGTAATGATCATATTTTTTTAGCGTAGTTTTGATTTGGAAAACAAAAAAAGTTTGGTTTTGATTAATGAGAATTTCCTAAGAATGGGTATTGCTCATCTTCATTTAATAGATATTGGTTAGCAAATCTAATTTTCAAATTTCAAGTGAGTTTAGAGAGAAATCATCAATTGGGGTTTATGGTGTTATGGCTTTGGCTAATACAATTGTGCTTTATGTTATCATTTTAATACAATCGATTTTGTTGTAGTTGGCATTTAGGGACGGTGTGATAATTTAAGCAGTGTTTCGAAACATCTTGCATGTATACTTCACCGTCTATAGTGTCTTAATAGTAGTGGAAGTATTCAGATTCATCTAACTCTAATTGTATGACTAATAAACATAACGTTCCACAAGTGATCTATCCTAACACTTACTGGCCTCTTAAAATTTAACACAGCCGCTGGCATCTGCATTAGTGATGTTGCGGAAGCTGTAAGCACAAGTAGAAGAGCTGTAAGTTTTATTATTCACATTTATCGTCCCTTTATTTTCATCTTTTTCGGTAATGGCAACCTTATTTGATTTGGTCTATAACATTTGTGTTATGCAGCTTAAAGGGTCAAAGATACCTGAGAGCGAATTTACCACCCTGCCAAACGGTTTGAAGTTAGTGATTCATGTCAATATGCTATATGCTCACAGTTTAGTTTTTGCGTTCAAGATAATCTCAAGCTTTCTGTCAGTTTATCACTTGTACACTGCACATTATTGATCACGAAAAGTCTGATATTAGCGGTGAAAAGGCAAAGTATATTGCTTAATGCTGATTCTTCCTCTTTAACGTAACTCAGGTACTATGATATAAAGGTTGGAAACGGGACAAAAGCTGTGAAAGGATCACGCGTTGCAGTATGGTTGTGACCCAGTTAAATTTCAACTATATCGTTCTGTGTTATCATTGAAAACATTAATGCCCAAGATCTATTATCTAATAAAAATTGATCGTTGTCCAACTTCTATAAACTCAACTTTGTCTCGATGCTCTCTAAACTAGTCTGTGCTTACTCTCTAATATATTTCTTCATTGTATAATTGTACATAATGAGACCGCTCAAGTATAATATGTTTTAGTCCTCCATCAGTGTTTTACTCTGTAGTGCTGTTCTTACGTGATGGATATTTGATGGTATGTTCACGTTACAGGTCCATTATGTCGCCAAGTGGAAGAACATAACATTTATGACTAGCAGGCAAGGACTTGGAGTTGGTGGTGGAACGGTAGGGTTCAACTTCTTAGATTGTTTCATTCCATTTTGCAAAATGGCTGACATGCTTAAATTTGTATTCTGCAGCCTTACGGATTTGATGTGGGGGAATCTGAGAGAGGGTCTGTACTTAAAGGATTAGATCTTGGTGTCGAAGGTATGCGGGTAGGAGGACAGGTAAGACTGTTACTTGGCATCAATTTTCATGTTCACATGAATTGTTAATTAGTTTAGTATTATAAGTTGTACAAACCCCACATCTGCTTCTAATCCATGAAGATCTTTCTATCCTACAGTTTTCATCATACATCCACTTGATTGCTCTCCAAAATTGACACGAAGTATAATAGTTTACAATTTCATGATTCATAAAAACTCATTTTCTCTTTTCCGATAATGTATTTGCAGAGACTATTAATAGTACCTCCCGAACTAGCGTATGGAAAGAAAGGAGTCCAGGAGATCCCTCCAAATGCAACAATTGAGGTGTTAGTGACAGCCAAAACATCTTGCAATATCTTTGAAATGAAAAGCATATTTCACATTGTTCCATATCGTTCATTGGGTTTGTTTATTTCCTTATTTTTTTTACGTCATTGAAATCTTAAACTTGTTCTTCAATAAATCTGCAGCTGGATGTTGAGCTACTGGCTATCAAACAAAATCCATTCGGGTATCATATCTCTCCAACCTTTAACTTTAGAATTTCCCTTTCTCGCTTTAACTTTAGAATTTCCCTTTCTCCTTACGATTTAGTTCTGATTGTTGCTTTGTTGCTTTTCAGGAGTGCTGTAAAGATTGTTGAAGGTTGATCATGATATGGTTCTCTATTTGCTCTCCCAAAGCACAACCATGTGCCCCTTGGACTGTGAAATACAGCTTATTCTGTTAATAGAGATTGATTACACATTGTGTCGATGCAATTTTCATGAGAATTACCCTGATTCACCTTTTTATTTTAGATGTTCGACATGCTCTGTATCTAGTTTGTAAAACGTCTTGGGAGGTAAAAAGAATTCTATGCAATACATAATTAATATTAGTGCTAAGTTGCACTGTCGATATTTTCTATTGATTATCATGGTCAGTTGAAATAATATTTTTTACTTCTTGTCAATTTTGCATCTAGCATTATGTTTGATTTTTTATCCATACCTTTGTTCGCCTAAGAAAAAAAAATTCTGATATGGTTTTTTAAGGCGATTCCCAGTATAGATAAATAAGTAGATATCAATATGTACCAACTTTCAACTGGTTCTACCAAGAACAGGTGTTAATTTGTATGCATAAGAATCTGATAGATCAATATTTTGCAAGTGGTGCCTATAAGAAAGGAGAGACTGGTCTCACCATCTATTTGTCTACCATTGCCAAACAATTTGAAAGCAGCACTTATTTACCCCAAATGCAAGTTAGGCAAATTTACATGTTGTAAATAGTAGTTTGGTAGGTTTTCTCAATATAACTAGAGAACTTCACTGTCTACTTTTACATCAGTAATTATTGATCAGAGAGGAACCCAAGATCACAGATGCTATAATCCCACTCCTTTGATCAAGATTTTCTCCTCCATCATTAGCTAAAGTTGTGGCATCACCATATATGAGGAGAACAAACAGGGTCAAGCCTATAACCTTCTGCATGAACCAGTGCTCGACACCAATAATAGCAGGCACAGATCTACGTACGGTTAAGTGGGGGCACTTGCAAGAATCCCTTGGAGAAAATTAGAATAAGATGGAGAGTTTGGATTAACGACCTGGCATGTTCCAACCAAAACTGTATTAGACTTGATTTAATCAATGAAAATGTGCCTAGCCCTAATATATGCTAGAATTACTTGACAATGGAATAACTTATTTGATCAGAATATATCTTTCCAGAGATCAAAAGGCAAGAATCAAGTTGTAGTACAAGTTCAACAAGGAAAACTTACATTAAGAACAAAAAACAAAAGAAATAAATCCTTCAGCGCATTTTGGTAATTGATTCCAGTTTGTTGCAAGAATTTACACTACTGAGGGTGGACAAGATATTTACCAATTTGCTAGAGAATCTTTAATTACATCATTTTGAGCTTAGGTTAATTGCACATTTGCACTATATACACTTGAAGCAAATTAGTGTATTTGTAGTAAAGCTCCAAACGATCAAAACATAACAGAAGCAAAAAGTTGACGAGGGTTTTTGGTTCTTAAAAAAGTCGTATGAGATAAGATGCAACACAAACACACTTTGATCCAGGGAGACTGAGGAGATCAAAGATGTGTATTTTTCTTTGTTTCTCATTCTCCAATGAGAGACAAACAAGCAACTGTTGCAACTCAAGAAAGGCAACACACCAGAGCCCCTACATTCCCTGCAAAGAAAATAAAACATAGAAAGCAAAGTATCTGAGATAACATCAGACCCCAAAGGAGGGGTTGTTTGGCTTCTCTCTAGTTAAATCTGAAACAATAGTAGTATATATAATGGTTAAGTAGTTAATGGATTTGTTGAAGTGCTTTAAAAAGGAATGTATATTATATGGAAAACACAGGAAGATCCATTACTTCATGGACAAGAATTCATGTTTTCTACCAGTCTACCTATTGCTCGATGCGCTCATCTCGAGCTAGGGATGTTCCGTCGACCCCTAGCAAAGCTCTTATTCTAAACCTCTAAATGTAAAAACATATATAGAATGTGTTAATGTCTGTGATCAGTACCAGTCCTGATCGTATAAACAAATGGTTTTATATTTTTTCACTTAACTAGGGTTTCAATTGGTTTTGGCACTGTAGTGTTGAAATTGTTCGATTCTCCTAACTACTTGCAGTCTGAAAGGAACCAAAAATTGAAATGCAAAGGAATTTCAAACATGATGGTGGTGGAATAGGTTCTTAAAATCTATGCTTTTCAGACTGATGTGTTTTGCCAAAATCATTTTGAGACCTCAACCTTTTCATTTCCTTAAAACAAGAATCTGATTTGGGTGAAATTCTTTTTTTCCTCGGATCAAATTTTTTTGTTAGTCGATGTTGCATGAAAGGATCTTAACTAAAGATAAGTTAAGGAAAAGAGAAATCCCCACATAAAATATTTGTGTGCTTTACAATGAGAATGACGAAACTCTCTCTCTATATATATATTTTGATCAAACACGAAGAGGTTTATTAATGAAAGAAAAGGAAATAAATTATAAAGAGAAACATTCCTATATCAAGAAATGCCAAGACCTATGAAAGTGTCAAACCCAACTCCCTAAACAAATTACATTATGTTTCACATTATGTTTCACTGCACAAAAACTTTGTTTCCCTTCCTTTATCTTCACTAAAAACTCTGTGTTTAGCTAAAAAAATAAAAATAAAAAAAAAAAGAGTAAAGAGATCACAATTGGTTTTTGAACATTGTTAATTTGTCAATTTGTGCATAATGAAATTATTTTTTACTCAAGTTCATCTATAGGTAATTGTTGTGCTTCATCATTTTACTTCCTCTGTACTTTTAATTTTAAATTTAAATCCAAACTCAATATTCTAATTTTTTGCGAGGCCGACGGTTGAGTTGGTCTATTACACCATGACGTGTTTTATTAAGATTTTTATGGAACGATAATTCATCAATCGAGCGGTTAAGATTTAATTTAATGTGGAACATCTACTTTATAACAACAATTCATCTATCGGTTCCTGATGTGTCTAAGCGTGTCAATACTTCGATTTTTTGAGAATGCTCCTATTTTTTCCTTATAATGTCATCTCAAACCATTTTAACGTATAGGCATAATTCTAGGCCTACAAATCTATAAATTAGGCCCAACGTAGAAAAAATCCAATAACAATAAATAAATAAAAATTTGTTTGATAATCTTATTAATAAATCAAAATAAACATTTTTTATCCTCTAGAAATAACATGCTTTATTGGGCTAAAGAAGTTAGGACAATCAAATCCTAGACAATGAGCTAAGCCCAAGTAAAAAGAAGGTGAAGGTAGTATACTGTAATGGTGATGCAAAAAAATAATAATAATAGGTCGATGAGAATGAAAATAATAATTTATATTTGGTAACTCGAAATTCGAAGTTTCAAAAAAAGAAAATGTGTTATTTCAAAATATTCCGTGTGTTTCTTTGTAAATTTCGACATTTTCGTGTAAAGCCAAAAAAAAAATGAAGCAAATTATATTTTTTCGATCAAATTATTTTGTCATTTTTTGTAGTTTTTTCATGTAAAACCCATAAAATTATGAAGTAAATTACATTTATAGGGATACTTTAGTATTTAGGTGTCATTTTATGTATTTAATATATTTATTAGGTAAATTATTTGTATCTTACTTGTCTATGTATTTATATATATTTGACATACACACAAAACTTTTACGTTTTTTCTGTATACAACAAATATTTCTTAAATCATGAGACCGGATTACTTTGAAAAACAAAATTATAACCCTTTCTTCGGATTGAAAATTTGATAACTAATTTCTACTAATATCTCCCGTAAACACCAAAATCAAATATAATTCTAATTGTATTCTTCATGAGCTTAATATAGTATTGAGTATTTATCTGTAGAACTATAAAAAGCACATTGTATATATCAAACTGAATCGGGTATAACATTTTAAGTCATATTGTGATTAAGTCGTCAACAATTTAACAAACGTAAAAAAAAACCTAATAATTAGAATACGTGATTAAAATTACAAAATAATTAAGACAAATGTGTAAGTTTAATTTGGAAATTTTTTGAAATGTGCGAGCATAATAAGATCATAATTACAAGTTTATAGAAAAAAAATGGGTTGGAGGGTTTACGATGCCAATCCAACCCCCATAATTTTATATGGGTTGATTAATGATACATATTTTCATTAAGTTCTATAGTTTGTTATATCAGATTTTAGTTACATGTTTTTTGTGGGTCTTATTTATGACATTGTTTTTTGTTAGGGCTTCATAATACTTGTGAATAAAGAAGTCTTCATTAAATTATATATTTTTTCTTTTTATGCTCCGTTTGGCACATTGTAAAATAATGCATTTCACAAATTGATGCAGATACATTAGTTTGTAATTTTTACGGATACTTGGTAGTATTTAAGGAAAATCAATGCAAATCATACAAATGATTGTGGGTGCATGGTAGTAGTCATAATTGTGGCATGATTATGGGTGTGTTGGTGATTGCGAATGTGGACAATGATGGTGGTGGTGGCAGTGGCGACAATGACGGTGGTTGTGCCGGCGGCTATGGTGGTTGTGGTGACTATAGTGATTGTGGCGTTGGTAGTCGTAGAGGTGGTAGTAGTTGTAGTGATTATGATATGGTAGTTGTGGTGTAATATTGGTTGCGACGACGTACTAGTGAAGTTGATGGCTATGATGGTTTTGTTACGATGGTGGCGACGGTGGTGGTGGTAATAATAATGGTGGATATGGTGGTTCTGGTAGTGGCAATGGCGGTGGTGGTTGTTATGTTATGGTGGTTCTGGTAGTGGCTTGCGATCACGGTGGTTATGATGGTAATAGTGAGGTGGTGTTGGTTGTGGTGATTATGATATG
Organism: Berberis thunbergii; assembly: GCA_003290165.1. Taxonomy (NCBI): domain Eukaryota; kingdom Viridiplantae; phylum Streptophyta; class Magnoliopsida; order Ranunculales; family Berberidaceae; genus Berberis; species Berberis thunbergii. The sequence continues at coordinate 555,746 of QNQO01000402.1, read as the reverse complement.
GTAGTGGTGATGGTGGAGGTGGCGGCGTCGGTGGTAGTGACATGGTGGTGGTTGTGATGGTTATAGTATGGTGGTCGTGGCAAGTGGCAACGATGGTACTTGTAAAGTGACGGTGGTTGGGGGTGTTTATAAAAGAGTTGGGAGTACTCGAGGAGATTATGAGAGTTTTGCAAAGTAGTGCGGGAGATTTTGTCTCGTAAAGTTTTGTAGAATTTTATTATTAGGAGATGCAGAAATCTTGAATTCAAATTCCAATAACTATTTTCTGTAAAGTCAACAAAACACCTAATTTATGTAATCACCGTAAACATTTGCATTATACATTATTTATTGTGTACCAAGCGGACCCTCAATGTATTCATATAATTGTATAAAAACATCTTATAAAAAATGTCAGAAATAGTTACATTTAGAGAGAATAAAAAAATCTCTATATATGTTTAAAGAATTCTAAAATTGTTACGCTCAAAGGGAATCCAACTTGGATCATTAGTAATGAAGCTTTAAAAATGCATCACTATGTCATTTAATAAACTAAGTTTTATAATATCGTGAATTTACGTTTATATTAAAAATTTCAAAAATACTACGTATATACTATTTTTTATTTTTTGAAAATTGAGGGGAGGGGGGTGAAAGTTGCCCCCTCTCGCCCCTTTGTAGGTGCGCTCCCGAGAGTGCCAAAGACTTGACACGTTACTATGCCAACAAGACAATTGATAAACTAGTTTCTATTGACGTGGAATGTGAGTTTTTTCAGGCAGCCAAACTTTAAAGCCAATTTTTTATCAAATTAGGTGTTTTTACATATTTACCTTTTTTTTTTAAAACATAACAACATACATTATTTATAAAAAATTCTAAAATATCCAAAATCTAACTAAAAATAGGTATAAAACTTACCTGCATAAAATTGGGATGAAACATAGCTAGGATACCAAGCTTTCTAACCGGGGTAATTAATGACAGAACAATAAATAATTCATCAGTGGAGCCGTCATGATTTGTAAAACCTTGAAGTCCTCCCAAAACTATGGGGTCTCCAACACAAACGTTGCCGCTAAACACGTAACGCACAATTGTCTCTTTAAGTTCATAAATCCGACTTCTCCGCTGAACACCACTTCAATTCAATTCGAATTTCACTCACATCACTCACGTTAGTTTCATTAACTACCCTTCCATCAAAAAAAAAAAAAAAAAAAAAAGAGGGTCCCCCACTAAACCAAGTTCCTGTTTTCATGGACGAAAATACCCTTTATTTCCCAAAATGCCCCCCCACTTCAAGAAATAAACTTTTTCAAAAACATTTCCCCATTTCTGATATTGTGGACCCCGCCAAAAATGCACGAAATGAGTCAATGACACAAACGCGTTGCGTTAAATGCTACGAAGCACCTGGAAACTGCGAATGGAAGATATGGGGCCCGTGGAACTATGAGTCATATTCTGTACGGAAAAGACCCATCTTTATCTTTTATTGCAAGAAAAAAAGGATACAAAGCAAGTCAGCGAGACTTGTTTTTTTGAATAACAACGACAAAGAGGACTTATTTTTAATATGGAGATTTTGATTCCATCACTTTGATTGGTAGAGAGAGAATAGAGGGAACAAATGAGTTTTGCTTTTGTTTTTGCTTTTGTTTTTGTTTTTGGTTTTGAATTTTTTTTTTTTGTTGTTCCTGAGAGCAACCACTTTTTGAAATTCTTTGTGTTACATTTTATTTTTTTTATAAATAAAGCATGCCTCACACTTTTAGGGATTGCTCAGTGGTTACTATAACTAGGATTACTTCACTAGGTGGATATCTTTAGCACTTTTGCTTTAGAATATGTTCTTAAACAAGGCAAAAGAACGAATATATAACTTACCATGAAACTTCGTCGAGACTTTTGACTGGTAACAAAGCGAAATAAGGTATCAATCCTACTCATAAGTAACTACACATGAAACTTTGCCAAGACTTGATTAGTAACAAAGCGACAAAGTATCAAACCTACTCACAATGACACAAGACGACTACTTAACAAATTAAAGAATATGTAAATCAAAAGCTTATTTGTTAAATACTTGCATTGTTTACGACTTGTAATGCCCTAAAATTAAAGAACATATAGTTTTGCACATAAAGACGTCATAATATCACAATGCACATTGCTAAGTGAACAAACAACAAAACAACATTTCACCATGCATTGTTGACCAAAGACAATAACCACATAAAAGATGTATTGTTATTTTTGAAAATAGAAGTGCTAGTAGATATTATCGACAATCCATGACTTTGAATACTATAGGACCAATCACAATATTTTCTTTGATAATTCAAAACCAAGTTCTTCTGGACCAATCACAATATTTTCTTTGATAATGAATCTACTACTATAAATTCTATACGAAATCTCAGTATCACCAATTATGGGAAATAGTTTTTGCTGCTTATATTCACATTTTTAAAGCTTTTGTACCTAGGGAATGAGGTCGCACCTAAAGTTGCAAAAACAAAAGCTTGAATACCACTGGTTAATAATCCATAGAGCACGACAACTACTGAAGGTACTAAATAAACAACATTGGTCGTTCACCAATTCTCACCCCACTATGTTATTTTATACTGTACAATTTCTTTGTTTCCTTGCCATTAATTCCTTTCTATTCGTTATTTTTTTAATCAAACCAGATAGTCAAAGGGTGACATCCCAAATTCTTGACTAGAGGGGACGCCAAAGGCCTCTGCCCTTCCATCCCTTGGATATATAGAGATGGCGGGCAAAACTTTTCCTTTATTTATTTATTTATTTTATATATTTTTATATATATCTATCGCCAACACACTTGATGGTAAAAGACCTCTGTTGGTTTGAGATTTCTTGTAAAACGCTAGCCCCTGTCTGTTCATAATGAGAATATTTCAGTCTTTTTACTTACCTGGGCTTTTATTGATTCATTGCTATTTCATATATTTTGATAAAAAAAACACAATCTATGTTTTATTTACTTATTTCTTTTAATTTTTGCAATTCATGTGTTGTGATTTATGTTCATACCCTTTTTCACCTTTTGATCGAAATGAATACTATTTCAGACATTATGTGTTTTAATACAACAATTCTAGCTAGCCATGTTTGCTAGTATTTTTTGGCCTTTTTACACTTCTAACCATTCTATAGATAGTGTTTTGTAGTTGTATTTTAAAGATAATGGGTAAAAAGTGTAAAAACATCAAAAAATGCAAAAAAAGACTGTCAAACATGACTAGCTGGACTTACTCGTTTTAATAAGGATTTCCATTTGCAGCGAGGCTGGAACAGAACATACGATATGCTCATTTTTGGATTTCAAGTTCTACATAGCCACATTGTCATACCTTGTCATCAAGATACTAGGGGAGTGCACTTGTGATATCGTCTACGTAAGATCAACGTGGCATTTGGTTCAATCCTATCTTGTTTAAATCAAATCTTGTTCGATATGGAGCTAATAAAAATCAAATGAAATCTGAAATAATAAAAATTACCAAACAAAACCACGACTACAGGTTGAACGCGCATTGTTGATAGGATAGCTCACGTTTCTCACCGGTCACACCGTCACAATCATTAATACTCCCTAAAAATATTTACTTTCTAAAATACCACAGGCTCCTATAGTAACACCAGGGGTCACATATGCCCATGGTAAACCTCAAAGGCCTCCGCCGCGGCATGTATCTTTAGGGCTTGACATCGCGATTAGGGTTTACAACAGATTATATGGACAAAATTATGACATCCACATTAAACTATTTACCAAATGTACCAAATAATAATGTAGCACAAGCACAAACACATAGCAAAAGGTAAAATTACAAAAAAAAAAATTTCATATTCAAAATATAAATCCAACAAAAGAGTGAGGCTAGAGAGCGAGGAAACGGGCGAGGAGAGAGACGTGGCGGGGTGGGAGCCATCAACTCCACTCGAGATATGTGTCACAATTTTTTGTGCGCGCATCCTGAGCGTACTCGCTGGTTTCCTCGACATTTAGATTTCCCCTCCAACAAAATCAGTGTCAATTCTGAATGTTGAAGGAAGGAATCATGGCATGTGATCTCGCACGTCATGTGTAATTTCCATTGGGTTTCCTTATCTTCGAAATTTGTTTGTAAGAAGGAGCGAACTTAGGAGCGAACAAAAGTGGCGAACTCTCAGTCTTTTGCTTACTTAAGGGGTGCAATATGATATTTAGAAGATTTATAGGGGCAACAATGTCAAGCAAATAAACTCCCGCCCATGCTTTCCATCCATCACACCAGTGGACCCTGTTTACTCTCCTTCTCTATATAAGCTGAGGAAAGCCGTCTTCAAACGCCTCCTCGGTCCTCACTCACTCATCACTTTCCTTTCTTTGCTCTTCACTTTGCTCTCTGTTTCTCTCTGCCTCTCTGTTTCCTTAAAGTCTTTTTGTTTTCTACTTCGTTTCATCATCATCTCTCTCGTCGAAACCTTCCGATCTGAGAAATGTCAGGACGCGGCGGGAGAGCTAACCGCGGCGGAGGCCGCGGTGGTGGTGGTGATGGAGGACGAGGCCGTGGAGGTCAGCCATGGCCAGGTCCTCCGTCTCAGCGAGGCGGTGGTCGCGGTAGAGGCAGCGCTCCTCCGTCCGTACAGTCTCCTCCATTTCCACAACCGTCCGTCCAACCTTCTTCTTCACAACCTCCTCAGGTGATCCGAGAAGTCGGATCGTCTTCTACTTCTGCTGCTGCTGCAGCGGCGTCGCTAAGCGCGGAGGTTGAACAAAAACTGATGATCCAAATCCAACCGCTACGTCCTCCGCCGGAGTCTTCAAAGTCCATGAGGTTTCCGCGGAGGCCTGGTTACGGATCTGTCGGACAAAAATGCGTCGTCAAGGCCAATCACTTCTTGGTTAAGCTTCAAGACATGCCGCTTCACCACTACGATGTGAGTATAACCTCCTCTGTTTTAGGCTTCTTCTTGCTAAGTTACTTGCAGATCGATTTTCTACTGAAATCTGCCTATATTTGTTGAATCTCTCTTTTTTACTGTTTGATCTTCCTCTTTAGTGTGTTTTTCGCTTAGATTTGTTCATCATGTTCAGTGTTTTGGTTTTCAAGTCGATTGGTTACTGTTTGATGATAGGTGGTTCTACACGTCTTCTCTGTTGTAGTACTATTTGATCACCTGAAATATGCCTGGATTGTATTTGTTGTATGAAATTTGCTTCTTGTTTAATGTTTTTGGTTTAGATTTGTTCATGGCGTTTATTTCGAAGGTCAACTCTTGTTTGATGATTTCAGGCGGTTCTACATTTCTTATTGGTTGTAGTACCATTTGATCAAACGCAGACTGAAATCTGCCTTGATAGTCTTCGTTGTTTGAAATTTACTTCTTGTTCAATGTCTTTTTAGTTTCAATTTGTTCATCATGTTCGGTTATTTTGTTTACCAAGTATATGTTGACGATTTATGTGGTTTAAATTTCAGATTCTCTGAAGTAAATTGGTTTGAGACATCTGCGTTGACGCAATTGCTCTTCATGTTTTTTTATTTGCATTTGATCGGAAATTTGTTTTTGCCTCTGTAAGTTTAACCGATCATGTTTCAGTTTTTGTTCGTAGATTACGTTTTAATTTGCACTTCTTCAGCTTTTGTCAAAATCTCAATTATGTTCAAGTTTTACTTACCAAAAAAATGTGTTCAAATTGACCCTTTGAGAGAGATTATTTGAGATTTTGCAAACCATCCTTCATAAAAAATGTTTCCAAGTTCTTCACGTATGATTAATCTGTTGGATCCTTACACTTTGATCATGTGGATGCTCTTGCTCATTGTTTTTGTTTCAGTGTCATCTGATTCTCGCCTCATGGAAACAATATTTTAATTTTTGTGTAAATTGTGTGTTTATCCTTCATCAGCTGATATTTCACACACACTGCACGCATCAACATTACTTGTATCAGTTATTTATAGGCTATTTTGATATATTGCATTTAACTTTGCTTGAACATCATTTTCATTTTATTTCTTTGGAAGAATTGGTTTTTACTGATTCAAAAGTTCACTTTGCAGGTAGCTATTAGTCCAGAAGTGACATCTATAGGGGTGAATAGAATGGTGATGCGCCAGTTGGTGTCACAATTCCGCGAATCCCATATGGGTAAGAGAAAACCTGTATATGATGGTAGAAAAAGCCTCTTTACTGCCGGTGCTCTACCATTCAACTCCAAAGAGTTTGTAATTAAGTTGGCAGACTCTGATACGAAGGGAAAAGGTGCTGGCAGGGTAAAGGATGGAAAGGGAGCCGGAAGGTTTTTTTTTTTTTTCTTGACTATTATAACATTTAATCTGTATTTTCTGTATGCAAATTGTTGTTAGTTTGGCCCTTTTTATATTTACTTTATTTGTTGAGTGATGATGCATGATTGTTTGGACTTGTAGAGATCGTGACTTTAAGGTGACTATTAAGCTTGCTGCCCAAGCTGATTTACATCACTTGGAGCAGTTTCTACGTGGCCAGCAGCCGGATACACCACAAGAAGTCATACAGATACTTGATGTGGTATTAAGAGAAGTGCCTTCTAACAAGTAAGAACCAATTTATTCTTTTGAAGTTTAGATTCGTTCAAACATCTAATTATGTTTTTAAGTAATTGCTTTATCATCCCCCACAGCTATACTGTTATTGGAAGATCTTTTTTTGATGAGAAATTGGGAAGGAAGAGTGAAGTAGGTGACGGGTTAGAATGTTGGAGAGGCTACTATCAAAGTCTCCGCCCAACCCAAATGGGGATGTCTCTTAATATTGGTATGTATTTGTGCAAAAGTTTGGTCAAATATCTTTGAATTTATGTTGTATTGTATTAGACCATTGCCAACTGAAAATAACCTCTTCGGTCAAAAGGGTAGGAAGCGAGCCAATATGGGAGAGACTGGGTTTGTTTTAGTTTTTTTACCTTTTACAATTGTTATTTTGCAGATGTATCTGCGACAACCTTCTATGAAGATATACCAGTCATTGATTTTGTTATAAAGTACCTGAATTCCAGAGATATATCAAGACCCCTGTCTGATGCTGATCGTGTTAAGGTATTGTTCTGATGTTAAGTTGTTAAATTGAATTATTGAACATTTCTTTTTATTTGATGTATAAGCAATGTTTATCCATTATAGAATATATTTATTTCAAGCTCAAGAACATTGTTGTTCTTACTGGGTATTTTTTTCTCCTAGATCAAGAAGGTCTTGAGAGGGGTTAAAGTTGAGTTGATGCACCTGGAAAATAGGCGGATAAAGATTGTAGGGTTGTCTCCCCAATCAACAAATGAAACGAAGTGAGATTGCTATTCCGAGTCATTTATCCCCTCCTCCCGATGCTTTTGCTTTTCTTTTTCATTATCCCTGTAAATTTGTTTGTATGAATTGAAGTGTTGTTGATTATTTGTAGGTTTGATATGGAGGGTAAGTCAATGTCAGTAGCTATGTATTTCCACCAAAAATACCAAATCAAGCTTCAATTTGGTCATTGGCCATCACTTCAAGCGGGAAATGATTCAAGACCCATTTACTTGCCGATGGAGGTTTGACTTTCCTTCTGAATCTAGTAGTTTTATATGTCTTTGTATTATTTATTCGATCACACTTTGTGAATAGTGAAAGATATCATTCGATTTCAGCTATGCAAAATTGTGAAGGGGCAGAGATACTCCAAAAAGCTGACTGATAAGCAAGTGACTGCGATGTTGAAAGCAGCCTGTCAGAGGCCTAATGACAGGCAACGGAATATCGAAGGGGTATGAGCATTAATTTCTTTTATTAGCGTAGGAATTTTTGTGCATGCGTTTAACTAATCACAACAGGCTTTCACTAGTTTGTATATCTTTATTTTTAATTTAACATTTTATGTTGCTTGCAGATGGTACTCCAGAACAAATATGAGGATGATGAATATGCCAAAGAATTTGGGATTAAAGTTACTAATTCGCTTGCAGTTATTCCTGGGGCCAGGGTCTTACCACCTCCATGGGTAATTGTGTATCTGCTTATATGTTTCTCTCTTTATCTAGAAATACTTTATTACTGTTGAATACATTCTAAATAATTTTACTTGAATTTGTTTATGTTTGTTTTATAGCTACAATACCACAATAGTGGTAAAGATAAAAGGATTCAACCCCGTGTGGGTCAGTGGAATATGATTAATGCGGTAAGGATATCTTGATCTTGTTTAATCCTCAATTATCCTTTCCTCTAATTTATAGCATACACAATATAAAATCGTAATGCAAAAGGTGATTTAAAAAGAGAATTAAAGACAATTTCTTGGACACACGTATGAGAGGGTACTAGTAGTTATTACAATTGTGCATATGATAGAAGTAATTAACAAAATGTGCTTATAAATTATCTAGTCAAACACCACCTATATGTATGATTTTGGCAAGATAAAATTGCTATCTACTGTTCTGTTTACCTATAAACTTTTGTTTCTTTCTAATGGCATTTTCCATGATGTTAGTAATGTTTCATTATCATCTTTATGAACTGGGAACTGCCATTTTTTATTTGTCATACTACATCTTTGCAATTTCCCAAGATCATGTAGTTTGACACATGGGGATGTTATTATTTCATCTCCATGTCAACTGTAATGTTATACTGGAATGATAACTGAACTAATGTACAACGCCTCAGTCGCTGTTTCTTACTCTATATTACAATGCAGTTGTGTTTTCATGTGCTAGTCAGAACTGATTTCTAATATGATTACCATCTACAGAGAATGCATGAGGGTGCCAGTGTACAACACTGGGCATGTGTGACTTTCTCTCAACGCTTGCGTCCAAATGATGCTAGTGCATTCTTTCAGGAATTAACTGGCATGTGTGCCAACAAAGGAATGGTATAGATTTTTTTAACCTCTTGCAACCTTGTAGAATTTCCATCATCTTTGACATTTTCTTCACTACTGTACTTGAATTTTGTCAGGTGTTCAACCCAAGTCCAGTACTTCCGATGCAATCGGCACGTGCAGATCAGATTGAGAGAACTCTGACTGACCTTCACAACCAGTGCAATAGGAAAATTGCTAGTTCAGGAGGAAAAGGTCAACTCCAGCTGGTGATTATAGTCTTGCCCGATTTCAGCGGTTCTTATGGTAAGAATTTGACTTAAAGTATCAATAGAGTAGGAATAATTTTGTTTCCTCAATCTTACTTACTTTGTCTCTTGCAGGGAGGATAAAAGTATCAATAGAGTAGGAATAATTTTGTTTCCTCAATCTTACTTGCTTTGTCTCTTGCAGGGAGGATAAAACGGGTGTGTGAGATTGATTTGGGTCTGGTTTCACAGTGCTGCCAAGCCAAACATGCCGGGAGAATCAGTCCCCAATATCTTGAGAATGTGGCGCTCAAGATTAATGTGAAGGTATTTACATTCCACTTCCATTTACCTTTGCGGTGATTGCTAGTTGCTAATAACTGGTACTCATACCTGGTTTGATATAGGCTGGCGGTCGCAACAATGTGCTGGCTGATTTTTTGCAGCAAAGAATACCTCTGATTACTGATGTACCAACCATCATTTTTGGTGCTGATGTTACTCATCCTCAACCCGGGGAAGACTCAACTCCTTCAATAGCAGCGGTATGTGCTAGTTGTTTGCTGGTCATATTGGTGTATATATTATATATATGTATATTTCATATTTGATTCAAGTTTACCACTAACTATACATTTATAATTGCTACATTGGAGTTGACCACAGGTGGTGGCTTCAATGGATTGGCCACATGTGACCAAATACAGAGGTCTGGTCTCTGCACAGCCTCACAGGCAAGAACTGATTCAGGACCTTTACAAAGTTGTTCAGGATCCTGAAAGAGGTGCCGTTAATGCTGGGATGGTTAGGTGGGAATCTAATCCTTCAAAGTCATTATCCTCGAAGAGATGCTGTAGTAGTTGTCTTACTTGTTGTTTCTGTTGTTCAGGGAGCTGCTGATCTCTTTCAAAAGATCAACTGGGCAGAAGCCTCACAGGATTATCTTTTATAGGTAACAATTTTCTCATATATCATCAATAAGTAGGGAAACTGTTGTTTTTCCCCCTATTTCAGCTTTCTCATTTTACTTGCCTGTTTTCTTATTTACAGAGATGGTGTGAGCGAAGGGCAGTTCAGTCAAGTGTTGTTGCATGAGGTTGATGCAATTAGAAAGGTACTTGGTGTTGTTAATGAGTAGAAAGCTTTTAGTCTGATATGGAGAATGCCTTAAATACAATAGTACCTCAGTTCCTTTCTCTAAGTATTTTCAATATGAGTCTTGCATTATTTTCCTTGACTTATTTTTTGCTTTGTGTTCCTATTTCAGGCTTGCAATTCGTTGGAGGCTGGGTATCTCCCTCCTATTACCTTTGTCGTGGTGCAGAAAAGGCATCACACAAGATTGTTTCCTAACAATCATGGTGACAGGAATGCCACAGATAGGAGTGGGAACGTTCTGCCTGGTACCAAATCTTACTGTTTTGTTAAATTGATACATTGAAATCTTCATCGATTATACTACTTTGTTGGGAGTAATTATAACTGTCCTTAATATTTCTTACTGAATTCTGTTCCAACTTCCAATCATGAATACTAGGAACCGTTGTTGATACTATGATATGCCATCCGTCAGAGTTTGATTTCTATCTCTGCAGCCATGCAGGGATACAGGTACATTGATTGTTAATTAAATACCATGAGCTTTCTAATTTTGGAAAGTTATGTGTATGACTAAATGGTTAACAAACAATGACTATATTTATAATTATTTTTTCCTCAATTCTTTGTATTTATTTAGGGTACCAGCAGGCCTACCCATTACCATGTTCTGTGGGATGAGAATCACTTTACTGCGGATGCATTGCAGTTGCTGACCAACAACCTCTGCTACACGTACTTTCTTCATTACTTGCATCTCATAATTTTTTCAGTTTAGATTAGTTCAAATTCTGATCAAATAGCCACTGGGTTTTATGTTTCAGGTATGCGAGGTGCACGCGATCTGTGTCCATAGGTTTGTATTTCATTTCTCTTAGCGCTTTTTATTTATGTTTTCAATTCTTGCATAGACTTTTGTGTAGTATTGATTGACAATGTTTTTCTTTTGCAGTACCACCAGCATATTATGCTCATTTGGCTGCATTTAGGGCCCGGTATTATGTTGAGAATGATACTTCTGACTCTGAGTCCACTGAAGCAAGAGGTGCAAGGCGGCGAACTGCAGCTGTTCGCCCCCTTCCGATGATTAAGGACAATGTTAAAGATGTTATGTTTTATTGCTGAGGGCTGTGAGGAGCCCGGCAATCAAAGTGACTTTGGTTTTGGATTACTGATGGAGTTTTGAGTGTGGTGAGCTAGAACTAGAAAGTAAATTCATTTTGGGTGGTGGTATTTTTTTTGTTACTCCAATATTAAATTGTAGATAAATGTGTTTTGGAAGATATTCGTGGTTTGATGTGATGAACTCACCTTTTGAAGATGGAATGAAATATGAAAACTGTTTTTATGTTTAGTTTGTCCATGTTAAATTAGTTTTAAGGAGCTGGTTACTTGGTTTCTCCCATCTATAGATTCTGATTATGAAAGTTTTGTTGATATCTGAGTAGTTTTATACATATGGTATTATTATATATACATGCTTTGTCCGAGAGTGAAATTCTCCATTAAATCGAGGTTAGTGTCGTGTGCTTTTTATTCAATAATCGAAGAAGATAGGATAAAGTCCAATTGTCATTGAAACTTCAATTTCCTCTTCCTGGTGTCTCTTATTTCATTTTGGATCTCATTCCATCAAAAGCTTCTGGTTTCTCTTATTTCATTCTGATCTCATTCCATCTGGAGTTTCTTGCAAGGAAGAAAAGGAAAACAAACTAAAAAATGGCTGAGTGCAGTGAGTCTCGCTGTTGATCGTTTGGTTCCCTTTCTGGTTGAAGAAAGTTCCTGTGGAAGTCCAATCCATTACAAATGATCTGGATTTCATTCGAGGTTTTCTGAGAGATGCAGATGAAAGAGCAGCAACAGAGAAAGATGTTGTTGGAACATTTTGTTTTTTAAAACATAAAAATAAAAATTCTTTCATTAAAAACGAATTTAAAATTCCTGATGAGTGGAGTGGGCGGCTACATGTTTTGCTCCGCCACTTCTGCTACCGGCTCCCTGTTTTTTGAGTGCTTCCGTGATTTCTGGATTAAATCACGCCATGTTTGCTCCATGTTTTCTTGCAAAGAATCCTGCTGCCAATGGCTGTCCTTGTCATTTAAATGCTTTGTGCTTTTCAATCTTTTTAATCCCATCTCTTATTAGAGCCTATATGAATGAATAGAAAATAAAAAAAGGACATAGCTTCTTCGAAAGTTCAGAGCTTCCTGATTTTGGTTGCCAAAGAGAGCAGTTCTTGCTGGTTGCTTCTTCTTCAGAGCAGCAGTTTTGTTTCTTCAAAAAGAAAAAAAAACAGAAACAGAGCAGAGGGGAGTTAATCACTTGCAAGAGTGATTGCTTCTTAAAAAACGAAAAACAGAGAGCATGAAGGGAGTTTCTCCAGTTCTTGATCAACACAGATTTCGTTTTCTGTTTGAGAGATGATGAAAACAGTTCATGAATTGAACAATTGAAAGCTTGAGAGAAAAAGAGAAGCAACAGAGTTTTCTGCTTCTATGAGATGAAGAAAACAGTTCATCTTGTTATCTTCTTCTTCTTCCAATTTTTGAACCTGCAAAACAGAGCAAAAGAAGTTAGCTCTTGTCTTCCAACCAGTTCTTGCCAAAGCAGCAGTTTTGCTTCTTCTTCATAACGAAAAACAGAGTTGCTTCATCAACTCAGTTTGCTTGCTTCTTCCTGTTATTGCATCTTCTAAATCAGAGTGATTTTGCAATCAGAAACAGTGCTTTGATTTTGCAATCAAAAACAGAGTTTTGAACAGAGTAATTTTACTCGAACTAGACTTGCTTCTTCCAGTTTTGTCAAACTGAATTTTTGAGCTTATTCGAGATCAGAAACAGTGCTTATGCAAATCAGAAACTGTTCATGCGTTTTTGCAAAACAGTAGTGCATTCAGAACGTGTTTTGAAAACAGCGTTTCTGTTTTTGCCGATTTATGATTCCGAGCAAATGATGAGAAGGTGAATAGTATACCGTTCATCAACTGTGCATTGTTGAACGAGACAGAGAAGATTCTGGGCTGTTTTATCCTGGGGACGGCGGGGCTATGAAACTGCTAGCACAATCTTGGGCAGAGCCGCGAAACGTCTTAAAGAGAGCGACCTAGTCCGCGACTCAACCCAAGAACAAAATGGTACATTTTTATCTAACTGTTTATTTGAAGTGTTACAGCAGTAGAATCTTATTTGGAAGTTACAACAAACAGGTATGAATTTATTTCATAGATTGAATTATGTTTCAAAAAATGTTTGCTATGCTTACACGAGTATGCATGTGCTATTGTTTGTATGTTTAATGTTTGGATGAGTTTATGCTTTATATTTGCATATTGGATTTGATTGAGTAAAACATCCAATACATTAAACTAGTAAACATAGTCAGTATATGAGAAATGTCTTATTGTGACATAATATGTGCTGATCCATGTAAATTGTCCCAACAGATGTGAAGGCCTGGGTGAAACAAGTAAGACAAGCTGCCTTTGGTATGGAGGATGTGTTGGACGAGTTTCGTCTCCGCATTGCTTAGCAGCCTCTACGCCGTGGCTTCCTTGGTTGGGTTCGTAAGACTTTTGGATCTCTGAAGCGTTTGAAGCCTCGCCATGCTGTAGCAACTGATCTACAAGATATCAAAGCCAGCTTGGTTGAGATCAATGAGAAAAGGAAGGACTATGGTTTCGTTCGCACCGATCTTGAGGCCGGTTCGAGCTCCCAAAAAAGCAGTGTTGCTCGTAGAGATGGTTCCCTTTATTGGGAAGAGCAGGGGATTGGTTGGCATTCAGACGGGTTGGGAAGTACTAATAGACTGCTTATTGGAGGGAGAAACAAAGAAAACAGTCTTTGCACTGGTGGGAGCTGAGGGAGTTGGCAAAACCACCCTTTTGAATGCTGTCTATGAAAGCCTTCCTGTGAAGAAATATTTTGAGTATCGCACTCGGATATATTGCTCAGAATCAATGAAGATCAAAGAGCTCTAAGTGAAGTGGGTGGAGGTGATCTACAAAGATTGATTGAAGGAGTCAATTCCTCTAGAGATCTATGCGATGGACACAACTCAATTGATTTGCGAAGTGAGCAAGTTTCTTCGTGACAAGAGGTATGTTGCTGTTCTTGATGATGTTCAAAACCTTGAACTATGGAATTCTCTGAAAGATGCATTCTCTGATAATCATAATGGTAGTAGAATCCTAGTTACAACGGGTTCAGATGATGTTGCTCGCTCCATTGTGACATCTAGTATCCATTTTTACCATCTTGATCCTTTGCCTTTGAAGGATGCCTTGATTCTTTTCTATAAGAAAGCGTTTGCATCCGATTTTGAGGGACAGTGTCCACCGGAGTTGGTGGAAGTTTCAAGGGAATTTGTGAAGAAAAATGGAAGGCTTCCGATGGCAATTGAGCTCATGGGCGGCCTTCTTTCCACAAAAGAAAAGTCCGTTCGAATGGAACAAGTTTTGTGACGCTCTTTCTTCCAAGTTACCACATGCCCCTGTCACGCCCTGACCCGCCACGGGAATCGCAGCGTGCCGATGCGTGAACTAACACGTACACAGACGGATCGTAACTGGCCACAACATCATAATATAACACATTCTTGATACGAGAATTAAACGGAAATAAAACTACGCTAAAGTTTGAACAAAATAACTATATTTGATTCACCCCGCCAGAGTCATAGCGACAAAACCAGTATACAAACATCTAATATAGCAATAGAGTACATCTGAAACACAGAGAAAGCAAAACATACCCGTACAGGGTGGACACAACCAAAAATCACAAAACGCGCCTACAACGAAAACCGGGGCCTACGCGCCATGATCAGTAGGAACGCCAACACTGCCTGCACTCCAATAGAAGCACACCCCTTGCGGGGTCAGCAAAGCACAAAGCTAGTTGGTGCGAGCGAACTAAATACAAATAATGAAATACTGTACCAGAAAAATTCATGCCAAACAATAAATGATAAATAACAAGTTCTAAAGACTAAATCACACTGTGTCTCTAAAGATAATATTTATAAGTTCAAGCAACAACACAAACATGTCAGATTCAACAATAACTACCAGTTTACGATATATGCCGGTCATTACACGTGATTCAAACATGGTAAGTAACAAGCAATGGAAATAAAGACAATCTCATAATTCTTCCTAGTCTCCTAGGTATAGCAATCAGGTTGAAATCAAAAATTCTGTATAAATGTCTCATATCGTAGGTATCCGCATACCCTACGAATGTGTCTCACCCAAACACATCCCACAACGTGCACCAGTACCACTTCGGGCTTGTTTGTATCCTAATGGGGTGCCATCTGTCAGGATACAAACTCAAACATCCCGAACGACTGGCCTAACACGGCCAACCTAACATAATCAAAATCAAGCGCGCTGGGAGGGAAAACGAGTAATCTCCAAAGCACGTCCTCCGAGACCCGTCCTACTGTACTCTATAGTGGCAAGTGCGTGCGGGAGCTCACCGCACCTCAGCAAGCTTGCCACATGCAATAGCGTCCACAATGTCAGGTGCGAGTCATCTCAAGCATCGTCCAACTCACGATGCGACCAAACTCCTAAGCATCAGCACAACAGACATTATAGTGGGGTAAACACACTTATACTAACATCCACATGCACATATGACAAGTCTGTGCATAACCAAAGGTACAGACGTGCAATCATAAACAATTCGACATTTTTTTTTTATAAAACCACGACTATGCCAGGGTCCCAACATGACCCAATTCACCACAATAGATTTATTCGAGTCGATTATCATACATGCTCAAGACTCGAAAATCCACGGTAAAACATGATATGCTATGCAAACTCGAAAACAAAGCATACAAGTCTCATGTCATTACACCAAAGCCTAATCACACCAAAATTACTATTTGATTTCATTCAAGTATATCATGTTTTTCGAAAATCCAATGCATAATTCATTCACACATAACTAACACAATCCTCGAAATATCTGAAAATTCCGAATTTCGGATTTGAATTCAATTCTACACAATTGACGGTATAATGTAAAAATTCAATTCAGGATTTCAAGTAATTATTTTATCAAAATAAATATTATAATTCCACTCACCTGGGCGGAATGGATTTTCAAAATCCAATTCCTACCGATCTAAGCTCCAAACAGGCAAAACCACAAATGCGGAACCACGAAAATTCTAAAACTGCAAGGCGGACTCGAAAATGAGTAAACTAGCCGAAAACTAGAATAAATAAATAAATACAAGCGGCGCGCGAAAAGGAAAGAAAACTTACAGGCAATAAAAAAAATTTGGCAACCACCCCGCCGCAACCCAAAGTTGGGTGAAAACGCGCTGAAACCCTCCCTATTCCGGTCTGATCGCTACCAAACTGCACAACAGCCCGCAAATGAGTCTAAGGACACTCGGAGTCATGAAAATGAGGCTCACCCACGCACCCAAAGCCCGGATTCACGCCGAGGAACCCTCCAAACAAACATGCCCACTGATTTTTTTGAAAACTTTTTGGCCAACCCCAAAACAACCTTGCATGTCGATTCTAAGGACTCCCAAGGACGCCACCAAGGCCCCAACACGGCTGATCGGAGCTATGGAAACCGATCAAACCTCAACCCAAATGAAAACTGTTTTTTTTTTTTTTTGAAAAAAAACAACAGAGAAATGAAGAGGGGAAAGAGGAGAGGTCGAACTGGGGAGGAGGAGGTGAGATTGGGGAAGAAATCACCCAAAAAAATGTCGAATACAAACTGCTGGAGGCGAAGAGTCGAAGAACTTCGCACTCTGTAAGAAAAAAGAAAAGGAAAGAGAAAGAAGAAGATCGTTTTCTTTTAAGAGGTGGGTGGCTATGTGCCCACACCACCTTTGCTGAGTACACCCCGTCCAATTTTATTTTTTTAATTTTTAAATGCATGTATTACAGCCCCGATCCTCGGATTGTTAAGCAAATCATTTCACTCAGTTACAGTGATTTGCCTTACTACCTTAAATCATGCTTTATTTACTTTGGTGTTTTTCCGATTGATCATCCAGTGCAATCTATTACGCTGACATGGTTATGGGTAGCTGAGGGATTCGTGAAAGAAACAAAAGGAAAAACGCTAGAAGATGTTGCGGAAGACTATCTTGACCAACTCATAGCTAGGAGCTTGGTGTGTATTGTCGCAATTGATGGAAATGTTAGGATCTGCAAAGTCCATTCTAGGATACATGAGTTTATTCTTTTCAGGTTGAAGGAGGAAATTTTTTGTCAAGTTATTAATGGAGAGAGCGATGGTAATCCATCAAATGAGAGTACCAGGCGAGTATCAATCCAAAATAGTATCGTTGGAGGAGATGACAAGGAAGTTAGCACAAATTCATCATCTGGTGTTTGCTCAGTTCTTGTATTTCCTTTGAATACACTGCCTAGGTCCTTGATACACACGCTACGGTCTGGTTTTATGCTGATAAAGGTATTGGTCTTGGCTGATGGACCTTTGGCAAAGTTCCCTCTTGAAGTCACAGATTTATATCATCTGAGGTATTTGGACTTGCGTGGTACATCAATCACTTCGCTTCCAAGGGCTCTTGGAAAGTTGCAAAACCTGGTAAATACTAAATATATATCTGATCATATGACAAATGACCTTAACCTTGTGGTAAATCTTAGAGTTTCCTCTCAAAATGCTGTCTCTATTGCGGATGGTATC
Organism: Berberis thunbergii; assembly: GCA_003290165.1. Classification (NCBI taxonomy): domain Eukaryota; kingdom Viridiplantae; phylum Streptophyta; class Magnoliopsida; order Ranunculales; family Berberidaceae; genus Berberis; species Berberis thunbergii. Next base: position 537,862 of record QNQO01000402.1, on the reverse strand, counting down.
CCAACTCTGATTAGCGGAGAAGGTTCCGTTGTGTTATCTGATACCCAATTCTTGAATCCGTCTTAATTGTTCCATCACTAGCTTATAACCTCTTGTCTGTTTGTCAAATTATTCAAACAGTTGCATGTATTGTGACGTTCTATTCATCTTTCTGCGTGTTTCAGGACATTCTAACTCGGCAGATTCTTGGTTATGGTGTTAGAAGGGGAAAACTGTACTACTTGGATCTGACAGAGACGGGAGAGAAACACAAGAATCTTTTGGGGCAAACTAATCAGGTCATTAGGGTCGATAATGCGAGGGAGGTAGTATGGTTATGACATCGTCGTTTAGGACATCTGTTTTTTCGTTATCTTAAGAAGTTGCAGCCTCATTTGTTTTCGGTTGTTAGTGATTCAGAATTTCATTGTGACATTTGTGAACTGGCCAAGAGCCACCGTATTCCATAATCGCCAAGTATTTATAAATGTCCTGTTCCCTTTATGAAAATTCACTCCGATGTTTGGGGTCCTGCAAAAATTTCTTCTTTTTCTGGAGCTCGATATTATGTATCTTTTATTGATGATTGCACTCGGATGACCTGGGTGTCATTACTGAAAAGAAAGAGTGAGGTATTTGGAAGGTTTACTGATTTTTACAAAATAGTGGCGACACAGTACAAACAATCCATCAGAGTGTTTCAATCTGACAATGGTGGAGAGTTTGTCAATGTCCTTATGTCTGAGTTTTGCCGATCAAATGGAATTCGTCATCAAACCTCCAATTCTGATACTCCTCAACATAATGGTTTAGCAGAACGAAAGAACAGGCAGTTGTTGGAAGTTGTTCGTGCTTCCCTGTTTGGCATGAATGTACTTCGATCCTATTGGGGTGAAGCAGTGAAATCTGCAGCATATGTTATCAACCGTACTCTCTCACAAGTAATTAAGTTCAAAAATCCTCATCAGAAGCTTCATACACTTTTGTCCATCCTATCTATGCCTAATTTGGAGTCCCGAGTGTTTGGGTGCACAACTATGTCCACATACCAAAACCACACCGGAGCAAGCTTGATCCCCGTGCGAAGAAATGTATTTTTGTGGATTATGCAGATCTCCAAAAGGGGTACATATGTTATGACCTGCTCACTGACAGAATGCATATATCTCTTGATGTCTCATTCCATGAATTTGAACCATATTACTCAGGGAGAGTCTCCCAGTCTTCCCTTCAGGGGGAGAGCGATAGTGAAGGAAATCCTCGTTCTATTGATGTCTTTGAAGAATTGGAACACTTGGAGGAACAATTAAAAGTTCCTGTAACAGCATAAACCGTTCCCGCAGCAGCAGCAAATGACTTATCTCGAGAGATATACACTTCCAATGGGCAGACAATTGACCACTTGGTTCCTAGCGATCAATTCCCTCATGAGACAAAAGATAATGATCAAAATGTATCTGAAACTCACACACACGACATTTTCTTTTCTACATCAGCAACTGGAGATCTCGCCCAGAATGATCCACCTCAGGTACCTTTAACCTCTAATGAGTATTCTGTGTTAGAAAGTGTTGAACCTAGGAAATCACAAAGGGTTACTAAGGGAGTTCCTAAAAAGCAATATGAACCAGACATCAAAGCCCAAGATAAATACCCTATAGCTAACTTTATGTCTAACCATAGGCTTTCTGAGTCACATGCACTTGTTATTAATCAATTATCTACTGTATCTATTCCTAGTAACTTGCAAGACGCATTGAAGGATCCAAAATGGACAACAGCAATGAATGAAGAATTGGAAGCTCTTCAGAAGAATGTCACTTGGGAGGTAGTAGACAAGCCTGTTGAAAAAAAACTGTAGGATGTCGTTGGGTGTTTAATGTGAAGCTTAATGCAAGTGGAACTATTGATAGATACAAAGCAAGATTAGTTGCCAAGGGATATACACAGCGCCATGGAATTGATTATGAGGAGACTTTTGCACCTGTGGTGAAGATTAATACTATCCGAATTTTAATTTCACTTGCAGCAAATAAATATTGGCCCTTGCACCAACTTGATGTGAAGAATGCATTTCTCAATGGAAATTTGGAGGAAGAAGTGTACATGAATATGCCTCTAGGCGTGAAGAATAACCCAAGAGAAGCTGGTAAGGTGTGCAAATTGAAAAAGTCTTTGTATGGCCTGAAACAGTCTCCAATGGTCGGAAGATTTTCGAAGTCCATGAGAGCTTTTGGGGATAAACAAAGCAACTCTGACCATACCTTGTTTATCAAACACAAGAATGGTAAGATTACAACTCTAATTGTGTATGTTGATGACATGATCGTTACAGGAGATGATCCGAAAGAAATAAATGATTTGCAAAAGTATCTGTCGAAGGAATTTGAAATGAATGATCTCGGGCAACTGAAGTATTTTCTGGGCATTGAAGTTGCAAGGTCGAAGAAAGGGATTTCACTTTCACAAAGAAAGTATGTTCTTGATTTGCTCACTGAAACATGGATGTTGGACTGCAAACCAATAGAGACACCCATTGAGATGAATCATGGACTTGCTATTCTTCCTGATCAAGTCCCTATTGATAAAGGGAGGTATCAACGTCTTGTAGGAAGGTTAATTTATCTTTCTCATACTAGACCTGACATTGCTTATGCTGTGAGTGTTGTTAGCCAGTTTATGCATTGTCCTAGTGAAGAACATATGAATGCAGTCTTTTGTATCTTGAAATATCTGAAGATGACGCCTGGTAAGGGATTATTGTTTGAAAAAAATGAATTGGAAGTTGTTGGATACACAGATGCGGATTGGGCTGGTGATAAAACTGATAGATGCTCTACATCAGGGTACTTCACTTTTGTTGGTGGGAACCTTGTAACTTGGTATAGTAAAAAACAGAAAGTTGTTACTAGATCAAGTACAGAAGCTGAATTTCGAGGTATAACACATGGAGTTTGTGAAATGTTGTAGATCCGTAATGTCCTGAAGGAATTGGATTTCAAGCTACAAAGGCCTATGGATTTACATTGTGATAATACAGCTGCCATTCAGATTGCACATTATCCAGTTCAGCATGATCGAACAAAGCATGTGGAGGTTGACCGCCATTTTATTAAAGAGAATCTTGACAAGAAAGTTATTCGCTTTCCATTTGTAACCTCAGAGGAGCAATTAGCTGATGTTCTTACTAAATGGGTATCTAAGAAAGTGTTTGACAGCATAGTTGACAAGTTGGGCATGATAGACATCTAACTTGAGGGAGAGTATAGAAAGCTGTATATATTCTAATTATAGAAACATGTATATATATATATATATAGGATATTATATATATTTAGGATATTCTAATTTCATATTTAGGTAATCTAGAATATATTCTGTAAGATTGTGTCTTATTATGTAAGATTGCTTGTTGTGAGACAAGAAACCTCATTGTATATATACCCCTATAGTGGGATGAAACAAATACACAAAAATTGAAGTATTTCTTTCTACATCTTAATCATACTTTTCTTGTTGAATTGCCACTTGCTATCCTGAAGCTTAAGAAACTGCGACATCGTATAGCTTATCCTAGAAGAAGAGCTACTCCTTCCTAATCCATGTGTGAAGCAGTAAAGGTACCAGAGGGAATCGGGCGTTTAACAGATTTGCAAACTTTGTTGAAAATTGATGGAAATCAAGGCCCTGGTATAATCAGTGATTTGGGAAAGCTGACCGAATTGAGGGAACTAGGTGTAAAAAATTTGAAACGAGCAAATGGGACAGAGTTGTGTGCCTCTATTGCCAAGATGAACTGCCTTAGGATTCTGGGTGCAGCCTCAGGAGAAGGCGAGATTCTTGACATTCAGAATCTATCCTCTCCTCCCCTACAACTTCAAGTATTGTATTTGACAGGCCGTTTAGAGAAGTTGCCCAGTTGGATCAGCTCCCTTCATCGATGAACATACTGTGTGGTTTGCCTAGTCTACTCCAGATCTATATTCAAGATTAAGCAATGACCCGGTGAACCCAAAATGAAAGAGTTAGGTCATGGTGGTCTTAATTTTTCATGTTCCTAAGTTTAAAATCCAGAAGCAACATATGGTACTTGTAGGAAATTCAAATGGTACTTGTTTGATTGAGTGTTTGATTGGGGTACTTGAGTGTTGCAGTTTGAGAAATAACAACTTTTGAGTAGAAAATTAAGTAACAAGCTTTGAATAAAAATATAAATATTTAGTTTACAAAATTGCTCCACCACCATGAATACATAGAATCCTTGAATAGAACAAAATTAACCGAAAGAAACAAAATGTTTATCGCTTTCGAACATAGAATCTTGGTCCATGCCTTGACTTGCTACATTGGCTTTGCTGCACAGAGTTGTGTAGTGCTTGGCCCCAACCGATGGTATGTTACGATGCCTTCCACCACGCTGCCCAGCATTTCCCACATTGTTGCCATGTCTCTGGTAGTTGCTTGTATGTGGCTCAACTGTTGGCACCCTTGAACCCCAGAAACAAGCATTGTATGCACATGCTTCTGTCCTCCATGCTGCTGCCCGTACTGACCTAGAGCCCTGTGACAGAAATTAATCAGTACTCAATGACACACTACATTAATTAACTAGAAATTTCAGGACGTAGTAGAAAGATTGACCACTTACAGATTGGGTTTGCAGTCCTCCCATACTGGGCACGCCAACCATGCCATGGTACATTTCCCCATTCTGTGGAGAAAAGAGTGGTTCTTCCGCTGAAGAAGCAGCAGCAGGTTCTTGAACATAATTCATAGCTGCCACTTTTTGATGATACTGCTGTTTCTAATAGGCCAGCCTCTCCTTTTTTCACTCTGCCACGCTCACATACAAGGGTTTGTTATGAAACATATAACCTGCAAGACATGGATGAATATACAATAGAGTTAGACATGTACAAAGACAACCCAATGGTTTTGAAGTGTGTCAATATAAATGTGAGCATCATGCTTACCATGGAAGCCATTCACTGCATACTCGGCTTCTACAAAAGTGAGAAACATGCAAAGCCAAACCCCCTACACAATCCATTCTCGTCTCGCATGATTTTGGCTGAGCGCACAGTCCCACACATACTGAACAGTTGCTTGAACTCTTCCTCTCCCACATCTTCTCTTCCCACTCCTCAAACCAGCATCTCAACATTCTCTCCTGCTCTTCTTTTTTCATTGCCCTTACCACATATAAACCCTTAGATCCTACACAAGAAATAAACAACATTTAATATGACAAACAGAGCCACATTTCATTAATTTCAGAAAACGTTTTACAGTTCTAAATTACCAAGTGTTGTTCCCTTCATCCCCTCAATAACCTGTCTGGCACTGTCATGATTTTCAAAGTTCACAAATCTAATGCCTTTTGAACAGCCATAGTCATCCTTCAGGATCACCAGGCTCTTGATACTTCCAAACTTTGAAAATTTCTCCTTCAAAATCTACTCAACAATCTCATGATCCAGGTGTTTGATGTATACGTTTGCAAACCTGAGACCCCTGGAGAATGAGAATGGGAATGAGAATGCTTTGTGTCTTTACCTTTATGTCATAAATTATTAACCATGAATTTTGAATATGCTGGGTAAAGAGATATTTATGTTAGTTAAGAAGGGCAAATAAAACAAATAGAGTGTGATCATGACAATGGACATTCATAGGGTTTTGAGAAGTAATGGCCATTACAATGAAATTTATAATAATCATTCCTATTACGATATTTTTATGTGAAACCAAACATAATCATTATAGTGGTCATTACCATTACAATAATCAAACCCATTTCGTTGAGCAACCAAACATGGAGCTGGAACCATCGGACTATAAACAATATTCAGTGCCAGAATCTCGGCAAGAACTAAGATACCCCCGCCATCTCCATCTCCTATTAAGCAATGCGAAAACACGACAGGGAACAATTGATTGAGAATGCAGTTGTGAGATGATGGACCCTTCTTGTTGCCCCAAACCCAAAATCCCATCAGTTGCTGTGGCAGGTTTTGTCAAATTTCCCGACAGGTAGTTGCTACACCTGTTTCAAACATAACATCCAATTATATAGTTCCAAACAAGTGCCTAATAGCAAACCCCATCGGGCACAAAATCACCAAATTTCACCTGAAAATGACAACAACCATGTTAAGATGCAAGATATCCGATACGTGATACCTGGCGATGCACTGTTTTCTGCATACTTTTGCACTACATAATTGCACCCTGAATTTTGATTATCACAGCCACCATCAAAACTGTGAATAACTATGGTACATTCTCGGTCTGAACAAGAAACTGGAGAAGCTGTAAAGGAGCCAGGTGGAATCTGTAAAAACAAAATGCTCACAACTCACATGGGATTCAGCTGTAAATTGATTCACGGTGCTCTCTTGTTAAAATTGATTCACAATAGCTACGGTACCTTTCACATCCATTTTGTTCACCTTGTATTTACAGTATTCTACATTTGAATGCGTGATGGACGGAGAATCTTCTCTAATAAATATGTCCATGTAGGTTTTTCACCCGTTTATGATTGATCTTCTTTGGCATTTGACTCTCTTTAAGACTCGATGTTTAATTGGACCTAAAGTATCGTAAATTGGCCTTGATCTCAATTAGTCTAAATGTTTGTGTCCTGACCTTATCGTCTTGGGCCAAGCTCTAAGATTTCTGCTATATTGGGCTTAAGTTATCTGAGCTTTGTCATTTCACTTATGAGCTGGATTGGGACTGGTCTGTCCTTATGCATTTTTCATAAAATTGATTCGTGCCACATGTTCGACTGTGATTGGATGATTGATTGATGTTTCATCACTTAGTTTCTCCGTTATATTGATTCTCATTATGAAAGTTTTGTTGGTGTTTGAATATTTTTATACCATATGACATTATTATATATCCATGCTTTTAAATATTCTCCATTAAATCGAGGTTGGTGTCGGGTGCTTTTTATTCAATAGTCAAAGAGGGGAGAAAAGAACCACACCTATATTAATAAGCAATTGTCTACCTTTTCGTTTTCCTCAATGAACAAAAGTAAAACACCAATATATAATTAAGCTCCATTGATTCAATCAAGCTTTTGATCATTCCAATTTCAATTAAAAAAAAATAAAAAATTTCCGGATCTTATCTTTCACACACATGTTTTACAGGGATGAAGTTATTTACTTTGTAATAACATAGAGTTGAGTACTAAGAGACCTTACACTCCATGTTGCACTTATTGCTCATTAAACATTTTACTAGGGATTGACGCGCTCTACGTGCGTGAATATTTAGTATTTTATTTATTTTAATAGTCTATGTATAGTTTATAAATAATTAGAGGACTTTAAATAAATAATTATATTAGAGGCTTAAGTATAATTAATCAATGTTTCAAATGAACTGGTTTTAATTGTAAAATAAATATGAATGACAAAATTAAATATAAAAATGTTAGTTGTAAATGAATTTATATAATTTATAGATAATTGGGGAGTTGAAATAAATTATTAGGGGCTTAAATATAATATATCAATGTTTAAGAGGGGTTGATTTGGATTGTAAAAATTATACATGTTGAAGATAAAATGAGAAAATAAAAAGTTAGATGTAAGGACCTATTTAGAATTTATAGATAATTGCAGAGCTTATGTACAATTAATGAATATTGAGAGGGACTGAGTTTGATTATAAATAATCTGAATTTGGAAGGCAAACGCATAAAAAAAATGTAGAGAAATTCTACACAGCCTGGGTTTGCGCCTGGGCCACTGCCTGGACGCTCCCTCGCACGTGTATGAGCTTTGAAAAAAAAGAAAAAAAAGAGAGGGAAATCGAATTGGGGCTGAAATTTAGAGGGAGGGAGGGAACAATCTCCCTCTCCCCAAATACATCTCCACAGAGAAGAGAAGACTGATCTCCCTCTCCCCAAACGAAGAAATCGACCGAAGCTAAGCCCGAAATCACCCTCTCCCCAAATGAAACTCGACCGAAGCTCGACAGAGAAGCAAGCAAAGGATCTTCTTATTGTTTCGTTTGTTAGGGTTATCAGTGCTTCCCCATAGGTTCTTCTTCCTTCTTCAAAGCAAGAAAACTTGGGTCGATACACAACAGATCGTATCCCTTGTCCAGATTTGAGAAAACCCAGTTAAGATCATTTCCCCCCTCTTTTGTTAACAAGGTTGGTTCATTCCCCCCCCCCCCCCCCCCCCCTTCTTTTGTTGATATTTGTTGCTAAGCCACTGTTAATTTCATCACACAATGACTATTTTTCATCTTCTCTATTCGATTTGGTGATAAAAATCAAGTCTTTATCTTCTTCTCCTTTGGTTTTAGCTTGGGTCGACTTGCTTGAGTCTGATAAAAAGCAAACAATGAAAGGGGTATTAGGGTTGGGTTGGGTTTGAATGATTGTGCTCCATTTTGTGATTTTGAGGATTTTTGCTTCATCATGTGTTTTTCCTTCTATTGTGCTTCATCTTGATTTTGCAGGTTCTTGAAATATTCCTTCTTCAAAGCAAGCAAACACTATAATGAGTCCAAATTCACTATTCTCGCATTGGCCACGACGGAAAGGACAATTTTTTTTTCATATTTTTTACTGTTTGCACTACGAAATGCGCAAAACATAAAAAACTAGCAAGAAATAATGCGCAAAAGTTAGTATATTTCACAGCCCCCACTGCGCAGCATGTTGGATTTCTCGTAGCCCAGAATGCGAACAGTATAAAAATTGAAATCAAAATTTGTGTTCGCAGCAGGCTCTGCGACCAAGCCTGGATAAGTCGCAGCAGCCATTGCGAGGAAACCAAGATGTTTCGCATATGGTGCGACTAATTCAGGGTTCTACGGCGTGCCAAATGCAAACAGTAAAAAGTTTGAAAACCAAAGTTGGGTTCGCAGCAGGCACTGCGACCAAACCTTGATACTTCGCAGCACGCACTGCGACAAAACCAGGAAGTTTCGCAGCACGTAATGCAACTAAACGTTGTTTTTGCGCAGTACCAAACATTACAAATTTTTTTTTAAATGTTTTGTTCACAGTCCCAAATGCGATGTATCCCAGTTAGTTTGCATTGGCCATTGCGAACAGTACAAAATCCTGCAAATGTTTTTTGAAATTTGTTCTTAAACTTGGTTTTAAACTTAGAAAAATGGCCTAGAAAATTCATGTCCTTGATTTATTAAACTCTTGATGGATTTCGTGATTTTCTTATGCTTCTTTTTCTTCTTCTTCTTTTACCTTTCTATTCATCAGTTATACATTTTTATGATAAAAAAAAATTTACAACTCAAGTTTTGTTTAATCAAAATAATGACATTGGGAACCCAAAATGAAAGAGTTAGGTCACAGCGGTCCTAATTTGTCATGTTCCTAAGTTTAAAATCCAGAAGTGACATATGGTACTTGTAGGAAATTCATATGGTACTTGTTTGATTGAGGTACTTGAGTGTTGCTGTTTGAGAAATAACAAGCTTTGAATAGGAAAATTAAGTAACAAGCTTTGAATAAAAATAAAAAATTTAGTTTACAAAATTCCTCCACCACCATGAATACATAGTATCCTTGAATAGAACAGAATTAACAGAAATAAACAAAATGTTTATCGCCTCCGAACATAGAATCTTGGTTCATGCCTCGACTTGCTTCGACGTTCACTTCCTCCACCACCAATTTCACCACTGTCAACACTAGTGCGAACGTCAGGCTCTTCTTCCGCTTGTTCCACGTTAACGGGCGTAGACATTTCATCTAACAAATCCCGTATTCTATTTTGCCGGCTAAGCAAAATTAACTTGTCGACATTCGCCCCTTCTTCAATGTAGGCGTTGATCAAATCACGGGCATGAGCAATAACAATTTTCTGCTGTGAAACATTAGATGTTAGTGCAAACCATGTAAATATTTTAAAATACGTAAAGGTAAAATGTTTGTACTTACCCTTTTATTTGAAATAAACAAATGTCTTATTAGGGAAAAAAATTTCCTCTTGTTCGGTGGTTGCACGAACGGATATGAAATGCGGTGAAACTAGTTCAAGTAATTCACCGCACTGTCCCATGGCAGCTTCACGTTGGCACCTTGTTGGTTAGGTGGCACAACACTATAATGCCCACCTTTGAGCAAACGAAGCCAACACCTCATACATGACGAAATAATGTTTGCCGGATCGAACTCTATTATTCCTCTTGGCTTGGATTGGAAGGAATTGGGATGAGTTGTACCTTTTCCATTTGTCTCATAACTCTATCGGGATGATAGGGTTCTTCTATATCGAGGCACAACAGATATCCCGTGAACCATGTGATGCCATGAAGGTAAGTGTTTTTCTTGGACTCCACTTAAGGGTCAGTACCTGCAAATTATAATAATTAGGTTATTAATATATGACACATACAAAAATATTATTCAACTTAAAGATGCATTTTTACCTCTTCAGGAGACAAGTCATTGAGAAGCTCCCCAAGAGTGAAGATTTGTTCGTCCAAAACCCCTATAATTTGTGGGGGTTCCTACTTAGCTATGGTAGAGAGTTTAGCATCTCACGACTGTTTTGCATTACCCCATAGTCTAAAGTGATCATATATCCATGCCTATAAAAGAAAACAACATAAACAAAGATTATGAAATTATTATAAATTATGAGGGTAACTAAATATTTTTGTTTTCGAAACATACCTCCAAAAGAGGCAAATATCCAGCAATTTGCCTCGTTCCCTCTTTGCTAGCGCCGCCCAACTGACGAAACAAGAGTGCCAAACCTTCTACCCCCATGCATACTTGTTAACATTAGCCACCTCCATCAGCATCTTCAAATATTCAACATGAACCATTGCTCCACTTTTATCGGCAAATAGAGTCATACCCAGAAGAAACAAGTAACCCCTACACACTTGTTGTTTCCTTTCAAGAAAATCAGCGTCCGTGGCTTGTCTGCAACACTGCTCCTGGATAAACCTCATTTCCACAGATTTTCCATGCTTCATGACATTGGCCTTTTTTTTTTTTTTTTTTTACTTTCAATCCTCAAACCATCTACCAATAATGCAACACATTCATCTACCGTCATTGCAGTCGTCGTTCTAACCGACTTACCAAAAATGACAAATGACTGTGAAAACACAAATTCTCACATTATCAGAACGTACCCTATTATATTTAACCAAGGGATACAGACGACTATTGTAGACCATTCTCTTTACATCCCTCGACTATTTTTTCAAATCCCAATCGATGAAGTTCCTATATTGATGCCGATTTCGCAATGCGCCTCGTTCCTAAATACAAGAAACATATACATTAAGTAATTCAATGTCCAAATATATATAAATAACGCGCTTATATAATTTAACCAACTAAGAATATTGACTTATCAGCTCACTATCCCAAATGGCACGACAAATATGTCCACGGTAATCGACTAATGTGGAACAATCCACAAGGACCATCGGGATAAAAATCTCGTCTAGATTCTTCTTATTCGTTATCCTTCTCCCCTGCTTCCTCTTATTTTCCTGATTCTCCTCATCACCTGCTTCCCCCTCATCCTCTGCTTCCTCCTCTAACTCTCATCTTGATGTCCAACACCCGCACCACTCGAACCTCTTTGCCCTTATGATTGGGCTTGACTTTGCGATACAACTACTTGTCTATATACTTCCTGAGGATCTATTTGAATCCCCATTTGCTCCGCTTATCTTTCTCCTTACTTATTTGTCCATATTTTGTTCATTTCTTAATTTTTTTTCGTTTTTCTACCACTTTTTTACCATTTTCTGCTGTCTGTTTTCGAACAGACACTATCATGGGTCGTTTTCTACTTCTATCACCTCCATCATCCTCACCAATAGAAGACATGATAAACCTTCAAATAAAAGGAAACAAACAGTTCAAGACAATTTTTTTGTACAATATTTTATTAATTTTAAAACAATATTATAGCCAATTTGGATGTAAACAACAATATATATCTCATTTCTTTACATTCTAACAAGAAAAATATCAATTTGGAGCCCTAGAAAAATACCAACATAATTGCAGAAAAAACATAAAGAATTCTACTTTAAACATGGAAACAAATTCACAAAAGCAAACAATGGATGCTTCACATACAATCTAAAGAAAAAAATCTTAAACCCAAAGAAAAATTCACTTACCGAAGAGTTTGAGTGCAAGAGAGAATCGTTTTGCAAGAGATTTTCGAGCCAAACAAACCGTTTTTCAGCTTTTAGGTTTTGGAGACTTTGAGGGTTTCGATTTTGAAAGGGTTTTTGAGAGATTTTCGAGTGAGATAAAGGAGATTTGCAAGGGATTTCAATGTAGGAGAGAGATTTGGAAGGAATTTGGATGTGGAAGAGGGAGAAACTGTTGTGGGAAAGGGAGGAATCCTCGGTTTGGTGTGGGAGAGAGAAATTGGTGAATGCACTTGTTGAAGCCATTACTGAACAAGAGAAGAGAAGAAGAGAGATAGAGAGAAGAGATGACGAGTGAAGCAGCGAAGCTAATCGCGAAGAAGAGTTTGATATTTTTGGAGGAAAGCACTTGAGTGCCCCCATGATGGGCCTCCAAGGACCCATGTCAACTCCGAGTTTTTGAATTTGGGGTGAGAGAAAAAAGCCCAATTTGTTGAGCTTGGTGAGGGTTGTGGTGGATATGGTGATTCTGGTGGTGGTTGTGGTGATTATGCTATAGTGGTGGTGGTGATTATGCTATGGTTATGCTATAGTGGTAGTCATGCTATGGCAGTTGTGGTGGTGGCGGAGACGATGACGGTTGTGGTGGTATTAATGAAGTTGGTGGTGGTGGTTGTGGTGAGTATGCTATGATAGTAGTGATCCTAGAGGTGGCAATGATGGTGATAGTGGCAATGGCGTATGATGGTGGTGTTGGTGGTAGTGGTAATAGTAGTGGTGGTGATGATGTTGTAGTGGTTGTGATGGTGCATGGTGGTAACAAGTGGTGGCAGTGGCAGTGTCTATGGTGGTTGTAGTAATGGCAATAGTAGTGGTGGTTATTGTGATGCTTATGTTATGGTTGTCGTGGTGATGGCGCGATGGTGGTAATTGCGGTGGTAATAGTGAGGGTGGTGTTGGTAATGGTAATTAATTAATTATGCTATGGTAGTGGGTGGCTGTGGTGGTGGTTGTGATGGTTATGGTATGGTGGTTGTGGTAGTGACGACAGTGGTAGTTGTGAAGGTGGTGGTGGTTGGGATATTTGTGAAGTAGTTGGGGAAATGAGTAAGAACAAAATATGAGAGTTTTGTAAAGTAATGCAAAAGATTTTGTCCCGCAAAGTTTTGCAAAATTTTATAACTATGAGATGCAGAAGTCTTGAATTCAAATTCCAATAATCATTTTCGGTGAAATCAACTAAGCACCCAAGTTTATGTAACTAAGAATAGTATTCATGTCTGGGATTTGGTGGATGTAGAGTATACATGGAAGCCTGCAAGATGCACATCATGTGCTAGATTTGGTCATGCCTCAAAAGATTGCCCTAGCAAAGGGATATCAAAACCCACCCCACCTGTATGGAAAGAGATGGTAGACAAAAAGTCCTTCTAGGGACCCATCCCTCGCTCCTTAGAATTTTCGGGTAGACAAAAGATGATGATAAGAATAAGAAGTGAGATATGAGGAGCAGTTGTAGGGTGGAAGAGGGAGGAACCGTTGTGAGAAAGTAAGTAAGTGGTGTGGGAGAGTAGATTGGTGTGAGAGAGAGAAATTGGTGGGGCAAGGTATTCGTTACCTTTGAAATAAGCAACTCTCTGCTTTTTGTTCGCAGTCCCAAATGCGATGTATCCCGGTTAGTTCGCATTGGCTATTGAGAATAATACAAAATCCTGCAATTTTTTTTTTTTAAATTTTGTTGTTAAACTTGGTTTTAAACTTAGGAAAATGGCCTAGAAAATTCAAGTCCTTGATTTATTAAACTCTTGATGGATTTCATGATTTTCTTATGCTTCTTCTTCCTTTTCTTTTACCTTTTTATTCATCAGTTATACATTTTTGTGATAAAAGAATTTACAACTCAAGTTTTTTTTTTTTTTTTTTTTTTTTTTTTTTTTATATCAAAATAATGACATTGGGAGCCCAAAATGAAAGAGTTAGGTCATGGCGGTCATAATTTGTCATGTTCCTATGTTTAAAATCCAGAAGTGACATATGGTACTTGTAGGAAATTTATATGGTATTTGTCATGTTCCTAAGCAATATTATAACCAGTTTGGATGTAAACAACAATATATATCTCATTTCTTTACATTCTAACAAGAAAATACCAATTTGGAGCCTTAGAAAAATACCAACATTATTGCAGAAAAAACATAAAGAATTCTACTTTAAACATGGAAACAAATTCACAAAAGCAAACAATGGATGTTTCACATACAATCTAAACAAAATCTTAAACCCAAAAAACAACTCACTTACCGAAGAGTTTGAGTGCAAGAGGGAATCGTTTTGCAAGAGATTTTCAAACCAAACAAACCGTTTTTCAGCTTTTGGAGACTTTGAGGGTTTCGATTTTGAAAGGGTTTTTGAGAGATTTTCGAGGGAGATGAAAGAGATTTGCAAGGGATTTCAATGTAGAGAGAGAAATTTGGAAGAAATTTGAATGTGGAAAAAGGAAGAACCGTTGTGAGAAATGGAGGAATGCTCGGTTTGAATGGAGGGAAGGATAAGTTAAAAATGTTCGATTTTGATTTATATAAGTGGTGTGAAAAAGTAAGTAAGTGATGTGAGAGAGAGAAATTGGTGGGACGAAGTATTCAAACTCTCTGCTTTTTGTTTTCCTCGATGAATAAAAGTAAAACACCAATATAAAAATAAGCTCCACTAATTCAATCCACCTTTTTTTATCATTCCAATTTCAATAAAAAAAACAAAGTTTTTCCGATCTTATCTTTCATGCACATTGTTTTTTTTTTATAGAGACCGAAGTTCTTTACTTTATGATAATAGAGAGTTTACTAATACCCTGCTCGGGGAATTCTAACTGGCGAGGAAATGGGCGAGGGAGGGGGGTGAAACCCTCCATCTCTTTCGAGATACATGCCATCACGCATCTTAAAAGAGATGGAGGGTTTCAACCCCCCTCCCTCACCCGTTTCCTCGCCAATTAGACAAGCCCTGCTTGCTCATTAAACATTTTTAGAGGGGAGGAGCCCAAAAAATCTAAAAGCTAACTATACTTAATTCAGAGATTCTAATTGTCGAGGAAACCAGCGATGGAGAGGGAGGGAGACCCTCCATCCCTTCACGATGCGTGCAAGGGATGGGAGGCATGCATCACGAGGGGATGGAGGGTCCTCCCTCCCTCGCTGGTTTCCTCGACAGGTAGCCTTTCTCGAATTCAGTTGGATGCACTTGCAACTCACTCACAAATCCTTGCAAATTTTATATATAATATTCCTTAAGAAAATGGGATCATTGCATTTCTCTTCTTTCCTGATTCTGATCTGATCTCATTCCATCTGGAGTTTCTTGCAAGGAAGAAAAGGAAAACAAACTAAAAAATGGCTGAGAGTGCAGTGAGTCTCGCTGTCGATCGTTTAGTTCCCTTTCTCGTTGAAGAAGTGAAGCAGTTGAAGAAAGTTCCTGTGGAAGTCCGATCCATTACAAATGATCTGGATTTCATTCGAGGTTTTCTGAGAGATGCAGATGAAAGAGCAGCAACAGAGAAAGATGTGAAGGCCTGGGTGAAACAAGTAAGACAAGCTGCCTTTGGTATGGAGGATGTGTTGGACGAATTTCGTCTCCGCATTGCTCAGCAGCCTCTACGCCGTGGCTTCCTTGGTTGGGTTCGTAAGACTTTTGGATCTCTGAAGCGTTTGAAGCCTCGCCATGCTGTAGCAACTGATCTACAAGATATCAAAGCCAGCTTGGTTGAGATCAATGAGAAAAGGAAGGACTATGGTTTCGTTCGCACCGATCTTGAGGCCGGTTCGAGCTCCTCAAAAAGCAGTGTTGCTCGTAGAGATGGTTCCCTTTATTGCGGAGAGTGGGGATTGGTGGGCATTCAGACGGGATGGGAAGTACTAATAGACTGCTTATTGGAGGGAGAAACAAAGAAAACAATCTTTGCACTGGTGGGAGCTGAGGGAGTTGGCAAAACCACCCTTTTGAATGCGGTCTATGAAAGCTTTCCTGTGAAAAAATATTTTGAGTATCGCACTCGGATATATTGCTCAGAATCAATGAAGATCAAAGAGCTCTTAGTGAAGTGGGTGGAGGTGATCTACAAAGACTGGTTGAAGGAGTCAATTCCTCTAGAGATCTATGCGATGGACACAACTCAATTGATTCGAAAAGTGAGCAAGCTTCTTCATGACAAGAGGTATGTTGCTGTTCTTGATGATGTTCAAAACCTTGAACTATGGAATTCTCTGAAAGATGCATTCTCTGATAATCATAATGGTAGTAGAATCCTAGTTACAACGCGTTCAGATGACGTTGCTCGCTCCATTGTGACATCTAGTATCCATGTTTACCATCTTGATCCTTTGCCTTGGAAGGATGCCTTGATTCTTTTCTATAAGAAAGCGTTTGCATCCGATTTTGAGGGACAGTGTCCACCGGAGTTGGTGGAAGTTTCAAAGGAATTTGTGAAGAAAAGTGGAAGGCTTCCGATGGTTATTGAGCTCATGGGCGGCCTTCTTTCCACAAAAGAAAAGACTGTTCGAATGGAACAAGTTTTATCACGCTATTTCTTCCAAGTTACCACAGGGCCCCGATCCTCAGATTATTAAGCAAATCATCTCACTCAGTTACAGTGATTTGCCTTATTACCTTAAATCCTGCTTTCTTTACTTTGGTGTTTTTCCGGTGAATCATCCAGTGTCATCTATTAGGCTGACATGGTTATGGATAGCTGAGGGATTCGTGAAAGAAACAAAAGGAAAAACGCTAGAAGATGTTGCGGAAGACTATCTTGACCAACTCATAGCTAGGAGCTTGGTGCATGTTGACGTAATTAATGGAAATATTAGGACCTGCAAAGTTCATCCTAGGATACATGAGTTTATTCTTTTCAGGTTGAAGGAGGAAAATTTTTGTCAAGTTATTAATGGAGAGAGCAATTGTAAGTCATCAAATGAGAGTACCAGGCGAGTATCATTCCAAAATAGTAGCGGTGGAGGAAATGACAAGGAAGTTAGCACAAATTCATCATCTGGTGTTTGCTCAGTTTTTGTGTTTTGTTTTTTGAATAAGCTGCCTAGTTCCTTGATGCACACACTACGGTCTAGTTTTATGCTGATAAAGGTATTGGTCTTGGCTGATGCACCTTTGGCGAAGTTCCCTCTTGAAGTCACAGATTTACATCATCTGAGGTATTTGGACTTGGGTGGTACATCAATCACTACGCTTCCAAAGGCTCTTGGAAAGCTGCAAAACCTGGAAATCTTGAATCTTAGTCATACTTTTATTGTTGAATTGCCACTTGCTATCCTGAAGCTTAAGAAACTGCGGCATCTTATAGCTTATCGTAGAAGAAGAGCTACTCCTTCCTATTCCATGTGTGAAGCAGTACAGGTACCAGAGGGAATCGGGCATTTAACAGATTTGCAAACTTTGTTGAGAATTGATGGAAATCAAGGCCCTGGTATAATCAGTGATTTGGGAAAGCTGGCCGAATTGAGGGAACTAAGTGTAAAGAATTTGAAACGAGCAAATGGAACAGAGTTGTGTGCCTCTGTTGCCAAGATGAACTGCCTTCGGATTCTGGGTGTAGCCTCAGGAGAAGGCGAGCTTCTTGACATTCAGAATTTATCCTCTCCTCCCCTACAACTTCAGGAATTGTATTTGACAGGCCATTTAGAGAAGTTGCCCAGTTGGATCAGCTCCCTTCATAATCTCCTTAAAATTGATTTAATCTATTCAAGATTAAGGAATGACCCGATGAATGTACTGCGTGGTTTGCCTAATCTAGTCCAGATCTGTATCAGTGATCATGCATATGATGGAGAGCAGCTGCAGATTCTCTACGGAGGTTTTCAGAAACTGAGGAGTTTATGCCTGCAGAACTTAGATAAGTTGCATTTAGTGCTAATCGAGAAAGGTTCAGTGCCCATCCTTGAACGTATATCTATTTCGGGATGTAAGCAATTGAAGGTGGTTCCTACAAGCATAACACACCTTGCCAAACTCAGATCTATCAGCTTCTATGATATGCCAAAGGATTTCACCAGAAGACTTGCACAAGATGGAGGTCTAGATTATTGGAAAATCATGAATATACCAGAAGTTTATATAAAGTGACCGAATTTTGATTGTCAACTGCTTCATAGCATCACTACAACAGTGCAATCACAGGTTGTTTTTCCTATTACATTAACTTGTTCACTTTGTAATTTTAACTTTGCATTTAGAGTTTGATTCTATACCCCTATTGCATACTTGGGCACTGGATGACTTACCCTTACCATTATCTTCACAGGTTTCATTCTTCATGTAAAGCACGAAGGAATCAGATTGCTGTCTACGTTCTGATTGTTCCTCTTGGGTGATGATGCATCCGTTTGGCATGATTTTCTGCTGTAATGAGTATGTATTATTGCTGTTTTAGCCACCTTCGTCCAAATTGTAATATAAATGTGTGATCTACCTGAACATCTTTGCAGCATGCAATATAGTTGATTGGTGTGCTAGATCTGAATTGTGTTTCATCAAAAAACTTAAATTGTGTTTGCCCAAGTATATTGTTGAAGGTGTTTTGATTACATTGTAGGGTACGTGAAGGAAATGAGAAAATGATGCCATGTCAGCTATTGGGTTTGAAAATTTTCAAATACGAATCCAAGAAAATAAGCATGGAATTCGACATTTCCTATCTTTTAAGAGTTTTGGCAGATAGTATATACATTCCCCTGCTTGTACAAGTGCTCAGTTCTTCCCCTACAAACTAGGCTTGAAAGACTAATTTGTCGTTGTTTTTCACTGTAGAAAGCAAACTCATTCTGTTCAACATCATCATCAATTCACTCCCCACCCAATCCAATCCAAGCTACCTCCCTGTTGTTGTTACCACACCAATGCCCACTGCTCTTGACTCTTGCCACAATCATGATTTGAATTTCTGATTATATGTGGTCAATGTGAATGGTGTTTGTGTCTCAGATAGTAACTATTTTATTGGTTGTTTGAAGCTATCATATTATTACATTCCTTGGCTTTTGAGAAGATGATGAAACCTGTTCGTATTCACAAAAGAGAAGTTAGAGAGATTCTAAATGTGAGACCCTTGTGTGGGCGGACCTGAGGGGGAGGGTGAGGGTTGGAGCCCAATAGGCCCAACAGGCCCGTGGATCCCAAGAGGGGTTGGGCTAGCTACCAAGGGGGATCATAGTCCCACATCGCCTGGGTGCGGGATAGTTATGTGCTTTAAGTGTGCGAGGTCGCTCTACATGACAACATGCGTTTTAAAGCCGTGCGGGCCGGTTGGTAGCCCAAAGCGGACAATATGGTGTCATGTGGACCGGGTCGTTACAGTTGGTATCAGAGCCTGACCCAGCCGGAAGTGTGCCACGTGGAGGTGGGCCCTCGGGCAACGTGGACGTTGTGCCTGTGTGGCCAACGAGGACGTTGGGCCTTAAGGGGGGTGGACTGTGAGACCCTTGTGTGGGCGGACCTGAGGGGGAGGGTGAGGGTGAGGGTTGGAGCCCAATAGGCCCAACAGGCCCGTGGATCCCAAGAGGGGTTGGGCTAGCTACCAAGGGGGATCATAGTCCCACATCGCCTGGGTGCGGGATGGTTATGTGCTTTAAGTGTGCGAGGTCGCTCTATATGACAACACGCGTTTTAAAGCCGTGCGGGCCGGTTGGTAGCCCAAAGCGGACAATATGGTGTCATGTGGACCGGGTCGTTATACTAAATGTCGAGGGAATGAGCGAGGGGAAATGAGGTGGCGAGGTGAAAGCCGTTCATTTCTCTCGAGATGCGCACGAGAAAAGTCAACGCACGCATCTCGAGGGAAATGAACGGCTTTCACCTCACCACCTCATTTCCCTCGCTCGTTTCCTCGCTCATTCCCTCGACATTTAGAATCGGTTAGAAGTTTATGAAATAGATTTGGCACAAAGGAATATTAATTATATTAGTACGTCTTTTAAAGTATCTTACTAGTACTATTACCACTACAACGACTACTATTGCTACTCCTACTACTAACAGACGCCACTCAACCCCACATTTGTGAAGTTGTGTAGTGCTTGGCCCCAACCGATGTTATGTTACGATGCCTTCCACGCTGCCCAGCATTTCCCACATTGTTGCCATGTCTCTGGTAGTTGCTTGTATGTGGCTCAACTGTTGGCACCCTTGAACCCCAGAAACAAGCATAGTATGCACATGCTCCTGTCCTCCATACTGCTGCCCATACTGACCTAGAGCCTTGTGACAGAGAGATTAATCAGTACTCAATGACACACTACATCAACTAGAAATTTCAGGAAAGATTGACCACTTACAGATTGGGTTTGCAGTCTCTGAGAATTTGATAGGGACTTAAATTCCTTTATAAATAAGGAGTCATACTCCTTGTTATGGTTGGCTCCCAATTTATTGGAAAGCATAAGAGGACTTGAAGTCCTATAGAAATAAGGACTTCAAAGTCCTGTTCTTTCTCAACAAGACATGCAATTGTGAATAAATTAACAAACTGCAACGACCCTATTTTAACAAATAATAATTTTTAATTATTTATTTATTTTTATTTAGTTTTGATTTTATTAAATTTGAGGTGACGTCAAGTAATAAGGGTTGTCACTAACTTTGAGCAAAACCCTAACAGGTGAGGGTTTTGTCTTTAGTGGGATTAAATAGGGGTTTGGGGTTTTCTTTTTCTCTAACCGCTTAAAAAAAGGGGGAGAAAGAGAGAGAGCAAGAAGGGAGAAAGAAAGAAAGAGGGAGAAAGAGAGAGAAAAGCAAGAGGAAAAGACAAGGGAGAAGAAAGAAAGAAAAATAAGTGAGTCTCTTTGTTTCTTTAACCTTTTTACTGTGAGTTGTGTTTCTTTTGTCCTTTTTGAATTTTTTGCATAAAATCAAAAATATTGTATGAATGATTTGATACGGGGTTTGTGAGTTTCTTACTTCTCGGTTTTCAACTATTCAGTGTGCTTGTCTTTTCACATATGTTCTCTGTTATGACTCGGGCATATGTTGGAAGTTGCTTTGTGGATTTTATTTATTTATGCATTGATTTAGTTGCCTTGAGGATTGTGTGTTTCATTGAAACCTAGGCGCAGACGTCCCCATTATCTGACATTGTTACTATTGAAATGATGATATTTAATTTACCTGTTTATTAAACATTGTGAAATTTATTTTAACATTGTGGGATTTGACATCTGAGATTTGACACGGTGAGATTTGACAAGGAAATAAAAAAATTGAAAAGTGCAGAGAAGCTCCTTTAGATTTGAATTCAATTTCCTTCAAGGGTCAAACATTTTCTCAAAAATAGTAATGGTTAGGTCCAACTGTGAGTACAAAAATGCACCATGTGGCAAAGAATTTAATTCAATCTGACAACATTTTACAGTGTAGTCTATGAAGGTCTTTAGGTGACCATGTCTTTGGGTAGTTGAGTCATGAGTGGTCTATGGGGATGTAGCTCAAACTTGGAATTCTCTTGCATAAAAAAAAAAGTGACCTCAACGTGTTGCTCTGCGAGTTTATCTGGGTCCCACTTATGGTGTTATTTGCAATTATAATTCAGGCAATTAGAGTTCCTGCATAATTAATGTTATTTGCAATGGTTTATAAAAAAATCAGCTTATGACTCATAGAGTCAAAGGGTTTGGGTCCCACGGCAAAATTGCATGTATGTATTTGCAATGGTGTCATTTTAATTTATAATGATATTATTTTGATTTGCAATGGATTTAATTGCGATGGTGTTATTCTGCATGTATAAATATTTTGATTTGAACTTATTTGGAGATTTGTATTATTATGCATATTGACGTGGTTATGCCTTATGAAGAATTTGGATATTTGAATCAAGGAGTGACTTGATTGCCATGTTGTTATAGAGCATGATTAATGAATATGCTATGTTTTCCCAAAAAATGTGGGTGGATACGATTGCGAATCGATTTATGTATGACAAAATGTCATTGTGGAGGAATTCTGAATTATCAAAAATAAATGATATTGGTAAACCTTGATTTCTGAAAATATAAACCACTTGGACTTGTATCACTTAGAACTACCACACCTCTTTTGTTTATTATTTTCCCTCTCCTAGTAGAGGAACTAAATGACCAGTGGGTCGTCTTGCGGAGTTGGGGCACCCATTTCTTACTAGAAAAACTAAAATAACCTTCGGGTTAGTCTTGAGAAAAATAGGTGAATTGTTATGCCTAAAATAGGCTTTGATATTTATCCGTAAAAAATGTGACGTGAGTTTATGCGCATTGATAGTCCAAGGGTGGCTTTTGGTACTCATATAGTTAGGAGTATCCGCGATGCATGCCTGTATGTGATGTCCCCACTTAGGCATGCATGATAGAGTAATCCTCCTTTATATGAGAGAGGCATACGGGCATGTATGTTCGGCACGGAGGTGGTACGAATGTAATATCGTCTAAGTGATCATTTCGTTAAAAAATGAATCAAATTCAAATAAAAATGAATAAACTACGTTTATATTGTTTCTAATTTTTTTTCATGCAGGATGGCAAGTCCACTAATATTTCTGCAGGTTAGACTTGTCATAGTCAACTTCCATCTAATAAGTACAAGTAAGTGCATATTTACTTATTAGAATTAAGATATGAATGCCTCGTGGAGGAACTACCTGTGTATTTTGATTTCTTTATCGTACTATTTCTTTTGGTCATATCCTGTAATTTCCTTTATTGATTTTGGGGAATAAAGAGATTTCACACCAGCTTTATTGCTGACCCAAGTGGGCTTTGTCTTCTTGGGTACATTCCTTAGGGAATGTAGCCGACTAGCTTATTTTTCAGGATATAGTAGTCTCGGGCTTAGAGCATTTCGTACCATACGTGACGAGCATTGCTGAGAGTTGCACGTTGTTCGAAAGATTAGATCATTTTTATTTGTAGGTGTCAGTTTAATTCTTGTAATTAGAACTCGGAGTTATTTATTATTTTCTGGGAGAGATACATTCGTAAATTGTTGAACTTGTTAGCGTTGGCTCCGCCAGTTTTAAATTTTCTTCATTTTTATGGACTTTCAGATCAGTTGTTTTATTTTTCCCTCTATTTGGTAAATTGTGCAATTGATTATTTTTCATGGATGCCAACTGTTAATTTTCGTGAATAAAAATTCATGTCCCGATTTTTGGGGAAACGGATAATCCTACGTGGATTTTGGGATTTTCGTCTCCTTCGAAAATCGGGGCGTGACAGTTTGGTATCAGAGCACAATTTACCCTAGGCTAGGGAGAGTCTAGGGGATCCTCAGAATGTGGTTATGGGTAAGCTGTAGAGTGTTTTGTGGATCTTATGGAGTGTCTAATCATTTCCATTTTTATTGAAGGATGTGGCCGGAAGACATACTCGTCAGAATCCAAATGGGAATGAAAGGGAAAACAGTGGGAACGTCGTTCCAAATGAAGGTGGCAATGAAAATGGAAATGGCCATGGTGATAATACTATTGAGTTGAGTCAGACTATGATGATGCAGTTGCTACAAGGACTGCAACAGAATAGCAATCAGGGTGACTCTTTTGCTAGAAGGGTTAAGGAGTTTGGGACATTGGGTGGTAAGAGGTTTACCGGAGAAAATTCAAGAGATGCAGATGTCTGGGTTCAAAGCTGTGAGACCGTTTTTAGGAGGATGCAACTTACTGAAGTCTAAAAACAAGAGTTAGCTGCACATCACCTGGATGGTGCTGCTAGTTACTGGTGGGAGGCTTTACTACCCTCCGTTGATGTTACGGTTATGACATGGGATGACTTTAAGGATAAGTTTGAGAATAAATTTGTGCCTAATGCAGTTAAGGCACAATGGGCTGCGAAGTTTAATATGTTGAAGCAGACTGAGAATATGACTGTGGAGCAGTATGTCACGAAGTTTAACGAGTTGTCACGTTATACTCCGTATTTGGTAGACACCCCAGAAAAGAAAAATGCTAAGTTTATTAGGGGTTTGCATCACTACCTGTCGAGGGCTCTTCTCACCGCTGACAGGGAGAGTTTTGGATTTAGCATTGAAGTACGAGGAACATAACAAGATGTATCATGAGAGTAGAGAGAAAGGCAAACAAAAGTTGGGAGGTGTCAGGAAACACTCGTCATCAGGGTGCGTCGCGTGATTTTCGTGGTGACCGTAGCCGTTTCCGTCCTTATGATCAAGGGCAAAGGGGTCGATAGTTTCAGAACCAGAAACCTCAAGGTGGGTACCAGAACCAACAGCAGGGAGGAAACCAGTTTCACCGTTAGGGTGGAAATCAGTTCCAGAGACAAGGGTATGACCATTTCCAGAAACAGGATGGTAATCAGTATCAAAGGCAGAATGGAAACCAATTCCATTGTCAGGGTAACCAGAGACAAGGTTATTAGGGTCAGCGGAATCAGACTACCAAAACAGCATCGGGGGACGCACACTGATCTGGTCACTTGTGGGCAACCAGGTCATCGAATGCGAGATTTCCCTAATGGTAGGAACGCGCCCCAGAATAGGCAAGGTCAACCCACCCAAGGGCGTGTCTTTGACACCTTACCAGATCAGGAAAACTTTCAAGGTACTTTTGATTTTCCTATCTCTAATATGAAGGTGTTATTTGATACTGGTGCATCATACTCTTTCATATCTCGACGTTTGGTTAATCGAATAATGTTGAAAGTTTTGCCATTTGCTATACCATTATGTGTTACCACCCCTTTAGGAGGCTCAGCGACACTAAATGAACTATGTAGAAATTTTAAGATTTCCTTCCTCGACAAAGTATTCTTTGTCGACTTGATTGTGCTTGACTTTGAGGGCTTTGATGTGATTTTGGGAATGGATTGGTTGCGTAAGAACCTAGTCACACTAGATTGTGCAAAGAAGACAGTTTTCATTCATGCACCAGGCATGCCCCCTGTGTCTCACACTTGTGGAAATTGTAAAGAGTCGGTAATGTCTAGTTTTCTGTATTTGGTGGGGACGTCAGAGAGAGAGATTCGAGATGTATAAGTGGTAAGAGATTATGAGGATGTATTTCAGGAAATTCTCGGCTTGCCGCCTAGGCGAGAAGTTGAGTTCCGAATCGATTTAATACCTGGAACCGCTCCTATCTCTAAGGCAGCGTACCGGATGGCACCGAAGGAGTTGAACAAGATGAAAGTCCAGTTGGACGAGATGTTGCAAAAAGGGTAATTTTCTTGGTGTTTTGTTTGACTTGGCCATACTTATTGACATGTTTGTTCATATTAATGTATATATGTGTAATCCTTTTGAGGTGTGTATGAACCAGGTTCATACATCCAATTAATTCTCCGTGGGGAGCACCCGCAATTTTCGTTTCAAAGAAGGATGATACCTTGAGGATGTGTATTGACTACAGGGAGCTGAACAAAAAGACTATCAAAAACAAGTACCCATTGCCTCGAATTGATGATCTTCTTGATCAGTTGAGGGGAGCGGTGGTGTTTTCTCAGTTTGACCTAAGAATTGGATATCATCATATGGGTATAGAAGAAGATAGTATTCCTCTCACGGCTTTTTGTACGAGATATGGGTTGTATGAGTTTCCAATCATGCCTTTTGGTTTGACAAATGCCCCGACCTTTTCATGGATCTGATGAATCAGATCTTTCGACCATACTTGTACAAATTCGTCATTATCTTTATCGATGACATTTTGGTTTACTTCCGTAGTGAAGCAGATCATAGAGAACATCTCAGAATAGTGTTGTTGACCTTGAGAGATCAGAAATTATATGCGAAATTTAGCAAGTGCCATTTTTGGGAAAAAGAAGTAAAATTCTTAGGGCATGTTGTTTCTAGTCAGGGTATATCAGTTGATCTTGATAAGGTGAAAGCAGTGAAAGATTGGAAACAACCTACTAATGCAACGGAGGTGAGAAGCTTTTTAGGGTTGACTGCGTACTATAGACGATTTATAGAGAAGTTTTCTCTTATTGCTGTCCCGTTGACTAAGTTGACCCGCAAGAATGTCCAGTTTATTTGGACCAATGAGTGTGAAAAAGCTTTTCAGGAATTGAAACACCGATTAACCACTGCGCCCATCCTGACTATCCCAATGCAAGGTGGGAAGTTGGTGGTCTTCATTGATGCTAGTGGCACAGGTCTGGGTTGTGTACTGATGCAGAATCAGAAAGTTGTGTCGTACGCCTCACGACAATTGAAGCCTCATGAAAGGCAATATCCTACCCATGACTTGGAATTAGCGACAGTTGTATTTGCTTTGAAGATGTGGCGACACTACCTTTATGGGGAGCATTTTGAGTTGTTCATAGATCACAAGAGTCTCAAGTATTTGTTTTCGCAGAAGGAGCTGAATATGAGACAACAAAGGTGGGTGGAGTTCATTAGTAGTTATGATTTTGAGATCCTTTACCACCCAGGTAAGGGGAACGTGGTAGCCAATGCTCTCAGTCGGCAACACACTATTATGGATTCACTCATGGTAGAGGAGTGGAAGTCTCTTGAGGCTATTTCTTCTTGTGATGTTCAGTTTGTCCAGGGAGCAAACACGACTTATGTTGGTAGTTTATCTGTTCGACCTTCTTTGATCAGCAGGGTTTTAGAGGAGCAACATAAGGATTCTCGTTTGATGAGCAAATTGGAAGACTTAGTTCTCGATAATCTAGATGATTGTCCCTCCAAGTGGTCAGTTGAGTCCGATGGTGGTTTGAGATTTCATGGGAGACTTTGTGTGCCTGAGATTGAGGGATTGAAGAAAGAAATTATGGATGAGGCTCATAAGTCACGTTTTACCATTCACCCGAGAGGCACAAAAATGTATCATGACCTGAAGCGAACTTTCTGGCGGGACGACATGAAGAAGGATGTGGGAGATTATGTATCACGGTGTTTCACTTGTTAACAAGTGAAGGCCGAGCATCAGCGACCCTCAGGTTTAATGCAACCACTAGAGATTCCTGTCTGGAAATGGGAAAATATTTCTATGGACTTTATAGATGGTTTACCGAAGACCCGACGAGGGTAACGAGTCAATTTGGGTTATAGTTGACCGTTTGACTAAGTTCGCGCACTTTGTTCCGGTTGGTGTGCACCGTACTATCGAACAACTAGCCAGTCGATACATCCGTGAGGTAGTTAGGCTTCACGGAAGTACCAGTGTCCATTGTGTCTGACAGAGATCCCTTGTTTGTAGCTGAGTTTTGGGAGAGTTTCCAGCGAGTCATGGGGACGAGACTAGATTTGAGTACAGCTTATCATCCTCAGACTGATGGTGAGACGGAGCGGGTGAATCAGGTTCTAGAGGATATGCTTCGGGCATGTGTGCTCGATTTTGGAGGTAATTGGGAGGATTATTTACCTATCATAGAGTTCGCTTATAACAACAGTTACCATTCTAGTATTGGCATGGCCCCATTTGAGGCTTTATATGGGAGGCCTTGTCAATCACCATCCTGTTGGGCGGAGGTAGGCGACACAGTCTTGTTGGGGCCAGAGATGGTTAGGGAGACATCGGAGAAGGTGTAGATTATTAGAGAGCGGATCAAAACTGCTCAAAGCCGACAAAAGAGTTATGTCGATTGGAAGCGTAAGGTGATAGAATTTCAAGTTGGGGACCTTGTTTTTCTCAAGGTTTCACCTATGCGCGGTGTATTGAGGTTCGGTAAGAAAGGGAAGCTAAGTCCTAGATTCGTGGGACCATTTGAGATCATTGCTCGGGTAGGGAGTTTAGCCTATAGACTCGCCCTGCCCCCGAGCTTATCAGCTGTTCATGATGTGTTTCACATCTCCATGCTGAGGAAGTGTGTGAAGGATCCTGCTGACATCGTCCAAGCCACAGAAATTGAGATTAATAACGACTTCACCCAAGTAGTACGACCGATTAAGATTGTGGATCGTGATGTGAAACAACTCCGTAGAAGGATAGTGAATCTGGTGAAAGTTCAGTGGAGTGAAAAAGAGAACGATGTAACTTGGGAGCTAGATGACAGAGTGAAACAGTTGCACCCGGAGCTATTCATCCAGTGAATCTCGGGACGAGATTCCTTTTGAGGTGTGTATAATGTAACGACCCTACTTTAACACATAATAATTTTTAATTAATTAATTAATTATTTATTTTATTTAATTTTGACTTTATTAAATTTGAGGTGACGTCAAGTAATAAGGGGGTGTTACTAACCTTGAGCAAAACCCTAACAGGTAAGGGTTTTGTCTTTAGTGGGATTAAATAGGGGTTTGGGGTTTTCTTTTTCTCTCGCCGCTTAAAAAAAAGGGGGGGGGGGAGAAAGAGAGAGAGCAAGAAGGGAGAAAGAAAGAGGGAGAAAGAGAGAGAAAAGCAAGAGGAAAAGACAAGGGAGAAGAAAGAAAAATAAGTGAGTCTCTTTGTTTCTTTAACCTTTTTACTGTGAGTTGTGTTTTTTTTTTGTCCTTTTTGAATTGTTTGCATAAAATCGAAAATACTGTATAAATGATTTGATACGGGGTTTGTGAGTTTCTTACTTCTCAGTTTTCAACTATTCAGTGTGCTTGTCTTTTCACATATCGTTCTCTGTTATGACCCGGGCATATGTTGGAAGTTGCTTTGTGGATTTTATTAATTTATGCATTGATTTAGTTGCCTTGAGGATTGTGTGTGTGTTTTTTTTTTGGAAGGCGAGCTGGGTTTTAAGGATCCCATTACCTATGCCGTAGGTGGGACTCGAACTTAGGACATGGGGGACAAACCCACACTTCCCTAACCACTAGACCATAACACCATTGGCAGGATTGTGTGTTTCATTGAAACCTAGGCGCAGACGTCCCCATTATCTGACATTATTACTTTTGAAATGCTGATATTTAATTTACCTGTTTATTAAACATTGTGAAATTTATTTTAACATTGTGGGATTGGACATCTGAGATTTGACACGGTGAGATTTGACAAGTAAATAAAAAAATTGAAAAGTGTAGAGAAGCTCCTTTAGATCTGAATTCAATTTCCTTCAAGGGTCAAACATTTTCTCAAAATAAGTAATGGTTAGGTCCAACTGTGAGTACAAAAATGCACCATTTAGCAAAGAATTTAATTCAATTTAACAACATTTTACAGTGTAGTCTATGAGGGTCTTTAGGTGACCATGTCTTTGGGTAGTTGAGTCATGAGTGGTCTATGGGGATGTAGCTCAAACTTGGAATTCTCTTGCATAAAAAAAAAGTGACCTCAACGTGTTGTTTTGCGAGTTTATCTGGGTCCCACTTATGGTGTTATTTGCAAGGTATTTGCAATTAGAATTCAGGCAATTAGAGTTCCTGCATAATTAATGTTATTTGCAATGGTTTATAAAAAAATCAGCTTATGACTCATAGAGTCAAAGGGTTTGGGTCCCACGGCAGAATTGCATGTATGTATTTGCAATGTTGTCATTTTAATGTACAATGGTATTATTTTGATATTCAATGGATTTAATTGCGATGGTGTTATTCTGCATGTATAAATATTTTGATTTGAACTTATTTGGAGATTTATATTGTTATGCATATTGACTTGGTTATGCCTTATGAAGAATTTGAATATTTGAATCAAGGAGTGACTTGATTGCCATGTTGTTATAGAGCATGATTAATGAATATGCTATGTTTTCCCCAAAAATGTGGGTGGATACGATTGCGAATCGATTTATGTATGAAAAAATGTCATTGTGGAGGAATTCTGAATTATCAAAAATAAATGATATTGGTAAACCTTGATTTTTGAAAATATAAACCACTTGGACTTGTATCACTTAGAACTACCACACCTCTTTTGTTTATTATTTTCCCTCTCTTACTAGAGAAACTAAATGACCAGTGGGTCGTCTTGTGGAGTTGGGGCACCCATTTCTTACTAGAGAAACTAAAATAACCTTCGGGTTAGTCTTGCGAAAATGAGGTGAATTGTTATGCCTAAAATAGGCTTTGATATTTATCCGTAAAAAATGTGACGTGATTTAATGCGCATTGATAGCCCAATGGTGGCTTTTGGTACTCATATAATTAGGAGTATCCGCGATGCATGCCTGTATGTGATGTCCCCACTTAGGCATGGATGACGGAGTAATCCTCCTTTATATGAGATAGGCATACAGGCATGTATGTTCGGCATGGAGGTGGTGCGAATGTGGTATCGTCTAAGTGATCATTCTGTTAAAAAGATGAATCAAATTCAAATAAAAATGAATAAAATGTTTATATTGTTTCTAATCTTTTTTCATGCAGGATGGCAAGTCCACTAATATTTCTGCAGGTTAGACTTGCGATAGTCAACTTCCATCTAGCACTACTACAAATATAGGCTTGCATAGCGCTTAAAAATAGGCTTAGATAGCGCTCAAAAAAGCGCTATGCAAGGCGCGTACTTGAATAGCGCTTCGTTAGATAGCGCTTTATTAAGCGCTATGTAAGCGCTAATTTTTTTTTTAAATTAGCTTGCATAGCGCTTTTATGAGCGCTATTTAATTTTGTTGATTTTTTTAATTTTTTTTTTAATTTTTTTTTAATTTTTTTTTAATTAGTTTCTAAAGCGCTATTTAATTTCGGTGAATTTTTTTTATTAACTACCATATAATATTTTTTATATAATATTTAATATAATAATAACGACGTTCAATCAATCAATAAAGACACAACATGATAACTAACTGTTTCTCATTCATTCACAATATAATTTAAGCATTCATACAAAATTGTTAATATGCTATCATATATATACACCAGCTTTTTTGGCCACGAAATGAAATGGCCAACAGCTTCTCCTACAGTCCTAACTTCGTCTGTACATTGTGGCACCGCTGAATATTTCTCAGATTCTACCGCCACTTCAAATTGTATCCTCGCATAACCTGAAATTGCATCATGGCATTGTATAAGTATAACAACACACACACACACTAAGTCGGTATATAAATCTTAACCTGAAATACAAGGACACACCTATTACTGCTACTATATATATATGCAAACCACTGCCAAACACAAAGGGTTTTGTATCAGTAAGATAAATGTAAATGACTAAAGGTCCAACTATATTTCTTGATAGCAGCCTTCTCAACTAATATATATATATATAGTAGCAGTAATAGGTGTGAAACTTACCCTAGAATAACCAATTCCAACGAGCTCAAGAACTCCGGGAACTAAAGGAAACCTATTAATGGCCTGCAGAAACAGAATGCACAAATTAAACTTTCGTTCAATAAATATCATACAAGCTATCAATAACTCTTAAGCTCGCATATAACAGATATGATCAGTATTAATCTTTTAACTGCAATGAAATCTGAAGGGCAGTAAATATTAGAAAGATTTTATGCTCACAGAAATCATCCCTGTAGAGCCCCATAGAGCAACTCCACCAGCAACTACAAGTGAAGTCGTGGCATACACATTAAATGAATAATACACAAATATGTGGCATTGAAAATGCAGTTAGTGGCCAAGAATTGAAAGAAATGTACAAGTAGTAGGGAGTTTTCGATTGGTACTTTACCTCAAGTTATGAAGAAACACCATAGGGAAGAAGTGCAGCAGCTGTGATCCTTCCTTCCTCGTTCAATATGTTGAAAGTAGATGATGCATTTCTCTGGACAATCAGAGAGAAAAGGAAACAATTCAGGATATGTCATAAGGCCCTCCTTTTGTCAATACTCTAAACAAGCATCAGAAACAAAAATAGAGGTGACCGATTCATAACCCCAACCTCTAATCTGACCTGTGGCTCTGTCCGTGGCAGCACAAGCCTGCCATGCCTTTGCATATTTTCATAAATTAACTCAACATTTCTCTAACTCGTATGTTCATTAATTCAGCAATTTAATGGTCCTAAGTGAAGTAGTGAACTAAACTTATCAAGATTTGCTCATAACATTTGTTGGTAAATCATCAAATTCTCTTGATCTCCCTCATGTAAGCTACAATATATAACTTGTTTACTGAAAAAAGGAACAAATGGTTAACCGCTTATCTTACTGAAAATATATAGGTTGATCTTGGTATTGCTGTTCAAAGAGCTTGTGAGAATGTCACTCAACCACTGAAGTTCTTATATCCTTTGGATATCGGTATCAAACAGAAAATAGAGGCTATAGCAAGGTCCTATGGCGCAGATGGTAACTATTGCCTTTTCTTACGAACTTGTTGCATTGGTGATGATAAAGAGCAACAAGATCTTGTCCAAAATGAATGAATAAATAAATGTAAGGTTGGTTTTTTAATAGTGCAACTCTTCACCATAGATAGACGGGAAGATAAATCTCACAGGGGCATGGAGAACTATAATTGAGGCATCATTGCTGCTTTGAAAAAAATTAAAGGAGATAACACATACCTTGAAATAAATGTCCAATGCCCTATATAAGCCGTCATGCAAGTACCTTGAAGAGTCTGGAAGGGCCTCTGCAAGTGATCGTATCTTACCAGGTTTCAAGTTCACATCAGAAGCTATCTCTGCCATGTAGTTGTCTATTAACTTAGCAACTCTTTTTAATGGCCCAGGTGATGGAGATGGATCCTGATTCATTGACGAGGGAGAAAACAATGCAATATTTTGTTCTGATGACACAAAATGTTCAATCATTCGTTCCACACAATCAGTATTGTAGAGAGTATCAGAATCTGAATAAGTAGGAATTAGAAGACCATCAAGGGTTGCTAAGTCTAGCTGCATTCCTATTCTCTTCTCAAGAGATTTCTGGCATGGTTGATTGACATCAAGTATGATTGCGACACGAAGAAGTCCCAATAAGAAGCGGCAGAAAGATTTTCCCTTCTTTTCAGGTAGCAGCTTTTCGACACTTTCCAATAGAACCTTTTGATCAACAGTAGCAGGTGTCATGCTAAAACTGGCAACTGTTCCAGACTTGCCACCTTGTCCGCCTTGCCACCGGCCAAGACCTGGTAAATACTTTTTTGAGTAGTGCATAATAGCACGTGTAACATTTTCAGGTCTCATGCCTCTTGTATTCATGGTGTGCACAATCTTCTCAAACAAAGGCACACTAAGATAAGATATGTCTTCAAACCACCAGTCTGACTCCGAGCTTCTGATTCTTGCCCCTGTGTTTATTCCATTCCAAAGGATGCTACCACCAGGACTCTGTAAGCTGCCATACATCATCATGGGCCATCCAAATAAACTTGGATCTGTACAAGCATCATAGCTAAAGCATTTAAACATTTGTCTACTATTTCAAGCTTCTCAGCTCTTTCAAGAACAGGTTCTGTACTTTGAAGCGACAACATGCAATCTTTCCAATTACGTACTACAGTTTTGTGGAAGAAACTCTCTGACTTTGCCAATAAATTATCTTCTCCAAATTTCTCTGTCATTTCAAGAAAATCTGCGGCACAATACACCATTACAATGTTCTTCGAGGTCAATTCCACTCGAACACCATAGCAGAATTTGGCCACGACCAAGAACATATCAGGACCACCAGGAAGTCCAGATAATGTTATACTGGAAGCCTCCCCCTGGGTATCTTCTTGAAGTTCTTCTAACATATTTGCTACTTTACCGCATCTTGATATGAGAGGAAACTGGAAAGGCATATGTCATAACCGAATGAGTTAGACAGTTGCTCATGTAAAATCAAGATGGCCTTCTAAAATAGCATAAAAAATGGCTTTCTCCATCTCTGCATTCAATTTATTCATCTGAGAACCAAATCAGAATCATTTGCAGGTCCTTCAATAAACTCTTAAGACTGATTTTTTAAAATGGAAAACCTAATAACTAATGCAGGTATGATATTCACCATAAACACATGCCCTAGAGAAAATATTATTTCATACTGTATACGATACGAACAGTGGGTAGCTCTTGAAATATGGATTTGTACTTCAAGCAGAGCTGTGAAGTAAATCTAACTAAAGTAGATGGAAGTAGTTTTTCTGTTACCTCCCCAGAATGGAGGTACACCACTCAAAAGAATATACAAAATGACCCCAGCACTCCAAACATCTATTTCCTTTCCATAGCTGCGACCCAACACCTCAGGAGCTACATAATAAACACTTCCTACAACTTCCCGATAAACTTTACCTAGAAAATAATAACCGAGAAAGATGGTGAGGATAAAATCATTCTGAAAATATAACAATCAGTAAATAACAGGCACCCTGAATAGCACATTTTGCATTGTCAATTTTATTCATATTAACCCAACAGTGGATTATCAGATAACTAAAAAACAACAGAAGAAGACGTGCTATTTATCAACAGTGGACCACTTTCCATTTGAGAACAATATCAATATATCTGATGACAATTTTGATCAAAAAATTAGCTAGATACACATAATTTGTGGTACATTAAGTTTGATGAGTAGTTGTGAGATTCAAGCACTATGTGGCTTGTTTCAGTAGGGATGAGAGCACTACTACAAATATTAGCTTAGGTAATATACACTAAGAATCTGAAATCACATTAAATTTTAGAAGCTCTACAAATGAATAAATAAACAAATATGTGGAGTGAGTGGTGTACATACAGTATGCTGCAGACTTCCAAGTATTGCGGATGACTCACAAACAGAAGAAGAATTATTAGCAGATGGACAAACCGCAAGCATGCTTCCCTGTTGCAACAGAACTGAAGAAGAATTATTAGCAGATGACTCACAAATTTCAAAACATAAAGGTAAAGGCCAAATCAAATCTAAAACAACAGTGAAGATGATTTGAGCTTATACAAAAGGCAAATAAAAAAAAACACACAACAATTCACTGCAAAATCTCAAGTGAGTCGTAGTAACAGAGAAGAAACAACAATGGCAGCATCACTAATTTTAGTTTGTATCAAGTGGTTTGATGTTTTCATGTAATGGCAAAATCCCTAATTTAACCATACATAAAGAAGGTGAACAAAGACAAAATAAATGAAGCCTGATATTTTATCCTCAAAGTAATCACAACTCAGGGCCTATTCTGCCACTTGTGTTGTTCTTGCAAAACAATAAACCAAAGAAAAACAGAACAAAACGAAGAAGAACAGATCTAAACCATCGCAGGTTTGAAGAAGAACAAAACCATAAACCATCGCAGATTCGCAAGTTTGAAGAAGAACAGAACGAAAAAGCCACCAAAGAAGCAGGTTACCACTTACCAAAGGTCCAGATCTGATCTCTGAGTCTGAGTTTCTTCTACTTCTGAGTTCGTCTTCCTTCGATTTGTTCTTCTTCTCTCTTCGTCTTCCTTCTTCTTCGATTTCTTCTTATTCTTCCTTCGATTTCTTCCAAGTCTTTCAGTCTTCTTCCCTTCGATTTCTTCTTCTTCTCTCTTCTGGCTTTCTTACTTGGATCTGAAAAAAGAAAAAAATCGATCAGTCTTACTTGGACCTGAGTCGCCTCCTTCCTCGGTTCCTCGCCTCGCCTCGCCTCCTCTGGTTCGTCGCCTCGGTTCCTTGCCTCATCGCCTCTCTGTGTGTTTGAGAAGGGGAATTCTAAATGTCGAGGAAACCAAAATCTGAAAAAATGAGGGTTTGTGATCTTAACCGTCCGATCGTATCAAGATCTGAAAAAATGAGATTTAATTTGATATTTGATTAAAATCGAAGCGCTATCCTAAATGTAAGTAGCATAGCGCTTTGGAAGCGCTATGCAAGCACTTTAAAAGCGCTATGGTAGCTTTGGTAACGTTTTTTCTCATAGCGTTTTTTAAAGCGTTATTTAAGACATAACTAAGATAGCGCCTAACTGAAAAAAAAAAATTAAAAGCGCTATTGTAGCGTTTTTTTTTTTTTTTTTTTTTTAAAGACAAATAAGCGCTATCCTAGTGCCCACTTGGATAGCTCTTTAAAAAAGCGCTATCTAAGTGGCGTTACCTAAGCTAATATTTGTAGTAGTGTAGTAAGTACAAGTTAGTGCGTATTTACTTATTAGAATTAAGATATGAATGCCTCGTGGAGGAACTACCTGTGTATTTTGATTTCTTTATTGTACTATTTTTTTTGTCATACCCTGTAATTTCCTTTATTGATTTTGGGGAATAAAGAGATTTCACACCAGCTTTATTGCTGACCCAAGTGGACTTTGTCTTCTTGGGTACATTCCTTAGGGAATGTAGAAGACTAGCTTATTTTTCAGGATATAGTAGTATCGGGCTTAGAGCATTTCGTACCATACGTGACGAGCATTGCTGGGAGTTGCGCGTTGTTCGAAAGATAATTAGATCATTTTTATTTGTAGGTGTCAGTTTAATTCTTATAATTAGAACTCGAAGTTATTTATTATTTTCTGGGAGAGATACATTCGTAAATTGTTGAACTTGTTAGCGTTGGCTCCGCGAGTTTTAATATTTTCTTCCTTTTATGGACTTTCAGATCAATTGTTTTATTTTTCCCTCTATTTGGTAAATTGTGCAATTGATTATTTCTCATGGATACCAACTGTTATTTTTCGTGAATGAAAATTCATGTCCCGGCTTTTGGGGAAACGGATAATCTTACGTGGATTTTGGGATTTTCGTCTCCTTCGAAAATCAGGGCGTGACACAAACCATGGGCAACACAAAGAGATTGATCAACGTGAGATAAAGCTGAAACGCAGCAGCAATACGGCAACAACATTGTAGCAAAATCGTAGCAACAACGCAGCGTCAGATTGGCTGCAAATACATCGCTGAAACAGAGCAGCAGTGTGGCGTGAGTGCGACATGAATTGGGCTGCGATAAGGGCGTAAAACAGGCTGCAATAAGGGCATGATTTAGTGTGTGTGTAGCGTGAAACAATAGCTAAATAGAATGATTGGAATCGAGTGATTTCGTGTGTTCTTCGTTTGCGAGGACTTGTTTGTTCTTTGCTATTACTTTCATAACAATTTTTTCCATTCACTATCAAATACTAGGTCTAGGACTTGTGTTGGGATTATTTGTATTAGCTAGTATTTTCCCTTACAAGTGGTATCAGAGCGCCAGTTAGTTGGTATTTGTGTTTTGAAGGTGTCAATTAAAATGGCTAAAAGGTCTTCTTCATCACGTGATTATGGCTATGTGAAAGTTCATGGGTTCGATATTGTTAGATTCAATGGTAGGAACAATTTTAAAGCTTGGCAGATGGATTGTAAAGATATTCTGGTTAATTTGGATCAGATTGATGCACTTGATGATAAAAGGAAACCATCATCAGATAAGGCGGCGGTTGAAGTTATCGAGAAGTGGAGTAAAATGGATAAGAATGCATGCAATACGATTCGTTTATGTCTTTCTCGCAATGTGGCTTACAACTTCGCTGATGAGATGACGGCTAAGGGTATTTGGGATAAGCTTCAGGCTATCTATCTTCAGAATGATCAGATGAGTGTGATGTACCTACAGAAAAAACTCTTCACTTTCAGATTGCAGCCAGGTAAACTCATGACTGATCACATAAATGAATTTGAACGTTTATATTCAGATTGTTTTAGCTTGGGAGCTAAATTTGAAGATCGTCAGAAAGCATTATTTTTGTTAATTTCTTTGTTACCGAAATGGGAACCGTTTGTTGATCAGATGACAACATTGAAGAAAGAGAAATTTGTGTATAGTGATATTGTTCAAGCTGTACTTGCAAAGGCTTTCAGAAAGAGTGTTTCGAATGAGGAGATTCAAGCACATGGCCTTTCAGTGACAAGGGGAAGAAATTACAAAATGAACAACTACAGAAGAAACCGGTCTAAATCAAAAGGCAGAGATATGTCTAAGGTTGAATGTCACAAATGTAAGCGCAAAGGCCATTACATAAGGAATTGTCCAGACTGGAATGATAATCACAATAAGCAAGAGAATGAGAGTAAGGGCGTAGTGAATATTGTTGAGACACCGGATGTGGTAGAAGTTATTCTAATCGGGGGTGACTTAGCACATGCACTGATGGCAAAATCTTATGACCATTTGTATGACGGTTGGATGTTGGATACATGAGCTTCGTATCATATGTGTCCGTAAGGGAATGGTTCAGCACTTATCGCGAGGTTAAGGGCAGTTCAGTTAAAATGGGTGACTCTCGGCCTTGCAAGACAATGGGTGTTGGTACAGTCAAATTCCAGTTGGCAGATGGGTCATGTAGATAGCTTACCGAGGTACGTCATGTTCCAGCTCTTTCAAAGGGACCGATTTCTCTTGGGATGCTTGAAGCTAAGGGCTACAAGTATACTGGTGAGAATGGATATTGCAGTGTTACTTTGGTGACAGATTGCTTATGACAGCGGTTATGCATGCCAATTTGTATTTCCTTCAAGGAAGTATAGTTGAAGGTGGAGTTATGGTTTCTACAGTTGTTGATGAGAAAAGCTTGACACGTACACAGTTATAGCACATGCGATTAGGGCATGTAGGTGAGAATGGACTAAAAACTTTAAGCAAACGGGGCTTGCTTGGCGGTGATAAAATGAAAAAAACTGGATTTCTGTGAACATTGCATCTATGGGAAGTAGTGCAAAGTCAGTTTTAGTGATGCTACTCATAGCACCGTAGGGATTGTGGATTACATCCACACTGATGTTTGGGACCCTCTAGAGTCGCATCCAAGGGGGTTCCAGGTATTTTGTGTCATTTATCGATGACTTCAGCCGGAGAGTATGAGTGTATACCATGAAACATAAAAATGAAGTCACTGATATCTTCAAAAAGTGGAAAAGCCATGATTGAAAAACAAACAGGAAGGGTGATCAAAGTAGTGAGATCTGACAATGGCGGTGAGTATACCGATCGAGGATCTCTTGAAGCAGTTTTGTTTGGAACATGGCATTAGAAGACACTTCACAGTGAAATCGACACCACAA
Source organism: Berberis thunbergii (assembly GCA_003290165.1). Lineage (NCBI taxonomy): Eukaryota > Viridiplantae > Streptophyta > Magnoliopsida > Ranunculales > Berberidaceae > Berberis > Berberis thunbergii. Next base: position 498,985 of record QNQO01000402.1, on the reverse strand, counting down.
CAGAACGGGGGGTAGCAGAGCGGATGAACTGTACCCTGTTGGAGAGAGCACGATGCACGTTGTCCAATGCAGGTTTGGGCAGAATATGGTGGGCTGAAGCAGTAAACACGGCGTGCTATCTCATTAATCGCTCTTCTTCATCAGCTATTGAGTCTCAGATTCCTATGGAGGTATGGTCTGGTATTTCTTCAAATTATTCTAACTTGAAAGTATTTGGTTGTCCAGCATATTTTCATGTCAGGGAAGATAAAATTGGAGTAAGGGCCAGGAAAGCTATTTTTCTCGGTTATCCAGATAATGTGAAAGGGTATAGATTATGGTGCCCTGACTTGCAAAAGTTTGTGATTAGTCGAGATGTGAAGTTCCATGAGGAGGCTTTGTTACAGGCAAAATGTGAGAAATGCAAAGATGGTTCCCCTATTTGGAGGGGTGATAGTTATGATGAAGGTGAGGATGCTGGAGATTCTCTTGCAGGTGGAGCTTGGAGCTCCTAGATCTCATACAGAGCATGATGTTCCTTCTACTGAGGCGATACAAATATGATGCCTGATGAGACAGTGGCAGAAGATGAGGTTCCTACTGATGGGGACATGGATCCTACACAACAACATGATCAACAGTTACAAACACCGTCTTTAGCAGCAGACAGAGAATCTAGAGTCAGACATGCATCACTTAGATTTGGTTATGAGGATGGCGCAACTTGCGCATTCTCAGTTCTTGATGGGTATGATTAGGGCTGGGCAAGTACGGGTAACTGGCCCAAAAGCTAAAAATCGAAAACCGGCCCGAGAAATTCGGGCCCGTGTTTATAAGAACCGAAACTAGACCGAGTTGACCTGGTAACCGAGGTCCCGGTTAACTGATTTACGAGTCGGGCTCGGTCATAAGAGAAAAAAAATACTTCGTACAGTAAAAAAAATACTTCATTAATATGTACAAAAATTATATCAAAAATTAAAAAATATATATACAACAAGATCTCCGTCTGTAAGGTGGATCAACAAAAAATACTTCGAATTCGACCAAACAACAAAAAATTTCAAAGATCTGAGATCAGATCTGATCGGGGAAGGGAGGGGAACTCAACAAGATCTGGATTTCTACACTGGATTTCTAAAATTACTTCATTAATACGAGATCTGAGAGGCGTCGGGTCATCTTGATCAGATCTTGATCTTCATCATTCATCATCTTCATCTTCATCAGATCATCTTCATCATCAGATCATCTTCATCAGATCAAGATGGGGTGGCGGTGGAGGAGACGAGATGGCGAAGTGGTAGGGGTGGAGGAGACGGGTGGCGCTGGCTTTCTCACTGAAGTTGCGAGGGTGAAGAAATGAGGGAGAGAGGAAGGCGAGGGTGGAGGAGACGGGGTTGGAGGTGGCTCTCCCTCCCTCCCTCGCTGGTTTCCTCGACAATTAGAATTTCTGGAGAAGAAATGAGGGAGAAAGGAAGAAAAAGGAAAGGAAAAAAATGAGGGAGTCGGGCCGGGCCGGTTATTCGACGGGCTTCAAAATGAAAACTGAGGCCTGGACCAGAAACTTCGGGCGGGGCCGGGCTTTTACAATCGAAACTTTTTTAATTAATTAAAACCGATCCGAACCGACCCAATCGGTCCGGTTGTCGGTTCGGTCCGGGCTTTCGGTCCTAAATGCCCACCCCTAGGTATGATGATATTCCTACCACATATACGCAGGCTTTGCGAAGTGTTCAGAATAAGGAGTGGAAGGAAGCTTTGGATGGGCATTCAGAATCATAGATGGGAGCTTGTGACACTCCCTAAAGGGAAGAAACCAATTGGGTGTAAGTGGGTTTTCACAGTGAAAGACGGGATTCCAGATTCCAGGGGTACTTGTACAAGTATACGATACAAGGCAAGATTGGTGGCTAAAGGATATGCACAGCAAAAAGGTGTGGACTACAATGAAGTATTCTCTCCAGTGGTAAAACACACTTCTATCTGAGTCCTTTTGGCTTTAGCAGCACAGTTTGACTTCCGATGGCTATTGAGCTCATGGGCGGCCTTCTTTCCACAAAAGAAAAGACTGTGTTCTAATGGAACAAGTTTTGTGACGCACTTTCTTCCAAGTTACCACAGGGCCCCGATCCTCGGATTGTTAAGCAAATCATCTCACTCAGTTACAGTGATTTGCCTTACTACCTTAAATCCTGCTTTCTTTACTTTGGTGTTTTTCTGGTTGATCATCCAGTGCAATCTATTACGCTGACATGGTTATGGATAGCTGAGAGATTCGTGAAAGAAACAAAAGGAAAATTGTTAGAAGATGTTGCGGAAGACTATCTTGACCAACTCATAGCTAGGAGCTTGGTGCATGTTGACGTAATTAATGGAAATATTAGGACCTGCAAAGTTCATCCTAGGATACATGAGTTTATTCTTTTCAGGATGAAGGAGGAAAATTTTTGTCAAGTTATTAATGGAGAGAGCAATGGTAAGTCATCAAATGAGAGTACCAGGCGAGTATCATTCCAAAATAGTAGCGGTGGAGGAAATGGCAAGGAAGTTAGCACAAATTCATCATCTGGTGTTCGCTCAGTTTTTGTGTTTTGTTTTTTGAATAAGCTGCCTAGTTCCTTGATGCACACACTACGGTCTAGTTTTATGCTGATAAAGGTATTGGTCTTGGCTGATGCACCTTTGGCGAAGTTCCCTCCTGAAGTCACGGATTTACATCATCTGAGGTATTTGGACTTGGGTGGTACATCAATCACTACGCTTCCAAAGGCTCTTGGAAAGCTGCAAAACCTGGAAATCTTGAATCTTAGTCATACTTTTCTTGTTGAATTGCCACTTGCTATCCTGAAGCTTAAGAAACTGCAGCATCTTATAGCTTATCGTAGAAGAAGAGCTACTCCTTCCTATTCCATGTGTGAAGCTGTACAGGTACCAGAGGGAATCGGGCATTTAACAGATTTGCAAACTTTGATGAGAATTGATGGAAATCAAGGCCCTGGTATAATCAGTGATTTGGGAAAGCTGACCGAATTGAGGAGTGTAAAGAATTTGAAACGAGCAAATGGAACAGAGTTGTGTGCCTCTGTTGCCAAGATGCACTGCCTTCGGATTCTGGGTGTAGCCTCAGGAGAAGGCGAGCTTCTTGACATTCAGAATTTATCCTCTCCTCCCCTACAACTTCAGGAATTGTATTTGACAGGCCGTTTAGAGAAGTTGCCCAGTTGGATCAGCTCCCTTCATAACCTCCTTAAAATTAATCTAATCTATTCAAGATTAAGGAATGACCCGATGGACATACTGCGTGGTTTGCCTAATCTACTCCAGATCTTTATCAACTATTATGCATATGATGGAGAGCAACTGCAGATTCTCTATGGAGGTTTTCAGAAACTGAAGGGTTTATGCCTGTGTAACTTAGATAAGTTGCATTTATTGCTTATTGAGAAAGGTTCAGTGCCAGTCCTTGAACATATATATCTATTTCGGGATGTAAGCAATTGAAGGTGGTTCCCACAGGCATAGCACACCTTGCTAAACTCCGGTCCATTCATTTCTGTGATATGCCAAAGGAATTCACCATAAGACTTGCACAAGATGGAGGTCCAGATTATTGGAAAATCATGCATATACCACAAGTTTATATAAAGTGACCGAATTTTGATTGTCAGCTACTTCAGAGTATCACTACAATGGTACATATCACAGTTTCTTTTTTCCTAGCTATTACATTAACTTGTTCACTTTGTAGTGTTAACTCTGCATTTAGAGTTTGATTCTATACCCCAACCTATTGCATACTTGGTGCACTGGATGACTCACCCTTACCATTATCTTAGCAGATTTCATTCTTCATGTAAAGCACGAAGGAATCAGATTGCTGTCTACGTTCTGATTGTTCCTCTTGGGTGATGATGCATCCGTTTGGCATGATTTTCTGCTGTGATGAGTATGTATTATTGCTGTTTTAGCCACCTTCGTCCAAATTGTAATATAAATGTGTAATCTACCTGAACATCTTTGCAGCATGCAATATAGCTACCTGAACATCTTTGCAGCATGCAATATAGTTGATTGGTGTGCTAGATCTGAATTGTGTTTCATCTAAAACCTAAAATTGTGTTTGCCCAAATATATTGTTCAAGGTGTTTTGATTACATTGTAGGGTACGTGAAGGAAATGCCATGGTCTTTTCCCAGAGAATGTTAGGAATAGAATTGCTTAAATGGCTTTTGGACTGTTTTTTTACTATCATCTAAAAACCCAGGTACAAAAAAAGCAAACCGGGATTTGAAACTGGGTTGCCAGGGTGAAAGCCAAGTATCTACGACAACGGAAGCTTGCAGTATGGCTGACTAACTTTGAATATAATATTATGTGGTTTGAAAATTTTTAAATACGAATCCAAGAAAATAAGCATGGAATTTGACATTTCCTATCTTTTAAGAGTTTTGGCAGATAGTATATACATTCCCCTGCTTGTACAAGTGTTCAGTTCTTCCCCTACAAACTAGGCTTGAAAGACTAATTTGTCGTTGTTTTTCACCGTAGAAAGCAAACTCATTCTGTTCAACATCATCATCAATTCACTCCCCACCCAATCCAATCCAAGCTACCTCCCTGTTGTTGTTACCACGCCAATGCCCACTGCTCTTGACTCTTGCCACAATCATGATTTGCATTTCTGATTATATGTGACCAGTGTGAATGCTCTTGACATCTTATTAGGAAATGCATCCTATATTAGGAAATATATTCTATTATTAGGAAATATATTTTAGCATATTGTGTTGCAAGTTTTATGGGATTAGAAGTTTTATGGGGTTAGAATACTTTCCGATGGCTAGTAATTTGTTTCCTTGGTTTGGGAGGTTTCCTAGTGTATGGTGGTTTCCTATTGTATTTTGGTTTCCTAAGTTTGGTTAGATTTCCTATTGTATTTTGGTTTCCTAAGTTTGTTAGGTTTCCTATTTCTATTAGGTTAGGTCAAAGTTAGCTCTATATAAGCTTGTATTCTATTCAATGAATGGGAGAAAGAAGAACAATATTTTTCAATACAATTTGGCCTTAAACTTTACATGGTATCAGAGCAAGGTTAAAATCAAGCAATAAGCTAGGAGCTATCATGGACATTAGAGAATTCCATCAAACGCCCATGTTACCAACAATAGGTACCAACAATAGGTACCAACAATGGCAGGCTCTCAATCTTCACATCGGATCAGGTACTAATCGGTTGAATGGTAAGTGGATTATTGACACTGGGTGTTCCAATCATGTTACGGGAGATTTGTCGTATTTGTCGGATCTAAGAACTATAACTCCCTGTTCTGTTGGCCTCCCAGATGGTCAAAACGTTGTTGCCTTGAAGGAAGGAATTGTCAAGCTTACTGACAAAATTATTCTTAACCATGTTCTTTATGTTCCAAAATTAAATTGTAATTTAATTTCGGCTTCACAATTGAGTGATGATATAAATTATGAATTCATAACTAACTCCGACTTGTGTGCTATCCAGGACCGACACACGAGGGAGGTGATTGGAACGGGTGACAGAAGGGATGGACTATATTACTTACGGGAGGAGACAAAGGTGAAAGCAGTTTCAGTTGCTCCTTCAACTTCTTTGGAGCTATGGCATCGCAGATTGGGCATCCTTCTGAGAAAGTGGTGAAGTTGCTTCCTTTTTTTAGCAATTCTAGTGGTAACTTGAATAAAGCATGTGAAGTTTGTCATCGTGCTAAACATTCTAGGGATAGTTTTCCGTTAAGTGACAATCACTCTACTCGCATTTTCGAGTTAGTCCATTGTGATTTATGGGGGCCATATGATACACCATCGTCTTGTGGGGCTCGCTATTTTTTGACACTAGTGAATGACTTCTCCCGCGCTGTGTGGATCTATCTGTTAGTTGATAAAACGGAAGTTTTTAAAATGTTTCTATCCTTTATAGCTATGATTGATAGACAATTTTCTCAGAAATTGAAGATTGTTCGTAGTGATAATGGTACTGAATTTAATTGCCTAAAGGATTATTTTTTGGTCAATGGCATTCTATTTCAAACTTCTTGTGTGGGGACTCCTCAACAAAATGGCCAGGCAGAAAGGAAACATAAACACATTTTGAATGTTGCTCGTGCCCTACGATTTCAGGGTGGTCTACCGCTTTATTTTTGGGGGGAATGTGCCCTTGCCGCTGCTCATATCATCAATCGGACACCTTCTAGTATTCTTGGCAATAAAACTCCATATGAAGTCTTGTTTGGTAGTCCGCCTTCATTTGGTGAATTGCGTGTTTTCGGTTCTCTGTGCTTCGCTCATAATCAGAAGGCAAAGGGTGATAAGTTTGCAAGTAGGAGTCGTAAATGTGTTTTTGTGGGATATCCGTTTGGCAAGAAGGGTTGGTATTTGTTTGATTTGGACAAACAAGATTTTTTTGTGTCAAGGGATGTCAAGTTTTATGAGAAAGTCTTCCCATATCTTGATGTTGAGGCTCCTAATTTTGCTGCTCGCAATGACATTCATGGTGATTTGCATGAAGGGGTGGCTGTGGATTTTCCGAATTTTTTAGAAAATGCTGAGGAGGGGCAGCTAGTACGCCCTCCCACGCCCAGGGGTGCTCCAGACCAGCAGCCGCAGGTCACCACACAGTTGCCGTCGCCGCCACAGGCTGCCACACCGTCCACACCCAGGCCTGCTCCAGCCCAGCAGCCGCGAGCCATACCACAGCCCACCGCCACGCCGTTGCAGCCCGTGCTCTCTGCACCGCAACCACAGGTGTTGCCTACGCCTTCTCCTACGGATGATTCAGGGGGGGCAGTGTCGGGAGATGCTCCGCCAAGTGAGCATTTAGGTCGTGGCTTTCATAAAAGTATTCTTCGGTTAAGCTACGTGACTTTGTTACACACACTACGGTGAAGAAAATAGTCCATCCTCCGCTTCACCTGCTTCTACATCTTCACCTCCCTCAGGTACACCTTATCCCTATAGCACATTATGTTAGTTGTGACAGTTTTGCTGTGAAACACCGAAATTTTATTGCAGCTATTACAGCTGGAAGAGAGCCACAGTCTTTTAAGGAGGCTGTAAAAGATGCAGGGTGGCGTGACGCTATGCAAGCAGAGATGCGGGTCTTGGAAGACAATGGGACGTGGACTATGGAAAAGTTGCCTTCAGGGAAGAAGGCTCTTGGTAGTCAATGGTTGTATAAGATAAAATACAAATCTGATGCTAGTATTGAGCGATTGAAGGCTCGTTTGGTTGTTTTCGGTAATCATCAGACCGAAGGGATAGATTATGACGAGACATTTGCTCCAGTGGCAAAATGACTACTGTTCGTGCATTCCTTGCAATTGCGGCTTCTAAAAATTGGGAGTTGCATCAGATGATGTACACAATGCTTTCCTGCACGGGGATCTAGATGAGGAGGTCTATATGAAACTCCCTCCTGGCTTTACCTCTGATGAACCTGGTTTGGTATGTCGGTTGCGTAAATCTCTATATGGATTGAAACAGGCTCCTAGATGTTGGTTTGCTAAGCTCGTGTCAGCTTTAAAAGGGTATGGTTTTTTACAGTCCTATTCTGATTATTCCCTTTTTACTTATAAGAAGGGGCCGGTTCAAATTAATGTGCTCGTGTATGTTGATGATTTAATACTCTCTGGAAATGATTCTGCTGCTTTGGCTCTGTTTAAAAGCTACCTTGGCTCCTGTTTTCATATGAAGGACCTCGGGGTCCTTAAATACTTCCTTGGTATTGAGGTTGCCCGCAGCTCTGCCGGGTTGTTTCTTTGTCAACGTAAATATGCACTTGATATTATTTCGGAGGTGGGTCTCTTGGGTTCGAAGCCTGCTATGTCTCCGATCGAACAAAACCATCAACTAGCGCGTGCCATGGGTTCTCTTCTCTCGGATCCTGAGTCTTATAGGCGACTGGTGGGGCGTTTGGTCTATTTGGCGGTCACACGTCCTGATTTGACGTACTCGGTTCATGTGCTATCTCAATTTATGTAGCAACCGCGACAGGAGCATTGGGATGCTGCATTGCGCGTTGTCCGCTATTTAAAAGGTACTCCGGGTTACGGTATTCTCCTGCGCTCGGATAGTGACTTGACTTTGCAAGGTTGGTGTGATTCTGATTGGGCCGCTTGCCTATTACTCGGAGGTCCCTGACGGGGTGGTTGGTGTTTTTGGGCCATTCTCCGATTGCTTGGAAAACTAAGAAGCAACATACGGTTTCTCGTTCTTCGGCTGAGGCGGAATATCGCTCTATGGTCGCCATAACGTGTGAGTTGAAATGGTTGAAAGGTTTATTATTGAGTTTAGGGGTACTTCATCCCAAGGTCGTTCCCCTCTTTTGTGATAGTCAGTCTGCCATATACATTGCGCAGAACCCCGTCTTCCATGAACGTACGAAGCATATTGAAGTTGATTGTCACTTCGTTCGTGATGCCATTCAGGATGGTCTTATTGCTCCTTCTTATGTGCCGACGACTGATCAGTTGGCAGACATTTTCACAAAGGCTTTGGGCAAATCGCAGTTCGATTATCTCCTTGGCAAGTTGGGCATTTTTAACCCTCATGCTCCAACTTGAGGGGGGGGGGGGGTATTAGGAAATACATCCTATATTAGGAAATATATTCTATTATTAGGAAAATATATTTTAGCATATTGTGTTGCAAGTTTTATGGGATTAGAAGTTTTATGGGGTTAGAAAACTTTCCGATGGCTAGTAATTTGTTTCCTTGGTTTGGGAGGTTTCCTAGTGTATGGTGGTTTCCTATTGTATTTTGGTTTCCTAAGTTTGGTTAGATTTCCTATTGTATTTTGGTTTCCTAAGTTTGCTAGGTTTCCTATTTCTATTAGGTTAGGTCAAAGTTAGCTCTATATAAGCTTGTATTCTATTCAATGAATGGGAGAAAGAAGAACAATATTTTTCAATACAATTTGGCCTTAAACTTTACACATCTCCTTCTCCCTCTCTGTTCTCCACCTCCTCCCGGATTCTAGTTCGCTAGTGCGCCACTGTCTAACCCTCTATCTTCTTCTCTCCGTGTCTCTAATTTTAATTCCCACATGACAACCACCATCTTATCTCTGATGGAGAGATGAAAGAAGCTCAAATCTATGAAGCTCTGTATAATTCTAGGGTTTCTATTCAACTTCATCGGCCATCTCGGCGAAGGTGTGTGATCTTGCATATACTCCCTCTCTCCCTTGTTGTCTTCAATATTTCCGTGTTTGAAGTATGGGTTCGACTTTTCTAGGTGTGTTTCAACTGATTTTTGGTTCAATTGGAAGTCTCTACTTTACAAACCCATCAAAATCAAGAACGAGTTACTTTCTCTTGGAAGTGCAGGTGTGGGGAAAGTTCTTGGCATTATTTAAGGTTCATTTTTTTCATGTGTAACTATTTCATTGGTTGTTTGAACCTATCATATTATTACCTTCTTTGGCTTTTCAGAAGATGATGAAACCTGTTACCACTACAGCGACTACTATTGCTACTCCTACTACTAACAGACGCCACTCAACCCCCCCACTGTGGCACAGAAGTAGTTCGATAGAATAATCTTTTATCGATGCTACATTGGCTTTGCTGCACAGAGTTGTGTAGTGCTTGGCCCCAACCGATGGTATGTTACGATGCCTTCCACGCTGCCCAGCATTTCCCACATTGTTGCCATGCCTCTGGTAGTTGCTTGTATGTGGCTCAACTGTTGGCACCCTTGAACCCAGAAACAAGCATTGTATGCACATGCTCATGTCCACTACATTAACTAGAAATTTCAGGACGTAGTAGAAAAGATTGACCACTTACAGATTGGGTTTGCAGTCCTCCCATACTGGGCACGCCAACCATACTATGGTACATTTCCCCATTCTGTGGATCGAGAAAAGAGTGGTTCTTCCGCTGAAGAAGCAGCAGCAGCTTCTTGAACATAATTCATAGCTGCCACTTTTTGATGATAGTGTTGTTTCCAATAGGCCTTCACAAATACATTCCAATTCCACTCCTCCGGCCAACTGGGTCACGTTGGGATTACATCATTCGAATCAATTTCCCATTTTGGGGAGTGTTCAGTTTTTCAATTGCCAGAGACACTGATCAAGAAAAAAAAGCATAATGAAGAAATGAGTTAGATGACAATACTTAGGACACCAAGTTCAAAGACATTAATGGATAGTAAAATGTAATTAAACTTCGATTTGATTTGATAAAAGAAAGAAATCAATCTAACCAAGTTCAAGCATGGAAACAAAATTTCACAAAGAGTTTGCTTTTACAGAAGAAATCAGTCAAACCAAATCAAAGTTTCAACAAACGGAGCAAATCAACCGATCCAAGTTCAAAACATTCCTTGATTGAAAACCAAATCAATCAAAAACCATTTTCAACAAATCCCCATTGATTAGAGAGGGTCAAATCATGATTAACTTGAGAAACGAATGATATCAATCAAACCAAGTTGAAATCCATGTATAGTCAAGATATTCAGATCAATCAGCCCTTTAATCAAAAGGTTCGGTCATCTAAACCATCAGCGTCTTGGGTTGTAATCAGGTAATGTTGAATCTAATCAAATAACATCAAACAACAGTTGATTTAATGGAAACAAATAAAGAAACTTGATCCATAGTGATTTCTTCTTGATTGTAATGAGTTGGATCTTTCGATTGATTCAAGCGTATTACTTAGAGTTTCTATTGAGAGGATACAGAAGAAGATGATGTTCTTCACGCAACGCTCAATCGGGGACCACGGTAAGTTATAACCATATAACTTACGGGCTGTGAATTTTCAATTCTGTCCCTCATTGAATTATAAATTATATGCTTAATTTATTTAATCCAACGCCCTTATCGTAGATGGAATATACTTTAAGATACCAATACACATTATTATATTACACATGTGTGCCCACATTATTGAATTTTTCCAATTGATCAAACAGTAGAGCAGAACAAAGAGTTACACAGAGACGAACAATCAAAGAAGACTCAATTCAAACCCAATCGAACAAAAATTTAAAAAAAACCTGAGAAATCTTCAAAGGGGTTATCCAATTCATATTAAAAATAGAGATCCATCAAAGGGGTTCATTATATGATGAAGAAGAGATAGAACCAGAACCAAAAACCAATCTGCAATGACTGTTAAAGACCCAAACAGAGCAAATCAAAACCATGCAAATTCAAAAACTTAGTAAACCAAATAAAAAACACCAAATGAAAATTAATTTATACAGATACTTACCATCTTTGTTCGTGACGAAGTTCACATAACCGTAGCCGAGGGAGTTTCTGGTGAGAATGTCTCTGCAAACCTTCAGAGACCTGATTGCCCCCACTCGAAAGAACAAATCATGGAATTTCGATTCGTCTACAATGGGGTGAAGATCCCCAACGTAGAGAGAGGTTCGGAGAACGTTGGAAGCAGAGTCAGAGGCGGCAGAGTTCTCCATTGATGGAAAATTGACAGAGATGAGATAAGAGAGAGTTCTGTGAGCAGTTTATTTGAATGAGCGAGCGCGCGGGGTTTTGAGTGTGGGTGGTAGCGTTGCGGAAGAGATGTCTCAAAATCGGATGACACTTGGGTGGGCATTTCCTATACACCCTGACCCTAGAGTCTCGCTCCTATTTTGTGCAACCAACCCTTTGTTTTGTAATCATGACACACGTGTCACCTAGAGTGGGATGCGATGTCATGATCCCGATCCGGATCTCGGGAAGATCGGACAATGAAATTGTAATAGAGACCTTGACCTTTTGATTGGAGATCAAACCACCTAGATCATTTGATTGAGGATCAGCCACCAAATAATTAAATAAAACTTGTATTTCTTGCCTAAACTCTATTATATCATATGTATTTATAACTGAAAGCAAATAATATTACTTCATAATTGAATTCAATCCTAATTCTAATCAAACAATAGCTCTTAATTCAAAACAAGCTAATATTCCCTAATTAGAATATTGTTATAACTAAGACATTCTAATCTCAAGTAAATACTAAATAGGATTAGTATCCTAACATCCCACGCCGCCTGAAACAAGGCTTGTCCACAAGCCTGAAAATCCGAAAAACGTACACAAACTGCTCGTAGTCTTTCCAAGTAGCGTCCTCCACAGGGGGTCGGTCGACTTGATAAGCCAGCATGTAGTTTCTCTGGTCCACTTGATAAGCCAGCGGTCCTGAATAGTGAATTTAGTAAGGGCTCGATAGTCAACACACATGCGCCAAGAGCTATCCTTCTTTTTAACCAAGAGAACTGATGAAGAATAAGGATTGGAACAGGTTTGAATAAGGCATGCAGCCTTCAATTTAGATTCAACGTTATCAAAGTCGGTCGTTTGAAAGTGAGGATAACGATATGGTCGAACAGTTACTGGAGAATCAACTGGTAAAATCGAGATATGATGAGCATGTGATTGGCCGGGGAAAAGGGTGATGGGATTGCCAACATCATCTGAAAATTCAGCAACAAGTGGGGGAACGACATCAGGAATGGAAGCGCCTAGGGCAACTTCCTGACTTAATTGTAAAATAATGTCGTGATGCTCCTGTTGTAATGAACGATGGACCCGGGTATTAGCCAAGACCATAGGAGAATTGTCGCCAAATAATGTATAAGTACGATTTGCCACCGAGAATGTCATAATCAGCTTGGAAAATTCCCAAGTAATAAGACCCAAAGATCGAAGCCATTCAGCACCTAGAACCACATCACATCCAGTGATACCAAGAAGTAAGAAGTGGCCGTGGAACTCATAATCTTGTAATTGAAGGGAAACATCCCGACAATAACCAGGACTATGCAAATGGCCACCATCCGCAAGCATGACGTGTAAAACACCATCGTCGTGGATTGGAAACCCACATTGTTTGGCAAAAGATGGGTCCAAAAAATTATGAGTTGAACCAGAGTCAACTAGGACAGTGACAGACATGTGTTTTAATTGTCCAGTAATACGCATGATATCAGGCTGTGGGGACCCGAGAAGAGCATGAAGAGAAATCCCTAGAGGAGGTTCAGATAAAGTATGATCCAAAACAGAAGGGTCAGCATCAGAAACGTCTTCTTCTTCCTTATTACCCTCAAGGAGCAAAACGTGGGGCTGAGGACAACGATGGCCACGCTTATATACTTCATCGCAGTTAAAGCAAAGTCCTTTGGCACGACGGTCTTGTTGTTCAGCCCATGACAGACGTTTAACACCTGCTGGGATACTAGTAACTGGCGTTGAAGGATTTGTAGCAGGCACTGGGTTAGCAAAATGTTGGACATGCCCTTTAGATCGAGTAGCATTAATGACATCTTCTTGACATAAAGCCAACTCAAAAGCATGTGTAATACTGGTAGGGTGTAACATCCGAACGCCTGCTTGAATATCAACACGCAAACCTGATAGAAACATGCTAATCTGATGTGGTTCAGATAACCCGAGCACCAAATTAGATAGCTTTTCGAACTCGGTAATAAATGAGCGAACCGTGCCTCGTTGTACTAACTTGGAAAGAGAACTACACGGGTCGATATGTTCGCGAGAGCAAAAAGCTTTCGAAAACTGTAACCACGTTAGTGTGCCGAGTGATTGGCCAATCCATCGATACCAAGAGTTGGCATCACCCTGAAGGTGAAGAGCGGCAACGGGTAGCATCTGCTCGCTGGAAAGGCCATTGAGTTCCTGGTACTGCTCGGCCTGAATTAACCAACCATACGGATCAGTTCCGTCGAAACGGGGTAAATCAATACGGAGGCCCTTGCCCGAAATAGGAATAAATGGTCGTTGTGGATCCGGTGGAACATACGGTGCTGGCCGACCTGGTTGGAGATTCCGTAATGCCTCTAGAATAGTGGCATTGGTGGTCTCAAGTGAGTGGAGGTGGGAAGAAAGCCCAGCAACTTGAGCAGTAAGATCATTGACCTGCTCTTGCAATTCAGCAACCGTCATGATGATTGAAATTGAAAGAAATCAGGAAGCGAGGAGTATGATGGATGAACAACAAGATGAAGCGCTGAGACAGAAATCGGAGAAAGCGCTGAGACAAAAATCGGTGAAGTGCTGGATCTGGTTGCGATGAATTGATGAAGCGCTTGGATGAATCGAAGAAGCGCTGGAACCGGATGCACTGGTCGAAAGCGGCGAAGAACGATGCTCTGAATCGATGAATAACTGAGGAAGCTCCGAAACTAGATGCGCTGGATGCTCTGGATGCGCTGAATCGATGATGATGTTGTTGAAGCGCTGGATCGAAGATGAAAACGATGAAGAAGTGCTGTTGCGAGGGTTGGTGCTGTTGCGAAGGTTGATGCAGTGGCGAAGGGCGGTTGTTGCGAAAGGTCGGTGTGGTTGTTGTGAGGGTTGGTGATGTTGCGAGGGCGAAGGGGAGTTGTTGCGAGGGCGAGGGGCTGTGGCGAAGCGGTGCTGCGGCGAAGAGGAGCTGTTGGGAGGGTGGATCTGTTGGTGACGGCGTTTGTTGCGACGATGGTGCTGGTGCGAGGGCTGGATTTGTTGGTGACGGCGGTTGTTGCGAAGGCCACAGGTTTTTTTTTTTTTGTGAAAGATCTGTGAGATGGAGGTGCATGTTGAAGGCGAAGACGAACTAACAAGAAGAGAAAAAAAATTTGGCTCAGAATCGAGGATGCTCTGATACCAGATAATAGAGACCTTGACCTTTTGATTGGAGATCAAACCACCTAGATCCTTTGATTGGGGATCAGCCACCAAATAATTAAATAAAACTTGTATTGCTTGCCTAAACTCTATTACATCATATGTATTTATAACTGAAAGCAAAGAATACTACTTCCTAATTGAATTCAATCCTAATTCTAATCAAACAATAGCTCCTAATTCAAAACAAGCTAATATTCCCTAATTAGAATATTGTTATAACTAAGACATTCTAATCTCAAGTAAATACTAAATAGGATTAGTATCCTAACAAATTGGAACCTGCGACCTTACGGTTGGTTTGTACTCGTAAGGTTTTGCCAGATGATCTGGCCAAGGTCGAGCATTGGCACGAGTGGAGAATGAAATCGCTGGAGGTATCGCTTTTCGGATCTGGAAACCCTCCATCTCATGTCCTCATATTTGTAATGGTTTATCAAAGGATCTAGCAATTGAGCATCGATATGGCTGAAATTACGAAATCATCGCAGGTAACGATATCTTCGTCTGTCGAATTTGTATGCAAGGGAAGTTCGATGATGCATTATGCTTATTGAATTCTCGTGGTTTCCGAATGATGATTATAGAACTCTCAGGATTTTTCTCAAGGTTTCTGAATCAACTATTATGATTGTCGGAGTTGCAATGTTTTAGGGTATACTGTATCAAAGCACGATTGCTTTGCTTGAATGAACTGTGTGTTTGTGTCTAGTATTTATAATGACTTGTAAATAACAATAAAACAGATGAAAAAAATAAGAATGAATCGAAAATGTATATTCCCAAGGATCTTTCTTTTAACTTGTAAATAGCCAAATAAAATGATTATAG
Organism: Berberis thunbergii; assembly: GCA_003290165.1. NCBI lineage: Eukaryota > Viridiplantae > Streptophyta > Magnoliopsida > Ranunculales > Berberidaceae > Berberis > Berberis thunbergii. Next base: position 483,492 of record QNQO01000402.1, on the reverse strand, counting down.
TCGAAAACATCCTGAGAATATAGAGTTGGATTTTATTTTATAAGAGCTGTTCTACATAGTAAGGAAACGGGCATGGGGAGGGAGGTGGCGGGGTGGAGACCGTTCACCCCGCTCGGAATGCGCACACAAAAAATGATAGCACACATCCCAAGCAGGGTGAACGGTACCCACCCCGCCACCTCACCTCCCTTGCTCATTTCCTCGCCATTTAGAATTTTCCATTTTATAAATAACATTAAGCAATTGATGTCCTCGTTTCATTTGGTCTTTTTTTATTTTATTATTTTATTATTTTTACATGTTGTATGCAATTTTTTTTTACATTGGATCTTATGCATGAGTAATTTCATTATGTCCTTGTTTCAAAATTTCGTGTACCACAATAAATAGTAAAATTCAATGGTCTAAATGATTTTTTTTAACCCTTAATTCTCCTCATCCCATGCCGTAGGCCGAGTTCAAACTCATGACATGTGGTTCTATCTGTCACACCTCTACCAACTCAGCTGGTATATCATTAGCAATAGTCTAAATGATTAACCAACATTTGTGTGGGAGTTTACTGCAATCATGTGAACTTACTTACCTTTGACCATACCACTAGGACCCAACTACTAGAAAGACAAAATTTCGATGGTTGAACGATCGCCAAGGGTAAACATACATTCAAGTCGAAGACTCCACCCAGTTTAGAGGGGAGTCCAGGGCCTATCACAGAAAAAACAGGGAATATGACCAGTATAGAGGCTGCCAATGTGGCAGAGCATAACATAAATGATGACCAGAGTGATACCATAACGCAGAGTCCACAACCATTGCTTGAGCGTAGTGTTAATGTGGAGGCAAGTGAACACACACCGACTCCGGACAAAGAGAACACCACAACAGATAAGCAAAGTAGTAACGAGGAACATGAGCAAGATCCTTCTAGTGAAGAGGTTGCAAGCGATTTGTTTTCAAAATCTTGCACTAAAGATTTTAGTCTCTGACCTCGAAGATCCTCTAGGGCTAAGAAGACAAACAAAAAGTACAAAAGTTGAATCATTTCCTCCTTAACAAAGGAGATAGGGATAAAAAAAACAAGAGGTTTCTTCTTTGGCCGTAGCTAATTAAAGATTTCTATAGGCCTAGTAACCATGTTCACTCACACTAGAATTCTCTTTCTTGTGAGAGTTTGTTTTTTTTCTTTTTGTTTTTGCTTTTGTTTCTTTTGTATAAAGGTTTTGGGGTCCTTAAAACCCAGCTCGCTTTTAAAAAAAAAAAAAACTTTCAAAAGAAAGTTAATTTTGTTTCAATACCTCTTAGAGTAATTTTGTTGACTCATTAATTTGCAAACAATAATTGTTAAAATGTAAGAAGTTTCAAAGATTTTTATTTACATATGACTGAGTCATGGTTTAATATCAATATTGTGTTTTACCTTTTGTTGGATGTCCTTTAAGAAAATCACAAAATAGTTCTGATATCGTTAAGTATCCACGATTTTTGTCAACAACAATCATAAACTTTTTTTCTTTTTCGATTCTATTTTCATCTCTTTTTTTAAGAAAATGTAACAAGAAGATAAAATTCATAAAAATTAACCATCGAAGATCAATATAGTACGAAAAATCAAAATTAAAAAGAAAAAAGTAATAAGTAGAAAAAAAAATCAATCATTATAGTATGAAAATAATAAACAAAAATTAAAAATGGCCCATGCAGGTCTCGAACCTGCGACCTTCGCGTTATTAGCACGACGCTCTAACCAACTGAGCTAATGGGCCAAGTGATATTTAAATCTATTTGAACTTATAAGACAACACATTTAGGAAAATACAAAGAACACAAATCCCATATTGACACTGTAGGAGTATATACGTTCTAACTTATCCTTTAATGTTTCTGCCGAACCAATGGCCTTAAAAATAAGAAAACAAATCTGGTGATTTTAAATTTGAACGAAAGATAATGTAGTGTGATGTTAAATTTCCGATTTTCGAAATCTACAAGAAAATATTATTTATAGTGTCCTTAATTACCGGAAAACTTAGGGTTCGTTCCAAATCTCATCAAGTTATCCTTATGAAGAAGCAACATACATCTAACATATTTTGAAAATCAGCTACTAGATTTATACACGTAAGTTTATTTAACGAAATACCTTAATTGATTGAGTTAAACACGACAATGTGGAAGCACGATGATGCCAAAACACGACAAGACAAAAGCATGATAATGTAGATAAAATGAAAGTGGATAAGATCAACTGTAGACGAGATTGAAGAAGTATGAAAATGTGGATAAGATAAATTGCGAATAAGATCGAAGTATTAGATAAAATTAACTGTGGATAGGACTGACTGTGGATAAGAATGAATGTGGATAAGATTGAAGAAGTACGATGATGCAAATAAGATAAACTATGGATAAATGATTGTGGGAAGAACAAATGTGGATAAGAATAATAGTGGATAGAATCGAAGAAGCAAGATAATGCTGATAAGATCAACTATGGATAAGATCGATTGTGGATAATAATGAATTTAGATAATATCAATTTTATATATGATCAAATAAGCATGACGATGCAGATAAAATAAACTTTGGATAAGATCAAAAGTGGATAAGATTAATTGTGGATAAGATAATAGAAGTACACCAAAATGGATAAAATCGAAGAAGCACGATAAAACAAATAAGATCAAATGTGAATAGGATCCAAGAATCACAACGATGCGGATATGATTGAATGGACACGATAAGAATGAACATGGATATGATTAAAAAAAAATTTAGACGAGTCGAGTCTCGTGCTTGCTTAGGAAAACTAGAATAAAACTCACAATTAGGAGTTTTAAGAATCATTCTAAAACAATTATTCTCTTATACAAAGTACCTTACTTAAGAGTAGTTATTAGTAATGACTGTTTTTTGAATTGATCAAAGATACTAGGCAAAATAATATGGGACGTTCTGCTATCTAATTTTAGAAAATAGTCATGACTTATATTAATGCTTTTACTACTTCTGCATAGGGGTGGGCATCCCATCACGCGATCTTGATCCCGTCCCGATTTTTTCGGGTCCTTTTGGGTTGATCAAACCCATCCCGATCCCGTCCGATCACAATCTAGAGTGGGATGGGATCAAGATGAGAATTTTCAATCCCGTCCATCTAGAACTAATTTATTTAATATTGATTATTATTGATTTTAATCAAACTACTACTCTAAAATAAAATTGAGAATGTGTTGAAATTAAATCAAAACATCTATTGTTTGAAATTTTGTTTTATTTTGTATTCTTTGTTTAGATGGAAACTTTAGTTTGAATATTTTAGGTTAACTAAAATCCATGAAAATTTATGCCTTTTCACATTTTAGATTAGTTATACGACAATTATTCTTATATCACATAAATGGTGCTTGACATAAAAAAACTGTAAGTTCATTGGACCATAATTTTATATGACATTTAATATTGTTATGATGAAAATTATATGCACATAAATTAGACATTATTTATGTGTGAGCAATATGAGATGGATTTTTTTGTTATTCTTCTTTGAATGATTATTTAGTATATGTTCGTCCCATCCTGTCTTGTCCCATCTCGTCCCATTTCGAACTCGTTTGGGATGGGGCGAGGTCGAGACGAGGTCTATCTCATCCCGATCCCATACGAACGGGATGAGATAAAGATGAGGTTCACCCTGTCCTATCCTGTTCTGTGCTGTCACGGACTAGTAATCTGTGCGGCACTAGCTATCCAATTCACTAGTAAGCCTATGAGTAGTTACTTTGACGGGCACAAATATTAACTTGAGAATGCACAATATCAATCTGTAAACAATATAACAATGCACAATAGTCAGTAAAAGCTCTCATTCACATTCAATAGATTACAATGGGGAGGAACGTTCGGAAGGACGTTGCTCAAGACTAGTTCGATGCTATCGATCGATGGAAATACAAGGTTGAAGTTGAAAAGCAATGCAAAGAAAACAATAAAAGTGCTAGCGGTACAGTCTGGCCCGACTATGCAATGGAGGCAACACGTCCTCACAGTCAAGAGCTCAAACCTTCCCCCTATATTATAGATGCTAAGCATTTGGGCACTTTTCAAAAGGGAACATTGAGTTTTGAGACCATTAGGAAGGCCTCTGACCTTGAGTCCTGACACTCTCCCACACTCAATTCGCTGACGCCCACGCAGCGAACTTTTCCAAGTACTCTTCCAGCTTTGAGAGGTATGGCAGTAGATGCTCGACTGGCTCCCAACTGATCTCTGAAGGAGGTTCATCCTGCCACTTGACCAAATACTCTCTATCCGGCCCTGTGTTGTTGATGAGACGGTCAGCTAAGATTTCTTCCACTTCTCGATCTGGCTTAGTAGGATGCTTAGGCAATGCTCGGGTAGATACATTTCTGGTGGGATCAACGGCATCGGCATGGTAGGACTTCAAGTTACTTGCATGGAAGACAGGGTGGGTGAAACGGAGCCAATGTGGTAACTTGACGCGATAGGAGACTTTGCCTACTTTCTCAATAATCTGTACCAGTCCCTCATACTTGCGAAACAGATTGTTGTGTGCTCTAGCCGTCCGTTTATACTTGTTGAACATATCTAACTTCACCAATACCAAGTCCCCGACTTCAAACGGATCGATTCGTCGTTTCTTGTCCGCCCATTTCTTCATGTGACGGGAGGCTTTCTCAAGATAGGCTCGAGCAACTTCAATGTTTTTCTGCCAGGCTTTGACAAATTCAAGAGCTCTTGGGCTGGGTCCTTGGTATCCGGTCAGCACTGTATGTGGTGTCAATGGTTGCTGACCGGTGACTAACTGAAAGGGGCTGGAGTGAGTAGCTGAGCTCTTTTGTAAGTTGAAACAGAATTGTGCAACATCAAGTAGTCCCACCCAATTTTTCTGGTTTGCACTTACAAAATGACGAAGGTATTCTTCAAGCATAGAGTTAAAGCGCTCAGTCTGTCCGTCGGATTGGGGATGTTGGCTTGTTGACATATTAAGTTTGGATCCCAAGAGTTTGAACAACTCCTTCCAAAACTTTCCTGTGAAGCGAGCATCACGGTCGCTAACAATGTTTTCGGGCAGTCCCCAATACTTCACGACATGCTTGAGGAACAACTGCGCCGTATCTTCGGCTGTGCAAGTCAGTCCGGTTGGCACAAATGTCACATACTTTGAGAAGCGGTCGACAACTACAAGGATACTTCTGAAATCCTCCACTTTCGGTAACCCCGTAATGAAGTCCATGGAAACACTTTCCCAAGGACGAGTTGGAACAGGCAGAGGCTCTAGTAAGCCTACTGGTCGATCCCTTTCAACCTTATCTTGCTGGCAAATAAGGCAGGTTCGAACATAGGCCATTACATCCTCCTGTATCTGCGGCCAATAGTACCCCCTCTCTAGCAATGCATGTGTTCGTCTCCAACCTGGATGTCCCGCCCAGTGGGTGTCATGGCATTCTCTCAAAAGTTCTTTTCTCAGACCCGAAGTTCTCGGAACATAGAGACGATTACCAGTTGTGAGTATTGCTCCATCTTTTATCCAGAACCGTCGAGTTTTGCCCTGCTTGATCAACTCTGTAATCGCCTTCGCCTGTGGATCTGTCTGTAGGCCTACTTTGATCTTCTCCAAGATGGTGTGACTCGGACCAGTATGGGTTAGCACTGCAAGGTCTACCCTTCTACTGAGTGCATCAGCTACATTGTTAGTGCGCCCTGGCTTGTATTCCAATACTAAGTCAAATTCTGCTAATTTTTCCTGCCATCGAGATTGCTTGGAGGTTAGCATCTTCTGAGTAAGGAAATGGCTTGCTGCAGCATTATCCGTTTTAACAAGGACTTGAGACCCCAAGAGGTAGTGTCTCCACACCCGTAAACAATGTACAATGGCTAGCAATTCCTTTTCTTGAGCTGAGTAACGAGACTCTGTATCATTAAACTTTCGACTCTCATATGCTACCGGGTGACCATCTTGAAGTAAAACTCCCCCTAAGGCATAGTCAGATGCATCTGTTTGTACTTCAAAGGGCTTGGTGATGTCTGGCAAGGCCAATACTGGATCTTTCATCACGGCCAGTTTCAAGTCTTGGAATGAAGCTTCACATTGCCTATCCCATTCCCATGTTCGGTCTTGTTTCAACAAATTTGTCAGGGCAACAGCTCTCTTAGAGTAGTCCCTTATGAAGCGACGATAATAGTTTGCGAGTCCAAGGAAAGAACGTAGTTGAGACACGTTCTTAGGAGAGTTCCAATCATGGATTGCCTTGACTTTCTCCATGTCCATCCGAATCTTGCCATTGCCAATAACATGACCCAAGAAATTGATCTGGGTCTGGCCGAATGAGCACTTTTCCTTCTTGACAAAGAGATGATTATCCTTAAGGATTTGGAACACTTCTCGCAAATGATGTCGGTGTTCTTCTATAGTCCCACTATAAACCACAATGTCGTCAAGATAGACAACCACAGACTTGTCCAGAAGGTGACGGAACAGGCCATTCATAAGGGTGCAAAATGTAGCTGGAGCATTGGTCAAGCCGAAGGGCATTACTAGGAACTCATATGACCCATATCTAGTAGAACAAGCAGTTTTGGATTCGTCACCAGCAGCAATGCGGACCTGATGGTAACCTGATCTCAAGTCGAGTTTTGTGAAGTATCTGGCGGATCCAAGTTGGTCGAATAAGTCTGCAATGAGCGGCAGCGGGTATTTGTTCTTTATAGTGACTTTGTTCAAGGCTCTATAATCAACACAAAGGCGAAGACTGCCATCATGTTTCCGCTGAAAAAGAACAGGTGCCCCATAAGGTGCTTTAGAGGGCCGAATAAATCCTGACTCCAACAAGCCATCTAGTTGTGTTCTCAATTCGGTCAGCTCTAGAGGGCTCATGCGATATGGACTACGTGCGGGTGGCTTGGCACCAGGGACTAACTCAATTTCGTGATCAATGAGTCTGCTGGGAGGTAGATTCTTTGGCAATTCATCCGGCATCACTTCGATGAAGTCAGCAATAACTTGGGCAACTTCCTCAGGAATTTTGCTAGTATCATCTTCCATCTCTAGCTTTGCCACAGCTAAGTATGTATCTTCTCCTTTGGCCAAGCCCCTCTTGACTTGGAGCGCCGACAATAGTCTATCATGAGTTGTTGGTCGAATTGAGGTTGGTACAATGCGTAGTCTGGGTCCGAAAAACCCCAAGGAGTCTATGAAAGGTAATGGTCCTGCTGCAGCTCCTCGGAAGAATTCTTGGCCAAGAATCACCTTAAAATCATCAAGTGGAACGGCCAAGAAGTTTGATCTTCCTTTCCATGGACCAACCTGTAGTGGCACAGCTCTAGCCATACCATTAATAGATATTGCCTCAGAGTTGACAGCTTTCAACTTACCCACATCTCCTTCTAAGTTCAGACCCACACGTCTAGCTTCATCTGGGGCAATAAAATTATCTGTCGCTCGGGAATCCAACAATGCTTGGGAAGGGAACCCATTGATAGTGATGTCGATGTATTGTAAAGCCTTCTTGTGTGGGTGCTCATACATTTCTCCTTTGACAGCATTGAGCTTGCGTAGAGCTCCCATTTGGGAGGTCTCACTGTTGGTGGAGTTCGAGCTCGATGCGGTCGGGTTAGAAGGCTCTGCTTGAAACAGTGACATTAATGAGTGTAGAGCTGGTTTGGATGGACATTTGCCTGTTGGGTGATCTCTGCTATTGCAAAGAATGCATGGGGCAGGGGCAGATGGTCTCCACTGTCCAGAGTAGTTTTGCCCTCCTTTGTTGTTGTAATTTGAGTTGCTAGAGCTGGCATTCCAATTTTTGTTGGAACTCCAATTTTGGTTGGACGGCCGAGAATTATAGTTTCCTCGGTTCTGACTTGAGTTTCCCCAATTTTGATGAGGTGAGCGAGCATTCGACCATGAGCTTGAATTGGTACTGCCAGTTCTAGCTGTGGAGTGATTGAGCGAAGTGGATCCAGTCATGGGCATATAATCGCTAAACCTTTCTGCTGCCGCAATAGCACTTGTAATATCTGTCACCTTCTGCCTTTGCAATTCTGCTTGTAGAAGTGGTTGAGCTTGTTCCATGAAACAGAAAACTTTGTCCTTTTCAGACATGTCTCGAATATCTAGCAAGCAAGTTGAGAATTGTCGGACATAGTCTCGAATATTGCCTGTCTGTTTGATGGTGTGGAGTTTCCTCCTTGCTAAGAAATCAGTGTTCTCGGGCAAGAATTGATTTCAGAGTTCCTTCTTGAGGTCTGCTCAAGTTCTAATAAGGATGCGACCTTCTTCCATATCTGCATATTTGGTTCTCCACCATAGTTTCGCATCACCTGCTAAGTACATGGTCGCCATGGTAACCTTGGCTTCTTCTGATTCGGGGTTCACCGCGCGAAAATACTGCTCCAAATCGAATAAGAAGTTCTCTAACTCCTTCCCATCTCGTGCCCCAGCATATGACTTTGGCTCGGGTACTTTCATCCTAGGGTGATCAGTCGTCCCAGTGGCCTTGGTTAACAAACCAACCCTTGCAAATAAGTCCTCCAACTGTAATTGAAAGTCACTCATCACCTGAGCTGTGGGGTGAGGCGACTCTTCCATTGCGACTGTTCGTCCCTCTAAGTTATCAACGTGCTCAGCCAGTGAATCCACTCTGTCAGCCAGTGAAAAGAGTCCATCCAACCGACTAATCTGTTCTCCCAAAGTGTTCAACTGGTCCATTCTGCTTTCCAGTCTATGCATTCGACTGGCCTGTCGTTCCTCCATAGCGCTAAGGCGCTCATTTATTTCCTGCATCCTTGTTTGCATTCAACAAGCTCTGGCTCTGATACCAACTGTCACGGACTAGTAATCCGTGCGGCACTAGCTATCCAATTCACTAGTAAGCCTATGAGTAGTTACTTTGACGGGCACAAATATTAACTTGAGAATGCACAATATCAATCTGTAAACAATATAACAATGCACAATAGTCAGTAAAAGCTCTCATTCACATTCAATAGATTACAATGGGGAGGAACGTTCGGAAGGACGTTGCTCAAGACTAGTTCGATGCTATCGATCGATGGAAATACAAGGTTGAAGTTGAAAAGCAATGCAAAGAAAACAATAAAAGTGCTAGCGGTACAGTCTGGCCCGACTATGCAATGGAGGCAACACGTCCTCACAGTCAAGAGCTCAAACCTTCCCCCTATATTATAGATGCTAAGCATTTGGGCACTTTTCAAAAGGGAACATTGAGTTTTGAGACCATTAGGAAGGCCTCTGACCTTGAGTCCTGACATGTGCCCACCCCTACTTCTGCATGTTACATTTTGAGATTATTACATGCATGTCTGAGATTGATTATGTCATGATATGACATTTATATAAGTTATGTTGGATGTCTGTTATAATGCATGTTGTAATTTGTGTTAATTCATATAGTTCAAGAGTACAATTGATGTTAGGCCGGATGGGTAAATGTCTCTTCAGTTAGTACACTAATATAATTTACCACTAGGGTTGGCGGAGGTATAGCTATATGCAGATGCGTTGGGCCGGTGCAATATATACTAAAAAAAAGTTATATTTGTCGATAGCGTCCACACTAGGGTTGGCTATTGTTTGTATGTTGTGTAATGCACATTACATAATATCAATGTGTATTATGTGGATTATACGATTGATAATATAAATTAAAGTTTTGTTATGCATTTTAATACATTTGATGTGTATTTATTATGCTTGTGATTACATTAACAAATATTTTGCAGGGCTATAAAAGATACTTATACTTGTTCTTAATATTTACTTTTGATTTATTAGTGATATGTTCTTGCTGACCTCGAGCCTGCAAAAATGAGCAGTATTTAGTCAGGGGCCACTGTTGTGATAACCGAAGGCACTCTGATGCTTAAGTCAGATATCTATGCAAGGAAGAGTGAAGACTTTAAGTAAATAGCAAAATGTATGGATACCTTTCTTATTCCTTTCATGTCCTTTTATAGTGAGTGTTCCTTTCTTAATTGTCCCTGCGATCGAGGGGGTGATGGAGGGAGGAGATCTTGCATAAGATCTTACATGTACATGACTAAGTCTATTCGACACTTGGTTCTATTTATGACCCAATGCTTGATTGGGCTAAAAGTGATTTGTGTGAGTGGATCTCAGACCTATGACAACTCTGATACTCATTTTAGACCTTATTGTCTTGGGCCAAGTCCCAGACCTACGTCCCTTAGGGTGGTGTGACTTGGGCTTGGGCGCCTGAATTATGGGCTGAACAACAGTTTGTGTATGGGTCCAATTGGGACTGCACTGAAGCCTTTCTCATGCTAGGGTTACCCATGCCGCATGTATCAGCTGTGACCCAATGACTGTTCGATGTCTTTTACTCCCCCAGTTAATGGGGTTGCGTGCAGTTCCATTAATTAAATGAATAGGGACTGGAGCATTTGAACTTGATACCGTCGCTTCCTTATTCCTCGCGTAGCATTTAATGCCGATGCGACTGTTAGGTGACTTCCTTTTGTGAGCATTGTGCCTATATATAGGCTAGTTCTGTGTAAGGTCAAGCTTTACCATATGTATCGCAGAGGCTGCTATTCAAATGCACCCTTTTAGATAATGTGCTTTTGTTTTGGCCTCTTCATAGGACGAAGGGGAGCCTCTGGAGTCTCCAAATGTTCTGACATTTGCAGTGATATCTTAACAAGACCTGTTATTGGAGGAACCACCTGGTTTGAGTGAGCTTCCAGTAGTTTTATGGAACCTCCAAATTTGTTCTACATTGCGAAGAAGAAGTACATACTCCCTTTTAGGGGTCAAGTTTGTCTTCCATCTTCTAGTGATCCCATGGCGTCTTCCGCCGTCATTTTGGAAGATACCATTGGCTGCCTTGAGGAGTTGATTATGCATCACTCAGGCATCCTTCATTTGAAGGATCTCACCAGCAGCCAACTTTAGGTTGATTCTCCCACTGCTACTTCTTTGGCTTTACTCTGACGCCTCTTTGGAAGGAAAATTTGGCGGAACAAATTCCAACATGTGCTCTGGTAGACCTTCGCTCACACCTTGCTTTTTACCAGGCTCAGATGCTTGTAGTGTGTAAACCTTTGGGCTTGCTAGTCTCTCAAGTTTTGTAATAACTTATTGAAAATCAATAAAGTTTGTTTTTCTGAATTCGCTTTTTTTTGTATGATTTGAATGAATTTGAGTCATATAGGTTCGTGTAGACAAATCTTGGATTGTCAAAGAGGACACGGCTATCTGAGTAGACATGACCATGTGGAGGGATCACTGAAGAGTGATCTTTACATGGGTGAGTTGTGCCTCGCGAGTTGGTTGCTTCCCGAGTAGGTGTTGGCTTGTCTGATGCAGGAGGATTTCTAGGGTTCCTAATTTGGGTTTCTAGGGTTTCTAATTTTCTCTCAAAGTTATTTTATTCGTAATCTTTCAATTTAATTAGGAGTATTTTTAGTTTCCTTTTAGGATTAGACTTTTTTTTTTAGGAATAGACTGTTTGTTATTTTAGTATTTGTTCTATTTTTTCTTTTAGGAATAGGTCATTTCCTTTTAAGATTAGACTTTACTTTTTCTTTTAGGAATACACTGCTTGTTATTTTAGTATTTGATTCTAATTTTTCTTTTAGGAATATGCTACTTATTATTCAAGTTATTCTAGCACTATAAATATAACTCTTCCTCAATATTGTACAGACCTTTGATTTAAGTAATTTAATTGACATTAGAGTTATTTCTCTGTGTTTTGGACAAATCTCTTGTATCATTCCTTGTGAATTGTCTGTTAGAACTAGCCTGCAGGATAATCGCTATTCTGTCCGGCGTCTGTTGGTATTAGAGCTCCAACATCTTCTTGGGGTGAAATTTCATCAGTTTCTATGGCTAGTGGTTGTGGTCGTCGCGGGCAGGTTCCGAACGAGGAAGCCCCTCACCTTGATTGTAGCATTCAGGATGTGATGATTGAGGATTTACAGAGGCAAGTTGCAAAGTTAACCCGGCGTCTATCGGCGCAGGATTTCGGTAATTGTGAGATGAAAAATTACGATTCTGATTCCAGTTTCGAAAACCCGTATCACAATCGTTCTCGATTTTGAGAGCGCTGTGGTCGGGAGGATCGTCATGGAAATCTTGGTTTCAAAGTGGATCTACCCGAGTTTTATGGTATGTTACAGGCCGAAGGATTCGTGGATTGGTTGAATGAAGTAGAATGTATTTTTGAGTATAAGAAAGTCCCAGATCGTGTCAAGGTGAAATTAGTCGCCAAAAAACTCAAAGACAGAGCATCTGCGTGGTGGGAGCAGTTGAAGCGAGCACGAGACAGGCAAGGCAAGACCAAGATCACTAATTGAGAAAAGATGAAGGGTCATTTCCTTCCTTTCGAATACACTCAACCATTATTTCAACGAATTCACTCGTTGAAGACTGTTTCTGAAGCCTACTAGCATGCACTTGCTGTGGAGAAACAACATAACAGGAGGTCAATGATCATAAGTGATCAAAATAGTCGGCCAGCTCGCCCTCAAGAATCTCGTCCTACCTAGCAGCCACCGCAGGTTACTTCTAACTCTACTATTAGATGTTTCAGATGTGGTGAACATAGACATTGCAGGAGGCCTGCTATTCAAAAGGGCAACAATCTTCTGATTGAGAAAGATGTGGTAGACGAAACTGATGAGCTTTGAGAGCCTGTGTATGACACTGATGAAGATGGATAGGGATGGCAGTGGGGCGAATTTTTGCGGATATCCGCTCCGCCCCGCACCGTTTGGGGCAGTTTTTGGGGTCAAAAGTGTATCCGTCATTGTTTTGGGGCGGATACGGATTTGACCATGTCCGCCCCACAAATATCCGTTTATCTACATGTTATTACTAAAATACCCTCATTCCCTTATACAAAATGACTTTGAAAAAAAAAACCCTAGCCCACAATCTCAATCACCTCTCCTCGCGGCCAGACACCATCCATCGCCAGTCTTCTTCTTTTGTTCTTCAATGATTTCTTCTTTTTTTCACTGATTTCTTCTTTTTTCACTGATTTCTTTTTCTTTTACACTAATTTCTTCTTCTTCACCGATTTCTTCTTCTTCTTCACTGATTTCTTCTTCTTATTTTTCACTGATTTTTTCTTCTTTCTTCACCGATTTCTTCTTCTTCTTTTACACTGATTTCTTTTTCTTCTTATTCACTGATTTCTCTTCTCAATGATTTCTTCTTCTTCACCGATTTCTTCTTCTTCACCGATTTCTTCTTATTTTACACTGATTTCTTCTTATTTTACATTGATTTTTTTCTTTTTCTTCTTCGTCACTGATTTCTTCGTCTTCACCGATTTCTTCTTCTTTGACACTGATTTCTTCTTCTTATTCATTGATTTCTTCTTCTTACACTGATGAGGGATTTCAATAGGTTGCAGCAAGATCCACTCCACAATATCATGCTGTGATTTTGGGAAGTTTTCGATTTTGATGTTTTTGGGTTTTTATTAAATTGGGGAATTAGAATTTTTACCTGCTTTGTTTTGTTTTTGATTTGCAGGTCTGACGATACCCCTTGGGATGGATTTGCAGCATGATGATACTCAAGTTTCTCCAATGGTGCCTCCATCAAAAGTTGTTGCAAAGAAGGTCGATCCAAAGGCCCATGCCTTAAAGGCTGCCAAGGGAGTCAAGTCAAGTACATCCGCCTTGTAGAAGAAACACGCGAAGATCATAAACTTTGATCAGGCATGATGGTACCAAGATTTTGATGCATTGGATGTCCCAAACAAGATTGGGATCATATGAATTAGATGATTTTATTTGTAAGATCTTTTGTGGGCAAACTGGTTGTTTAATTGATGAGAGACCTGGAACATGTTTTGGAGAGTTGTAGCATTTTAGATTATTCCATGGTTCAGATATTAGATTTCTTCTATTAAAATTTGAATTGATGATTATTTTTAGAAAATTAATAATAAAAATAAACGGATATTGGGGCGGGACAAATATCCGCCAATTTGACCTGGGATGATTTTTAAAAATTTATATAAACGGATATTCGAGGCGGATTCGGGGATTTGTTATCCTCGGCGGGGCGTGGATGGATTTGTTCAAATCCGTCCCGTTGCCAACCCTAAAGATGGAGATGTGCTGTATGGAGATGGCCATGTGACTCTGGTCATTCGTAAGAGTCTACTGACTCCCAAAGGCGATTGAGAGGACGATTGGTTGAGAACCAATATTTTCCACTCGACCTGCATTGTTGCAGATAAAGTTTGCAAGATGATCATTAACTGTGGCAGTTGTGAGAACGTAGTGTTTGAAGAGGCTGTCCAGAAATTGCAGTTGAAGACAGATCATCATTCTGAGCCGTACAAATTGTCGTGGCTGAATAAAGGTAGAGAGGATGATGAAGTTTTCGTCGAGCAGGGGAACTGTCAGACCATACAAAAGGAACATAGGGTGGGGAATATCAAAAACCATGCACATGGAGAACAAGTTGCAGCTGGATGACCTTCTTAGCTCTCCCTTTATGCAAGTGAAGCTATCCATGTTGGATTCCTAGGGATGTTGAAACTTTCGAGAAATTTGGGATGATAGGGAGAGGAGTTCATGGTAATGTATACAAAGCTAGAGATAAATGGACAGGCAAACTCGTGGCATTAAAGAAGATTTGTTTTTTACTTTATGATGTTGGAGTCTCTTGTATCCATGGTTGAAGCGATTGTCGTACTGCTCAATTTGAATCATCCCAATATCATAAAGGTGCAAGGTTTGGCGACTTTGAAGATGTCACCTAGTTTATATCTAATATTTGAATACATAGAACATGATGCAGATGGTATTTCTCCGCATCCAGGAAAAAAGTTTACACTTCCTCAGGTAAAACATTTTGTGTGTCAACTGCTGTTGGGGCTTGAGCATCGCCATGGCTGGATGGTATTTCATTGTAATATTGACTCATTCCCAAACTAATACCTCCCGAACTAAATCAAAGTGATAGCTGTTGGAACACATGCATCATGTTTCCATTCAAGTCAGAGCTAAGAAAAGGTGTGGGTATGAGCACTATCATATCTATGTTTTCAGATCTACATCCATCATTATTGCTATTCCTTCACCGACTTCGCTGTATAAAACTTAAGAATATGTTGAATGACACATCAATTGTCATGAGAAGAGAAACTATAGTGAATGGCATTATTGAGGTGATATGGAAAGGGCAATCAAATGTTGTGATTGCATCTCTTTCAGGTGACTTCATGAAGCCAAGACTTAACACGGTTGATGACATCAAGAAATTAATTATTATAGTAAATGAGTATGTGCTAGGTTTGAAGATGGAGCTCAAGAGCAGGGAAATGAAAGACAATCCAGAATGCCAGCAAGAGCTAGCAGAGTTTTATGATCTGGTGCCAGAGGATCTTCCTCGTGAGCTACCGCCAGAGGATTCCGATGAATTTGTTGTGAACTCGAGGACAAGTTCTTTCCAACCCGGGGTGACTGATGCAGGAGGATTTCTAGGGTTCCTAATTTGGTTTTCTAGGGTTCCTAATTTTCTCTCAAAGTTATTTACTAAATAACTTATTCATAATCTTTCAATTTAATTAGGATTATTTTTAGTTTCTTTTTAGGATTAGGCTTTATTTTTTCTTTTAGGAATATGCAGTTTCCTTTTAAGATTAGGTTTTACTTTTTCTTTTCGGAATACACTGTTTGTTATTTTAGTATTTGATTCTAATTTTTCTTTTAAAAATAGGCTATTTATTATTCAAGTTATTCGAGCATTATTATAAATAGAGTTTTTCCTCAATATTGTAACAGACTTTTGATTTGAGTAATTTAATTGACATTAGAGTTATTTCTCTGTGTTTTTTGGTGAATCTCTTGTATTCTTCTTTATGAATTGTCTGTTAGAACTAGTCTGCAGAATAATCGTTATTTTATCCGGCGTCACTGTCGAAGTACTGCTTTTTAGCTCTGTTTAGAACTGGAGTGACAGATAAATCGTTTCGGTCTGGTTGGACCAGATTTTGTACCACAACTTGACTCACTTTTTATAGTCAAGTTTTGGTGGTCCGGGCGTTGCCTTAGTCCATATGGACTTGAGGCGAAGAGTGGTCCCTGGACTGGACCCATCCGCTTGCGATGAACTGTCCGTGGACGGGGTTCGGCCTGCATGCGTGTTGTCGTGGTCTTGTGGTCTCGTTGCTTAACGCGGTCAGTAACCGTGTATCAAATATTTTACCGATAGATGGACAATTATGCCCTTACAAAAGCACAAAATATCTCTCCGTCTGTTGTCACCTTCTCCAACCTTTACGATCTCTCTCTCTCTCTTTGATTCAATATTACACGACGAAGCCAACAAAAACTCTTTCGTCAGTTCTGTCTGATTGATAATCGAAGTAGAGACGATACAATTAGGGTTTTAGATTCAAAAGAGACAGAGAGAAGTCAGGCGATCATCGATCGACGGATCTCCTCTTGCGAAGCTTCACTTTTGATTCTTGAGAGAGGCCAGGTTTTCGCATTTCGAATTCTTTTCTAAGAGTTTAAAGACTGATCGATCGATCGATTAATCGAAGAAGCGAAGCTCGTCGATCATCTTCAAGCCAACCAGCCATGTTCAAGTTTTGGTAAAAAATCTCATTCTCTTTCTCTTTGTTATTTCTTCAATTTGAATTGTGTTTTAGGGTTTCATTTTGATTCTTTGTTGAATTTCTCCTAGTTTCTTCGTTGATTTTGACTTGCCGATAGATAGATAGATAGATAGAGAGAGAGAGTATTGTTTTAGGTCGTTTGTTATTGAATTTTCCGTTTCATTTCAAGTGATGCAAAGTTTTGATCCTCTTCACTGTATAATTCTATTTGGTTATTTTGTTGTTCCTCGATTTTTAAGTTAAGAGTATGCGAAGAACGATCAGCAATTGTGTGTAATTGGATTTTTTAGGTTTTTTTTTTGGAATGAAATGACTAAAGTCTTATATTATGTAGAATCTAATTAGTAAAACTATTTTGATTTATATTTGTAGCAACTTGTTATGTGCTCTATTATGTTGTTTTATGGTTATTATTTGATATTGAGGAAATCATGTTTTAAATATGGTATTAGGAAGAAATATAGATCGTTTCCCCCCTCATAAACTGATGAGGCGAGAAAAAGCATAGCGCACACGTATTAGATGGGTGATTTTGATTTTGCATGCAGGATCCTAAATGATGGTAAGTATATTGTTAACTGAGATTCACTACAATGATTTTGTGGATTACTTGAAATGTAGGTGGTGGAATTAGGGTTAATTTAAGGTTACCCTGAAATTGACAGAGATGTTTTAGCAATGTTCAAAATGTTGTATTATATCAGGATATGATATATTCCAATCTATTTGAAATTTGAATGGATATAGGTCTATATCTAATTCAGCCCTAGTCACTGTTCGTTATCCATAGGAAAACCATAATGTTGATTGTTGATACTCGTCATTGTATCCAGAACCTGGGGATTTTTTTCCTCTTGACAACAAGCATTCTTCCTTGGGGATGATAATGGGAGTTGGGGTTGGGATTGGAAGAGTTAGTTTCTATGCTTTTCTTATTTTTAATTTTTGTATGCCCTCGTCCTTCCTTTTTTGCATAAAAAGAAAACAAATTTTATGAGCTGAAGACTATATTTTGTTGTATTTCGACACTCTAATCTTCTTTATGCTTTATATATAGGGGTGCTCAAGAGCAACAAGATTCAAACGCTTCACCATCTTCATGGTATCCTCCATCTGTGATTAACTCTCCAAGTTCTTCTCGCCCCTCTACAGCAGGTGGCAGATCTTCCTCTGATCTCAATGTGCGAAGACCATCAAATCAACCTCAATCATTGCATGGTCAGGTTTCACCTTCAGAGGCTGCAAGCATAAACCACCTGTTAAAGGATAAAAGGTACTTTCAATACTTTCTCATTCACAATTTGTACTCTTTTTATTTGTTTCTGGAATAAGTGAAGAAGTTTCTATGTTTTCCCCAAGTTTTGAAGACTTCTCATGACCATATTTGCAAGATAAATATGCTCTTTGTTTGCAGTACATTTACTGTGATTTCCTGAGAATTTATTGGCTTTAGTTGAACTTTTCCAAAACAAAGTTATAAAATTCTTGGGAGGGAAAAGGGATCTGCTGAACCAATTGTGTTTGTAACTTTGCTTTCTGATGTTAGTTGTATACGGCATGCTATTTTCTATTAATGAGAAAATAACTTAATGCATAGGAAAGTAAAATTCGTTTCAACATATAAGAGCTAGGCTTGCAACTTGGCAGGTTGAAAAGTCAACCAGAGGCTAATCAGAATGCTCGAGGAGTCGAACCCCGTCCAACCCAAAGTTGAGCCAGGCCAAAGGCAGCTTGAGCCCAAGTAGGGAGAAAATTTTCAGTTTCAGTTGCCTGAATTTTACTTGGGTTGGTTGGGCCAAAGGGTAACCCTTGAAACTTGTCCATTTTCGCATAGGGAATACCATAGCCAAGTGCCAAAAATCTTCCATTTTCACATAGGGAATGTGTCTTGAACAGGGCTTTACAGAAATAAGACATGATGTATGCAAGAAAGATTTTAGCAGTGCACAAGACTGATTATGTTATTCGTTTATTGAAATATTCTTTCGCACTTGGCGTTGTGTCATTTTGTTTACATGTAATTTTCTGACGAGTTTGAAATTGGTTAATATCGTCGGGGTAGACTAATCCAGTCTGATAAATTTACTTTCAATTTAGGTCAAGTTGCAATGCAACAGAGTTCTGGTTCAAGTTGTTGCCAACACACGTTATTAGATGCTACCCTCATTACCAACCTGGTATTTAATCTAGTTTTGAATCTTCCCTCATCACAGAGGTATAACAATAAACAGCTTTATTCAATTAAACCTTCATGGTCTCCTACCTGCAGAGTTTATTACGAATCAGGAAGCACCCATTTTTTGTTGTTTTTCGAGGGGTTTTGGTTGTATTTTTATTTTTAGTTTGTTTCCCCCATCCTTGTTCCCCTGCAAAAAGGGAAATTTTCGAGTGAATTGAAAATTGAGTGGTTTCAGTTATCTTGTATTAAATTTTGTTAGAAAATGGCTTCTAATTTTACCATAGAGAAGAAATGGAACAGGCACTTTTGTGTGTGTGTGTGTGTGTGGATCTAAGATGATTACTTCCAAGTTTATCGGGATGGATGGGATGTGTCTGCTGATATGAGAAGGAAAAGAATCTTGGATGAACTTCCATTTAACTATGTGTTGATATGATGAATGTGGCCCAAGTTGCTCAGATAAACCTCGAGGATAAATTAATAAAGTTGTTGTTTTGTTTGGAAACAAACAAACATAATACTGGAGATTTCAAGGATAATTGATCTGTAGATGGAACAAGTTGCTCATAGGGGAGACCCTCCTTTGTGCCAAAGAAATGCTAGATGTATCTAGGATGCTATGAGACCAAAGACCATTTCTGTTGTTGGTCCAAAAGCTAAATGGAGAATGAAAAAGAGGTGGGTTTCAAAGAAATTAGGTGGACTGATTTTTGGTAGAGGAATGGGTTATTTTTCTAGGAAGATTGGGCCGATTGGCACAGATTGAACATGGAAAATCACTAGTAGTTTTTTTAAATCCCTGAAATCTTCAGGGACTTCCCCTGATAGAATCGAGGTGAGATGGTGAAATCTATTGTCACTGCGACACTCACATGAAAGGATCCTGGTGAGATAGTACTCCCGTAGAGCCTTCCCATGTCCTCAAATATCTCTTAGGAAAAATAGTTCCCTAACTTCTCTCTTGGATAGGATCGTTACCACCCATTATAATCCTCTTAGAAATTGGTCATACTCCTATAATCGATTATAATCACATTGCAAAATCCCGATTCTTAGAACTACATAAAGGCGACTTTATGATAGCATTTTTCATAGTTTTACTTCAATTCATATTTTGTCATCCTCTGTTAGTGCTTCATTATCTAGCTTAGAAAAAGGAAAAATCTGGGACAACTTCCAAAATTGCTTTGCTCACTTGATTTCTTCTCAGAAAACGATGAGCAGAACATGCTTTGATGATTTGATCCATTATGTCAACTAAATGTGTTGCATTTGCTTTGTTTTTTTTTTTAGTAATAGTAAATCATAACTGGTATTATAAGTGGAAGTGATTAAAGTTATGTTCTATATTCTTTTACATTTTACGTTCTAGTTGCTGATTAATCATCTGATATATCTATAATCGAATCCATGTAGTGTTGATGAGTTACGGAAGCTGCTCACTGACAAAGATGCCTACAATCAATTGTTGCTGTCACTTGACCAAGTTAAAATTCAGAATAATGTAAGTTACAAAGGTCACTTTACGTATTCTTTTGAGTTTTGAATCACCTTGAAACTTCTTATATATGTTTATCTTATTGTGGCCTAGCAATGATTCTTTGCTTTAGACAAGTGTTTCAGATCCTATGACTCACACGCTATGAAGAATTGTTATAGTGTACTGAGATATGCATATGTATGCCATGGTGTTGCTGTGCACGTGTACTAACTTCTACTTTTTATGTTGTGTATGACTCGCACCCATTTATTGTTAGTTGTTATTATTGAAGCGTACTTCACAGTGCATAAATGTTATACCATCTGCATTTTTCACTTCTTATTAACTTGGATGATGTTTCTAACATTTCTTTTTTGGTCATTGTCCTCTTTAGCTTTATGATGAACTTCAGGCGGAGACTTTGCAGCTTGCAAGTGAGTGTCTTGTCACATAGTTAGTTAATGATACTTCCACTAGTAAATTGTTAGAATGCATGCTGACAAGAATTTGGTATTTATTTTTTTTTACATAGGGGAGAACTTTGAGAAGGAACCTCGCATGATGGAGCTTAGGAATCAGGTTAGCATTCAAAGTTCTTCCTTCAAGCTGTATATTGAAAAACTGATATGAATTGTAACCTTTGCATCTCCATTCTGGATTTCAGTGCAGAATTATCCGAACGACAGAGCTTGCTGCTGCTCAAGAGAAACTCCATGAACTGCAAAGAATGAAGGATGACATCCTAAATTCATATTCTCCTGCATCGCAGCTCAAAAAATTACAAGGTAGGTTTGCTTATACAAATCTTGCCACAACGTTTTGCTGAACCTACAGTTTTCCTTTGGGGCTGTGGTCATTGTGGTAGAAAATAGTGATAAAGTTATTAATTTCTGGATGGCATGGTTTCCAGCTTCAATGAACAAGATTGAGGAAGAATCTGAAGCCCTTCATAGGCAGCTTCTTGAGAAGGAGATTGACGTGGTTACCTTTGTACAGAAGTATAAGAGGCTCCGAACAACTTATCATAGGCAGGCACTCATGCACCTTGCAGCAAAAACAACCATGGGACCAGCATGATGAAGAAAGTAGGCATTGCTGTTACAAGGTCTCAACTAGTGTGTACATATCCATTTCATTTCCCTTACAGCCTATCATCTAAGTCTGCCATCGATTAGTTTCCTTACGAACGCAGCTATAGTGTCAAGTTTTTCCTTTCTTTTCTTCCATTTTCCTTCTCCTGTGTTTTTTTCATTCTTCTGTTGTATCATTCACATAGTGCAATTGTGGAGTATCAGTCCGCATGGTAGCATGGTCCATATAAATCGCTTCAATTTTCAGTTGCCACTGAATCTCCTTGAATATTCTTATGATTTTTCATATTATTTTTATGTTTCATTTGACCTCTGTAATAAATGTGTTAAACAGCTTCAAGCTGTGAGATTATTTGTATCTATGAAGTGGCTGAGGTGCAAATTAGGACAATCCATTCCCATGTAACTGCCACCTTTGCATGAACTGTAAGTTACTTTACATGAAACATCATACTTTGTAAGGTCTGGACCCGGTTTTCTATGGTTGGTAAATCATCAGATGTAACTTGTATGGGTTATGGCCTAGTGGTTAGGGCTGTGTGGGTTTGTTCCACACGTCCTAGCTTCGAATCCCACATGCGGCATGGTTATTTCTTAAGGGTGTTGACCTGTAAGTCGCCCTGTTGATAGGTTCTGGGATCCTTAAAAACCCTGTTTGCCTTTCAAAAAAAAAAAACACTTGTATCCTATGTGATGTATCTATTGTCAAATCTTTGGGGCACAGGTGTTTGTTGCTATCATTTGTTTTGTTATAAGTGAACATTGTCCCAGGATGGATTGGTAATGGTATCAAATGACCTGTTGCTGTAGTATATTTGGTTTAGACTAAGCTGCCTCAAAACCAAGATGGAATCCTTTGCATTTTAATCTGAGTTTGAGTGGTCTACAAACCAGATGTCTGCGGTTCACCGATCGGAGTTACTATGGGGTTTTACTTGAGCCCCATAAGATTTACAATTGAAGAAATAATTGATTTTAATCATTGTGAGTCCATACACGCTGGTTTCTGGCTGTGGTGAAAAAGGAGGCAATTCTACAAACCCAACAACTTATAAGAGCCGATAAGCGACAACATTCATAACTTACAAGCTATTACTTACAACTTCATGTTGCGGGCAGTTTTAATTGTGCAATTAAAAAAAATAACCATAGAAAGAAAAAATGTTTTGTTAAGCTGCCCACATTTGAGTTGTTCACAAAGAAATGTAAGGCTTAAAGTTCACGAGGAAATGTTCTATTAACCCGATCGTTCACTTTGAACCTGTCACGTAGCTAAATTGAGTATACGTAAAATTGGAAAGATCCTTTAGCTGTTATGTAAACATCATATAGTCGCTGATATAAAATAATCTACCAGTAAAATGATACATCACAATGTATTTCATATATTACCACGCTTTTATTAGCCCAACAATGGGGATCGACCTATCGCTTTATATCACTCTTGTATGAAGGGGAAAAAAAGGTACACAAGAAAAGACGCAACAGAGAAAAATGTTACTCGACACTATATACGTTGACATCCTACATAAGCAATTAAATTATACATGGGCTGCTTCAATCTTTTCCAGCACTTCTAATCTTGTCTTCCGCTTCCAACTCTTCATTGTAGCAACGAGGTTGATTAGACCTGCAATTTGAGTTTTACTATATTCCTGCAAGGAAACAAGTAGTCTTAGTAATTCTACGTGCTAAAACTGTCTACTAATCTTTACAGTGTGGATAAGGAGCAGTTACCCGATGAGCGCGGGCCCAGTGCACGTATTCAGTTTCTGGGAGGTAGTATGCCTGTTTTAGGGTGGACAGTTCACGGTAAAAAATCACAAAATGTAGCTTGTCACGTCCACATGTAAATGTATCTAGTTCAACTACTAATACATCATCTATCTATGGAACCAGATGCAATTCAAAATTTGATTAAAATTTATGTCTTGTATCCACTTCAATAGGAAAATCACCGGCCCCCACCCCCACCAAAAAAAAAAAAAAAAAAAGAGAAACTTGTCATTAAAATCGACCACTTCATTTAATTGTTGGTTTTGAAACTTGAAAACCGTAAATAACCTAACTGAACAGATGTTTTTTTTTTTGAAAAATGAGCGGGTAACAGATGTTATTTACATGTAACGAAAATCTAATAATGAAATGAAAATTTATAAAATAAGATGAGGGAGAGAAGTTATTTGATGATTTGGTTATTTCTTCTTTATTGGTAGGTTCAATTTGGTATACATGCACACCTAGAACTAGCCCAACAAAGCGATTTAGGCAGCCTTTGTTTGGTCAAGAGGTTTAAGCCCCTTTTCAGAGGTAACCTCTTAAGGCACAACGAGAGGCTCTAATTGAAAGCTCAAAAGTGTTTGTTTAAGCTCTAACTAGAGAGTAAAAAAAAGTAAAAATAACGACTATTTTGCCTACGTGGTAACTAATATTAGTGGCCCCTGAATAGATCAGTTGGTAAAAACACTTGATTAATGAAAGGTAGATAAGTCTTTAACTAGAGTCAGGGGTTACGAGGGGGCCACCTCTTCTTCAGATGTCAAGACAGACATTAAATGTGAGGAGACCATCTCTTATTTGAATATTTACCTTTTATCATGAGACAACTTCTAAATGTAGGCCAATGGCATGATAACTCATCGGTTAGAGTTTGGCGGATGGTACCACTAGGTCATGGGTTCAAACCCAGCTTGCAGCATCTTTATGGGTTCTGGGATCCTATAAAACCCTGGTTTCCTTTCAAAAAAGCAAAAAAAAAAGCCTTCCAACTGTAGCTAACTTGATAAGTCATGACATGGTCGATCAGGATAATCTTCCCTCAAGTTTTTTACCATTTAGTGGTACCTAATGTTTCAGTAGCTATATCATTACAAGAGGGGTATATTTAAGCATAAGGGAAACGAGGTTTTCAATTTTCACTAATATCAAGGCCAACCGCTTTCTCTAGTCCCAGATTTATCTACCTCTAATCTAAAGATGCAAATGAGAAGTATATATCAGTTGAGTATAAATAGTTTGATTTGTACCTTGATGAAAGTTTCAACAATCTGCAACTTCGGCCTCACATTTATGGAGACAAAATGCTGTAGTCCGTTGATTAAAACCTGCACGAGAAAAGGGAAAGTGCTTCATTTTTATAAGTAACATAGATGTAAAGTAATAGAAGGAAGGAAGCAGTAAGAATGCTCCCATTACGAAAAATAAAAAAAACCTGAAGGTCCAACGACATGAGAGCCCTTCCTTCATCTGTACATCTCTTCACTCGTGATAGACCTTCAATAAGCGTTTCAGCAACATTCTCAAGTCCATACTCTAACAGAAGGTCCTGAACCTGACATGGTGTTAAGCAATTCTTGATTATCATGCAGAAGGTTATGAACTCACATTCAAAACCAGGGAACTTTGGAACAATTCAGCTATACTTCATCTCCACCATCGAATACCATCTCGCAGTTGAGTTACTTAGGAACTATGCAATCATCTGTTCATTAGCGTATAATGCCAAATTTATGGCAGGTAAAAAGAGTAGGTCCTTGTTACGAGTATATAAAAGAAAGCGAGCAAGACTAGAAAGGGAACAAATGCATGCCAAGGCATGATTGCACAATTATGCCGCTCAGCCTCAACATGTGCTCCCATAGTTGAAGGCAAACCTAAAACCTAAAACCTAAAACCATTAGATAATCTCTTTAAGAAATAAAATATAATACATTGGAGACACGACAACCAGGGTGATGGCAAGGCATATCTAACGAACTTCAACTACTTTTTACAATATTTGGATTTGTGAGCAAATTTTGTGAAATTTAGAAATGAAAAAGGAAAACAAGGGAAAAAGTAACTTGCAACTTCTCACTTCACTGTATGACGCTCCTTGAACTGCCTCCTTTATACATACTTTATACAGACATACACACGTATGTGTGTTGAGGTCCCCCAGTGACTCTCATATATATTCTAGACCAACCTGTAGGGCGATTAGTAATCTGAATACCCTGAAATATCGTATGTGATGTAAACCATGATCCTTATATGAACAATTTTACTTTGGCATTCTTAGTAAAAATTTATATACTATAAAATGTCTATAAAAAAGTTTCAAATTTTTATATAAAATTTCATCCTTTTTTTTTTAATAATTAATGATTGAGTTACAAATGGTGATTGGCTTACATTTTAAGGCAGCCTCAGCCACAAGTTGACAGTCAGAGTGTGTTTGGTTGCATGAATCCTACGTCATGAGAATCCATAAGGAGACCCCAATATTTTATGCTAATTTGAGGTATCACTCCACATCCACCATTTGATTTTGTGATCAATGGTGAGAATGAAAGTCCCATGAACATGAGAATCGCATGCCTTGGGGGACCAAGGAATGAAATTCCCATGTTCATGGGACTTTCATTCCCACCACTGATTAAAAAAACAAATGGTGGATGTGGAGTGATATATCAGCCTAAAATGTAGGGATCCCCTCATAGATTCCCATGGCATAGGATTCCATGTAACCAAACGCACCCTCAAAATAGTCCAACATGTAGGCGTGCCTAGGCACTCATAAGGCAAGGATGACACCCTCGGCCCTCAAATCTCCCGAGTTGTCTAGATCTGGATAGCCTTGAGGGCTCCGCTTTTGGTGATAGCGGTCTTGTTTGATATGATTCTACTGATGCCTTATACTTCTTGCTGCCCTCCACAGATAATTATGTTTATATTCCTGTCGCATTGAGATCTCTTCATTGTATTTCGAAAACATTGTCTTCCAGTCATTTTGCAATATTTTCAAACTAGATGACTGAACAATAACTTGCAGCATGATGGATATAAGGATAGCCATATCAAGATTGTGGTAATGTATGTAAGAAGCAATCAATACTGAAACTAGGACCTTCAATACATTAGTCAACGCAGATATCACTTTGTTGGGAACCAAAGAAGTTCTAGGATAAGGAATTACCACTTTGTTAATTCCTCCATGAGTCAACCTTGTTTTGTAGTGTTTGAATTCTCCCAACAACAAATCAACGTACCTGTTCACATGTGACGTATTATAACAAAAAAATTTCATACAAATAGAAGGATGATAAAGTTTCAGAAAAACGACGTTCGCATACAATGTTATCAATTCAAACAGAAAGTTGACAATATTGCACAACAGTTTTCAAACTTTAGCCACGGACTAGAATAATAGCACAACTGTGAATTACGAGTACAGATTTTGTTAAAAGCAACTAATGCCTCTAACGTAATTTAGCGGATATTTCATCATTTAGAAGAGGAAAAGATATTGCAGGTATCATGGATATTTCCTTGGATATATCAAGATATTTACAAATACATACTAGATATTTTAAATATCTTCACCTAAAACATGGAAAGATATTTCAACATATTGCGGATATATCAAGATATTTTAAGCCATGAACTTCATTGTTTTTTAATTAATTCGTGCTTGAAGGCTACATCATTGGCTCCATAGGCCACATCATTGTTGCCACTTAGCATTCAAGTCGCCTCCATCTCGATGAAGACTTGTTTTAGCTCCAATTCATCACTTCCATTTCTTGCATGATGACTTGTTTTTGCTCTAGTCTGATGCTGGCAGAATAGTAATTATCCTGCGGGTTAGTTCAACAGACAATTCACAAGGAAAGATACAAGAGTTTCGCCCAAAAAACACAGAGAAATAACTCTAATATCAATTAAATTACTCAAATCAAAGGTATCTCTAAAATCAGCCCACAAGCCGAATGTTATAGCTAAAACTCGTGATTATTAGAATTTTACCAAAATTAGTAAAACCCCAGTAATCATGCTAAAACAAAATACATAATAAAAGAAGTATACTACCAAAAATCTGGCCCAAATTGGGTTCAGAATCACTTCTTAAACAATAATTGAAATATTACTATAAAGGGAAAAAAACTACTAAATTTGTGGATTCGAAAGGAAAAACGGTGAATTTTGGCTTCGAAAAGATATGCAACGAGCGTAGCTGGTTGACCACGACGTGCGCGTTGGAAAGAGTTTTCTGAATTTGAGTCGTTTGTGCGATTCTGATACTCGTAGCCAAAGTTATGACCAAAATACTAAAACGCACCCAAAACTGCAAAATTAAAAAAATAATAAAAAAAAGGGCTATGATTTTTGTCATCCTTGCGCTTATGTGCTAATACAAGATATCTAGTGCTAACGTGCTATCTGACAGTGCATTATCTGACTCGGATCCTCCTGCATCAGTCGCCCTGGGTTGAAAAGAACTCGTCATCGAGTTCACAATAGCATCATCAGAATCTGCAAAACAAGGACTCAGGTGTTTTACATTAAAGACATCAAAAGTCCTCAAATGACTGAGGAGGCGCAGTCGGTATGCATTATCATTGATCTTCTGCAAGATCTCACAGGGTCCAATCTTCCGCTCCTTAAGCTTATTATACTCTCCAACAGGAAAACGATCACGGGTTAATACTGCCCAAACAAAATCACTAACATCAAAAAGTACCTAATGACGGTGACTGTCGGCTTGGACATTGTACTTGGAATTACTCTCGTGAATGGCCAGCTTCACCTACTCATGAATACCCCGAAGATGTTCTGCCATCGCATCTGCCTTGGGACTCAAACGACACACACGTGGAATAGGGGCTAAATCAAGCACCCCGGATGGATTCTGGCCATAGACAATCTCAATTAGGCTCATTCCTGTGGTTTTGTTCTTCGACCTGTTATAAGCAAATTCTGCCTGAGGTAACGCCAAATCTCATTGTTTCGGTTTAGTGTCTGCCAAACTCCTCAAAAGGTTCCCCAAACTGCGGTTAACCACCTCGGTCTGTCCATCCGTCTGGGGGTAGCAGACGCTGCTAAAATTCAAGTTCGTCCCCAGTTTCTCCCATAAACTCCGTCAGAAATGACTCATGAACTTGGTGTCACGATCTAAAGTAATGGATCGGGGAACACCATGTAAACGCACAATCTCCTTGAAATAAAGATGGGCGATCCGGACAACATCCATTGTTTTTCTGCAAACTACAAAATGGGCCATCTTGGAAAACCTGTCAACCACAAACAAAATTGAATCCCAGGCCCGTTGGGTACGGGGTAATCCCAACACAAAGTCCATACTGACATCAAACTAAGGGGCCTCAGGTACAGGTAATGAGCTACATCATTGGTCAATTTAGACCAATAATAGGAAAAAGAGATCAAGGCCAATGTCTTATCACGCCCAAAGTGACCCTCATTATGAAGTTCACGAATAATTTGCTGCCTTAGTAAACAATCTGGAATGCACAACTGTAATAATCGAAACAGATAACCATTATGCAAAATAAAGTCATGTCGTTGACCATCAGTTAGCTTCTGAATTATCCTCCCGAATGAAGGATCTACAGCATACATATCAGAGAAAGCCTTTAATCCTGCAACTCTAATGCTCATGGTGGTGAGGAGTAATGTACAACAGCTCAGTGCATCTGCGACACGGTTTAGACTCCATGCTTGGTACCTCAGAGCAAACGTGAACTCCTGCAAGTATGCCACCCACTTGGCATGTCGTCGACTCAGCTTGTGTTGGCCATTGATGTACTTCAGGGCCTCATGATCAGTGACAAGAATGAACTCCCTCTGTACTAGGTAGTGACGACAATGCTTCAAGGACTGAACTATGGCATAAAACTCCAGATCATAGGTGGAATAATTCTTCTTTGATCCAGATAGCTTCTCACTGGAAAAAACTATTGGACGGCCTTCCTGACTCAGAACACCACCAATGGCAACCCCAGATGCATCACAGTTTACCTCAAACACCTTTTCAAAATCAGGAAGTGCCAAAACTGATGCTTCTGTCATCTTCTCCTTGACCAGTTGAAAACTGGCCTCCGCCTCCTCGGACCATTAGAAATCACGTCCCTTGAGGCACTCTGTGATAGGAGCAATCAAAGTGCTGAAGTTTCTGATGAACCGACGGTAGAAGGACGTCAATCCATGGAAACTTCTGACATCGTGTAAGGTCTTTGGTTTGGGCCACTCCAAGACAGCATCTATTTTCGACTAATCTGCATAAACACCATCAGTAGACACAACAAAACCAAAAAAGTATAAGTAGTGAAGAAAGAACACTTCTTCTGATTGATGAACAGGTGCTCTATCCTCAATTTATCAAAAACAACACAAAGGTGATCAAAATGTGACGCCCATGTCGGACTATAAATGAGGATGTCGAAGTAAACTACAACGAATTTCCCCATGAAAGGCCGTAAAACCTGATGAATGAATCGCATAAATGTACCGGGCGCATTGGACAGGCCAAAATGCATGACCATCCACTCATACAACCCATGATGCGTCTTAAACGTTGTCTTCTACTCATCTCCAGGCCTTATTATGATATGGTGGTATCCGCTTTTAATGTCAATTTTTTAGAAGACCTTAGATCCGGACAGTTGGTCTAACATATCATCCAGGCGAGGAATTGAAAACATGTATTTCACTGTAATCCTGTTGATTGTCCTGCTATCAACACACATACGCCAAGAGCCATCTTTTTTTTTACTAGCAGAGCAGATACTGCACATGGGCTCGTACTCTCACGGATGTAGCCCCTCTCCAATAACTCTACCACTTGTCGCTGCAACTCTTCAGATTCTTTAGGACTGAGGCGATAAGCCAACCGATTAGGCAAACTGGACCCCGAAACAAGGTCGATCTGATGTTGAATATCCCGCATAGGCGGCCCAGGAGGAAGATCCTCTGGCATCAAGTCAGAAAACTCTGCAAGAAACTGCTGCACTTCTGCTGGAAAATCTGAATTCATATTGACTACACAATTCACACAAGGTAGCAAAGCATAGACCACATCTCCACGATCTATCTCAACTAAAAACCTGGACCTAGAAAGCAGATTAGTATTATTGGCTATCAGGGTAGGAGTGGTTTCTTCCCGACGAGGTGCCAAAACAATCTTCTTCCCTTCAATGCTAAGGGAATATGTATTTTTTCGCCCATCATGAATAATACTACGATCATACTGCCAAGGTCTACCTAACAATACATGACAAACATCCATAGATACATCATCACATCAAGCATTATCAAAATATTTCTTGTCAATCGAAAAAAGATATTAGGCACCACCTATCTACTGTTACTTCACTGCCTTTATTAAGCCACGACAATTTGTACGGCTTGGGATGACAATCTGTCTTCAACTGCAATTTCTGATACAGCCTCTTCAGACACGACGTTCTCACAACTGCCACTGTCAATGATCATCTTGCAGACTTTATCTGCAACTGTGCAAGTCGTGTGGAAAATATTGGTTATTAACCAATCGTCCCCTGAATCATCCTTGAGAGTCAGTAGACTCTTACGAACGACCAGAGTCTCATGGCCATCTCCATACAGCACATTTCCATCTTCATCATCGTCATACACAGACTCTCCAAGTTCCTCAGTTTCGTCTACCACGTCTTCCTCAATTAGAAGATTGTTGCCCTTCTGAATAGCAGGCTTCTTACACTCAGTCGCTTTGTCCATGTTCACCACACCTGAAACGTCTAATAGTAGAGTTACTATGTGGTGGCTGTTGGGTAGGACGAGATTCTTGAGGGCTAACTGGTTGATTGCCTTGATCACTTCTGATCATAGCCTCATGTTTTGTTGTTTTTTCACAGCAAGTGCACGCTGGTAGGCTTCAGAAACGGTCCACAGTGAGTGAAGGCTGAGGAATACTGCAGGGATTGTCGTAATCCCCCCAAATATCGTGTCACCATCTGCTCTTCCATCTCAGATAAGTCATTACGGGCTACCAATTGATAGAACTCCTTCGTGTAATCATCAACTGATCTCGTGCCTTGCCTCAATGAATGAAGTCGTTGAAACAAAGTTTGAGTGTAGCCGAAAGGAAGTGACCTTTCATCTTTTCCCAATCAGTGATCTTGACCTGGCCCTGCCTGTCGCGTGATCGCTTCAACTGCTCCCACCACGCAGATGCTCTGCCTTTGAATTTGATGGCAACCAATTTCACTTTGACATGATTTGAAACTTTCTTATACTAAAAAATACGTTCTACTTCATTCAACCAATCCAAGAATCCTTCGGCTTATAACGTCCTAGAAAACTCGGGTAGATCTACTTTGAAACCGAGATTTCTATGACAATCCTCCTGACCACGGCGCTCCAGAATCGAGCACGATTGTGATACGGATTTCCGTAACTGAAATCAGAATCACGATCTTTCCATCTCACAATTATCGAAATCCTGCGCCGTTAGACGTTGGGTTAGCTCTGCAACTTGCCTATGTAAATCCTCAATCATCACATCCTGAACGCTACGATCACGGTGAGGGGCTTCCTCGTTCGAAACCTGCCCGTGACGACCACGACCACTAGCCATAGAAACTGATGAAATATCACCCCAAGAAGATGCTGAAGCTTTGATACCAACT
Source organism: Berberis thunbergii (assembly GCA_003290165.1). Taxonomy (NCBI): domain Eukaryota; kingdom Viridiplantae; phylum Streptophyta; class Magnoliopsida; order Ranunculales; family Berberidaceae; genus Berberis; species Berberis thunbergii. Next base: position 451,645 of record QNQO01000402.1, on the reverse strand, counting down.
AACGCCGGGCAAAATAGTGATTATCTTGCGGGCTAGTTCAACAAACAATTCACAAGAAATGATACAAGAGATTCGCCCAAAAAACACAGAGAAATGACTCTAATGTCAATTAAATTACTCAAATCAAAGGTATCTCTAAAATCAGCCCACAAGCCAGGCTTTATAGCTAAAACTCGTGATTATTAGAATTTTACCAAAATTAACAAAACCCCAATAATCATGCTAAAACAAAATACGTAATAAAAGTACACTACCAAAAATCTGACTCAAATTGGGTTCAGAATCACTTCCTAAACAATAATTGAAGTATTACTATAAAGAAAAAAAACAAACTACTAAATTTGTGAATTCGAAAGGGAAAACGGTGAATTTTGGCCTTGAAATGATGTGCAATGAGCGTAGCTAGTTGCCCACGACTTACGCATTGAAAAGTTATGGCCAAAATACTAAAACGCACCCAAAACTGACAAATTAGAAAGAAAGAAAAAAAGGCCATGATTTCCTGTCATCCTTGCGATGATCTACTAATTCAAGATATCTTAGTGCTAACAACGTGCTATCTGACAGCTCGGTATCTGACTCGGATCCTCCTACATCATTGTTGCAACTTAGCATTCAAGTCGACTCCATCTCGATGAAAACTTGCTTTAGCTCCAGTTCATCGCTTCCATTTCTTGCATGATGACTTGCTTTCGCTCTGGTCCTAACCATCTAAACAGCTATATTCAATATTTGAAGGCTTATCAACGACAGAACACACGTGCTCCTAATAATACGGTAAAAACTCACAAAATCCTAATTGGTGAGTCTCAAACCCGCAACTTCTTACAAGGAGAGTAGATGTCCGACTGAGCAACAATTGGTGGACCTTTACAATATAGAACTTCCAAGCAAAGAAATTTGTTTTACGGGGATAGAAATTGGCTTAACTCAGCAAGTTGAGTTACAACACGTTATTTGGCTTTTGTTAAGCAAATGAAACAACATATTAAAAAAAACTTTGAATCATGGCCAAAACCACCATTCACAAATAACATTACCAGAAAAAGGGATACAATAAACTCTGTCTTATCATCTTTAATGCCCCCAACCAAGGTAGTTGAATCGTAAATTAGTAAGAAACCAGAAAGGGTGTCATTTGAACCATTTCGTAAATTTTTTTAAGACCTTCTAGTGTAACGTAGAAAATATCAAAACAATACATAGATGTACCTATTTATGTTCATGCAAATAATAAAATAATTTATTTCAAAAATCATTTCACTTAATCATCAATCGACTATAATAACCTCAAATTTCATGTCAAACGATGTCTATCATTCCAATTTTCCACAAAAGGGTAACATAACTAACTCCAAAAAGAGCTTTCTTTATGGTGTTTAGAGTGTTCCTTTGTCAAGATGATAAAAAAATATAAAAAGTACTAGTCAATGAAAAGAATGCCCACTTAGTTGTTTTGTGACGTGATGAGTCTCCAACCCTTCAGATGCAGTCAAATAGTCTTCATTTAATGTTCGAGAGACGCAGCGATTAATAAAAAGCCAAATAAACCTAATAAAATCAGGTTTGAAAGCTTGAAAAAGTCATCCGGGGCCTAAAAATCAAATTGCACGATTCAAGGTTAAATCGTTAATAGCAATTTGGAATATGATTTGTTTGCTTAGGATTTTTCATCCAATACTGCAATAAGATTTGGACTACACTGCTCCCAATTTTGTATATATGTGGCATTGAAATGGTGTGAAAGTAGCGAATAATTAACTCCGATATGTTTAAAAAACACAAAAAGGAAAAATGGGAAACTGGAATAAAATGAACTGACCTATAAATACTCTACCACAAAATTCCTAATGCATTCCAATTCTAGTGTATGAATCATACAAGAATTCATCAGAATTATGATCAAATTGGCATTCCTATGAATGGGGCTGATCTTACATTGTTTAATAATAAGGTGAAACCCAATTTGATGTGGATTAAACATGTCCATCAGTTCAGATGTTAGGAACCAATGTGGGGGTCATGCGACTTCGGATGCTTTAACTGAGATTTTGACCACTCACTAATATTAGTAGATGGAGGTATTGCCCAACAGAGAAAAAAACCTTTCACGTTCAGACCAATTGATTCAAGAACCAATCTCTAAATTTTGAAATTAGAGAATGATTGAAATCAATCATTTTAATTTGAGGGTTCAGAATGTTTATCTTCTGCAGTAAGCAAAAGCATTTGAACTAAGGGTATATTTAGCTGCAGACAATTGAATTCTGAAGTGAACAAGGAGAAGAGGAGAGAAAAAGGGTTGGAATGAGAGACAAGGGAAGCTAAGATATGGTCATCTAACTGCTAGCCAAAGCCAACACAAAGATAAATGCTTAACTCACATTGCAGATCACAAGAGTTTCTTTAAGTCAAAAATTGTCTAAACAAGATCATAAGACAAATGACTGAAAAAGTACCATGATCAAGGCCATATTCTTCAAAACAATTGTATCGCTATTAACATAATTAATGCCAATATCACTAACCCATTGTGCTCGAGGCCAAGATCTTTCAGCTCCCATTTAGCATTAGCAATCCGCTCTACATACCTGTAATAGGCATGATTCATCAGAGCTATGAATCATCAGTGCTAACCACAACTATACGGAAAAAAAAAAAAAAAAAAAAAAAAAAGGACATGCTTACTTAAAATAGGGGCATGTATAAGCATTTTTTTTCCCACATGAGACCTCAAATTAGCTTTTTGGCTAATTTACGGGATCCCCTGGAGATGCTCTTAGGAGTTCTAATATAGCTAAGCTAAACACAGACCACAAGAACGTGCCCATATGTATTCATTGCTAGAAAATGAATCTGCACGATATACATGGACATGAATATTACATTCAGACGAAAATTGTCAAGCAGGTGTAAGAGTGCTTTCTTCCTCAAACCCCAGGGTCAAAGCATGCATAATTTGATAAACGGAAAATTCAATGTTGCACTTTTTGTTTAATGGAGTAAAGTATAGAACATTTCTTAGAAGTATGGTTATCATCATTTACCCATTGATATGGAGAAGCATTCTTGCAGTTGTCCGATGAATGTGTTCGATAAGATCCGGTACTGAGTCTACCTGGGAAAAATATAACTTGCATTTGTCCTTCAACAAAATATTGAAATTCTAACAGAACTAAAGAAAATCAGAGACTGACAAATCCATCTAGGTAACTGAAGACGGAGACGTAGTGATAACTTGCATGATAAATTTTAAGAAACAGAATAAAAAATATCTGATAAAACTAGCCGTATTTCTCATTAATAATTAACAGACATACCAAATTTCCATAGAAATCCTCTAGCACAGCCCCACCATTTTGCAAAAGCATCGAGTGGAGATGAGATTTTGATCTATGCAATACTTGAGCAACAAGATAAATGGTCTCAGCTCCAGAACATCTTTCCTGGAGAGAGACACAATGTCAGTGACCATAAATAAACAATCATTGCACACCAATTTCTGGGTGCACTTTGATATGAATTAAAACCAGATCTGTGGTGAGGAAGTTCTGCCAAATACCTGATCACTTCCTTTGTTCAAAGAAAAAAGTAAAAAAAAAAACAAATAATCAAATGGCTCAACTACTAATATAAGAGAAAATATTTCATAACTATCATCTTATAGGCTTGGGAAGAGTGTAAGCCTCGATAAAGAGTATTTTTTTAGGTGTCAAATAGTCGTTAATGTGGTCACATGCTAATATTAGGGCAGTGCAAAAAATGATTGGTATTTTATCTCCATTAGTATTAGGTTCCTAGTTTGTTGAGATTTTTGGATTCTTATTTTCATCTTGTATTGGGAATTCAGTTGTTAAATACATTCTTTTCTTGATTAGGAAAAACTTGTTTAACTTTAGTCAGAAAAACCTTGCAGTTTTCTTGTTGGTTAACCCTTTGCTTGTCTACATAAAGGTCCCCTTTATATATTGTAGTTCATCCAGCTCAGCTAATATAATCGTTCAGTCTAGGTTCATCCATTATCTTATTAGCTAACAATTTAGATAACATCTAACTTTTTGTTCAAAGGAAGCTCCTCTCCTGGTAAACTCGGCCATGCGAGCTCCAATACCAAAGTAAAAAATATCTAATTATGATCTCTCTCCTCTAAGGTTCAACATGGAAGCCCATCAATTCCTTTCAAGTCAAACAAACCAATGTAAAGCGTTGGAGTGAGATTTCAAACGTTATTTTCAGCTCCTTCAGAGATCAAATGTACTACTTAGAACATCACATAAGCTCCCTTAAAAACCCACCAGACTCCAAATTAACCAAGGAAATGATCTATGCCGAGCAGTATAAAACTTCACATCAACTTGTACTCTTGCCAAAGTTATTCACGTCCATGTCACTTCTGCTCAAAACAGTACCTTGTTCACCAAACCACAACAAAAAAGCAATTAAGGACGAATAAAGTTTGACCACATTATGATTGTATGTTGTCAGGGCCAAAATGCCAAGGTCTGCAACTAGAGCCTTGGCGAAGGCGCTACTAAGACCAAGCCTTTTATTCAAACGGTCGAGAACTCCATGTGGTAGGTCTCGCCTTAACTAGTGTATAGTTTTTTCTGATAGATGTTCCACCTCGAAATCCGCCATGGAGGTGGCTGCTAACCATTTAACATACTAAAAACAGTGTGTGCTTACTCAAGGTAGTTGTTTAGTGACTGGATCAACATACCTCCTGTGACTAGAGGTTTCTAAATGACCTGAAATTTTGAGAAGGTAGCTCCACAATAGTTAGGACACTCTTACAAACGAGCAGCTCATTTGAATATTTGTAGTTCGACATTGAAATTTTCTGCACTGTTCATTGTCATCGTAAACTTCAATGTTAAAGATGGTGCCTTTAGAAATTTCAATAATTAGCTAAGATTTTGTGGATATGGTTTGTCCATTTTGGAAATCACATGAAAATTTGCCACCCATTCCGGAAATTTTAGCTATCTATACTATTCTATTAAAGTAGAGAGCTATACTATCCTTTCTAGGTGCCATTTCCTCCATTGAGAGTGTCATATGGCTGCCACATCAACCTTCATCATATCAAGGACATACAATTCATTTCATTTCAACATCATTATAAAGGGTATTCCAGTCTATTTTGAGAACAAATAATTTTGACCCAAAAACAGCTCAACATAAATTCCACAGTTTTCTCACATACCCCTTACCATAGCTTAACAAATGATCCGAAATTTCTCTCTCCCTTCTCTATAACAACTCACCAAAAAATTATTCTCGAGAATGAAGATTCTCTCCAAATCCATACCAAAAATCACTCCCATTGCACCTTGCACTTCTCTTTCTAATTACGGTCAAGCACACTCTCCTGCAAACCCATTGGCGTTAATTTTAAGTTGCCAACACTTATTCTCATCCAAGATTCTTTTATATAATCTTGAATTCTTCCCCTTCTCTCACAACTCCTTGCCTATCTTCTTCTCACTTTCACTCATGGTTTAACCATCTTTCTTTGCTTAGAGACTTTATGTTTGATGTTTTCCCTTTTCCAAAGGTTGGTAATTTTGTAAACTTTCTATTGGAAATATTGTACTAAATTATGTTTCTTATTTTCCATTCAAGAAATACTAGTCTTTTATGAATTATTTTAGGTTACCTGTGATGCTTTATTTACTTCTTTTTGTTTTTGTATTTTCTAATTATTTTGCATTTTTTTGTTTCATCATTGATTTATAATGCTCCTTTTCTCACCTTTTCTTTTTCTTATTTTAATTTTATATACATGTGTATACATATCTTGCGTCGTACTCCCCCGCGCCCCCCCCCCCCCCAAAAAAAAAAAAATACATGCATTGGACATAAGAGATAAAATTGTTATTACTAATAAAATATATCAACCAAAAAGTAAATATCAATGAGATTATCCATAAGAGATAATGCCCAAAATAAGCAATATTGGACATTTTGTTTATGAAATAATGTCATGGAATTCACGTTATCTCAGTCACATCCAACTTGTACCTTGTTAGTTTTGGCATTTTGGTTCAGATTAAACTAATCAAAGAGTAGTTTTTAAAATGTGTATCAAAGAGAAAATCCTATTGATACACTTGCATCATAACATTTCTGATCATATAACATCGGATAAAACAAAACCACACAAAAATGGAAAATTACCTCACATTATGTAATGTTTACCTTGAGCCCCAATGACGTATTTGCTGCATTCCCATAGTTACTGCTGAAAGGATTAATCGGTGTCACGTCAGATGTGGGAGACGAGCAAGAAAATGATCCTGGCAGGGGTTTGATCCATTGATCACAGTCTTGTGTTATTCTAGATAAGGATGTCCTAAGACGATCTGAGAAATGTCAAAAGTCACCTTTTAAATTTTAAAGCAAGATATACAGAGTTAAATAGCAATCATCTTTAGCAGAGGTCCTTACGAGACAGTGAATCTGTTAAAACATTTCCATTTGGATACGCATCCCTTTGGCCAAATGTCTCAAACACGAAATGAAAGAAGAATTCAAACAACAGGCAGATCCCCTGCAAAAAATTCATCCGCATGAGCAGTAAGAGAAGGTGGGGACGAAGAGAGTGGTAAGAGATAGTATCGGAAAGTACCTTAAAAAACTCCATGTTAATTATTTCTAATTTTTGCATGAGCCTAGCGTATTTGTCCATTAATCTGAATCATATGCATTGATGTGACTCAAAACATGTAGATGAGGTGGAATGAAGATTCTAAGAGTTGTGAACGTAAACAAGTTCTCACCTGAGAAGACAAAGTGATGATCCTGTCTGTGCACTAAGATCTTCTTCATTCAAATGTGATGAGTTATTTCTCAAATGACTGGGTCTAGAAATCCGGCTTGGAAGCTGACTGTCCTCGTCAATGAAGTCAGCAAGAAGATCTTCGTTTTCCTCATCTGACCCAGACTTCTTGCCATTTACATGATTCACATCACTATTTCTTGGAGATAACTTGTCACTGTGAATATCAATGTGTTTTTCATTACATGCACTAGAAACCGTAGGCTCATTATACAGAGCGTAATTTTGACATTCTTTGGATCTGTGTGTCAGCTTTTCTAGAAATGGATTCCCCATTCTAAGCCATTCAGCAAACCCATCCTTCTGACTGCTGCTTCCAATGGGGTCAGGCGGTTTTCGGGAATGAAGCATCTGCATCTTTGCTGAATTACCATCAGCTGGAACAATTATGGGGGCCCCATCCCCCACGAGACCTGCAAAACTAATTACTTGTATCGTATCTGATGACATTTTCGACCAGGTTTCCCTTTCTAGAACCATCTTTAGTGCCTGATAAGTAAAACAAGGTTAGTTTCTGAAAAAAATAATATTATTAATAAACAAAAATACTACTCTAATGCAAGAAACAGATAATACAAATCAGTCTAAAACACAGAAGAGCCCCTTTATCAGAACTCAAGGTTTCTACCAAGCATGGTGCATTGAGCTGACAAATTCACAGGTAGCAATTAGTCACTAAAAAACCAAATAAAGGAGGGTAACATTTTCAATGAAGATCATGTCAACCCATGGATTGAAATATTAAGTCACAAGTTGTAACAGCATTGCTAAAAAAAAAAATCCGGGAGGGAAATTATAAGGAAAATATAAAGAATAACTTCAAAGTTCATGTTATTCACAACCCAGCAAAAGCTTGCCACGTCCTTAGTCAACTTCAAATGCAAAACAATATTGTATAACCGGATACGACCAGCAGGTAAAAACACAAAATGAACATCAATTAGTACAAAATGGTTAGCTTGCAGGGCAAAAGTGAATCTGAGTAATCAGTGAATCACAATAAAAGAATCTTGGGGTGAAAATCCAAAATGCATGACACACTTGCAAATATGTACCTAGTTGGAAGTAGATTTGGTTAACCACAACACAAATAATTTAAGTTGACGGCTTGACATACATATATATTTTGCCGATGAAAAGCTGCAAAATAGTTTTCACAGACACTCTTCAATCTCTGTCTGAATTCAACTGCTTCAACGCCACAGAAAGTTTCTCCTGCCAAGATAAATACATTCAAATCCTCATAGTTCTTCAAAAATTGGTGCACGCTTGTTGAGCAAACTGCTGAACAAGAAAGTAACACAGATACACGACTTGTTGTTAGTTGCCAAAGGTTCTTCCGCCCTTGGTGTAAAATTTGTGAAACAAATGCTATGGCATCATTGCACAGATGATCCCATGACGATCCACTGACTGATGTCATATTAGCATCATCCATTGCCTCAGAACCTGATGTATGAGCAGCTGGAGATGACGACTCGGCATTTCCAGGAAAGTCATTTACAGATGAAGTACTTGTAACAGTTTCATTTGCTGAGGATGAAACTGACATTCTATCAACAGATTCAGAAAGAGAGTTATTCTCTGCTTGAGAGCCATTAGATACTTTTACAGAGTCCGTCTCTAAAACCCCTTCTGAATGCTGAGTCACAGTACTATGTTCCTGCATCTTATTTGAACTGCAATTCTTTGCATTCTGAAAATCAAGATGTAAATTTTTCAAAATATATATATATATACACAAGCTATATACATATAACCCCTGGGGTAAATAGGATACAATGTATGAAAAATCTTCAACAATGGCATCAGTAGCATAGGTTTTCATGTACTGTTTTGGGTGGATTGCAATAGTTGCTTTTCTTTACATCTCGTTGAAAGATATTTGGGTTCGGGTGTTATAAGTTTGTTGCAATAAGACTGGTGATATGGCAAGTTATGTTGGTTCGTTGATTTCTAGAGGAGGTTTATTGCGATACTTAGAAGTGGTGGGTACAACTTCTTAAGGTATTTTTTTCAAGATTTTATACACATGAAGCAACTTGTGATTGGTTGGGAAATATTTATTAAAACTCTAGGATTAGAGTGTGTAGGTTGTTGAGAGAGTTGAAACCGTGCAAGTGTCTGAAAAGCGTATGTCGTATATTTGAGATCAAGATGGTGGATTTTGAAGACTGAAGAACAACTTCAGGATTCCTTGTTCAATATACTTTTGATTTTTGAGATGTAAATTCTTAAATAAGCTTCAAGATAGAGAACAACAAAAGTTGGTTAACATTCACATGTTTAAGTCTTGCACTTTCTATTGCAGGTTTAGAGCGGAGGCAAGGTGCTGAATAGACACTGTGGAGGTCTTCCTCCTTTAAGGTTTTTAACACCTAAAAAAGACCTTGTCTAGTCTCTTTGTATGATGGAATGTGGATACTTGTGATATAAAATTCCATGCTAAGAGACATTGGTTAATCATTGAAATGCGATCCAAACGTACTTCAGTTTATGACTTGAGCTGAACTTTAAGAACAACATCGACCAAAATTTCAGAACACCTATGCCTCAATAACAAAATTTGCTTGTGATGGTATCGTACACTTTTAAGAGTTTTGCAAAGAAGACCTAATCAAAATTTTAATCATTGTACATTTTAGCTTCAAGAACCAAGACATATAGGTGTAAGAAAGAGAGCCCAGTGGTAAACAAAAAAGAACTACAGGGCCTGTTATGGTAATTAATGGAAATATGAAAAGTTCAGAGCAGCATCAAAATGGTTTCCAAAACGGAGAAATATACAAATTTATTTTATTTTTTAATGGAAATATTTATTGAAAAATAAGAAACATGCAAGTAGATAAGGTTGTAAATTACTATCTTCATGGAGAAGGTTCTAATATGTGGGGATCTAATTTAACAAAAACAAATAAAACAGAGTTATGGTTCCCGACTTCAGTAGCATCAGAGACATGCCATTATCTAACTTAATGCAGAAGTGGAAGGCAGATTAATAGGTTCAGCAGCATAAACCAATATCACTCTTTAGGATGACGTGTAAGCAGTCGCTAAAACCCCCTCCCAATTGTCACGGGCTTTCTTTTCACAAGGTACTTCCCGTGCGGCACTAGCAAACTTTGCCCCAAGTTATCAAAGAAAGCTAGTCAGCCTTGCCCACAAAAGACTTACTTAGACTTTGGAAAACTAAGCAAGCTAAGAACACACAAGAGAGCTAAAGAGAACTAGAACTTGTATTGCTTGAATTCTCTGAGGTGATTACAACAAAGAAGGCCTTAGCCTATTTATACAACTCCACCTCCTCAATGAACGGTGGTGATCGTTTAATCTAACGGTCTATATTGAGTTTCTACACACTTCCTAAGAAATATCTAAGGACTAGAATCTTATGGAACTTTAGGGGAGGTTCTAGAGAACTCTCTCTAGAACAATGTGGAAAACTCTACATTATGTACACTTGCCAACCTCACTTGGCTAGGCAAGAAAATAGTTGTGACATTCTCCCCCACCTAATCAGGCGACGTCCTCGTTGCCTTCAAATCCTCATACGCTTTGATTTGCTCCTTGAATTGCCACAAATGTTGGATTGGCTCCCAACTGGCTTCACTTTCTGGCAATCCCTTCCACTTGACGAGTAACTCATGTGTGGGAGGTTGGTTGGAATGACGCACCACACGATCTGACAAGATAATCTCTGGTTCCTTGTCATGTTGGATCCTCATGCCCATTGGTGCTCTTGTGAAACTCCTCGATTTGGATCATCCCGATCTTCCTTATACGGTTTCAGTAGGCTCACATGGAAGACTGGATGAAACTTGATCCTCGGCGGCAACTCGACCTTATAGGCTTGTTTTCCCACTTTCTTGACTATGGGGAAAGGACCCTCATATCTCCTGATAAGGCCACGATGTAGTCCAGAAAGTCTAGCATGTGCATGCATCTTGACAAGCACAAGGTCTCCAACCTGAAACTCTCGAGGCCGTCTCTTTTGTCGGGCCACTTCTTCATCCTCTTGGAGGCCTTTTCCAGGTAAGCTCGAGCCTCATCAGCTTGATCATTCCATCCTTTGGCAAACTTGTAGGCTGATGGACTCACTCCTGTGTAGCCAGTGGCAATAGAACTCGGGTCATAGGTTGTTGTCCCATGACAATCTCAAATGGGCTACGACTCGTCGCTTCACTCTTCTGCAAGTTGAAAGAGAATTGGCAACATCTAGCAACTTAGCCCAATCTCGCTGGTTGGCACTCACATAGTGCCTAAGATATAACTCCAGCAAAGCATTCATCCTTTCCGTTTGACCATCCGTTTGAGGATGAAAGCTAGTAGAGAAATTAAGGTCGGTACTCAACAACTTGAACAACTCAGTCCAAAATTTCCCCGTGAACCGAGTATCCCGATCACTGATGATAGATTTGGGCACACCCCAATACTTCACCACATATTTGAGAAATAAATGTGCGGCTTGCTCGGTTGTGCACTCCTTGGGTGTGGGAATGAAGGTGGCATACTTCGAAAATCTGTCCACGACCACAAGGATCCAATTGCAACCCTCTGATGCAGGCAACCCAACTATGAAATCTAAAGAAACACTCTTCCAAGGTCTCTCTGGGATGGGGAAGGGTTCAAGTAGGCCGGCAGGTGATTGTTGCTCCACTTTGTCTTGTTGGCATACAAGACAAGTCTTCACATATGCTTCGATATCATCCCTCATATGTGGCCAGTAATAGGAATCTTCAACAAGAGCAAGAGTCCGATGTATACCTGAATGTCCCGCCCACTTGCTATCATGGCATTCTTTCAAGACTTCCCTCCTTAGGTTGTCATGAGGTGGAACATAGATTCGCTTCCCTTCAAGTTGGAACATAGATTCGTTCTCCACCCAAAACCGTCTTCAAGAGTCCTTAGGTTGTCATGAGGTGGAACATAGATTCGTTCTCCACCCAAAACCGTCTTGTCTTCCCATCTTGGACAAGAGCTATGATGGTTTGAGCCATGGAATCATGTGTCAATCCTTCCTTTATGCGTCCCTTCAAGTTGCTTTGAGGTTGACTTATGTCAGCAAGTTCTCATTTTCTACTCAAAGCATCTGCAACAAGATTAGCTTTGCCAGGCTTGTACTCCAAAATGTAATCGAACTCTGCCAAGAAATCTTGCCACCTAGCTTGTTTTGGTGTGAGCTTCTTCTGTGTCTGGAAGTAGCTAGTGGCAACATTGTCGGTCTTGACCACAAATTTGCTCCCAAGCAAGTAATGTCGCCATATTCGTAGGCAATGCACAACCGCTGTCATTTCCTTCTCTTGTACTGTGTATCGCCTCTCAGTATCATTGAGCTTCCTACTTTCAAAGGCAATAGGATGCCCTTCTTGCATCAGTACCCCACCAATAGCAAAGTCGGAAGCATCCGTGTGTACCTCAAAAGACATAGAATGGTTGGGAAAGTGCCAACACCGGTTCTTCCACAATTGCCTTCTTCAATCCTTCGAAAGCTTGTTGGCATTTTGAACTCCAATCTCAACTTCGTCCCTTCTTGAGCAAGTCGTCAATGGAGTGGCTATGGAAGAGTAGCCTTTGATGAACCTTCTATAATAGTTCACCAAGCCAAGGAAAGATCTTAACTCGGTGACTTTGGTTGGTGGTTCCCAATCTTGGATGGCTTGTACCTTGGACTTGTCCATACGAAGCTTGCCCTTGCCAATGATATGACCCAAGAATGTCACCTCTTCTTGGCAAATGAGCATTTCTTTTTGACATAGAGTTCGTTCTCCTTCAAGGTTTGGAACACTTGCCTCAAGTGATCCATATGTTCCTCCAATGTCTTACTATAGATCACAATGTCATCAAGGTACACAACTACGAACTGATCAAGGTAAGGAGCTAGTACCTTATTCATTAGAGTGCAAAATGTGGCCGGCGCATTAGTTAAACCAAATGGCATGACTAAGAACTCGTAAGACCCGTACCTTGTAACACATGCCGTCTTTGGTTCATCTCCTTCGGCTATGCGGACTTGATAATATCCCGAACGCAAGTCAAGCTTGGTAAAGTACCTTGCATCACCAAGTTGATCAAAGAGATCCGCAATAAGTGGAATCGGGTACTTGTTCTTGATAGTGACCTTGTTGAGTGCCCGATAGTCAATACAAAGTCGTAGGGATCCATCATGTTTCTTTTGAAATAAAACCGGCGCACCATATGGAGCGTTGGAGGGTCGGATATAACCAGCATCTAGTAAATCCTTTAGTTGTCTTCTTAACTCCTCGAGCTCAGGAGGTGTCATACGATAAGGAGCAAATGCGGGTGGCTTTGCTCCAACTTCTAACTCAATAGCATGATCCACCTCTCTACTTGGTGGAAGCTTCTTAGGCAACTCGGCAGGTATAACATCTCTATACTCCTTGAAAACATCTTGGACGGCCTTAGGTGCATTCACCTCTCCATCCATGGGACCTTCATCTTCCTTGAGGGTAGCCAAGTAAGTAGGCTCATTCCTCTTTACTCCTTTAGAAAGTTGGAGAGCAGACACCATTTTCTCCTTACTTATCTCCCGTACCACGGGCACAACACAAGGTTGTCCCTTCTCCATGATGCACATGGTGTTGGCATATGGGACCAGGAATGCTTTTACCATGTCCAAGAAATCTATACTCAGATAGAACTTGTGATCATCAATTGGAGCAATAGTTATGTCGACTTTACCTCGCCATTGTCCAAGCCGAATATCGGTGCCACGAGCTAATCCTTCAATTGGGAGACTTTTAGCATTGACTCCCTTGATATATTCTTTCTCCTTTGTATATGGTAGGCCAATTTCTTCAGCAAGATCTTTGGCCATGTAGACTGTGTCGGCTCCGGTATCCACCATGGCTTTCAAAGTCTTGTCCCTGATCTCGGTCTCCACGTACATCCTTCCGCGTGGTTGCTCTTCGACCTTAGCTTGAATGGCACTTAGGAGATTCATTGAGGCGATCCTCCTTTCCTCCTTTGCTTCTTCCTCCATGACAAGTGCGGCAAGTTTCTCCCGGTTTGGACACTCAAATGCCCGATGGGGTCCACTACATAAAAAGCAAGACATCTTCTTGGGTGATCCATCTTTTTTCTCCTTCCCCTTGTCTTTGGAGTACTTGTGTTCCTTGGAGGACTTCTCTTTGTCTCCCCCACTTTTGTCATCATTACTCGACCTTTTCCCTTGTCCCTTGGATGAGTCCTTTCTTTTGAACTCAATCAAGGATTCGGCCGCTGCCATAGCCGTTGCAAGGTCTTGCACACCTCGCCTCTTCAATTCCAACTTGGCCCAACCCGTTAGGCCATCAAGGAAGCTAAACAAAGCATCATTTTCTCCCATGTCACAAATCTCCAAGAGCAACTCTGAGAACTCCTTCACATACTCCCTTATGTGGCCTTCCTTATGTTGAAGGCGACGAAGCTTGGCCCTAGCTTCGTTCTCGGCATCCTCCGAGTAGAATTGTCTCTTGAGTTCCTTCGTGAACTCTTCCCAAGTGTCGATGGTGCATAATCCTTTCTTGACATCATCGGACCTTCTGCACCACCAAACTGTAGCAACATCATTTAAATATAAGGAGACACTACGTACCTTTGATGTTTCATCTATTATGCCAACCGCATCAAAGTAGCGCTCCATGTTCCACAAGAATTTGTCGATCTCCCTTGCACTCCTTGCCCAACCATAGGCCTTAGGTTTGGAAGCTTCGACTCTGTGGGTGATTGTCCTTGGTGTAGTCCCACCATTGGCTACCGCAGCCATGCACACCCTGAGTTGAGTTTCAAGTTTCTCAACTCTTTCTTTATAAGCTTACATCTCCTCATCTTTAGCAACAACTTTGGCTTCTAGGGACTCGATCTTTTTGGACACCATGTCCACTACTGCGTTTAAGGTTCCTTGCATCTCTTCCCAGAGCTCTTGGTCCTCCCCGTTGGACGCTTGCCCCTCGATGCGTAGGTCCATGTCTTCAACTTTCTCCCTTAAGTCGGACATGGTGGCACACCACTTGGCCAACCTTTCATCCATCGCAGCGATTAAGTCCTTAGACTTGTCCTTGCGGACTTTCCCACCTTTGTCAGTGTTGCCAATTGTTGGGTTGTTGACCTCTGACGACATTCTCTTGTGTAGGATGATTTCACCAACCTTGCCAAACCTTGGCTCTGATACCAACTGTCAAGGGCTTTCTTTTCACAAGGTACTTCCCGTGCGGCACTAGCAAACTTTGCCCCAAGTTATCAAAGAAAGCTAGTCAGCCTTGCCCACAAAAGACTTACTTAGACTTTGAAAAACTAAGCAAGCTAAGAACACACAAGAGAGCTAAAGAGAACTAGAACTTGTATTGCTTGAATTCTCTGAAGTGATTACAACAAATGAGGCCTTAGCCTATTTATACAACTTCACCTCCTCAATGGACGGTGGTGATCGTTTTAATCTAACGGTCTATATTGAGTTTCTACACACTTCCTAAGAAATATCTAAGGACTAGAATCTTATGGAACTTTAGGGGAGGTTCTAGAGAACTCTCTCTAGAACAATGTGAAAAACTCTACATTATGTACACTTGCCAACCTCACTTGGCTAGGCAAGAAAATAGTTGTGACACAATGCACAAGCTCCTCTTGTGAGAACTTAACAAAACAAATCACCAAAAGAACCATAGATACATACATACATGAATAGAGAGAGAGAAGTTCAGCACGATGTCAGACTTCAAGATATTAACAAAAGTAAAAGTAAATAAAAAAACCATTGCACTGTAATAACAATTATAACCATCCTCGTCATCGTCATCATCATCATTATTATTATTATAATAATAATAATTATTATTAACTAATAAATAAATGATCAAGAAACATAAGCAATCTGAAGCAGAAACTGAAGAAAACAACAAAACAAATGCATATGTGATCCTTACCTTTCTATCATGCTGAAATTTCATGATTGCATAGTATGAAAACATCAGGTTAAATAGGACACCTAAAGTTCTTAATAAACACTGCCTGAACTTGGATTCGGATATCTGAAGGCAGAGATCGCTGTAGGTAAGTCTGGAAAGCAAGACATGAGCAAATCAAATGAGTAAGTCTGGCAATGAAAATAAAATAAAATATGAGTATATTTAGTAGAATATGAATGTCAGTTGTAATTTTGGTAATTTGGATAATAGAATATATATGTTAGTATGTTATCAAGTATATCCAATGGATACTTGGATAGAAGATGAACCTTTACGTATTAGATCTATAAGTATAAGATCAGATTGGAATCAACCATTCTGATTATCTAATTGCACCAATCTGGTGCCAATCCAAACCATAGCAAACTATTACTCTAGGTTATTTAATCGGCGTTTAATCCCCGATTAATCTCTTCCCGCTAACAGAACGTTACATTTTTCAATTAATCATTTAAATAAATCTTTTATCGATTAACCAGCGAGAATTGATGATTTCCCATCGAATTACCCATTAATCTCTAGCCGATTAATTGGTTCATGATAAATGTTGTAAATAAACAAAAAACTATTATTTTTAAAAAAATTTCCCTAACATCGTCAACACTCTACCATCGGGCAATAAAGAGTGTGAAGAAGTTAGAGAGAAAAAAGGAATATATTATATAAAATGTCTAAGAGATAAGAGAAAAACAACCAAAGAAAAGTAACAACTAAAACAAAAGAATATTGAAGCCGCACCTTTATCTAATACTGAATTTTTTATTTTATTATAGTTTGCCTTGAATTGTAGCATGTGATGTTTGTTACTTCGCTATTCATTAATTTTCAATTTTTTTTCTTCCTTGAAGTAAACTTATTTACCTAAAAGGCTAGAGAAAATATGTTTATAAAATACATGCCGATTAGTTTTGATTAATCTCGATTAATTCATAACGCTCATAAACCGATTAGGGTCCAATCAACGATTTAACTATGTATTACTTGTATTCCTTAAAAACTGACGAGTGCGTTTTCATGAGTACTTTACGGTTTCTACACAAATGGTGAACACTTTTTTTAGAGAGAGAGAAGTTCAAAATATATTGAAATAAATGTAAACCAAACAACAAATGAATAAAAAGTCACAGCCCCCACACTAAAAAAAAATTAGAAAAAAAACCTAGTGGACCCTCATGAATTGCTCCCACTTTACACTAACTGATTGAAGTGAAAGCCCTTGAAAGCAACACGATCTCTACTAAAGAAGGAGTTCTCAAAGATCCGGTTATTCCTTTTTTGACAAATGACCTAGACAACAACATGAGGGATGAGAAACCACACATAATGTTGCCTTTATACTTGGCATAGGCCTCACACTTCCAACCATGGAGAACATCCTCAATGAATCGATGCATCATTTTATTCGGACGCATAGGCCTCACACTTCCAACCATGGAGAACATCCTCAATGAATCGATGCATCACTCCATTCCACACGTCCGAATAAAACGATGCCACATGGAAGTGCAAAGTCATAATGGAAAAGCAAACGGCCCTGAAATTCGACACCAATGTCACACATCAGGCATAGTAGATCGACATCCATAACCTTTCTAATGGGAATATCCCTAATGGCGACTTGATTTAATAGAAGCTCCTAAATGAAAAACTTTTTTTAGGGGGGAGGGGGGCAGTTATCGTAGCCCTAGTGACTAGGATCACGTCAATCATTCTCATTATTGGATGGCACCACGAGCTCAAGGGCAAACATAGAACTCCAGGCTTCTTCTTGTTCCACCCTCTCACACCATTATCTCCCGAAGAAATCCAAAAATTTCCATACCATACCTCCTTAAGCGGCTTAGAATCACACCATTTGTAATTCAGAAACATATGTTGTCTCCCCCTCTAAGAACATGATCCATCTCTAAAACGAAATAACAGTCTCAGCTAAAAGCAAAAAAGGATGACTAGGGATCCAAACATCCTCCCTTGGCTTTAATATGCCGACTCCATAGATTATCCAGCTCCTTATTGTATCTCTATAACACTTCCCCATAAAATATATTCACATTTTTGAAAGTTTGAACACCCCAAACTAATTTTATATTTCAGGTATGCAACGAAGTCTCACATCTAAAAGGATGCAAGCTTTTTACCCACCTATGCCTAATTAGCAAGAATTCCCCAACTAATTGCTCCATTTTGTTGGCGACTAATACCCATCTAGGAATAAGGACACTAGACAAATGATAATGCTGGCCAAGGCTACAGTAAGTCCCCCCCTTTGATAACATGATACTTTTCCATGAGGTCGGTCTCCTACACAGATTTCGACGACTGAATTCCGCAACTTCTTAGAGACTTAGAGTTGAAATTTGCCCCTTGCAGAAGAGCAATATATCAATAAAGTACGATTTGAACCCAACATCCTATAATCATTGTAGTTAAGGCGTTGAGGCAGAGGCGAGGCGGACGGGCCTAAAAATGCCTGAGGCGTGAGGTGTGATGTGTGAGGCAAGGCGGACGCCTCAGTGAAGTGAGACAGTCTTAACATTTTAAAAGATTTTTTATAATAAATTGAAACATATCTGCATAGTAATATATATCATCATTCTGAAAAGTATTATAGCAAATATGTACAAAAAGTGATAACTTTCTAGAATCGAAATGGAAATATAATAAATTTATATAACATAGCAAAAAGATGCACTACATAAGTGTCAAGTAACTTGCAAAGATTCATAAATTATTAAAAACTAATAATCTTGAAAGAATAGAAACTTGAGAATATTGAGCATTTGTTAGAAAAAATTGTTGGAATGGTTGGTAAAAATCCAAAAGTATGATCACTATTAGTATTTCAAAAACATAAAAATCATTGAACTATGCTATGATTTTAAAAAGTGACAAATTTATCGAAACTTAAAAACATTTTATCATATTTTTATCAAATATTACACCAAAAAAACATAAAACCCTATTATAGAGTGGGTTGCAACATCTTTTTTCTTGCAATTTGGCTGCAAATGGGTTGTAAATGGGCTGGCTGCAACCATTTTGGGAGTGAGGCGGAGTGAGGTGATCCGAGGCAGACGCCTGATTTCACCGCACCGCATTGCCTCACTTTGAGGAGGAATTCTGTAAAAACACCTTGAGGCGCGCCTAAGCGGTGGCTTTGACTACACTATAATACAAGTTAAACATGCTACTAGGTTGTCATCCCCTACTCTGGTCATGGCGCTATTAGCGAAGTTCATCTTGAGGCCTAAGGCATGGCCAAACAATGAAAGATACGCTTCAAACTTGCCACATGGTTCAGCCTATTATCGAAGAAGAAAACAGTGTCGTACGCATACTTAAGTGAGAAATAAAGGAAGTCTCCACTCCAATTGAGAACCGTTGCAACAATCCATTTCCTGAGCATTGAGCATTCATTATTGGCCTGCTTAGAGTCTGCTACTTCTATAAATACCTAGTGGATCCCTATTAATCCTCACCGAGAAATGAATAATAGAGAGACACATTGATCCATCTCTCGCCAAAGCCCATTCTTCCGATATAATACAAGACAAACTCCCAATCCAACCTATCGTAAGCTTTATCAAAGCTGATCTAACACATCAAACCTGGCTCACTAATCCCTAATTTGGGAATTAATGACTTCAATTCCACAAAAATACTATCAAAGATCAGCCCATCTTCAACAAGCACCCCCTGAAAATCTGCAATCACACTCTTCATACACAACTTCATGCATCTAGCCATAGTCTTCACAATATTTCATAGCAATTCCCAAAGATGGGGTCACAGTCAAACGCGCATGAGATAACGGATGTAACACTAAACTCCAGAAAATGAGCATTTTGGAATTCATGCACTACTCCCTCCATCCCACCCCTCCAAAAAAAATTTGCCATGAAATAACAACACGCCTTCAAGCAGTGGAGTTACCCATGGGAAATCCGTCAAGCAGTGGAGGCTTATTTGAGCACACCAATTGTGAGCATTTTCCAAATTTCACAATCATTCATTAGACTTCTAATAAAGTTTTTGTAAAAAATCCCCAAATAATTTTGAAAATTTAAATGGATTCAAAAAGGAAAAAAAAAAAAAGATATATAGAGACAAGTTTCTCAATGACTTCTCTAATGAAATCCTAAACCGGTAACAAGCATATCATAATAAGATAATCCAAACTTTCAACAGAAACTCTTATTATCATCAATTAAACTAAGATGAACTTATATCAGCATGTGTGATTCAAACGAGATACCAATGACATTAAATTAAATCAAGAACCAAGCCAAGGATGCTGAGCTATAATAGACATACCGACTCTTTTGCATGTTTGGTAACTCCTTGCCCTGTCAAAGTTAAGCAGAGATAGTAAGCATCCATATATATGAAGGATGTGTAAGAAACCTGCAACTAGAAAGGAAACAAGAGGGCACAACAACAACAAGAACCAATTTTACTATGCTAGACAACTATGATGTCTTTCCATAGTTATATGGAAACTTAACCAAAAAATTTTGAATCAAGGTGCATTTTTTAGATTGTGAACTGCATGAACTTAAATAAAAGATTCGACTCTTCCAACACCCATTTCATGCAAATTATGTTCAAAATATAAAGAAACACCCGACATTGTCACTCTAGAGTACACACATCACAGCAAAACAATATTTCCTTGACAAAAAATGTTCTTCAATACAAAAACACCCACATACAAAGTGTCACTTTGTTCTTGAGAAGATACCTCTTGCAGAATGTTCTTCAATACAGAATGAGTTTCTGAGAGAACTTCTTGCATAAAGAAGCTTTGTATCTTTTCCGCAAGCCCAGAGGTGTCCCCAATTAAAGCATAAGCATCAACTACCTGTAAGGCATTGTACAATGATGATATAAACCTTCGATTGTCACACAAGACGCTAAAGTTAGCAAGCAATCCCAGCATTGTCTTGTAGTAGATTCAGCAAGGATGTCAATATAAATTCACATTCAATGAGGAATACTTGAAAACAATCATTGGATGCCGTCAACAGATTGAGAATTCCAGGCAGCTTTCAATAGTCTGAACAGTTCAATGAAAAATACAATCCAAAACATATAAAACCAAACAAATAAAAAAGAGAATTAGAAATAAAAATAGAGAAAGAAGCCAAAGAGGAAAGAAAAACACCGAGCTGGATGATCTCAGATCACACAAAGTTGGGTCCCATGTTACAGAGGTCCAGAAATATGGTCAGGACATGTTTTCAAATTGATCATTTATTTGTGTAGAGAAAGGGGGTGGTCTACATGGTAGACCTGGCAACAGGTCGTATTGGGATTGTATCGAGTTTGCAGGTCAAGTATATAGGACACGAACACAACACGTTTGATCATCGGGTGAAAAAAACTAAACCACGAACGATCTACCAGGAAACGGGCTGACCTGACCCATTTGATGTGTTTCGGTACAAAAAACTTGGTTTAACCCGACCCGAAACAACCGGTTTGACACGACATACCTATTTGATCCAAAAGTTAACATCAAATGGGTTGACAAGGGTCAAGGTGTCAAACCTGAAATGACAAGAAAATAAAAACCGTATAATCTGAACTTGTTTATATTAGGCCAGTTTGTGTTATCATGTTCGCACCAAATTGCCACATCTATTACATGATTAGTAGGATATAATCTTTTCAAAAGTTATTGCAACCTGAAATAGAACATTAAAAAAAGATTAATTACTGCAATACAGGTTTGCTATTTTATACAAGTTTCCTCTTTTATACCTGGATTAACCAACTAACGAGTCCTAGATTTCATTCAGACATTATAAAGATGTACGCCTCCCACTAAAGAGGATTTAGTGCAAGAAGAGTAAAGAATCCTAGTGAGCCCAAAAATCTTTCAAAAGTCACCCCCTAATTAACTCCTTTCTCACAGACACCCAATGCCAAACTAACACCCAACGTTCCATGGATAGCTTATGAAACCCATAGAAACTCCATAAAATTTTCTTTGATCAACCAATTACGAATGATAACAACATAGTTTCAATGACTATAGTTTCTCTATGAATCTGCTTTTTTAATCACCCTCATCTTCTACTCATTCGATTTTCCACAACAGACGACATAAGTAACCAATATCCGAAAAAGAGATCGCCGATTCCAATAGCACTACGCTTCCAACTTTTATCCACTCCAACCAATTATGGGAAGGCCCAAAACACCCAACAGAGCAAAGAAATGATCCCAAGCAACATAAGACAATAATGGGGAAGCAATAATGAAGAAATTCAATAACTAAATCCTACCCCAACACAAATGACTAACACGGGATAGAGAAAAGGTGGTGTCTAAGGAGTTTCCAAACAAAAGAAGCACGAGGAATAAAGTTGACCAGGAAAATACAAAGAAAGAAAGAATGAGAAAAAAGGATGGATTGAAATACTAGCATATATCTAGCATCTAATTGGCTTACTCTGAGTCCATGTGGTTCAAGGACATCATTTTGACCACTTTTACCCATTAGGGAAGGTGGAGAGCCTTCGCTTCAAGATGATTCTTGATAAAGCAAAATGATTGGTGCCAAAACACAAGTTTAAGCATGTGCATAAGAAACCATCTTGGTAGCAACTCATTTAGTGAGTTTAACTTTTAGCTTCAACCTTGTTGAATCATCTCTTAGTTCGTTTTACGAGTTTAAGAAAACCACCTATCCTTGTGATGATGTAGTGAATGATGAACAATTTAGTGGTGTAATTTTGATGCTCTTTGGTGCAACCTTTTGTTTTAATGGTAAGGTTGGCGATCCTTAAACCCAACTCGTTTTACTAGATTAAAGAAAACGAAGGGTAAAGCTTCAATGGAAGCAAGAAATGAGGTAGCGCTTGACCCAACATCAGCCACTGGTAGTGGGTTTAAGGTGTTTGATGAAATGCTTGAACCAACAATCACTTAAAAAACATGCATCTCCTGCCTCCACAACAATAAAAGGTAACTTTTAAAATAGCCAATGCTAGTGACATAGAGCATGGATCATCATTACCTCTGTGTGTATCACGAATAAATACCATTACATTCTTGTCATTGTTTTTTTTTTTTTGGTAAGCAGTAGGTTAGAATCAGCTTGCTACTAAAGTGATTGATGGTGGGTGATTTTTTTGGAAAAGCAAGCAGGATTTACTTAATGAAAAACGAAAAAAACATCTTAGATAAAATTTCTCAAGAAATTTAATCACCCCTAAATGACACATCTTTTCTCAAAATGTAAGAGAGATGGAGTGACACCTCATTGCGGAACGAACACAAAAAATACATAAATGAAAATGAGGACTATATTGGTCCCTTCACTTTGACGCTCGATCACTATTATTGGGGAGTGGGTTGGGGGATTAGATCCTTCAAGCAGATGAACATTGCTTCATCTTTAGAAGGCATCTTTTTAAATGGGTAAAGGGGATTAGTTCGGTAGAGGCACTTGTAGTGATTGTTGATATTTGGGTGATCGTGTTCTTGGGCCTCAGTAAAGATTTTAAGTGGGTCTGTTTGGACTATGCTATGTATGAATGATCTTTTTTATTTCATAGGAGATGAAAACCCGATATTTTAAGGTTGATAATGTTAGAAGATGTCGGTATCTGATGGTCAAATACCTACGGTCGGTATATCTTTGAAAGCTCAGACAGAGAGAATAAATGGACTCCTTGAGGGCTACTTAAGTAAAGTACTTTGAAGGGAAGACTTGAAGATTTTGGGTGAAGGATGGACTACTCTTCACCAAGGGAGACAAACTCTTTGTTCCTAAGGGGACAACTTTAGGAAGGAACTACTCAAGGAGTGTCAACTATTCTGAGATTCCTCCAAATATTGCATTTCCCTTTTTCTAAGACTGGACTAAAGGTACGAAACTGATAGGCCACCTATCAGATTTACATATTCTAGAAGAAAGTATAAGTCAGATAGAAGGGAAACTAATTGATGTAATAAGCAACTTGCTATGTTTATTAGGAATGCAAGTTGCTAAGGTTGCTAGGAATGTGAGCCAACAATAAGGGGTGAGTACTCTATAAATAGGAACAAGGAAGTAGAAGGGAAAGGGGGTCTGACATAATTTTCTTTTTTTCTGATTCATAAAGCTATTGCTCAATAGGAGAGTCCAAGCCTCTCGAAAGCTTGTTTTGTAATTCCTTGTACAGAACACCAATTTTTCATCAATAAAACACATCTGAGTTCTTTTCTTTTCAGATCCTAACAAATCTGGTATCAGAGCAGTCCGATCCTTAGGAGTGATGGTTGGAAAAGTGCTGGAACAAGTGCTAATGCGAGAATTGATGCCATGGAAGAGGTTGTGGAAGCTAGGGCTGGGCAGGTCCGGGTAACCGGTCCGAAAATTAAAAATCGAAGCCCAGACCGATATTTGTAAGCCCAAAATTCTGAGGCCCGAGACCAGATCGAGTTGGGATGGTTAATCGAATTCCAGGCCGGTTTCGAGTCGGTCTCTGTCCAAAGCCCAAACCTTTTTTATGAAATCGGTTCAAAGCCTAAACTACTGCTATAGTCCAATAAATTTTGATCTGCAATGTTATGATCCCTCTGTCTAACATCTCATCAAACATCTCAAGCGAATCAGCTACTCTTCGATCTTGATAATAGCACCAAGCAATATTGTGTAAGTATCCGTATTAGGCGCACAATTCTTTCCTATCATATCCAAATAATATTTCATACACTCATCTAATTCTCCAACCTAAACAAAATTTGATATCACCACATTATAAACAACCACATCTGGCACACAACCTTTCTCCCTCATCTTCTCAAAAATCTCAATAGCATCCCCAACTCAATCAACTCTACCTAAATACTCAATTAAATAACTAAAACTCAAAGAATCCAGACTAAACCCATCAGCCACCATCGCCCCCAAACACCCTTCAACCTCATTCACTTTACCCACTTTTGCCCACCCACCAATAATAAAATTATACATCTCACAATCAAATGCTCTTCATCTATTTCAATAGCCTACAAAATGGGCCCCCATGTCAATCAGGAGATGTCCACAACATTACTTGCCAAACAAGGTAAAGCATGCCACATAGATTTCAGTTTGATAGAGAGAGAGCATATTCAAATAGCTTTGCTAGTATCTGGGCTGTCACCAAGAACCTGTCGAATCGTGATCTTCGAAGCACAACCAGCTGAGAACGACTTCAGTATGGCTTTGGCTTAACGCATGATGTAAGGCGAGCTGACCTTGTTCCTCTTCTTCAAGCTCTCTTTTCCAAATCCACGAGTTCTCATCAGCGAATCCAACGACAACGAAGATCTACTCACTCTAATCAGCGGCTGACTTCGCAAGCCACTCATTGTGCTCCTCTCGCTTGAGAGCGACGAAACATCTGTCGAGGAGGAGCACAGGGAGGACTGAAAGGAGTAGCCGAGGAGTAGGCAAATAGTTGAGAAGAAATTGGTTTTTATTCAGGCCTTAGAATTTGGGAAAGGAATAACTTCCTAATTTTTTGAGGGTTTTTATTCATACTCAGGCCGAGCCGATTACCCAACGAATTTCAGAAAGGGTAACCAAGGACCGGACCAGAAACATTGGGCCGGGCCGGATTTTAAGACCGAAAATTTAATAATAAATAAAAAACCGATCTAAACCGACCCGATCAGTCCGGTTGTCGGTTCGGTCTGAAATGCCCACCCCTAGTGGAAGTTGTTCAAGGGCAAGTGGGATTGTTGATGGGAGATTTTTCAAGAAATGATGACAAGGATGGAGCAGACGATGAAGATGCAAAAAGAAGCCCTAAAAACTACTTCTACTGCAGAGAAAGATCAATTACCTCCAACCAATGTCGAGGCACAGAGTCCGAATGGTGTGGTAGGTGGAGGATCTTCTTCGCAAGGGTACCAATTCGACAGAAAACACAGAAAATTAGAAATGCCAACCTTTGAAGGATCGAATCCAGATGGCTGGATCTTGAAGGTTGAATGATTATTCTCCTTGGCCCTTGCAAAGATACAACAATGAAGAAAAGATTGAGGCAGCAGTCATCTCTTTTGAAGCAGATGCGCTTCTCTGGTATCAATGGGAGAGTAAACGGCGACCAATTTTGTTTTGAGAAGAGCTCAAGGGGTTATTGCTGAAGCAGTTTCTAGCAACCCAAGGGTCGTTGTGTGAGCAATTTCTTGCTCTTAGGCAAGAAGGATCAGTGGCAGATTATCGCCGGAAGTTTGTCATGCATGCAACCTCATTAGAGACCCTCACTGAAGACGTTTATCTGAGCAAATTCATCAATGGATTGAAGCGCTCCATTCGGGCAGAAGTGAGGATGCTCGAACCGGGTCAATTGGGTCAGGCCATGGATTTGGCCCAACAGGTGGAAGAGATGCAGGCTCTAATGGGCTTGGTCAAAACGGGCTTGCAATCTTATAACAACCGGCCCATGGGAGGACAAAGGTTGTATGGCAATGGCCCATTAGGGCAACAATCGCTGGTTCCATCTAGAGACTTCGATAAGTCTCTAGCTAAAGATCATTCTCTCAACCACCACCCAGCAGTTTCCAGAGAGTTTGAGAGAAACTCATTTGCAAGAGGAGAAACCAGACGACTATCAAATGTCGGTTATCAAGCAAAACAGGAGAAGGGGTTGTGCTTTAGGTGCGACGAAAAGTTCTTGCCAGGCCATCGGTGTAAGAAGGAGGATGTCAGTGTTCTCATTGCTCAGGAGGAGGGGGAAATGGAAGAGGAAGAAGTTCAAGAGTGGGAGGAGCACAAGGAGTTGGAAGTGGCTGAGATAAGCCAGTGCGGAGATATCTTTAAGCTCAGTGATGGGTCTAACAAATCCAAAGACCATGAAGATCCAGGGAGAGATAGCAAGTCAACCGGTGGTGGTCTTGATTGACAGTGGAGCGACGCACAATTTTGTTTCTCAAAAGTTGGTGGAGCAAGTGGAATTACCAATCACTTCCACTGGAGTTTATGGGGTTACCATGGGATCAAGAGATTCAGTTCAATGAAGTGGGGTTTGTCTAGGAGTGCGATTGATGTTACAGGGGGTTGAAATTTTGGAAGATTTCCTTCCATTAGGGCTCGGTAGTTCTGACATCATCTTGGGAGTTCAGTGGTCGGAGACCTTGGGGACAACTTCTATAAATTGGAAGGAGCAAGTGATGCGTTTTTGTAGTGGGTCAGAAGCACTCATTCTCAAGGGAGATCCCTCTCTAGGGCAAAGTCTAGTTTCGCTAAAGACAAAGCTTCGCACAATTAAGCAAGAAGGACATGGAGCTTCGCACAATTAAGCAAGAAGGACATGGGTTTTTGGTGGAATTGGAAAGTATGTCAGCACTGTTGGAGGAGGTCTCTGAGATACCAGCGAAACTGTCTGAGGTATTGTGGAGATACCAAGCGGTGTTCCAGACACCATTCGGGCTACCTCCAAAACGAGGGTATGAGCACTCTATTGCCATGCATGAGGGATCGAGCCCAGTCAATATCCGACCTTATCGCTACCCTCAGTTCCAGAAGAATGAAATTGAGAAGCTGATAGCACAGATGTTGGATGCGGGAATCATTAGACATAGTGTAAGTCCTTTTTCAAGTCCGGTCTTACTAGTCAAGAAAAAGGATGGGGGCACGATTCTGTGTAGATTATCGTGTGCTAAATAAACAAACAGTTATGGATCGATTCCCAATTCCCGTCATTGACAAACTGTTAGACGAGCTTCATGGGGCAGTAATCTTCTCGAAATTGGATCTAAAATCGGGCTACTACCAGATTCAACTTCAAGAAGGGGATGAAGCAAAGACTGCTTTTCGTACAGTTGAGGGACATTACAAATTTTTAGTAATGCGCTGGCAACGTTTCAAGCATTGATGAACTCAGTATTCCGGCCATAATTGCGTAAGTTTGTGTTCATTTTCTTCGATGATATACTAGTGTATAGTCAAAGACTTGAAGCACATGTGAAACACTTGGAGACAATTTTGGGGTTACTACAGAGACATTGTTTGTATGCAAACAAAAAGAAATGCGAATTTGGGTGTTAGAAATTGAGCTACTTGGGGCATGTGAATTCAGTCAATGGGGTCTCCATGGATCAGTCAAAAATTCAGGCTATCCTAGATTGGCCACAACCCAAAAACATTACTGAGTTACGTGGGTTCTTGGGTCTCACCGAGTATTATCGAAAGTTTGTACGGGAATATAATCAGGTAGTTTGGCCTTTAATATCTCAATTAAAGAGATATGGGTTTGCATGGAATCAAGAGGCAGATAATGCGTTTCAAAGCTTGAAGCAAATAATGACTAAGGCTCCGGTGTTAATAATGCTCGATTTCTTTAAGGAATTCATAGTGGAAACGGATGCTTCAAGATATGCCGTGGGGGTTGTATTAATGCAAGAACAACGGCCAATAGTCTTCTTTAGTCAAGTTTTGGGGCAACGAGCCAGACTCAAACCCATCTACGAGAAGGAACTCATGGCCATTGTCTTGGCAGTGACAATGGCGTGCATATTTGTTAGGAAGGAAATTCATCATTCGTACTGATCAAAAGAGCTTGAGATTCTTAATGGAGCAGCGGGTAATTGGGTCAGAATATCAGAAATGGGTAAGCAAGTTACTTGGCTACCAATTTGAGATTCATTATAGAACGGGGTCATCCAACGCGACTGCAGATGCTCTATCTAGGATTCCTTCTTCTCCATCCTGTTCCCAGTTTAGTTTGCCCACTTGGCGTGATTGGAAGGCATTACAGTCAGAAATATTGGGTGACACTACTCTAGAACACTTGAAACAAACAGTATTGCAAGGCTCAGGCAAACCTGGCTACGTGATCATTCAGGACATGTTACACTATAAAAACAAGTTAGTTATACCTCGATCTTCTTCTCTCATCCCCATCCTCTTCAAGGAGTTCCATGACTCAGCGGTGGGGGGGCATTCTGGGAAGACAAAAACGTACCAGAGAATAGCTAAGGAGCTATATTGGGTTTGGATGAAGGCAGATATTCGAAAATGGGTCAGTGAATGTGAAATATGTCAACGCAACAAAACCATGACTACCTCCCCAACAAGTCTTCTTCAACCCATTCCCTTGCCCACTCAAGTCTAGGACGAAGTTACCATGGATTTTATTGAAGAGTTGCCGCGTTCAGAAATGTTTGATACCATTTTGGTCGTAGTGGATCGCCTTAGCAAGTATGCTCATTTTTCTGGGTTGAAACACCCATTCACAGCTGAAAGGGTGGCATATGTATTTTCTAAGGACATCATTCAACTTCATGGGACACCAAAATCATTGATATCAGATAGAGATATGGTATTCCTCAGTAAATTCTGGCAATAATTATTTCGAATGCAAGCCACTAAGTTGAAGCATAGCACGGCGTATCACCCTCAAACAAATGGTCAGTCGGAGGTACTAAATCGTTGCCTTGAAACTTATCTCAAATGTTTTACTTCTGAAAAACCCAGACAGTGGTATAAGTGGTTACCTTGGGCTGAATACTGGTACAACACTTCCATGCATTCGACTACGGGGTACACTCCATTTAAGGTTCTATATGGCAATGATCCACCACCAATACTCCGGTATACGACTGGCACCACTGTGGTATCATCAGTGGAGCAACTACTCTTGGATAGGGACAATGTTTTGGAGACTCTAAATGCATTTATTACGTGCACAACAACGTATGAAGCAACATGCTGATAGGACTAGACAAGATGAGTCATTTGAAGTGGGTGATAAAGTCTTTTTGAAGGTTTGGCCTTATCGCCAAAAGTCCTTGGTGCGTCGAGCTAATCAGAAATTATCAGCAAGATTTTATGGGCCTTGTGAAATTGTAGCAAAAGTGGGATCTGTTGCCTATTGATTGGAATTATCATCTCCCACACAGATCCATCCTGTGTTTCATGTGTCGCAGCTAAGGCGAGCTAAAGGGTTCTCATGTCAATTCCCTTCCTCCACAACTCAACAGTGAATATGAATTACTGGTCCAACCTGAATCAGTGCTGGATGTGCGTCACGCGATTAAGGGAGAGCAAGGTACAATGGAAGTTTTGATCAAATGGCAGGGTCTACCGGCTTATGAAGCAACTTAGGAGGACTTTCATTTGTTACAACAACAGTTTCCTTCCACCTTGAGGACAAGGTGCGTCTTTGGGGCGGGGGTATTGATAGGCCTCCTATCATATTTACATATTCCAGAAGAAAGTATAAGTCAAATAGAAGAAAAACTACTTGATGTAATAAGCAACTTGCTATGTTGTTAGGAATGCAAGTTGCTAAGGTTGCTAGGAATGTGAGTTGGCAATAAGGGGTGAGTACTCTATAAATAGGAACAGGGAGTAGAAGGGAAAGGGGGTCTGACATAATTTTCTTTTTTTCTGATTCATATAGCTATTGCTCAATAGGAGAGTCCAAGCCTCTCGAAAGCTTGTTTTGTAATTCCTTGTAAAGAACACCAATTTTTCATCAATAAAACACATCTGAGTTCTTCTTTTCTTTTCAGATCCTAAAGAAACCTTTTGCATCTTTTTTGTTGTTTTTCTTTTTGCTAAGAAGCCCGCGTAGGTTGTACGCCAGCCATACGTAGCTTGAACTGTGATGGCCACAATGCTTCTGCAACTGCGAACAAATCTAAACCTCGACAACCTAAAAAAAACATGAATTCATCCCCTTGGCTGGTCTAGCAGCATCTCTCGTGCCATTCGTCAGATTCCATTTCCCTTTACGCATTGTTATCAGGGGAAAGATTGTGGACAGTATTTGGCATATTTTGACATACTGATGTGACTGCTTTAGCTCCGAAAAGTGTGTTTTGCAGCAAGTTTCAAGGACAATTCCTTCCCGCAGTTCACCAGTGATTGGTTGCTTATGTTCACCTACCTACTTCTTTGGGTTCAAGCTTCGAGGACTAGCTTCTTCAACCCGGAGAAGATGTGCAACTATAAACAGTGAGATTTGTCTTCTATAACCCTTCTGTGCTATTACAGAAAATCGCCTTTTCTTTGCTAGAAATACCATACAAAAAGGAGACGAAAGAACAAACAGTAAAAACTGGATGAATATGCTTACAGTTATATAGTTGTCTTTTTTAAAGTCTTGGCAAACTCCTAATAAGAGTGAGTCCAGCTTTTGAAGTGTTTTTCCAAGCCAAACCTGCAAATTGCATAAATAGGGCTAATGTTTCAGGTAAAACGAGCAGCAAATATTTCAACCATTATGATGAGAGGAAAAAGAACAAAAGATACTGGAAAGGATTATGATCAAATCCCCTATGTTAATTATAAATAAAAAATAAAATAAATAAATAAAAACTGGTAACGAAAAGTTGATTCTATAAAACATATAACCAATCGCAATAGAAGAAAGGATATTTGCAGTAACATATGGTTTTACCAAGTGGATTCCTAATAGTCCCATTAATCAAGTGGAATAATAATAAGTATCCAGTTCATGAAATTTCACCTCTATGCCACGGCCCATTTCTTGTATTGCTGAAAGCTCTGAGAAAGTTTCTAATACCTGCAGATACTCCGATAGAACTTGAAATGCCTGGGAAAAGGGTGATTGAAGAAAACAAAGCAAACAAAACAGCTCTTAGACTGGTAAATACGGAAACACGTCATGGGTCTAAAATTTTGGCCAAAACAGAATGGCAAGAGTCAAGAGACAGCGTCAGATAGCTCACCTTGAAAAAATTTCCTTCTTCCACAAGGGTTTCAAGCGAAACTTGCATGTCCACTGCATGACGAAGTTCTGTTAGAATTGGAAGCATGTCCTGCAAGTTTCAACATCCAATCAAGCTACAATTTCTCACAAATTTTGCTAACAAAACTTGTCACTCCTTTCAAATAATTATGACAATTGCCTGTGATTTTATCTGGCCATTCATTTCTCACACATGAATGGTTGACATGGACTAGAGTAAAAAAAGGAAATGTGTAAACATAATGTGACCTTATATTATATCAAAAGAAGAAATTACAAATCAGTCGTCAAAAAACTCAATTGCCGCAACGGTACAACGAATTGCTCAAAAGACACTACTCAATAATCTAGCAAAGTCTAGCCTCAAGTACAGTCACCATAACCTCCATCATTCCTTCCATCAAAACCCCTGCCTTGAAATACTATTTGATTTCTTTCAAACCTAATGATCCAGTAACTAGTATAGGGAATCAGCTTTCACCCACCCCTTCCAACAATCCCACACAACTCCAACTTTGAATACCTCAACCACACTTTCAAGGATGACACAAGACAATCACACCATTACAAACAATTCATTCCTAGAGGCTTATTCCTAACATTTAGACAATTAAAGGGCAGTGCCTCGCAGCTCCAAGTAAATGGCATGTCTTGCTTAGCACATCGCGTCATCAATTTTACATTTTACCATATAAAATCAAACAGGGTTTGATCCACTCCAGAATAATATTAAAGTTCCCTCCAGTTGTCCATAGGCCTTTCCCCACGCATGACAATTTCCGTATAAGTTTACGGTGTAGTTGTATTATTGGTACTCACGGATGTATGTTGTTGTCTCACTTCTCTACACCCGCTTCTAGGGTGGGCATCCCTTCCCACGATCCCGTTCCCGTCCCGATCCCGATTTTTCCGGGTCTTAATGGGATTGAATAATTTCATCTCGATCCTGTCCCGTCCTGATCTAGAATGGGATGGGATGGGATGAAGATTTTTAATCCCGCCAATCCCGTCCTGTCCCGAACTAATTTTTCAATATTTATTATTAATATTTATTTATTTTAGGATTGCAATATTTGGATGCACATACAAATTTTCTGATGCATATAACATTTTAGCATCTAAAATTCTCAATGTCGTTAGGCTATCGACTCATATTTGAAGACCAATTTGTTTAATTGTATTTAACTAGAGTACATTCGATTTCATTGAAAACTTTGGATACTCAACCTATAATACAATTTAATGGGTTCCTAGTATCATCTCATTTGCAAGGATAGATATGCATGAAAATTAAACTTTGTGAGAAATTCCAATGACAGTTTCATGTGCTTATTATGGCATAGGTTACATTATGTTTAGTTGATTGCATTTTGGTTTATTATTTCATTTTCAGCATGGTTATGTGTGAACATGCAATTTGCTGAAGATCTATTTTAGTTATTGAAATTGCATGGTCAATTTGAAACACGTTGATCCCGTCTCGTCCCGTCCCGAACCCGTTTGAGATGGGACGAGGTCGGGATGAGGTTTATCTCATCTCGTCCCGTCCCGATCCCGTATGAACGGGATGGGATAAGGATGGGTCTATCTCGTCCCATGCCCACCCCTACCCGCTTCCGCTTGATATATAAATAGATTCGCCTTGTACAAGTTCGAGCTTTTGTCAATTTATCAAAATTTAAATTTAAAGGCTTTTTATAGTCCCTTCTTGTAGACATCTGCACCACCACTTTAAAATACAATTGTCTATGTATCCTAAAGTTCGAAAGGTTGGAAGAAACCACTAAGTCAATTCCAATTCAAGCCTGGTTCGGCAACCAACAATAAGAAAAACATGCTTGTATTCATGAGGCCTGGAGAATAAAAAATTTTACAAATAAAGATACTGACTTGAGCTGAAGCAGAATGAGGAGCATATATTAGTCAAGTAAAAGACTTTGATGTTAGGCACAGTGACTAGAGAGAGCATAAGAAGCCAGATACATCATCATGTTGACAAAGTAGAAGCCACACAAATAATCAAAGTAACAAGAGAAAGGACAGCAAAACCCATGAAGAAAAGGGTTGGTATGCCAGTATCCCCAACCACGTCTAGTACGTGTTTACCATTAGAAAGGAATGTACATACCAAAAGAGATTGTTTCCTTTTTGCATTTGAAGTCACAACAAGATCTCGGGACACTTCATTCATTGATGAGGTTAGGTGTCGTCGTCCATTCTGCAAATTAACAGATGATGCTCCATAAAGACAAACACTAAACCGAGGAGAAATGGAAACCATATATAGAAAGCAAGCATTATCTTCTTTTCATTTATAACCAATGAAGAAGCCTATGGTTGAATCTTCAAGCAAATGCTGCCTATATTAGGAGAAAAATCAGTACTCAAGAAAGTCATTGAAATCTAATGCTAAGCTTACCATGCAAATGACATTTGCTACCTTCAAGTCCAGCTCCAATTCTCTCACCAGGTGTATCCCCTTCACTGACCAAATATAAGTATCAAACATCTCACTTAAAGATTATAAAGTTAGAAACTTTAATTTTTTAATGAAGGTGTTAGAATATCATAGAATAAAATAATCTTCAAAATAAAAGCCAACAAAAACTTAGTTCAAAATTTTGTAAAGACCATAATACTCCCTAAAACATCATTAATTATGATATATAACGTGAGCCCTGGTAGTAGGCACCTAACTCATATTTCTATATACATTTCTATAACTCAAACATGAAAACTTGGAACATAACATGGGGAGAAAGAATCCAAACAAACACTAAATTCCTCCAGCCAAAAATAAAAATATGAAATGCTATATCTTTGACAAACCCATGTATAACCCCAATTCCACAACGAGGCTTAATTTATTTGAAAAGTTGCATGTATGTTCTCTGTTTACTGTAATAGAATCAGATCCCACTCCTATATCAGCCAACATATTGCTAGAGGAGCAATAGACCACAGCCATTCCCAATGCTTGATAGATTGCTACACTCCCATGCAATAAGCCACTCAGAGAGGCCACCTTCTGACGCCCAACCTCAATAGAAATAGAGACCAAATCACCTTGAAGAAGGAGCAAGTGACAAAAATACGCATATACTTTCATCCTCCTCATTGTAGATAGTTTCAGTGTTTCACGAGGAGGCAACACCGCACCTCCTTTCCTCAAACTATCCATAGTTAATATTCAACCTTGGGTAGCCAAATAGCCATCAACAAGAAAATCCTTATCTAGGGAAAACTTTCGGCTGCTAGATGATTTTGTTCAGGACGGTATCCCACTGTATAGGAGCAATTGACTGAGCCAATATGATGTGATTATAGAAAGCCTTCATAGAGAAGATCTTTCACTTCATCCACCCCCACCCATCATTATTGTTATCAAACACGATATACTGTAACAAAACCTTAATATTTTTGTAATTTGCTGCAGCTCCCAGAAAGAGGAGTCCTGCAAAGATGCAAATCCCATTAACACCACCAACCTGACTACCAAAATAAGCCACTAATCCATGCTTTTTGTTGCATAGCTCAAACAGTCACCAAAATTCATATTTAACAACATTATGACCCATCTATTTTGCCAGAATTTAATCACGTCCTTCTTCCTAGACGTTAGAACTAATTCAACATGATACACAAAATCATCCTTGTGGTTGGAAATGGATCTCCATGTACCTATACAGTAAGAGAAACTCGGATGCTTAGGAAGCCAATAAAACTTCTTTCCACAATCCTTCATTCAAAATGGTTTGAAACAATCGGGGCTTAGATGTAATTTTGTCAAGTGCTAGATTTTCCCAGGTCAACTGTGGCAGATTGACCATTTTGCGAACATTCTTGAGGATTAAAAAGCGGCTGTTGTCATGCAAATCTTGGGTTCTATACCTAGGAGCTAAATTCAAAAACAAATATGCATGGGATGAGATGCTTGAGAGGGTGGAAAGAAAATTGGCCACATGTAAATGCAACTTTTTATTGAAAGGACGAAAATTCATAAATTTCCAAACTTTCCGGGTTGCCAACATATATATGAGCCTTAATGTGATCTTTGGTTCCATCTCTGACAAAATCATGAGTGCAATGCAAAATTTCATGTGAGATTCAACACAATCTAATCTCTTGGAATAAAGTGTGAAAGCTAATTGAGAATGGAGGTCTAGTGTGAGAAGAATTAAGGAGATCAATATTGCCTTATTGGGTAAGTGGATGTGGAGATTTGGCTATGAAGCTCATGATATTTTGGCATCAAATTGTGATTACAAAGTATGAAGCTCGTGATTTTGGCGTCAAACTGTGGCTAGAGAAACTGAGTTTAAATGGTTCACTTATGACCTATGTTGCCGGGGCTCTGTTGCAGCTCTGCCAAAGCTCTAAAGGCTTCATTTTTTACTCATAGTGCCTCTTCGTAGCGCCTCAAAGCCATACATTAGTCAAGGTGATAGCTACCACACT
This sequence comes from Berberis thunbergii, assembly GCA_003290165.1. NCBI lineage: Eukaryota > Viridiplantae > Streptophyta > Magnoliopsida > Ranunculales > Berberidaceae > Berberis > Berberis thunbergii. The sequence continues at coordinate 415,682 of QNQO01000402.1, read as the reverse complement.
AAAAAATTTATTACCCTCTCAAAAAAAGGCTCCATTGCTACGCTCGCCCTGTGACAACATAGCTTACAGTTGTGCGCTGTTGAGAACTGTCAGAAGTGTAAAAGATCAATTTTTCGAAAATGTTACATATAAAGTGGGAAATGGATAGAATAGAACTCGCTTCTGGGAACATATATAGAGTGGGGCGAGATCCCTAAAGCACCAAGACCCACTGATCACAGAGAGTGAAACAGGTTTGATGAGTAACTTTATTGTGTAGCATGAACGTTAGTCGATAAGAGAAGTCCGAAAGTGGGAGTTGAACTTATGATTATCCAGTCCAAGCTTCCCCAAGGAGAAGACAATAAATGGGGGTGACGGAGTTGCAGTATGCGGAAGAAGAGAGATGGTTCCTCCGCTAAATCATTTTGTCATAATCATTTTGTTACATTATGTTTCATAGTATTATTTATGATTTTATGTTCATATGAGTTACAAAAAAAATATTAAAAAATTAAGTTTGACCGTGTCGCCGAGTCCTATTTTTTTGAAAATTGCCGAGTCGCCGTGTCGTATCCGTATCCAAGTCCGTGTCCGTGCATCCTTGGTGGAAACATTAGGAATATAGGGCAGCTAGATTAAAAATTGTGGATCAGAGGTCTCGCCTCTACACATCTGCTTTTTATGGTGTACGGTGCAAGGAAGACACTAGCCAGCAATGACTATAAAGGGAGGTATAAAAGTAAGTGGCTCTCATGTGATGTGTGAACTTCATAATGAAACAGTCAATCACCTGTTTCGCACTTGCGATACCGTGAAGAGACTTCCAGTTTGAGGAGCTTTTTTAGATGAATTTAAGGTGCTTAAAAGACATGGATCTATTAACAAATGGATGAAAGGAATGGACAGCATGCCTTATCGGACCACCTACTTACTAAACATATTTTTCTGCTAATATTATGTCTTTCGAACTTCGGTTGCGAATTCATTATGGTCACCACACAGCTATATGGTGAAGATTTTGCCTTAGAGAACCACCTTTACACTTCTAAGCCATGTTTTTCTGCTACAAGTGTTCTTCACAATGCATTTTCTTCTTGCCTGAATTTCCATAGCTATTTTGCAAATAACGCCTGGTTGAACCTTTTAGTCTCCTCATACCCAGTCCCCCCCCCCTTTTTTCTCTTTGGGCTTGCAGATCAAGCCCCCATCGAATTACAATGTACTTCTTTGATGCTGATGATGTTCCCCATAAGAAATCTTGAAAGTCCATGCCATTTGCAATAGATATAGGAATTGTGGTTGACGACATTAGGAAGACTAACAGAGTTGAGAGGGTATTTGCCCTGCTTTCGACATCTAATAAATAAAATGTTTTTTTTGGTTAAAAATGAAAGGAAGATAACAAAAAATGAAAGGAAGATAACAAGTTAAAAAACAAAAGAAAAAGGAACCCTCGTCCAACAGAGCATGTTTATATCATTGAAGAAGAAGCCTATACAAGAAACCCATAGCAAAATTATATGTCGATATAGCAAACATGGGACAATAAAAAGCATGAAGATTCATTTGCAAAACGGAAAATTACCCATCTCTTCATGGTGCTCCATTACATGACGTGAAAGACGTTCACCTATCCTATCCAGCTGGGCTAATCTAAGAGCAGCCTGTAAAATACCACAGTCCCACAGTGAAACATGCTATCAAACAAGAAATTAAATGGCACAGTTAGAATAGGGTATAACAATACTTAAGGACATAATTCTGAAAAATGTTTGGCAGAAGAAAAGGCCCATGGAAATCGGACAAGTCCAGCGTAAACTACATGACAGAAGTCTGCAATAACGATTTGTCCGAGTAACAGGGTTATTAATAAGTTTCTTTTTGAAGTTGCAATAAGAGAAACACAAATAAGTGGAAACTGTACACTTATTGCCCATGTTTTTTAGTGTGCCGAGTAAGTGTTGTGTTCAATAGCTAATACAAAGTAAACAATCACAGAGCTGGGGAAGGAATCTGTTTTTAATCTCCTGGGAGTATCACCTTTTTTTCAAAATAGGTGCGTTCATTTTCTTCAGAAGGGATGTGCTCCAGAACATGTTTAACCGGATCAAAGTCCTGCAGAAGAGACAATAAAATAATGAGGCTAAAAGCTTCACTAGGAGTTTCAACTTCACCATTACATAGAACATTTCAAATGTATTCTGAAACACACACACACACACACACACACACACAAAAAAGGCCTTTACTGCTACTTCTTAAGTTCGGATCATTTTCAAGGAGCATGTTCATCTTGGGGGTTCAAATGTATCCATCAATAAAATTTGTTGGACTTTTTTTTGTTTTTGTTTGCGGGTTTTTGAAGCAAAGGTTCAAGTTTCATTCATGGATAAAGAATATGCAAATATAATACACTAAAGGTCTATCAAGGTCTAGGGGTGGAGAGTTTTGAAAGTTAATTTTCTTTGAAAACACACACCAAAGGTTTATCAAGTTTGTGTAGTTTGACCCTAAAGGAGGGTATATGAAGGTTTAAAATGTGTAAAAGGTGACCTCCAATAATAATAATAATAATAATAATAATTATTATTATTATTATTATTATTATTATTATTATTATTATTATTATTATTAATAATAATAATAATAATATAAATATAAATATAAATATAAATATAAATATAAATATAAATATAAATAAATAAAATAGTTACCATCCTGATGGTACTATATGCCATGTGTATCGACCGATATGTATCTTATGATACATCATTACAGAGTCGTACTGCGTAGACCTTCTAGATACTATATGCTTGTTGTTGGCTTATAAATACACTACATAACACATGTACCGAGAAATACAAATGACTATGGTTGTGATATTAATTGAAGCGCATTGGGTGCTGGTGGTGATGGGGCCGACCAATCTCAACTACCTTTAATTTTGGAAAGTTGTATGTAAAGAAGAAAATGTGACAACACACAAGGAAACTCTAAGAAAATCTAAAATGAGGATGAGTTAGACGAATGTGGTGGGTGTGGAATAATTTTGGGGAGAATGGGGGGTCAATTATGCACATGGCAGCAGATGAGGGTGGAGATGATCAATTAGAAGTCTTAGGATCTCGCATGATGATCAATTCTCAGTAGATAAGGGTCAGAAAGTATGTCGAGGCCCAAGCATATCTCAAGGTTGGTTGATCGGTCAGGATTGACACTTGAGAAGACAAAGCATGTCTGATGTGAAAATGAATGTGATTGTGCAGCACCTTGAGGCTAATTTTGGGGGCGATGTAGCCAACAGTTAAATTCAATGAGGCATCAGACTGTATCGAACTTGGGCCCTGGGAACAAATGTCATATGGGCTTGGTTGACGAAAAGGTGTTTTGTTTCAAATTCAATGAGAAAAGCCATGGAACATTCCAATTCCAAATCCTAGCAAAACAAATATGGGCCTCTAAATTTTAGGGTCATGGGCGACAATCATATTTATATATAAATTAAGGGTGTGACCTTAACTTCTTTAAACACATCAAATAGGCTGAAGTGTCAATCCACTAATTATTCTTCTTCTACCTTTATAAAGAAGGCCTTTTGGATTGAATTCCAAGCACTTGGAGGACGCCAACATAATTGGGAGGTGATGATAAGGGTCACACTCGAAGAAAATAGTCTTTAGTTGATAAGGGGGTGGATGCCGGATGGAGATGAACATTCAAGGGGAATGCGTGGGTAATGGAGGTGTGTGGGCAATGAATTTGAAACTTTGATGGGTTTTATCGAGGACAATGAGAAAGATTGCAATGTTTTGACATGATGAGAAGGAAAGGAAGTGATCGAAGGGTAAAATGCTCCAGCTGATGGTGGTCCTAATGACGATGCTTTTTGTTGAATTTGAGCATTGAAACAGGGCAGGGATGTTGGAGATTGATAAGAGGAGATAATGGTTTGCCATTGCTAGTTTGGAAGAACATTGTTCTTAATGAAGATTGACTTTTTCGCTTGAAATGTAAGAGCCTTCAATGCTACGTATTGAAGGATATGTCTGGGGGATTGATAAACGCGTGTTGGGAAATGGACAAGTGGTGGAGGCATTCTCTGCTATTGGAATGTTAGGGGATGCTATCCCTTTGGAATCTGATTGATGAAGGTGGAGGATGATCTGATGGGTACATACTATATTCTCATCATGCTCTTTTTGACTGGTGTCGTGATCTCTTAGTGACCTGTCCGGATGGGTCTTCAAGGGGTGTAAAACCGATCCAAAACTCGGGAAAGGAGGAGTTTTGGGATGAGATATGTGAGATGAAAGGGCTTTTGGGATTTCTGGGTGATTGATGAAGAATTTAATTGTCATCTAATTATAGAACTAATACAAATAATAGGGTGATTATCAAAAGTATGATGGATTTGCGTATATTGTTGAATCTTCTAGCTATGCGGATAAACGGGTACCGGATTAGGTATACATTGTTTAATAACAAAGTCAGGTTGTGGTTCAGTGGAGTTGGACAGATTTCGTGGCCATGAGCGGATGGATCACTTGTGTTGTGGATCTGGCCACTCTCCCAGATGTGGCTTTCAGTCACTTGCCAATGTTTGGGTAACAAGGCTAGAAGATGTTAGAAGGAATTCCTTTTCATATCTATATTTTTTGTTGGGTTAGCTTGTCTCTCCTTAATGTATTATAGGCCCTTTTTGTCATTCCAGTGATTTTCTGACTCTCTGGTTCTCTTACTTTTGCATTTCTTGTTTCCTTTTTCAGCTAATTCCGAGGTTTTTACTGATTTTAAAAAAGGCTAGAAGTTTAAAAGAATATTGTTCAAATTTGAGATGGCTTGGTTTGAAGATGGTTACTTGATTAAGTTGATGGAGTAATGATGGCGTGGATCATTTTGTATGAATTCTATGAGTTGTGGTTCTAGTTGAATTATCTCGAAGGGAAGCTCAATGGCTGGAGATGTAATTACAAGAAAGAAGGGTAATGGCTCTCATGGAAGAAGTGTGGCCATTGGTGAGCAAGAGGAGAAGGATTTCTTTATTGTGATCTAGCTCATGTTCTAGTTAAAAGTGAAGCATCTTGAGGAAGAAGAAAATATGTCATGTTACAACAAGGATGGTAGGGTGAAGGGGATATAACAACAGATAATTACATGCACGTGCTTCTCTTAGGTGCTCTGTATATCAACATTGATGGGTGGCCAGGGTGAGTGGAGGTGGATGGGGATATAACAGAGCAACACATTGTTGAACCTTTGATCTATTTATGACCGAGAAGAGTAGTTGAAACCTTCTTTGGGATGTGTAGAGTTTGACTGCATTTTAGGAGAACTTAATGAGTTGGTGGAAAGGGATATTGAAAAAAACAAAAGAGATTATGAAGGCTTTACCCTCATGCTATGGCGATGAGGCCCTAGGCTTGGATAATTTTCAGATAGATGTTTAACAAAAATACGTAGTATGTGGAGAGTGCGGAGTTCCAAAGTTCATTCGTTTCGATTGGAGACTTAGTGCTTAATCCCAAGACAAGGAAAGAGTTTGTGAACTCAAAGATTTTAAACCCATTAGCCTAGTTGCTAATGTTTATGCCAAGGCCTTGACAAGGAGGTTGAAGAAATGTATGTTAGGGATAGCGGTGGATTTTTGTATTGCGTTATGGGAAGATAAATAATGCCGTGATGCAATTTTGAGGTTTATCTCCAAAATAATGGAAGTTGATTGGAGATTGATTATGTGATTGTATATGATCATAGACTCAAAATTCTTATTATATTGTTCGGAAAGACACTACTATCACCATATTTTTGTGACACATGTACTACTTTTTTCTCTCTCCTATAATGCAATTAAAATCCGGCTTTTGGGGTGAGAGAGCCTGCTTAGGTAGGGATACCATGTTGCGAACAAAAATCAAGAGTATTTGACGGGGCCTCATAGAAACAAGAAGAAAACTCTAGCTTTTGAAGAGATGCATTGGCCTCTCACTTTGGTGGGATTTATAAGATGTGTTACTAGTTGTTAAGGCATTTGCAGACTACTAAAATACTACTTATTTAATACTACTTATTTTAGTAGCACGAGTGCTTCTAAATGCTTTTGGTTGCCAAACACCCCTAAGTCTTATTTATGTATTTTATATGCTTAAATTTGCACTATATTCTAATTTATACATACATGTAACTATTTAAACACTAAATTTAGTATATCGTATATCATAAATTAAGAAAATTTGACGCCATACCTTCGGACACCCAAAACGATGCACTTTTCAATAACTATATGTACAAACACATGACACATATGAACAAAATTCATCCATCTTCCATATTCACACCCAACTAAGGAAATCACAATCATTCCTTTCTACCGCACCTACTCCAATCCAACTCAAGAATTAAGCTACATTTCCACTAAACCACCCCTGACCGTCACATCGGACCAGCCCTCGCCGTATCAGTATAGCTTCATTTCTTTGAACCTTTAAATTGAGATTATTGCCACTTCTAGAGCTTGGGGTTGCTTCCCACCACTGAGATCAGAAGCCTTTTTTTTCTCTTAATCTATGGAATGGAGCCACTCATCTTCCTCCAACCAGCAACCTTTCTACCAAATGGAATACAAAGGACTTAGATACTTCATATTGAATAAATAACGTGACAAATTTGCCCCAAGGTTAACTCTCTTCTCAAGTAATATCCACATCTACCTCCACAAGTTATTGTTAACCTCATAAAGGCACCATGCAGCCTCATCTTCTAGAATCACCTCCACACTAGCTTTCCCACTATATTCAGAGATTAAATGGGAGTTTGACTTCCTACTCTTGTTGCTTTTGATATCATGTTCTTTTCACCTTCTCTTTTTCTTGGGCAGTAAAAAGAAATATTATTGTTACATGAATTTCAGGAAACTCCCCAAAAGAAAAAAGAAAAAAAATTTAAAAAATAATTTTGAAACTTATTTTTTTATCTATTAATATGATAATTTACTGTAACTAGTCATTGAAAATTTCCATTGCATGTGAACATCTCAGAAATTATTCAACAACAAATGTAATTGTATAGCTGATGTAATCCGATCTTGTAATAAGTCAGTAGTGGGAGATGGTTACGCACATAGTTATCAACATCCTACAATAAATATCGTATGGTACATACATCTTACTCAGGAATAAACCAATAAGACATTCTACTGATTCATTAGTTGGTCTTGCACCCAAAATCACTGCAAACCGAACAAATGCAGCAATAAATGGCTAGCATTTGTCACTTAACAGCAATTTTCAAGTCCGCTAAGCAGGATACAAAGTTAGTAACTGGTACCTCTTCGTAGAATTCTTCCTCTAGCTCCTCAACTGCTTGACCACGCGGTAAGTTTCCATATAGTGAAACCAATTCTTCAGAACCTGATGGAAGAGAAAGCCTTCGATGTGGAGGAAGTCCAGCTAGAGCTCGTGCAACCGCTGCTGCTGCGGCAGCACGAGCTGGCACCTTCACAAACCAAACCAAATGGGATCACTACTTCTGCTCAATTCAATTACTCAAATTAAACCCTAAAAACCAATCAAATGAATCAAATTCAATAATGCCCTGTCGAGTAGACAGTGGAACAATTGAAATGGAGCAAAAAGAGTGAATTTTTATACCTCGGGACGATCGGAAGTGGTGGGAGGAATCAATCCCAAGGATCTAGCAGATCGAAATGAACTGAGGATCTTCTCGCCAACTTTGGAGAAATCCATTCCGCCTCCTTGAAGAAGCAACAATGAGAGGTAAAACAAAGCCCTAGGTGGACCTTCAAAGCCCTCGATCAAAGACGAATCCGGTTGCTGCTGCATTTCAACTCAATAAACTGAGGAGAAGGAGAGCATCAATCGAGAGCTCCTCCATTTGAGAGTTTGAATCGAAATTCAACAAGGACGTCAGTCGAATTCGAATTCGAATTCGAGTGAGATCTAAAATGGTGGGTTTTGTTTGGTGACTTGGTGAGAGACTGAGTTGGTATTGTGTGACTACAGTAGTCGTCGTGTACTCGGGACGGGGAATGTGAAGGAGAGACGATCTGATAATGGTTATGGTTAGTCAGACACTCTTTGCAATTCTAAAGGTATGCCATGTGATAGATCACATGTTAGCATTGTATTGTTGGCAGCAATGGAGTACCAGCTCAGCGATACGTCTATGGCGGATGTAATCACAGGTTCAGTGTTTAAATCTTGCCCTCAACATCTAACCTGGGAGGGATTAAAAAAAAAAAATTGTCTTGTTTGCGATGCGTCGGTGCCTCAATGTGCTTCGAGCATCTAATTGGATCAAGCAGAGACGTGGGAAAGTTATTTTGGTTTGATTGTGTGGTTTATATGTCACAAAATTACTTTGATGTGAGAAAGTTATTATACCAAACAAGTTTGAACCAACTTAAAGCATAGACAACCCTAGCTCATGACATTAGCTATGTCGTTAATATTTATGGTTATGTTACAATTTTTGACATTTACATTAATGCTAAAAATATAATCATGACAATCCAAAATTCAACAAATACTCAGCCAACCAACACAACTCTTGGGACATGTGGGTGGTTATTTGCCACAATTATGGACCAAGTTGAGTAAAAGAACTTAATCCCCCACTCTCGGTAGCTTACACTCTTATACAGAGATATTTTGTTCAATCTCATGTATTATTAGTAGCCCAACCAGTAAAAATTAATATAAATAAGCATCGCCTCTCGAAAGATGAGTGACATCTATGATGAATGCAGAGTATTTGGTTTTAACTATCTGCAAAACCCCTTTCCTTTTCTCTTGTGTGGATCATCACTTGTAGACTATAAAACATTTGTTTGAATATCTTATAACATGTTGCACACCCTCATTGAGCCTTAGAGAATGGAGGAAGGTAACATCTTCAATAAAAAAAACCAAATTTTAGCTAAGCAATATCTAAACAAAGGTAGTTTTTCTAACAAATTTGTGGGTTGTGTTTGTCGACTATAATTTTTTAGCACAAACACTAACAAATCTTACGAGGCTTTTGTGGATAGGCTCTTAAAATACCTATATGTATCAACATCATTACCAACTTCCGTGGCACACAATACAAGTAGGTTGAATGGATTTTAGTTCAAGAACTAGTCGCGAGTGCTCGCTGCGTGGGCATATAATTAATTTTTACGCTATTTCTTTTTATGATTTATTACATGTGAAATTTATCTATCCTTCAGGGATTTCAATCGAGCAATTTGTCGATTGACACTGAAATAGTGCTAATATTTAATTTTTAACGTTAGAAAATTACTACCTCAATAGAGATCTTAACAAGTTATATTATTTTCTAAAATCCTTACTAAGCAGGCAATGCACATCTCACATGCCATTCACTCGAGCTACGATTGTTTTTTCTTAGGTAATAATATAACTTAAGGACTTGAATATGTGTAGATGCGCACTACAATTGAATTTTTGTTCAACGCAATATGTAATTGCAAAAAGTATGTTATGTTTACTATAAATTTTATTTGAGGATGTTGTATATTTTTTAATAATTGGGTTATGAATATTGAACGATTATGCATAATGTCCTTTTTATAGTTTATAGATACTTGTGGTCTTAAAATAAATTGTATTCAGGGCTTGAGTCTAATTTATCAATATTTTAGAGGGTTTGATTTCGATTGTAAAAAGTATGAAACGTGGAGGGCAAATGGAAAAGCCTAAGATCAGGTTTAAGACCGTCACTGTCCATCCAAAGCTTTGTGAGTTAGAATATCATTGAACCTTCACAAAGATTAAAAAAAAAAATCAATTTAAATTCCAGTACTATTAAATGTAATTGAGAACATGGATACAAAAATTCCCAAACTTATTTATCTGGACTATTTAATGCAAAAATGTGTGGATGAACAGTGTGTCTTCAACCTGATTTCTAATTGCCCCTGCTGAATAACATCACCATTTCTGTTGAAGGACATCACCACCTGCTGAAGAGAAAAAAAAACAAACAAACAAAGAAGAATATGGGAAGTCGTGGGATGAGAGGTGGCGATGGTGATTTATGGAGAAGAATAATAAGAAGAGGGGAGGATGCGAAGGAGGAGGTGGCAGTGGCATGGTGGTGGTGATTGAAGAATAAGAGGAAGGGAGGAGGATAGGTGGTGGTGGTGATTGAAAAATAAAAAGAAGAAGAAGACGTGGCGGCGGTGGCGAAGGGGAGGAGGAAGAGGAGAGGTGGCGGTGGTGATTGATGGAGAAGAAATTGAGAGAGGATAAAAGGGGTTATGGTTTTTTTTAATATAGTGGTGGTGTCATTCAGCAAATAAAACAAATATGGGTGGTAGTGTCCTTTAGTAGAATTGATGATGTTATTTAGCTGGACTTTCTAATTTGGCCTCCAAATTTTAGAATATTTACAATTAAAATAAGAACCATATTAATTACATCTAAACCCTCAACATATATTATTTAAAGACCTCCAACTATTTATAAATTATAAGTGCCCATGAATAGCATGTGTAACACACAAAATTAATTTCAAAATAATTTTGTTAGCGCATGATAAAAAGAAAAGAAAAACACACCTGACGCGTGCTCAAATAGGTGATGCAAAATTTTAATTCACAATTAAGTATCATATCGAGGATAATATATATAAATGTGGATGTTTGCATGCGTAGCGTGCGTTGAGTACTAGAAGTAGTAACCTTACCAACTCTATAACAGTTTCAAATTTTACTGGAAAGGGAAAATGGTGCTACCCCGCACCACCCAACTTGGATCTCATGGTAATTCCCACTCTCACAATTATACTGTATGATATTTCTACAACCTTGTGACTATTATAGTGATCATGATACATAACCAGTGCTTCCGTAGAGCAAAATTATATTGGGTGCATGGTTAGTCTCAACATAATATCGAATTCAACTTATTCTTCATTTCCCAAATTCCATTTTCGTAATCCTTTAGTACTCAAATCTGAATCAACATTTTGTCATTATTTGCATAGAATGCCCCTAGTCTACCCTAGCATTCAAGCAACTAGTAACTTGGTTCATATATGCATAGATGCATATATTTTGTTGTTAGTATTCTTCTCCATTTTTCAAGAAGACATATCCAGGTGTCACCAATTAGTGAAATGCTCGACGAACGAACACAACTCTTGGTACATCTTTATTTGCAGCTTGAATGCCTTCAAATGCTTATTTTGCATGGTTATTCTCAAAAGTCTTCCACTTCCATGTTTGAGATTCAAAAATCTCAAATTTCCGTAACATATTAGAAAAATCTAAAATCTTAAAATTGGAAGACCGGTTCACAAACATAGCAAACCCAAAATACATTTGGAATATAGAGATGTTCTTCTTCATAGATGGGGGTTGGAGTCATTGTCTATTGTTTCGTGGCAGGCTTGTATACATGGTAAGCTTAACGAAAAACACAACAAAGTAGGCCTTGATGCTCACATTGCAATATATGCCATAGGGGTGTCTAGAGAAACAAAAATCGCCAAATAGGTGATGATGTAGGATGAGGGTTGAAAATATTTTTCCCATATCGATCATTGAGGAAAATACCATATATGATTCGAGAGCGTTGAGAATGATCAACTAAGAAGTTTGTATCATAGGGTAGGTTTCACCTCACACAACAACACATCCAAATAAACTAGTGTGAAGATATTGTACAAAACTTCGTCAGGTAGACAAGCACGGATCTATGTTGAGGCAAGTGCCCATACTGACTTTTGATTTTTTTGGATATTTACGATTTGCTCACCCTGTGACGTGAACGACGCCACCCCACCCACCCTTTCCTCTCCCTCTCTATTCTTTACAATGCTGACAAACCCACCCCGCCTCTTTATTATTTTTTGCTCCCTTTCTTTCTTTACTGCGAGACCGACAACCGCCCCTCCTATTTTCTTCCTCTTCATCACTCTCTGTTTGATTTATTTTCATTTTCCACCATCGCCACTGACCACAAGCAACCCCAACCTCTCTTGTCTGCTTTGAGGAAGAAAAATGTATTTTGTAAGTATTTTTTTGAGATGAATTTGTATATGGATGTTTAGTTTTGTATTTATTCATAGGATTTTTCAATTTTTCTCAGGATACATGTTTGTATCTCAAGGTTCATTCGTGGGTTATTGTTTGAAGGATATTTTGGTAATCGATGTGAGCCTTTTGACAATTAATGCACGTTGATTGCTAGTTTGGAGGAGACTGCAATAGTGATTAATGTTGGGGTAACCTCTAATTATCTATTTTTGATAGGGGACAAATTGCAATAACCTATTTTTTTTGTAAACATATAACTTTACATTCGAAATTAAATTTTGCCCCTTGACTTTATATACCAATTTGATTTGTCCCTCGTATATTTATCTTTTTGTGCTCCTACAAAGTAACTTCTAGAAAGTAGCTTGTTGGGTCCATTTTCTTCCCCCATAAAGTAGATGGAGTTTTGTACAGTTATTTATGTATTATTAAAAAAAATTATGTTAAAGTAATTAATTATTATATTATCATTAATTAACTATGATTCATTACTCTGCCCCCATTCAACAAAAAATCCTCGCTCGGTCACTAGGTAGATGATGATTTTTTGTCATTATTGATTCAACAGTCTTTTTACAAGTTGACATTTGGTTTTGAGTGATTTCTTCTTCTGCTCCTCATCCATGATGCAATACTCTCTTTCAGATCTTGAGTGATTTTTGCTGCTCCTCCATTGCCCCTCTTGAGAGTGAATCATCTATGAGTCCTCCTTTAGACTGAAGAATATAGAGTCCAGTTTTGGTAACTCTAGACTTTGAAGGTGTCACGACCTGATCCACATGAAACAATATTGTCCGCTTTGGACCCAACCTAACTACCCGCACGACTTTAAAACGCATTGTGTCATGTTGATCAAAACTCGTACATATATAGTACATCTCCATCCCTCACTCAGGCGATGTGAGACTATAACACCGAGGTAGCATGCTAGTCTCTGAGCCCACCCACACTTGGTAGTCTGCCAGCCTCTGAGTCTGCCCACACATGGAGCTGCCAACCTCAGATCCCGCACACACAAGGTAGACAGTCAACCACAGAACCCGCCCACTCAGGGTATTATAATTCACCCCTTAGAGACCAACGTCCTCGTTGGCACACTTCCGACTGGGTCCGACTCTGTTACCAAACTGTCATGCCCTGATTTTTTGAGAAAACGAAAATCATTTTATCCACGTATGATTAGGATCATCTGTATTACCAAAACCCGAGACGTGAAAATTTAACAACATAAACATTAAATAAAATTAACATAGATAAAAATTCTAACCGGGTAACTCTTTGAAGATGATTGCTCCATAAAAATAAACCGCCAAAGATGTCGCCCCAAAACTCTATAACCTGATAAAGGCCAAATGGCTACATTCTAATAAGAATGTACCCAAAAAGTAAAAGCTCACTTGGGTCAGCGAGGTTAGTAGACTTACCATCCTGCACGAAACGGTTAGAAACAAACTGATAAATTTTATGAGTTATTAATTCTCATAAATGCAAATTATTTTCAAACAACGATACAAATCGTAGTCATAATAGAGTATTATTAAAATACCAACAAAATGCACTTTCTACCTTTAGGAAGACATATAGTTCTCATTCAATGGTCGAATGAGTATTTAGTTTATTCCCTTAAGGCAATCATGCATATACACAAAAATCTCGGTTTTTTTTCACAATCGCACTATCCTCCTTGTGCCGAACACACTTCACCCAATTGTGTCTCCCTTGTCTTCGAAACCACTCAGAGCGTACATGTTCCAAGTGGGGTGCCACATCATGGAACATATCATCTCACCCGAAGTTCGATCCATGGCAAACATTTCATAAATACTACACGTACTACCGAACTCACATGGAACGGCATACCTGATATGCAAACAAGTATGTATACCAAAATTATATCACACATATACAAGCAAGTCTGTATACTATAATAATTTCTTTTTTTTCACATTTTTTTTCAGAGTTGTGGAAAAAAACATAAAAAAATCAACTAAAACTCAAAACTATTTATGGTGACACTTTCTCGGCCATAAATAAATCAACCACAATATTAACCCATTTTTTTGGGAAAACTAACATTTTTCATAAATAAATATTCCATAACACAACAGGGATCAAACCCAATCAATACGAGAATACTTCTTAGCAAGTCAATTTGCATAACAATCCAAACTACACAATCAGTACTATTGTCATAATCTTTAGTAGTCATTGCCTTCATTCGTGTATATGTAAAGAAAAACAATTAGGACAATATACAGAGAGTGTTGACAATCTGGACATGAGTAATAACGCGTTCAACCCAAACTGCACAATTCATTCTACATGATGTCACAGGCTAACAAGACAACAATATTTATTCTGAACCAACACACAATCATTATATATTTTCTATACCAAAAGTATTGTATCCCCACATATTTAGTGTACTTGAAGAAAACAGACATCAAGTCTTCGACATTCTTTTACACACATCACCACTCCATGGAAATAACTCAAACAAAACTATTCATTCATAGAAAAATCGAAGTCCTTAATGTCTTTTACACACATCACCACATCCAAGGAAGCGCTGAAGAAGATGATCGCTGCAGCAATTCAAATCACACACTCTGAAACATTCAATTACAGTTTCACTACCCAACCAGAACCTAGTCAAACCCTCTCCAAGCCTTCTGACTTTCTAATCAATTTAAACAACCCCCAACTTAGTTATAACTAGCATAGTTTTAGTTGACAAACAGTCGGGTAAATAACCCTCCAAACAATATCGAAATGAACAAGTTGTCTTAACTAGACAGCTTGACAAGTCATCACTCAAATGTACAAAATTGACCACCGTTAAGGGCTATAAAAAGTAGACACAATAATGTTTCCAACCATATAAAGCATACCCTCTGATTATGTCTGTAACATTACAGATTTTACAAACAAAACAGGTCATCTATCAACATTCGTCCAGATTTACCTCTTGTCACTAATACAAGTATATCTTTCCGCACAAAATTCAGATCGTAATACCGTAAAATCCTTTAGAAACTAGACTCCAACAAGAAAGTTTTGATATATAGCATGATACAGTACACCCTAAAGAACCCAATAAAAACCAAAATAGAAAAAATTGTACAAAATCAAGACTGATAGAACACACAAATAAGTTTAAGCTCATAATTGAAAAATGTTTCCGACCTTGTTTACATTATTTTTGTCAAACAATAAGACATTTTATTTTCATTAACAAGAAAATAAAACTATCAAGATTTCTACAAATACAAAGTTATTCCCTCCAAACATATAGTTGTAAAATGGCTCCAGACATCAACAAACCAAAATTTAATAAACATAAGGGTTCAGAAGAGAAGATTCACTTGTGAATGGATTTTGCTGCAAAGATTGGCGAGATGCAAACCAAGAGAATAACAAACAGACTTTGCTGTAAACCTCTATCTTTCGATTTGTTTGATGAAAGTCTCCCCATCTTTCTCATGGTTTCTCTCTTCTATTCTTGTTATGTTTATTTTTTTCCCAATGATTACAGAAGATCAGAGAAAATAAATTTCTTATCACCCTTTTTGTTTTCTCCCCTTTTTTTCCTAGCCGCCACACACAAAATGAATAGACCCACTAACAAGTTAGGGTTTTTAAGAAAAAGGGTAAAAATGCAATAAGCTATTGGCTGCCAATTGTCATACCTTATTTATGTATTATTGTTATTTTATTTCTCTCTCCTACTTTAGCAAGAAAAAAGAAAACCCTAGTCAATACGAAATCTAATGAAATAATGGTCCAAATCCAAAATATAAAAAAATAAGCGCAAACCCAAAAGAAAAATAACATTAGTTTATAAACGAACCCCCATTTTATTTAAACTTTAATGCATGAAAAATGATACATCAATCAAAGTAATAGGGAAATAAAATAATTTATCTATAGAATAAATTTATATAGTTAGAAAATGTGGGTGTTACAATATATACACCTCAAAAGAATCTTGTCCTGAGATTCGATAGAGGAGATAATTAGGTCATTAATTTCACAATAAGTCAGTAACTTACCAAATGAAACATTATTAGAGTCCAAATCATAAACCATTCCGGAATAGATTTTCTGTTAACCCTCATTATTAAGAAACAAACCACAAATCACATAGACAAACAAGTAGCTCATGCATATGCTCACAACTTCATGAAGACAATCACACAAAGATAAATATAAAAACAATACGGGGTGCTACAATATATACAATTCAAAAGAATCTCGTCCCGAGATTCAAAAGGTAAGAGAGTCCTGTGAATTTTGAAATAAAATAAAATATATACAACTTGGCACATGAAATTAGGATTTAAAAAAAATACATTTTCAAAGGAAAACAAATATTAAAATCTTATACTCATAGAAAATTTTCACATCGTACCAAGCCACACATCAAACACGCATAAACACGAGACTGCTACATGTGTATACCTATATTATTTTAACAATAAACTAGAAATAATAAGTTGAAACTCCAAGTGGAAAGAATATATATATACACCTCATTAAAAAGTACGGGTATTACAATATATACACCTCAAAATAATCTCGTCCCGAGATTTGCTGAGGATAGTTAAACACTTCAGACAACAAAACAACTAAATGAAAATCTAAATGAAATAATGTCACCCTTTACTCATATTAAAAACGAGGTATGATTAGCCCCCCCGCACACACATAAGTCAAAGGAATCTCATAATGAGGTTCATGAAGAAAAAGAAAAAATACTAAAAGTTCAAAGTTCACCATTGTCAATTTATCTCTAAACAGTTACACACTTGTTCACAAATATCCACATTTCGAGGATCACCTAGACTCTACCCCAGCCTAAGCTAACCAAATGCTCTGATACCAAACTGTCACGCCCCAATTTTTTTATTTTCAATCTCTATAAACAAAGATATATTTTATACTCTATAAACAAAGATATAAAGAGATATTTTATTCGAAAAATGACTTTTAGGGTTTTTTTTTTATTTACAAAATAGATAATTTAGATACCATAGTTGATGTAATGGCTAGTTTGTGCCTAATTTTATACTTTTATGACTAACAAAGACTTTTTTTATTAACCTAGGTTAACCCATAACGTTATATGACATATTTACCCTCATAAACAAATAAAAAACCTAATTTTATAGTTTTATTACTAACAAGGACCACAGAAAAAAAAACCTACATTAATTGTTATTGAACAATAATTTTAGTTACTCTTTGTTATTGACCAACAATGACTACAGAAAAAAAAACTAACATTAATTGTTATTGACCAATTTTAGTTACTCTTTGTTAGTTTTATTGACCAACAAAGACTACAAGAAGAAAAAAAACTACGTTAATTGTTATTGAACGACAATTTTAACAAGGACTACGAAAAAAAATAGTCTGTTCACTAACCTGAAAATAATGGACATCATATGACAAATCCTAATTTTATTCAAGTCAGTGAACAAGCTAATTTTTTTTCTACAGTCCTTGTTAAAATTGTCGTTTATAACAATTAATGTAGGGTTTTTTTTTGTAGTCCTTGTTGGTCAATAAAAAAGAGTAACTAAAATTGTCGTTCAATAACAATTTTATATTATAAATCCTAATTTTTCATATGATAAATCCTAATCTTTTTCAGGTCAGTAAACATGCTAATGATTTTTTTTTTGATGTTGACCTTGTTGATCAATAAAACTAACAAATAGTAATTAAAATTGGTCAATAACAATTAACGTAGGTGTTTTTTTTCCTGTAATCCTTGTTGGTCAATAACAAATAGTGACTAAAATTGTCTTTCAATAACTATTAACGCAGGTTTTTTTTTCTTTCCTTTCTATAGTCCTTGTTGGTCACAAAACTATAAAATTAGATTTTTCATTTGTTTAGAAGGGTAAATATGTCATATAACCTTATGGATTAACCTGTGTTAATAAAAGAGTCATTGTTAGTAATAAAAGTATAAATTAGGCACAAATTAGGTATTACATTAGTCATAAAATTAGTCCTTGTTAGTCATAAAATTAGTCATTTTCCGTATTTTCTTTTCAATCTCTGATCATTTGTCATAGAATTTAGATCATATCAATTTGTTTCTTTAGGCGCAAGATGTTACTCAACATAAATTGTATGCTAAATTAGTTAGAGCTTACAGATACATAATAGTACATTTCAACCAAGGGCATGTATGAATTTGTAACATTCCATAATTAGGCGTATCACATTCGATTCAGTAGACACTTATGACATATACATTGGGAATCGAATTTTACAACCATGATTTGCAATCAGGATGATGTGACATCAATAGAGGAGTTTTTTATATTCTCGAGATACATACATATTAACACTTTGGAGATTTCATTATTCTTTCAAAATCACGCCACATCACTCTGATTGCAAAATTTCCTAGCATTTTCGTAAAAATTATCAACTCTCCAGCCTCAGTATAAAATGATACATTTCAGCCAAAACTTACAAATGGTACAACATTCAATAACTGGGGCGATGATAATGTGCTAGCCACATCTTCAAACCCTCCAAATCAATGGTAGAATCCTTAAACAAACAATCAACTTCATATTCCCCGTTCTCCGCCTCTCTCTCTCCTTGGATTTGAATTTGAACCATTATCTTTAGTTTGTGGTAGCCATAAATCCATGATAGACTTGAAGCATCAGTCCATATCATGCTTAAAAGTGTACATGGATGCTAAACTCCAGCAGTGTAAATTTCAGTAAAACTGAAGCGCTTTGCAACTCTTTTCTGCTCGTTGCGGAACCCTCCTCGATGGAAGAAGCTTTACCAGGTTGGTTGGCCATTCACTGATGCATATCCATGCAAAAACTTGTCAGTGAGGATTTCTAAACTGCTTTAAACCTTTCCCCCCATGTACTGTATCAAGATCATGTAAATTAACTGATACAGATCAAACATGGTGCAATTTATGGGTCGTGAATGTTAGCTAGCCTTTAGACTGATCACCTGTGGATGGGTTATGCTCTTTTCTTTCTATTTTCACTTCCAACTAGGTGTCATGTACCCATCGACACAGCAATTTATGTCATATAAAATGTATTACAAAAAACAAAAACTCAACAAAGAAATTCAAAGTAGATAAACAAAAATGACATCCAAATCTCCAGCTGACCAAACCAAAGGTTTAGCAATACACAAATTTTACATGTTCATCAGGTGCAAGAGGAACCTACATCTCCTTTGCACCTTTTGAATACATACAAACATTATTGCAGACCCATCAAACAACTACTGATTAATACCTTTACTACAAAGCTCTCAGTTGATTACTATGTCAAGCTATGCCTCAAGTGCTCTCCCTAATCCATATCTACGGTAAAAAAAAATTGAAATAACCCAACAAAAAAATACGGAATCAGAGAAGCAACACACCAATTTAACTGACAAGGAAACTTTTTATTTTTTATTTTTTATAATAAACTGACAGGGAATTAAACCGACTCCTTTTCCGATATTTAACCATCTTCTGAGCTACACGCGAGACTTCATTCTGTCCAAAATTTCACAAAAGCAGTGATAAATGCTTGAAATACTCCCCAAACTGGATTAGCTTCTGAAGGCTTCTTTGATGCTCCTTCCCATGATTCACTGCCACCAAAAATTTGAACTTTTTAAATTTCAGAACAGATACAAAATATAATATATATAGAAAGAATGTTCAAAAGTCTGTATAAATTTTTTTTTAGAAAAGAATTCTACAGACTCACAGTTTAGTTCTGTTTAAAGTGGAGTTTCTTCCTTCGTCAGGGCTGGAAACAGTTCGATTATCTGCTTTTGTCTCGGTTACTGATTCCTTCTGAGAAAGCGACTCTACCTGACTTGCATTTTTAACACTGTTCTTGGTGTGGACATTGTTTGGAGCAGGTTTAGGCTGATAAAACATACATAATAATAGTTTAGAAGGTCTCTATACATAATAAACACACAGATAATTAACAAGGTTCCTGGTGACTATACCCAGTGGGCCCGACCCATTATGCCACCTATTTCTTAAAGACTTTTGATTGACAGGCATGCTCTTCATGAGGTGTCAACAAAACCAATTGAAACACTTTTGTATCCATATGACATTTCACTCATGTTTTGACAGACTCAGTCTTCACTACACCTATAGAGGTTTTGAAATACAGGAATCACATCCCAAGAAATCAAATGTCATTTCATAAAATGCAGCATGGAAAGATACCAATTTATATTAACGGTCCTTCATCATTAATTCAAAGACCAGATTATGGGGTTTAACACGACAGATAATTGATAGATGTGATTTTAATGGGAAAGATATCACCTCTCCCAAACACCAATGCATTTGAAACCTCCATGTCAATGTGACTGAGTGATCAAAATGCAAAATAATTCTAGAGTGCGAGGCCAAAACCCCAGTGCAATTATGAGAACTGAGAATTGATAAAATATCACATATTTTCTGAAGGATAAATGTGCAAATCTTTTCATGGAAAATTACTTCTTCATATTGGTGAAAACGTATTCAGGGGATAATGAGGACAATTTCCATTTTTATCACTATAATAACAGCATTTGCATCTATAAAGTGACTGACTGAAACAGATGGTAAAGCACTGCACATGCAAATTCAATTTGCTAAATGGAACTCTGATTGCAAGTCTTACCTCAGCTACTGCTACAACCTGGTTTTGGTCTGTGGTCAGCAAGGGGAAATCATCGTTACAAGAGTCCTCAACTTGATTGTGAAGAGTGTTCCTTTCATTACTTTCAGTGGTTGGCAAAAATGATGGAATGTTTCCATCAGATATCTCATCCAAGGGACCAGAAGAGTGATTTTCCAGGGAGTCCCCTCCATCTGACACAGACGATGTTTCAACTGGTTCTGATGCTACATCCACTTTCTTGATTTCCAGTTCTTCCACATTTCCAGCCAAACCCTCTACGTCCGTGGACCTTTCATTGATTTTTTGACTTACTTTGGGAGAAGATGGCATTGGAAATGTTTCAACTGTAACATCTGTTGCAATAGGAGTTACTTTAGAAGTGGTTTCTGTTACAACATACTCTCTCAACTCTGTTTTTTGGCTAATCTGCACAGTTGTATGCAACATCTCACCATTCTCATGCGCTGAGAACTTACTTGCATCAGCTTCTTTACTTTCTTCATTTGCCGAGATCCCATTAATATATAGGCTGCCATCAACTGTCTGCTGTTGCTTTTCAGTACTTGACGTAACTGCAACATCTGGTGCAATAGGAGTTTCCTTAGAAGTACTTTCTGTTGCAATATACTCCATTAACTCTGTTTTTTGGCTAATCTGCACACTTGTATGTGGCATCTCATCATTGTCCTGTGCTGATAATTTACTTGCATCAGCTTCTTTAATTTCTTCATTCACCAAAATCCCATTAGTATATAGGCTGCCATCAACTGTCTGCTGTTGTTTTTCACTGCTTGAAGTGTTAACCACTTCTTCACATGTAGTCTGGTTTTCAGTGAAAACCAAATGAGACTCCTTGGATGTATTAAGTTGAGATTCTGTGGAAATAGATCCCAGTGGATATGATTCAGCTAGGTGATCAGTTTTCTGCTCATCTCCAGTCAGTTTAGGAGGACCAAGCACTCTATTTTCCTGAATTATTTCTCGAACAATTTCCCGCATTGTGTAGAATGACCCACCAACTTCTTTATGTGCAAGATTAAGGGAAGGGAAACTCCCATTGTTTAATTCCTGGTACCTATAAACAAAAAAATATGTAAAAACCATGTTGAAAGGAACTATAAAACAAGATAAACCTAAGAGCACCTATGTATCTAACTAACTGCAGACTCGTATGAGTAGGATGCTCAAATATGAAGTGTACCAGCGATCGATTAGGAGATGGTCTCGCTTGATCCCATGAACGCTATAATTTTTCTGTTTCTAAGATTGTCCAAACCCCTGGCTGGATACTTCTTAAAGCCATTAAGAATTTTATAATAACCAAGTGACCATGGCACAGTAATTCTGAGTTCAGTAATTATTGATTAGTAATTCCCATTTTACTATGATAGATTACGTTACTACAAAGTGAAAGCCATTCATATTACTTATTAGAACACAAACATCGGTTTCAGAAAAAATAAACAGGTAAATGACCAAATAACCCAGCTGTATCCATGCAACATAACTAACTACACAATATGTGCCTAGAGTTGACGAAAGACCTTCACGTACGAAATTCAAAGATGTTTTATGATCATATCAACATATAATCTTTCCTAAGAAACAACTGTCCAGTTAAATAAGTAAAACAATGCTATCTTTCAAAGGGAAACTTAAAATGGTGCCTACTATTAATTTTAGCAATTATCTTCAAGTAATCAAATCTATACACAGAAGTAGCATCTTGAAAAATTCAAAGGGAGCATAGAGCAGTACTTCTTTATAAATGATTCGGCCCTTGCCTTCCTCTCCTCTTTCGACCGGCGAGTCCGGGATTTCTTTCCCCCCGGATCACTGCGTTTTGCCAGGGCATATGTCTGACCTATCCAACTGGCCTTTATTGCAATGGCATTCATGATGCCAAAAGTTAACCAGGCTTCAAAATTAAAACCTACATAGCACAATGATCCCAATTGTTAAATCAAACTTTTGTTTGTGTTACTTCCTGGAATATTAAGAAATAAAATTTTTGTTTATTTATTTTCAAGAAAAGCAAATTGGGATGGTTTTATTATACTTTTAGAAGAAAAGAAATAACAAAGATAGAATGATCAAGGAGCTCACTGCTCAGCCAGCCAAAGGGAAAGAAACCAAAGATTACAACAACAGTTCATTCTGCCCATGCATGAAATGCGACCTATATAAATCAATATATATGTTATGAGGAAATTCTTGGTTGTTTAACTTGTTATCATTATTATTTTTTCAGTTTGGACTTTTTGGGACTACATTTTTTTAACAGGGCAGAATATGAAATAATTTCCAGCATTGGTTATTTGTTAAGGGTGATGTTTAATTTTGGCCAAAACTAGACAACTTTAAGTATCAAGTGTTTGAAAACTTTTTTGGAGTAACATAAGAGATAGTAAAGAGTGAGGCAAGTAAAAGGGGTTTTCTCCAGCACGCTTACTCTCATTCTTCCCCTTACTAAGGTGCCTTCTACTCTCAGTTGCTAAATCTTCTCATTCCCCTTTCTTGTTTGGAATCTAGAGATCGTCTTCATTGCACTTTTGCTTAAGAGTGTAGAAACACTTTCTAAGACTCTTTGAGCCTTTGGGGTCTCTTGGGTCATGTCATGTTCATATTTGGTATTATTTTGCTTGTGGAAATGCCAGATCTTCACAAATGGGAAGGCAGAAACGTTGTTGGGTCAAGCTCGTTATGCCACTTGTTGGGTGATGTAACTGCTTGTATTTGGAAGTGGGCATCTAAAGCCCAGTTTCAAGGGGGAGAGTTTTTAGGAAATTCTTGTAATTACGGAAATTTTGTAGGTCTCGAATCTCTCTTCGTAAGCCCTTGTATAGCTCGTTGAATAGTTTTGTGCGTTGAATGAATTTTACCCTTTCTCAAAAACTATAACTTTTGGCTTGCGGCCTGATCCATACAACGTCATTATTCATTACCTCCCCATCCTCTAATGCCTCATCTGGTCTGATTGAACCCCTCCCCCTCTTTTTCATTCACACACACTGGAAAAACTTTTTAATCACAATTTACATATCCCATAGTTTATCCCTTCAGTACTTTATTTTATGTTTTCAAGTATCGTGGTTCGAGTTATTCCATCTTGAAGAGCATTTTCACCTATCATTTTGAACACGAAGGAACTCAAACGACAGACAATCAAATGCATCCCCATTGCGGGGTTGAAATTTGAAAAATTCAACTATTGGCAACATTGGGTTTCTTCAAATAAGAATGTCCACTCTCCTTCTCTTATTCTGAAAAAATATGATCCGAATCTTATTTCTCTGATGTGTAGGACATACAAAATCCACTCAAACCCACCCTTCTCGTTTGACCCATGTCAAACCCATCTATAAGTCATCCCAATAAATACACTCAACCTCCCCCTTACCTTAAACCAATCATCTTGGCTGCGCCACTGCACATATCCTCCCATAATCAGCCTCTATCTTCTCTCCCCAATCTAAATTTTGTTCCCTAATAAAAGCTTCAACCCCTTCAATTCTACATACAAATTCATCGACTTAGTAATGCTACTACTGTTATTGGTGATGGAAATTGACCCCAACTCAACTTATGGTCAGCCCACACACTCGAAAAGCTTGCAAGTAGAAAACACCCCAAAATGACCGAACCCATTAATAATTTATGCAGACCCAATTTTATACACGGAAAATCGAACTTGATAGTTTATATTTCACAAGAATTCAAGATTACAAAAACATGGGTTTCTGTTTCTCCTCAGGTAGGTTTACTTTAACATTTCAAGAATTCAAGAGCATAGTAAACGAATTGGCATACATCATAACATAATCTGAAGAGAAAGAATTTAGAAAAATGAAAGTAAAGTGAAAATCTGGTACCTGGGTTTAGTGTCGAAACCCTCAGAGCAGACTAGAGTGGTAGTGTGGGTTTATAGGGTATGAGCGGGATGGTGGAGTGCCCCTAAAATGTGCAACGATTTTGTGGGGGGTTTTAGTACATTTCAACTCTTAGATCTCAAGGAAAATCCTACTGTTGATATAGGCTTCATTACGTTGTATAGTATGGTCGTGCCAATTGTCCATCGGCCATAAATCACTATACACACCATGACGTGGTTACCTCAGTCACAAAGAATGGAATGATGAAGGCAAGGTTGAGTGACTAGAGTAAAGTCGTAACAAAGTAGACATACTGGAAGGTGCCGTTGAATGCTCATTTTTAGAGGGGGAATTCTAATTAGCGAGGAAATGGGCAAGGGAACCCTCCATCTCCCTCGAGATGCACGAGTGCACACATCTCAAGGGGGATGGAGGGTTCCACCCCCTCCCTCACGCATTTCCTCGCCAATTAGACAAGCCCTTTTTAGAAAGAGCTAATGCTGGTTAGGTATTTGTGTTATAAAAAATGTGACCACGTCTAAGATTCAAATAATGCCAAATGCATTTTATGGTCCGGCACCAATAGCAAGGATCCAATACTCGGAACCAAGCTGGATGTGGTTTATTGGCGAAAATCATAGATTAATATCTAATGTGCTACATTTCCATTTAACAATTCATAATTAGTATTGATTATTAGAAATTAAACTTGTTTTGAGAACAATGATTGCGGATATGAGTAAGAAATATTAAACATGAGAACAATGATTGAGGTTATGAGCAACAAATATTCTCCTTCATCAATGATATGGAAGGCTGGAACATTGTGCAAATGAAAAAACAATACTCCATGTGTCCCATTTTCTAACCAAATTTATTTTTATTGCATTTCACATCACAACTTGTGAAATCATTCAATCACCTTCACATCAGTACAATATGCTTACAATCTTAGTTCAATCTCTATAATAGGCTTCCCCAAATCAAGCACTCTTAAATCAACACCTACTAATAAGCCAAACTAATAACTTGCGAGAAGTGTATTTGTCCAACAAAACTGAATACATTACTTAGAAGCATCCACATAACTGATTCCTCTACTAGCAGCATCGACGTTGCTTTAAACTGTAAGACAAAGACACATGAAAAGATGTTAAGCCATTACAACACTGTTGGCAGAGAGGGCAACATTCACTATTATAGTAATTCCATCATACTGTATTCCTGTACGAGTCACCACGTTGTTCTTCGTGCTTTCCTCCTAGCAGAGCTACTTCTTTGTGAACTCGTAACTTCTACATATCAATGACTC
Source organism: Berberis thunbergii (assembly GCA_003290165.1). Lineage (NCBI taxonomy): Eukaryota > Viridiplantae > Streptophyta > Magnoliopsida > Ranunculales > Berberidaceae > Berberis > Berberis thunbergii. Next base: position 389,771 of record QNQO01000402.1, on the reverse strand, counting down.
TGGTGACCACAAAAGTGATCTTTACTGGAGCATGGGGATTGGCGCAAACATAGTTCCTTTAACTATCATCTGGGACCATATCACTGCTCTGATGACAACTATTACTCCGGTTGCAGATTATGAAGTTACAAGACCATAGCTTATTTCTACTGCAAATAATAACAATGGGAAATGGGAGAAGGGGCCAGCACATCATTCTTTCAATCGATCTAATTCTTTCTCCCAGTTGAGTCCGAACATTTGGCGGCCAAAAGGTACAATGAGATTATATCGGAAAACCTGCAATCCATCATCAGAATGCAACCTCTCATATCAGATCTAGTAACAAATTGACCTATCATCTCCAGCATGTGCATAAAGCAATCAGACAATATGCTTGCCTCACCATGTCATCATTTAGCTCAAGACTGAAGAATCACACTTTTCTGATAAGTAAAGATTTAACTAAAACAGGGCAAAGTCATGGCTATTAATAATTCAGTATCTAAGAACACACCAATTTTGAAGTGATGGAGCTGCTAATAATATGTTGACATTGCACTTAGGGTATTCATATGGGTAACAAAGGATACGTGTAGATGTCCAAACATTATTTGCTGGGATATGATGTATGATACTGTTTGCTTACCTTATTATTTATGGAACGCATCTGCGCCTTCAGAGCTTCTAAAGCTTCATTCCATTTGGAGTCGTTTTCATTCAATCTTTTTGATTGAGCTTTCTTCAGGGACAACCGCCATTCAGCAATATTGTTCCGGATTTCCTTGTTGAGTTCAATCCACTCGGGTGCACATCCATTTTTTGATAGAATTCTGTACAGTGTATCTTCTGCTGGATCTGCATGGGGGTTTATAGCAAGGTTGAGAGGTTTCCCTTTACCAGGTAAGTTCTCAAACTGCCCTTCTTCCATGGAATGCCATATTCTTTGCTCAACAACATTGGCAATGTCAGTTTCTGACCTGTCTCGGAAAGAAATGAAAACACTTCAGTATAAATCAACTAGGTACCATTTATGTATGATTAAGATCGTCGGCGCATATTCCTTACTCCACAAGGAACTTACTTCATTTTGAAGCCAACCATGTACCACAGGCATCCTTGATTTTTCGATAGCAAAGATTAACCATTAACTAAAAAAGCGGCACTTTATTTTCTAATAATACAGGCACCATGACGCAAGATATTTGGACCCATTTATGTATGAACTTGTGAGTTGTCACAATATTACTTAATAACAAGGCATTGACTTTTTGACGCCACCACTTCCACACTTTGAGACCCCCAACTTTTTGTCAAACACCAACACCACCATCTCGAAAAAAAAAATTCTTCATCTCTTCTCTCCCCCTCTATGATTTCTCCAAGATCAACAACAAACAACACCCTCGCCGTACACTACTCACTGCTCGTCCCCTCCTCGTTGCCTTGCCACTCATACCTGCGAGATTCAATTTCAATTTCGCAAGAGGTGCTGCGAAATTGAAACCTAATTGCATAATAGGATGCGACCACACCGTCCACCACCCCAATCTCGACACCTATTCTGCAAGATTGGAAAAAAAAAAAAAGAAAAAAGATGAAGACGATGGAAAGGGCTTGTGCCAAAGGAGGAGGACTAGCAATGGCGAGGGCGGTGGCTGTGAGGACCTGTGAGGGCGAGAGCGGTAGCTGCGAGGATGTGTGGTGGCTCAAGGATGCGTGATGGCTGCGAGTGTGTGGGCCAAAAGGCCTGCGAAGAGAAGAGGTTATTTTCTCTGGAGAAGAAGTCACAAGAGGGGAGAGAGAGCGACAAAGAACTAGATATAGTGGCGGTGTTACCTAGTAGGATGAAAAAATACAAAAAAAAAATCAAGGTGGTGGAGTAAAAAAGAATGCAAGTGGTGGTGTCAAAGTCACTCCTTCTAAAGGTAAAAAATTGACTCTTTCAATAAGTTTTCCAAACTACGAACTGAATAATTTCCCTCTATTCTTTCTCCCATTCAACTAGGCACCATACTTTAATTGATTCGTATATCATCATCTATTACTCAATCACACAAATTTTTCGAAGACTTGCAAAAATAAGAACTAGATTTTCCCAATGTTTTAGTCACCAGCATTATGCAACTAAATAAGAATTAAACTTTAATAAGTAACAATATTACATGGATAACACCCAAGTTTGTATCAGAGATGCTACTTGAGCTGACGAGTGGTGAACGGTAAGAAACGACGAATATATAAAAACAAGTGCTTCCTGATGTATGAAGTAGGTTATAAACTGAAGAACACGTTTAACCTGTCAAAAGAACCTTATTCCATGACTTAAGACATTTTTTAGCCTATCCACTGGAAAATATAAAGTTTTCAAAAATCTGGAGAGATGAGTCATATACCACACGAGACATTTCCCCAGTGAATTGTTCATGTCTTCAATATCGATTTTTAATTACCTGTTCTATTATAAGTTCATAATCATTGTTCATACTGTTTGTGTAAGAAATTCACATATCATCCACGAATTGCAAATAGGGAAACAAAACATGGCATGCATTTCTGAAGTATTCCAACTTCCAAGCACCCCAAACTCAGTAATATTGAACTCTCTTTCCTTTGCCAATCCTTTGTCATTTTGAGTTTGAAAAGTCTTTCCTTCCAAACCATGAAATAATGCAGTCCTAAAGGACGAACAAATAGCCTCCTAGATATGGGAAGGTGGCTTGGTACTAGCATCCAGGGTGGAAACAGGTGAGAACACCGGACAAGACAGCTCTATTTTAAAAAAAATATATACAATTATGTAGACTATTTTTAGAGTATTGGCGTCCAAATGCTCCATGTTATAATTTGAAGTTCCGAAGTTATGAACAGATAGTTGGCAATCTGGTAACATTGACACCAATACAAAAATGAGTTTGCTAACCCTCAACTCCAAACAAAAATACGCTGCCAACTCCCAAATGTTTTATATGTTAATCTCCAGATTGCAAGCTTACCCTTGTTGGGTGAACCCCTAATTAACTGTCTTCCATTTCTCAAACTGACGATAGTAGAATGTGCCATGATAGGCATGAACAAAATATCAACTATGACCATTCTTCCTAAACTGATAAACTCCACATGCACTAGTAGACCTAGACTACACTAAATGTTGTCCCATATTAACATGGTAGTATGACAAAACACATTCTTAAATGTAATAGAAATGGACACTCCAGAATAACACTTAATTTATAGCTGAGTTTTATAGGATTAATCTACATCCTGTACAAATCACCTTCACCACACTTAGACTATTCCAAATCTTTAGTCGTATAAACAAAGTTGATAAAGTAAGAACATATGTTAAAATATAAATTAACAAAATTCAAAAAACTGAGCCTTTTCAAACAAAAGTATCACCTCTTTGAAGATAGTGATACAAAAAAAATGGTAAAGTATTTTACAAAGCATCACTTGATTGTATCTTTCATTCAAGTTCATAGTATCACAATATACAAGCCAGCAACATATGCAATTCAAGTGCAGAACTACAATAAATAAACAATATTGTTAAAAATGGGCAAAGTAACTCTAGTAGAAACAAAGGTCCTAGCAACCCTCTTGTTTAAAATCTCAAACATCAAACCCTGTCCAAAGCTACCCCTCCAAAATCCAAATCCTATCCTACCCATGAATTTGTGGATCAAAAACACATTTCACACAATCTACACCATTTTTTCACCCCACTGCCTATTCTTTGATTCAATGCTAAAACAACCTATACATATTGGGTATCCACTCAAAGGATCATAAATTGGTAACACGTTGTAAGCTAGCAATTACTCCTCACATCGTACCAAAACCTTACAACATTGTGTTGTTTGCTTCTGTGTTTCAAGTGGGAATCTTTCGACTATATACCAAACAGAATCCCAAAAGCACTTGTAATATGAGTTTTGGGTTTCAATTTCAAAGATGTCAGTGAGAGCTTAATAATAAAAAAAAAGAAGAAAAAAGCTCTAATATTTACGCTAAACCTTAATTTGCCCTTCAACTAAATGAATGATTCAACTAAACCCTAAGTAACACGTGAACCAAAAGAGGAACTGGGGGAGTAGATACCTGACGGCGTTACCACGGCCACGGAGCTCAGGCGGGAGCTTCCGCTCATTGACGGCGTCAATAACGGCAGATAGACGTTCCACTATCTTCTTGTTTTCGGGCTTCAAAGAAGAAGAAGAACCCGAATCCGACTCCGCTTCAGTCTTGCGACGCGAAGAGGAAGAAGAAGAAGAAGAAGCCCATCTGGGCTTAGGCCCATCATTTCCAATTTGAAGAACTCTCGTAACAAGTGATGGAGCTCTCGCCACCACCACCACCACCTGCTTCGCCATCTCTTCTTCTTCTTCTTTGTCGCGTTTTAGAGATCTCTGCGTCCATTTTTTACGTGGCACGCTCTACTCCTCTCAATGGTGAAGGCGGCGTTCAACAACCGCATCTCGAGATGGTGAGAGATCCTCGAGATCTGGGATGCGACCAGAGGTAGATATGTGACCCCCATCTGATACCTTCGACCAACCCAAAGCTGCAAAACCAAATCTTTCTTCTTGGATGACACACAAAGGACAAGGATTCTGATTTCCTTTTTCGGCCGTAATTTCATTAAGTTCATTTCTTGAAATATTTTATTGTGTATAAAAAAAGGTTAGTAATATAAATATTGAAATTAATAATATAATTTAATCATTTAAACTCTTACTTAGCACCTAATGGTCTTACAATCATAAGCAAAAAATTCAACACCTGCAAGTACTTGCTGTTTAGATCAACCTCTCGGCATTTAGATGTTAGTTTAACATTGACACTCTGCAAACATTCAAACTTGTGTTCTTATTGTTAGGCCAATAAATTTATCTCAGATGCTCAAGGACACCTTAACTGTGGTCTCTGCGCGATATGACGTTCCTCCAAATTATCCCACTAATATGGTCTGCAATGCTATTGACAATTTACCTGAAGCATCAGGCTTAAAGGTAAGTGAAAATATTGTATTTGGGAAAGATAGACCACCACGCAATTTCATTTATGAGGTTATTCGAACAAACATGAGTGGGTGGACATGGCCATTACTACTTCATGATATTTAAACACATACGACATAGCACGCACAAGCTTTAGTAAAACCTCTTGTTATGCACATTGTATCTATCGTAGTCTATATGGATTATTATGTCACTCAAGATGAATTTGCTCTTTTCGTAGACATGTACTAAGCTAGTAATACCCATTGGAAAGGGAGACAAGGATACCATGTTCCAAGCAAATCGTTACAATTTCAACAAATTCACAAACTTTGTCAGACCTGTTTGGCTGTTTGGTGTCAAACCAAGACATCATTGGATCACAACCGAATTCGGTGGTTATGCAAGTTTCTCAAGAACATTTTGATTTTTAAGTTTCATTAATTTTCAGGAAATAAAATAAGTTTCATAATTGATGCGGATGTTTTCTGCTCCCTGCTTTGACCTTGACCTGCACAAGAAACAGTAAAAGTTACCTTGTGATTTATCATATTCACATTGCTTGGATTTATATCCGTCATATCCAGATGATCCCAAGTGGTTAGTATTGCAAAGAAAGAAAGAGATTATAGTCACTGATATCAGGAAGTACAAGTTGGGCTCGGCGGTGAAAGTGGTGGAAGGAAGGTGGCAGTCATCTTTAAATGTTGGACGGAGTAACATGATTTTCATCATGAGTGAATTGATAATCTCATGCAGTATTCCAATCTCCATGAGATTGAGAGAAAAATGTTGAGATTGAGGAGATTGTGAAGATTTGAAAAATTAGAGGACATTCCTTAATTAGAGGCGTATCATTATTTGGAGAGTGTTTGTTTATCGAAAATGTTAGGAAACCATGTTTTTGTAACCATGGTGACGTGGCATGATCTTGAAAGAATGATGAAATTCTCAAAGTGTTTATGTGTATCTCAAGATTGTAAAAAACCTCCTCTAACGATGCCACATCATCCTGGTTATAAAACATGGTTGCAAAACCTGATTTCCTAGCCTCACGCATTTGTTTATTAATGTAAGCGTATGAACATCCACATCGGTAACCTTCTTCAGAATTAGTTTATCAATTCTATTTCCCTCATGAGCCCGAACGTTTTGTGGCCAAAGAGATTATACAGGAAAACCTGCATTCATACAAACTATCATATCAGTTCAACCAACAAATGGTCTACCATCTCGAACATGCACATAAACCATCATACAATCTACTTGTCTAGAGTCTTGAGATGTTCATTTTTTTAGCTCTATAGATTGTATGTTGTCTTGAAACCCCAACAGGAAATGCACATAGCTGGGATTATAACCAGATATTTGCCATTGCACAAATGAATTGCGAGAATATAGTAATATTTATTGGTCCAACCATCCAAAACATTTTCCTAGCTTTACACTTCATCTTTCTTCTTTCCCAACAGACTAAAATGCAGAATTAGGAGTCGCTGTCACGGTAAACCATATTGCGGTGAAGCAATTAATTAAGCACAAAATGGCAAATGTAAATAACTTCCTCTGTTTTGATTGACAGAGAATAATTGGGCATCTGCTTATGATATTCTTTAGTACAAAATTATAATAACTATTATTTTAAAGCAAATGAGGATTTAGCAAACTATAATGTGCTCGACCAATCCAAAGTTCCAAAACCAAGCCTTTTCTTGTTGCTCTGTGATCTTCTTCGTAAATGGTGAAGCCATGCAAAGACAAACAATGAACAGCTTGCATAAAAGGCCTGTATATATGAGTGCATTGTTTACAAGTTAAAGTTGTAGTTTATGTGAGATGGATCAAAAGTTATTATCAATAAAGATCTTTTCATGGCTTCTTCTACTCTGTATGGTATCCGTACTTTCATCAGCGTATCGAACAACCCCAAGGCTTGGGTTGTTGATGAGAGGGCCGAGAGAGACTAACCAGAATGATGTACCTGAATTATCATCAGAGTTCGAAACATACTATTATACACAAACTCTTGATCATTTCAATTATAGACCAGAGAGCTATGACACATTCCAACAACGATACATTGTGAATAGGAAATACTGGGGTGGTGCGAATACAAGCTCTCCTATCTTTGTTTACTTGGGAGCCGAGTCAAGTCTGGATGCAGAAGTACCACTTGTTGGGTTCATGCCTGATAATGCTCCTCATTTCAAAGCACTATTAGTGTACATAGAGGTATTTTTATGATTGAGATTTAAAGTAGTCCTATAGAACATGCTCTCTTTTTTTTTTTGAAAATTTCAACTTCTATGTATCGTAGCACCGTTATTATGGAGAGTCAATACCTTTCGAATTGGAGGAAGCTGGGTACTTGAACTCTAGCAGCCTTGGCTATTTTAGTTCCACACAAGCTATGGCGGATTATGTTGAATTGATTATTAATCTAAAGAAGAATTTAACTGCAGAAAATTGTCCGGTGATAGTTCTTGGGGGATCTTACGGAGGAAGTAAGTGAATTAAACCCCATTATATTAATCATAAAACTTCATTTGACTCATAGATTACGACTACACATTTGATGCAAAATCATAGCATATGTGAGCTTTCAAATATAGTAATCCCATCTTACTATATGGGAATGTGCTCTTAATAAATGACAATAGGTCTGTAGACCATCTTGTCAAATTACTGATAATTTGCTTTGAATGGTTTGGCAAATTGATCAACTCGATCTGTATATCATATAGTGTTGGCATCATGGTTTCGCTTGAAATATCCACATATTGCTTTGGGAGCGTTGGCATCATCAGCTCCGATTCTTTACTTTAATGACATTACTCCGCAAAATGGCTATGCTTCTGTTGTCACCAAAGATTATCAAGTAAGCAACTTCAAAAACCACCCCGTTCCTAAATGTATAGAATCTGAACTGGTTTTGGATGGTGTAGGAAGCCAGTCAGAGTTGCTACAACACTATAAGAGATTCATGGTCCAAAATAGACGAAGTTGCTGCTGCACCTAATGGTCTTACAATCTTAAGCCAAATATTCAGCACCTGCGAGTACTTCTTAGTTCAATCTCTTTAAGTTTTTTTTAAGGGCATTCAATCTCTTTAAGTTTTTTGCTTCATTTTCAAATTTATTGCTACATTTGGAAGTACAACAACTAATCCTTCACAACGTAAAATGATTAAAAAAAAACATGTCTTCTAAGTGAATGGCAATTCATCCAATCCTTGATCATCAGAGTACTCTTTTTTTATGATTTTGTTAGATCTGATATTATCACTCAAATTATTAGTTTGTTATTGTCAGGCCATTGGAAAAATCTCAGTACCTCAAAGAAATCTTAACAATCATCTACAAAGCTAGAGCCCAACATGACCATCCTCCAGAATACCCCGTAAATAAGATATGTGATGCTATTGATGGTCTACCTGAAGGATCAGATATATTAAGCAGAGTAGCTGCAGGTTTAAATGTTACTGGAAGTATTGGAGGAAAGAATCAATGTAATTTTATTTCCGAGGTTGGCCTATCTAGCCAGGGCGGGTGGGCATGGCAGGTATTAATTCAGGATTTTAAATAAATACCACATAGCTAGCCCACATAAGAAGCACATTGTGAATAGATTACCATGTCAATGACCACAGTTGTACTTGGTTTGTAGAGATGTAGCGAGATGGTGATGCCCCTTGGAAATGGTGAAAATGATACGATGTTTCAAGCAGATCCCTTCGATCTCAGCAGCTTCACAAAAGAATGCCGAGATTTGTTCAATGTCACACCAAGGCCTCATTGGATCACAACTGAATTTGGTGGTTACATAAGTTTCCCAACAGCATCATAAAATTAGTAGTTTAACTACATTCTATATGCGTTTCACTTAGCCAAACAATTTCATCTACTTAAGAAAGAATAATTTCCTGACTTAAGTGTAAGAGTTTTAGGTTCTAATATGTAATACTTTTATATGCAATCCTCTGGAGCTACAACTTCAAAGGTTTTCTCTGGTAGATTATAATTCTGGAGAGGGATAACACTGAAGAAAAAAAAAAGAAAAACTCTACAACACAAATTATCTCAAACTCCAAAATCTGACTAATGGATTTATCTCGAAATGTGTCATTTCACCAAGACTAAAAAAGAGCTACATACCTCGACATATTTTGTTAGAGATGGTTCATCAGGAAATTCTTAAGTGTGTGTGTTTTTTTTTTTTGCAATGTTTGCACCTTCAGAATATAACATCAGTACTCAAGAGGTTTGGGAGCAATATCATATTCTCCAATGGACTTCGCGATCCCTGGAGTGCTGGAGGGTATTGAATTGAACTCTCAATTTTTCTTAAACTGTGTATTTACACTTATATGTATTTGATATTATTTGGTTCTACCTGCTGCAGGGTACTAGAGAATATATCGCACACTATTGTAGCTATACGGACTAAACATGGTAAAAACATAACAACTTATTTATAAATTATTGAGTTCTGTAGTTCTACAATTGATTTTGAAAGAAAATTTGTGAGCCAGGTTCACATTGCTTAGATTTACATCCTGCGCAACCAAATGATCCCAAGTGGTTAGTCGTACAAAGAAAGAGAGAGGTCAAAATCATTGATGGTTGGATCAGGAAGTACAATCATGGACTCACCAGTGAAAGCGGTCGAAGGAATTAGTACCATCAAATGTCGATGGAAGCAATAAGACTTGGCTCATTTGAGCTTTCAATCAACTATGGAATTTCAAAAAACTATTGGCAGTTTAGGGACAAAAAATGGGGCATATCTAATGTGCCAATATCTAAAAATTATTTTATTTCTCAGTTATGTCTTGAACAATTAATGATTTTTCATCCATTATGTAGAGAAAAGATTTCATTAACTTCCATATATTTCCAAGATGGCAAGCGAAAATGGTGCTTGAAAATGGTCCAGGTTCCACCTGTTATTATGTTTTGATAATCTTCGGTAGTGAAAAGCTTGATTAAGCAACTGTTTTCCTGAGTCCAGGATATGATCAGTGGAAAAGTGAGTTTGATTGAGAAATAACAGAATAGCACCTTTTTTTTTTTTTGCGAAACAAACACAAGCTCGATTCCAGTTGCTTAACTAGGAGGACTTCTTGTTCTCGCTCTTTCCAATTACAGACCCATCCAAATAGAACGTCCTACTTCTACCACTTTATGCAACAAACACTTTTGTCTTGTAACTCTTCGGTTATGTCGATTGATCAAGAACATGATTTTCGGCCAAAAGATCAGCAATGGCTTGGCCTTTTGATAACCCTTGATAGCCGGATCACAAAAACTCTCAGATTTTGACTATTTTAATAACTAAACCACCTGGTATCTCGATTGAAATCGAACCTGTAGCTTCATTACTTAGCTTGCCAAGCTACAAACTCAGAAGCCTGGATTTTCATTTTTTTTTTTTTTTTTGGAAAGGCAAGCTGGGGTTTTGAAGACTCTGAATCTTATCATTAAATCAAAAGCATAAAAGTACATCAAATTTACATCACTCACTTATCCCTTCATCATACATTGCATCGTTACAAGGGAAAACAATTTCCTTAAAATCGTGAACCATAAAAGATGGATCAATGAGTTTTAAGCTAAGGGTTAAACTCACCAACTAAATAGTTGTCTAGATGGTTCCTTGATGGATTCGCTTGAACTTGTGATCTTGGTAGGCACAAATCTATTGCTTAATCATCTTGAGAATGAGGATATTCATTCCCTTCCCTAACAAATAGGAAATGTCGGAATAATGTTCTTGAAGCACACAGACTTGAAAAGAAATGCAATTAAACACTAGGAATAACCTAGTTCTTGAGAGATTCCAACAGCTGATATGATTTTCATCTAACTTCTCTTTTATAATTTACCTGAATTTAGGGGGTTTGCTTTCCTGTTTCGGGTGGATCTTCGAGGAGCGTCTCTCTTAGCTTAGAATCCCAAAAGGACTCAAAAGTTGTTATTAGCTGGAAGCTAAGAAGCTACTCTTTTATGAATATGATTCATCCAATCATCAATATAATCTTTTCAGAATTAGTTTATTAATTTTATCTCCCACAACAGCCTGAACATTTTGTTGCCAAAGAGATTACACAGGAAAACCTGAAATTCATACAAACTCTCATATCAGATCGACCAACAAATTGGTATTCCATCTCTAACATGAACATGAACCATAATGCAGACAATCCAATTGTCTTGAAGTGACAATTGAAGAATCGTATATTGTCCTGAACAATTACTGCCCCATCAGGAAACACACATTGCTTATACCCAGATATTTGCCATTGTTCGAATTTGTGAGAATATACCCCATATTGTTTGTTGGTTGCTTATTGGTTCCACCACCATCTGAAAAATTTTCCTAGTTTTACACATTAATTGTATTTCTTCTGTCTCAAGAGACAAAAAAGCACAGGTTGCCGCTTGAAGCAATTAATTAAGCACAAATTAGCATGAGAAAAAAACCTCCTCTGTTTCGGTTGGCAGCGAATAAATTAGCACATATGCTTACAATTTTTTTAGTATTTATTTATTATCATTATGATTAGTAAACGATGAGATCCATGAACAACATGACTTAAGGATTATTTTACCTTTAAAATGAAAATGTGCTTGACCAATAGGAACTTCCAAAGCCAAGCCTTTCTTGTTGCTCTTTTTCTTCTTAGTAAATGGCGAAGCCAAGCAAAGACAAATAATGACCAGTCTGAATAAAAGGGCTGCAGATATGAGTGCATTGTGTAGAAAGAAGTCGCAGTTTATGTGAGATGGATCACAAGTTATCAATAAAGATCCTTTCATGGCTTCTACTCTGGATGGTATCCGTGTCATCAGCTTATCGAACAACTCAAAGGCTTGGGTTGTTAATGAGAGGGCTGGGAAAGACTCACAAGAAGGACGTACATGAATTATCGTCAGAGTTCAAAACGTACTATTATACACAAACGCTTGATCACTTCAATTATAAACCAGAGAGCTATGACACTTTCCAACACCGATACATTGTGAATTGGAAATACTGGGGTGGTGCGAATACAAGCTCTCCTATCTTTGTTTACTTGGGAGCTGAGTCAAGTCTGGATTCAGAAGCACCACTTGTTGGATTCATGCCTGATAATGCTCCTTATTTCAAAGCACTACTAGTGTACATAGAGGTATTTATATTTACAATACTTTTTGTTAGTGAAGTTTTTTATTGGTTGGTCTTCCGCGTATTGTTCAGGATCATGCAATTGAAATTTAAAGTGGTCATGTTTTGTAGCATCGTTATTATGGAGAGTCTATTCCTTCTGAATTGGAAGAAGCTGGGTACAGGAATAGTAGCAGCCTTGGCTATTTTAGCTCCGCACAAGCTATGGCGGATTACGCTGAGTTGATTGTTTATCTAAAGAAAAACTTAATGGCAGAAAATTGTCCAGTGATAGTCATTGGGGCATCTTACGGAGGAAGTAAGTAGATCAAACACATTATTCAAGTTTTCAAATATTAATTTATACATAAAACTTCATTAGACTCGTAGGCTGGGACATAGCTACACCTTTGGTGCAAAATCATGGCATATTTGAGGGGTTCCATCCCATCTTAATATATGGGGATGTGCTCTTAATAAATTGAAATAGGTCTATAGACTCTCTTGTTAAATTGCTGATAATTTTCTTTGAATTTGTTTGGCTCATTGATCAACTAATTCTGTACACTATCAAATATATAGTGTTAGCATCATGGTTTCGCTTGAAATATCCACATATTGCTCTGGGGGCATTAGCGTCATCAGCTCCGATTCTATACTTTGATGACATTACTCCACAAAATGGCTATGCTTCTGTCGTCACCAAAGACTATCAAGTAAGCCACTCCAAATTCCCCTCCTTCACCCAAATTTACAGAATCTGAAAATTTGTTTTGATTGTACGTGTAGGAAGCCAGTCCGAGTTGTTACAACACTATAAGAGATTCATGGTCCAAAATAGACGAAGTTGCTGCTGCACCTTTTGGTCTTACAATCTTAAGCCAAATATTCAAATCCTGCGAGTACTAATTTTGTTTCTCCTCACTTCATATACATTTACTAATAGAACTAAATTAAATCCCATTTGGAGAGTTACCAATCCCAAATTTGAGAGTTTTCATTTTATGATTTTATTGGATTTTATATAACCAGTGATTAATCACTCCAATTATTTGTTATTTTCAGGCCATTGGATACATCTCAATCCCTGAAAGAAACCTTAACTATCCTCTACAAGGTCTCAGCCCAATTCGATGTTCCTCCAGAATACCCCGTAAATAAGATATGTGATGCTATTGATGGTCTACCTGAAGGATCAGATATATTAAGCAGAGTTGCTGCAGGTTTAAATGCTAGTGAAAGCAGTTTATTTGGAGGAATGGATCGATCATGTAATTTTGTTTTTGATGAAGTTGGCCTATCTAACCAGGGCGGGTGGGCCTGGCAGGTATTAATTCAGGATTTTTAAATAAATACCACATAGCTAGCCCACATAAGAAGCACATTGTGAATAGATTACCATGTCAATGACCACAGTTGTACTTGGTTTGTAGAGATGTAGCGAGATGGTGATGCCCCTTGGAAATGGTGAAAATGATACGATGTTTCAAGCGGATCCCTTCGATCTCAGCAGCTTCACAAATGAATGCCGAGATTTGTTCAATGTCACACCAAGGCCTCATTGGATCACAACTGAATTTGGTGGTTACGTAAGTTTCCCAAGAACATCATAAAATTAGTAGTTTAACTACATTCTATATGCGTTTCAATTAGCCAAACAATTTCATCTACTTAAGAAAGAATAATTTCCTGACTTAAGTGTAAGAGTTTTAGGTTCTATGTAATACTTTTATATGCAATCCTCTGGAGCTACAACTTCAAAGGTTTTCTCTGGTAGATTATAATTCTGTAGAGGGATAACACTGAAGAAAAAAAAAAAAAAAAAAAAACTCTACAACACAAATTATCTCAAACTCCAAAATCTGACTAATGGATTTATCTCGAAATGTGTCATTTCACCAAGACTAAAAAAGAGCTACATACCTCAACATAGTTTGTTAGAGATGGTTCATCTGGAAATTCTTAAGTGTGTTTTTTTTGTTTTTGCTCTTGCAATGTTTGCACCTTCAGAATATAACATCAGTACTCAAGAGGTTTGGGAGCAATATCATATTCTCCAATGGACTTCGCGATCCCTGGAGTGCTGGAGGGTATTGAATTGAACTCTCAATTTTTCTTAAACTGTGTATTTACGCTTATATGAATTTGATATTATTTGGTTCTACCTGCTGCAGGGTACTAGAGAATATATCGCACACTATTGTAGCTATACGGACTAAACATGGTAAAAACATAACAACTTATTTATAAATTATTGAGTTCTGTAGTTCTACAATTGATTTTGAAAGAAAATTTGTGATCCAGGTTCACATTGCTTAGATTTACATCCTGCGCAACCAAATGATCCCAAGTGGTTAGTCGTACAAAGAAAGAGAGAGGTCAAAATCATTGATGGTTGGATCAGGAAGTACAATCATGGACTCACCAGTGAAAGCGGTCGAAGGAATTAGTACCATCAAATGTCGATGGAAGCAATAAGACTTGGCTCATTTGAGCTTTCAACTATGGAATAAATAAAAACTACTGGCAGTTTAGGGACAAATAATGGGGCATATCTAATGTGCCAATATCTAAAAATGATTTTATTTCTCAGTTATGTCTTGAACAATGATTTTTCATCCATTATGTAAGGAAACAATTTCATTAACTTCCATATATTTCCAAGATGGTAAGCGAAAGTGGTGGTTGAAAATGGCCACCTGTTATTGTGTTTTGATAATCTTCAGTAGTGAAAAGGTTGATGAAGTAACAGTTTTCCTGAGTTTAGGATATGCTCATGCACGGAAAAGTGAGTTTGAAACAGAGGATAACGGAGTGACATTTTTTTTTTTTTTTTTGCGAAACAAGCACTAGCTCGATTCCAGTTGATTAAACTAGGCGGACTTCTTGTTCTTGCTCTTTCCAATTACGGACTCATCCAAATAGAATGTCCAACTTCTATCGGTTTATTCAGTAAAAACACTTCTTCGTCTTGTAACTCTTTGGTTATGATGATTGATCAAGAACGGGATTTTCTGCCAAAATATCAGCAATGGCTTGGCCTTCGATACCCCCTTTGATAGCCGGATCACAAAAACTCTCAAATTCTGACTACTTTAATAACTAAACCACCTGGTATCTTGATTGAAATAGAACCTGTAGCTTCATGCCCTGACCTGACCTGAACTGAAGTATTACTTGCTTAGCTGCCTAGCTACAACCTCAGAAGGCTATGCGGCAAACCATGACATTTCTTGGATGGTCGGAGGGGATTTTAACACCTATTTGCATTCTGGAGAGAAAGTAGGGGGGGTGGAGCCGTCCATGGCGAGCATGTCACAGTTCTCTGACAGTATTGAAAACAACGGCTTAATTGATTATGGTTTCTCGGGTCCTCGTCTCACTTGGTGCAATAACAGGTGGGGCAGTGAGCGTATTTGGGCCAGACTGGATAGGATCTTTACTAATTCAGCTTGGTTGACAGATTTGGGCATCCCCAAAGTGGAACATCTTAGCAGAACTTTCTCAGTTCACTCTCCGTTGTTGGTTTCCATGCCAATTCAATCAAAATTCGGTTTTGCTCCTTTCGCTTCCTTAATATGTGGACGACACATCATGATTTTATGGATCTGGTCAAGGACACGTGGTTGACTGACATGGGTAACATGAGACCCATTGATAGAGTGGATGCCAAACTCAAACTGACACGACGTGCTCTGATTCAGTGGAATAGGACGATCTTTGGTAATGTGTTTAGCAGGATTAGAGCTTTAGAAGATGAAATGCAGCAGTGGGAAACAATTCTTTTGGCGGGTTTTGCGAATAACAGTATTCAAGGGCTAAATGTAAGTGCTAATTGGGATGTCCAAGCTTGCTGTAATTTACACCGTTGTCAGGCAGAGTACAGATTAGCTCTGAAACAGGAGGAGCTTTACTGGGTTCAAAAATCAGGTGAAAAAGAGTTCAAGGAGGGGGATGTCTGCACTAAATACTTTTTTGCTTCCACCAAGTCCAAACAAAAGAGACGGGCCATCACTCATATTACTTTACCGTGCGGTAGAGTTATTTCGGAACCCGGTGAGATCCTTGACGAAGCCAATGAGTTTTTTACTAATCTGATGTCTTCGCAAGGTGACGTTAGGGAGGATGTGGATTTGCTTAATTGCATCCCGACAGTGTTGGAACCCGGTTAGTGTGAGCTTCTGGTTAAACGACCTTCCTTTCAGGAAGTTCGGGATGTTGTTTTTGACATACCCAAAAATAGTGCGCCAGGTCCTGATGGATTTACTGCTGATTTCTTTCAATTTTTGTTGGGAGGTTTTGAGTATGGATATCTGGGAGGCAACTATACAATATTTTGAAGGGGAGGCCATGCCGGCGTCTTTCTCGGCGAATTTCATGGCGTTGATTGCTAAAATTGAAAATCCAGGTTCCTTTTCTGATTTTCGCCCAATCAGTTTGTGTAACGTGATTTATAAGATCTTTAGCAAAATCCTGTGCAATAGGCTGGTCGATATCTTGCCTAGGTTGATTTCTCAGGAGCAGGGGGCTTTTGTCAAAGGTAGATTCATTGGTGAAAATATTGGTCTGGCGCAGAAAATGATCAGAGGCATTAACAGGAAGGTTTTTGGAGACAATGTGGTGCTGAAAATTGACATGGAGAAAGCCTATGATAGGCTGGAATGAAACTTTTTGTTTGCAGTTCTTAAAATGTTTGGATTTAATGGTAGAATCTACCACCTCATATCTAATTGTATTGCTTTTTGTAGATTCTCGGTTCTGCTCCAGGGAGTTTACAAAGGTTTTTTCAGATCCACGCGGGGATTAAGGCAAGGAGACCTCCAATCCCTCTTTCTCTTCATTATTGCTTCCGAAGTGTTGAGTAGGGGTTTGAAATCAGCTTTTGAGAATGGCAAAATAGGGTACTATTATACCCTCAGGAATTGCAGCCCAATTTCCCACCTTCTGTATGCAGATGACACTCTAATTTTTTTAAATGGTAGAAAATCCTCAGTTATGGGATGTATGGAGTTCCTGCGACAATACTGCAAGGCCTCGGGACAGAAAATAAATGAAGGGAAAAGCTCCTTTACCTTGGAGGATAAGGCCACAGCGGAGCGAATTGTAACCTTAAAGAGTGGCACAGATTTTCAATTTCGCGCTGCTCCATTGAAGTATTTGGGAGGGCCTTTGTTCCAAGGGAGAGTTAAAATTTCATATTTTGAAGATTTAATCACAAAGATTTAGGCTCGCATTCAAGGATGGAAGGCAAAATTGTTATCTCCAAGTGGAAGATTAATTTTGATCAGACATGTTCTTAGTTCGATTCCAATTTATATTCTTAGTACAATGTGTGTTCCAAGGACAGTTCTAGCACGGATAAAAAGTTTGTTAGCGGACTTCTTTTGGGGGGATTGTGAAGGCCGTCATAAGAAAAAATGGGTGTCATGGGATAAATTTTGTTTTCCACAGACAGAAGAAGGTTTGGGAGTTAGAGATTTGACGGTGGTGATGAAGGATTTTCGAGTCAAGGCACTTTGGAGACTACTTACTTCAGATTCTTTATGGGCTAGTTTTATGAGGAGTAAATACTGGTTAAAAGGCGTTGGTTTGAAAAGTCAACTTGTGAAAGGTGGGTCATCTTCGTTTTTTAAAGAGATCATGCTTGAGAGAACTCTTCTTTTGAGTAACTCGCTCTGGCGCATTTGCATTGGGAATATCAGTTTTTTTTAGGAGAATTGGAACATGGTGGCTGCTTTCGAGAGACCAGCGGCACTGGTTGCTCAAGATTCATGGTCTTCAGTTCGCGAGGTGATTTCTACGAATTTTGAATTGGTACATAGAGATCTTAGAAATTTGGCGCGGGACCTTTTTTCAGATAAACTACGTAGTGAGACCAATGAGGAGGACACGTGTGTGTGGGCTCCAAACCTGAATGGGCTTTTTGCTCTTCAGTCGGCATATGAATTGCTACGAAACCACGGGAAGGCCAATGCATTAAGCCAGATACTTTGGCACGAACATCTGCCTTCCAGAATATCAGTTTTTGTTTGGAAATTACTCCATAGAGGAGTGCCCGTGGACGGTGAATTATACAGATGTGGATTGAGCCTGGCCTCTAGATGCCATTGTTGTACATCGCCAAAACAAGAATCTTTGAATCATCTCTTTCTAGACGGCGAATTGGCGATGCAAGTGTGGAATCATTTTGACAGGATCTTTGACATTCATATACGGCGACCAACAGAAATCTCAACAGTTCTTGCCATATGGTTCAAGAGAGTTAAACGCACTTCGCAAACAGGTGTGCTCCTTTTTCTTACTCCTATGTTTATTCTATGGGAGATTTGGAAACAAAGATGCAAATGTGTTTATGAAAATGCTCTTCCAAATTCCACTTTTGTGATTTTGAACATTAGGCGTCAGTTGTGAATGACAAATAATTTTATTATCCCCAAGCAAGTTAGCAGTAACAAGGCTCCCCTACAGATTTTTGGGTTGGATGTGCTCCCTATTAGAAGGAAGTTCGTTCGAATTGTTTTTTGGCACCCCCTCCCATAGATTTTGTTGCACTTAATGTGGATGGATCCTCCCGCAAGGATAGGGCATCCGGCGGTGTGGTTATTAGAGACTCTCGGGGTTTCTGTGTTGTGGGGAAACAAATATTTTTCAGTGCAGGTTCTCACAATAAAGCCGAAATTTTAGCTCTTCTTGAGGGTCTCCGACTATGCCTCGACTGGGGCTTCAAGAAAGTAGTTATACAAACGGATTCGGAATTAGTTTGTGGCTGGTTTAAGGATAATTTCAAAATCCCATGGCATTTGGAGAGTATTTTGAAAGAAATCAAGCTGTTGACAGCGACAATGACGTTGTTTTGCCAACATATCTATAGGGAGGCCAATGCGGTAGCTGATTCATTAGCGGCTAGAGCATTACATGATCAAAGGACAATTTCTTTCAGGGGGACTGATTTTCCTAGGAGAATACCAGGCTTGATTGTGCTAGATAGATTACAAACGGCGTACCTTCGCCACGGGGACGAGTAGATGCCGCCTTTATGTTTAATCTTCACTCTGCTGTGTGTAAAGTTAAGGATTTTTGAACTGCAGAGAACTGCAAATCAGGTTGCAATTAGGGGGTCGAACAGCAGCATGATGGGTGCACAATGGATTGGCTGTCGCAAAACAGAGTTGTTTTCTCTGTTTGGATTGGGACTGCTGTTGCGTGCTATGTGCTGCTGCTTCTGCGTTTTGAGTGCTGAGTTTACTGCGGCTGGAAGTTGCAAATGGGTGCGCACTGGACTGGGGAGTTTGTCGCAAAACAGAGTTTTGTTTTCTCTGTTTGGATGTGCGCTTAATGCGGCCCGAAGATGCGATGAAATGGGACTGATGTTGAGTGCTATTTTGAGTGATGCGTGCTGTTGTTTCCGGATGTTTGTTGATAGCTGCTGCTGCTGCGTGTTTACTGCGGCTGGAAGCAGCGCATGGGCATGCACTGGACCGGGAAGTCTGTTTTTCTCAGTTTGGATGCTGTTGCGTGCTATGTTGAGTGCTGCGATGAAATGGCCCGAAAGATGTGATGCAATGGGACTGCTGTTGCGTGCTAGGTTGAGTGATGCGTGCTGTGTTTCTGATTGTTTGTTGAGTGCTGTTGCTGCTGCGTTTTGGAGTGCTGTGGTCTGATTTGTCGCGTGGCTACGTTTTAGAGATTCTGCGGTTGCGTGGACGCGGTTTTGTGTGTGTATGCTGGTTGCTCAGGCAGTCTTGGGTACACTCGGTTTTTAATCTTTGTACTGGCTTGTCCTTAGTTGGTTTTTTATTTCTTTGCAGGAAAATTGCTTTAAAGTTATGTTTTAATTTTGGTTTTTGTCTAAATGCAGGTAATGCGTAATGTACCCCCGCAATGTTTTTGTAAGATTTCTTGCTATATAATAATGGTCTGGCATTCCATAGTTGCCCCTCCCCACTCGAGGTTAATATTGAAAAAAAAAAAAACAACCTTAGAAGGCTGGATTTCCGATTCTTACTTTAGAGTCCCAAAAGGTGTTATTCACCAAATATTTATCATTGCACGAATTTGGAAGATCATCTATCAATATGTAATGTATGTCAATTGGCTTTCCGAATTTTTACACTTCTTTTTTTCCTTTCCCAAGAATACATTCCAGTCAGGAGTTGCTTCCATTGTAACCATTTTGTGGTTGAAGCAATTAAGCACAAAATAATAGATGATGAAGAAAAATTTCTGTGTTTTGGTTTATAGAAGAATCAACTAGGACATACAAATGCATAATGATCTGTCTGGATGATAATTATTTTTTTTAATTCATTTTTATTTATCTATTTCTTGTTTTCTAACTTTTTTTAAAGCAAGTGAAAGCCGATATATGGTACATGTCCGAATGCTACATGCCCATCAAATGGTTAACGGGAAGCATATTTAATATCTTTCTTTGTGCTTTCTTCGGGTCAACTTTTTCGTTTCCATTCTTCGAAGATTAGCTTCGACTCCATCTTGAAATTTATGTGATGAGACCGTGACAACTTGATCTGAGTCATTTCTACAATATGCTTCGACCAATCCAAAGTTCCAAAACAAGCCTTTCTTGTTGCCGTATTTCTTCTTTGTAAATGGTGAAGCCAAGCAATATAAGACATCATATGAAAACATACACACAAGACAAAGACAGTCTGCAAAAAAAGCCTATATATTTGAGTTCATCATGTACAAAGGAAATGTGGTCTATGTAAGATGGATCAAAAGATGTCAAGTAGGTTGTTTTCATGTCTTCTTCTACTCTGTATGGCATCCATATCATTGGCATATCGAACAACTCCAAGACTTGGGTTGTTGATGAGAGGCCTGGGAGAGAGTACTAACCAGAATGACGCAGTACATGAATTATCATCGGCCTTCAAAACTTACTATTATACACAAACGCTTGATCATTTCAATTATAGACCGGAAAGCTACGAAACTTTTCAACAACGATACATTGTGAATTGGAAATACTGGGGTGGCGCAAATGCAAGCGCTCCTATCTTTGTTTACTTGGGAGCTGAGTCAAGCTTGAGTGGAGAAGCACCAGTTGTTGGATTCATGTCTGATAATGCTGCTTATTTCAAAGCACTATTAGTGTACATAGAGGTAAATATGTTTAAAACTCAAGATAAGTCATTTAGATCATGTTCGTTTGTTTGTTTGTTTTTAATTCAACTTATATTTATTGTAGCACCGTTATTATGGGGATTCAATACCTTTCGGATCGCGAGATGCTGCGTACAGGAACACTAGCACCCTTGGCTATTTTAGCTCCACTCAAGCTATGACAGATTATGCTGAGCTAATTGTTAATCTAAAGAAGAACTTAACTGCAGAAAACTGTCCTGTAATAGTCATTGGTGGATCTTACGGAGGGAGTAAGTAAATCAAACCCCATTATTCAAGCTTAGTATTTATATTGTAAGATTTCTTTGGAGTACTCATATGTAGCATGCTATACTTGTTCCGCTTTATAATCTAACACAAAAAATTACAAAATCATTAACAGTTATGCTTAAAATCATCCAGTGGAGAGTTAAATTGGTTTGGATTCAACTGAAATTAGTTTTAATTTGCTTTGAATTGGTTTGTTTCTTAATTCGTTATCCTACTATATGTAGTGTTGGCCTCATGGTTTCGCTTGAAATATCCACATATTGCCTTGGGTGCATTGGCATCCTCTGCTCCAATTCTTTACTTTGATGACATTACTCCACAAGATGGTTATGCTACAGTTGTCACCAAAGATTATCAAGTAAGTGATTCAGCGTTTTTTTTCCATTTACTTCTCTATGATCTTGAATACTTGCAGAATTTAACATTGCTTTAATTGGCTTGGATGGTGTAGGAAGCTAGCCAGACTTGCTACAATACCATAAGAAGTTCATGGTTGGAAATAGACAAAGTTGGCACTGCAACTAATGGTCTTGCAATCTTAAGCGAGAAATTCAACACCTGCGAGTACTTGCTTCTTGCTTTGTTCTTTTTACTTTGCTGGTGTTTTCCATGTCTCCATTAATACTGAATGGAACTGAACTAGATCCTATTTGGGAGACTCAACTCCAATTGATAAAAGTTAATGAATACTTTTTTTTAATGAGTAAGAACTCGTTGGAGGGTTCTCAATTGTTCACCTTTAGAGTTCTTGTTTTATGATTTTGTTAGCACTAACTAATGAAAGAAATGTTAATCATAATCACTAACTTTTCTTCTTGTCAGGCCATTGGATAGAACTCAATTTCTCAAAGACACTATGACATTGTTCTACATGGCTTCAGCTCAATATGACCACCCTCCAAAATACCCTGTTAATAGGGTTTGTAATGCTATTGATGGTCTACCCGAAGGATCAGATATTTTGAGTAGAGTTGCTGCAGGTTTCAATGTCAGTGAAAATAATTTCTTGGGAGAAAACAGATCATGTAATTTAGTTTTTGAGTTTGGTCAATCTAACCAGAGTGGGTGGTCATGGCAGGTATTAATTCATGAATTTTCAACAAATACCATGTACCAGAGATAAAGAACACACACACACACACACACAAATTATTGAATGCATGTGCATGATTTACTATAATCACCTTATTACATGCATTGCATTGTATTATATCAAGCACAATCTTAACACATTACCATGTCACTGATTACCATTTTACTTGCTTCCGTTCACTTTCTAGACATGTACTGAGATGGTAATACCCGCTGGAAATGGTGAAAATGATACTATGTTTGAAGCAAAACCTTTTGATCTCAACAACTTCACGAAACACTGTCAAGACTTGTTCAATGTTACTCCAAGGCCTCATTGGGTTACGACTGAATTTGGTGGTCATGTAAGTTTCCCAAGAAAGCATCATATTAATACTCTAACTGCATTGTTTAGGTGGACAAAACATTTCCTTAACTCGATACAATGATTTTATGTACTTAAGTACACTAGTTTTTGGCAGTAGCTACAACTTCAAAGATTTTCTCTGATAGATTAGAATTCTGAAGAAACAATAGGAAGTTGTGACTCTTGATTGTCCACAACACAAATTAAATAAAACTATAAAAAAAATCCCAAATTATAATTAACGGAGTTATCTTGAAATGCACCATTAATGATTATTCCACGAAGACCAAAAAAGAGCTGGAAACCTTGATTTATTTTGTTAAGTTATTCATTAAACCGGAGATTCTTAACTGTGGCAATTTTTTTTGCTCCTTCAGAATATAAAATCAATACTCAAGAGGTTTGGCAGCAATATCATATTTTCTAATGGACTTCGAGATCCTTACAGTTCTGGAGGGTATTGAATCAAACTCCCCCTTCTTTTTAAACTATAATTAGTTTGCTCTTAATATTAGTATGTCATTATTTGGATATTTGTTTTCGCAGGGTACTTGAGAACATATCTCCCACTATTGTTGCTATACATACTAAACATGGTAAAACCTTTCTTGTTTTAATTATTGAATTTTATTTAATCTAGAAATGGTTTTTGAAAAACAAATCTGTGATCCAGGTTCACATTGCTTGGATTTACATCCTGCCCTACCAAACGATCCCAAGTGGTTAGTCTTACAAAGAAAGAAAGAGTTCAAAATCATCGATAGTTGGATTAGAAAGTACTATCGTGGACTAACCAATGAAAGTGGTGGATGGAACTAATATGCCAATAGTCATCAAATGTTGATGAAAGCAATGTGACTTTTCCTGAATGAGCATTATTGTGGAATTTCTAGCATTTTCATTTTGCATTCTTGAATAGTGACTTTTTATAGCTTCTGTGATCAACAATGTGCAATATTAAGAAAGAAAAAAAGGTTCTGACATCAAGCAGTTTGGGTAAGATTGGTTTCTGTCCTCAAATTATTTTTAGTGACATTGGACATCTAAATTCATATATTCTCCATCACTTAATAACAGTGGACAAGACCAAAATTCTAAAATTAGAATCTATGCTATTGTGACTCAGAGAATAAAATTGGAGTAAGTTGTCGTTTTACGCTCTTCACAGAGACAAATAATGCAGTGAGGACATTTTATTTTGTGGTTGCAGCAATTATGGATAAAATGGCAGATGATAAATTAGAAAAATTCTCTGTTTTTGATTGGCAGAAGAATCAACTAGGACTAACACTGATCAATGCTTCTGCTTCTTCTTCTTGTCCTCCTTTTTGTTAAGTAATGAGATTTTAATTACCCAAAAGATATAGTAGATGTCCAAATTACATGCTCATTGCATGAAATCGACGGCAAACATCTTCACCTTTCTGTTTGGACTCTGTTTTGTTCAATCTCTCTGCTTTAATTTCTGTTTTCTTCAGCACAACCTTAATTTGGCCATACATCTCTGAATGCTGATCAAGTTGACGTAAGATATCATTGAATTTTTACATTTATTAAATCAGTAGATTCTCATTATATAGCTCAATCAGTCCGACGTTTCAAAACCAAGCCTTTTTGTTGCTCTATTTCTTCTTGTTAAATAGCAGAAGCCTAGACAAGACATCATGTGAAACATATACGGAAAAAAAGGCCTATATATGAGTCCATAGTGTATAAAGAAATTGTAGTCTATGTTATATATGGATCAAAATATATCAAATAAGTTGCTTTCATGGCTTTGTCTATTCTCTATGGCATCCGTATCATCTGGAGACTGGAAAATCCCAACGCTTGGGTTGTCATTGAGAGGAAGTCTGCAGAGTAATTGCTACTTGTTTTTTGTGCTTTCAATTGATTTTGATCTGTGGGGTTTTTTTTTCCGTCTATCAAATTCATTTTTTTTTTCCTTCCGTTATGGGGTTCTAGAATTTTCCTGAATCATTCATTGAGATTGATTACATTCAAATGTTGTTTTGTTCTCTTTCAAGTTGGGGTCTTTTGTCATTTTGATGTCTGGGTATCTATATAAGCTAAACACTTATGTCAAAATTATCCTGAAGGATGATTGTTTGATTTGCCTCCAGATTTGAGCTTCAACTCCCCTGCTTTGATCGACTATAGAGCGGATAATCCAACAGTAACTATGAATTTGCCCCATAAGACTCAACTAGAACATGAAAAGGACTTTGTCGGAGGCTCTTTTTTCCATTTAGTTCATTCAACAAGGTAGTTAAATCAGCTGCTGCCTCCTCATCGATTGTCACTGCCAGTGTATAGTCATTGCCATCCACATAACTATATCCTGTTCCAACTAGGCTATCCCTATACTGAATACCATATTAAAACGAAAAAAAGGAAAGTTCATTTTGATTTACTTTTAGAAGGAAATAGGGGAAATTTTTTAATATTTACCACAAACAATAGATCAGCCTTTCGAAGCCAAGTTGAACTACGAGGCTTCATGTTCCCATCTAAAGGTCCTATTTTGAGGAAATTACCTAGTCCAATTCCATAGGCTCACTTGTCAGTTCATTCAGATTCGGATATAATACTTCCTGATCTTTTCAAGATATAATAAAGGAAAACATTGTGCACTAGTACTGTATAGTCTGTATGGGAAATTCGCGAGTAGGGAACATGCAACACACATACGTGCAGGTCTATCTACTGGTCTGCGTACAACTACGCCTAGGCAAAATGTGTTTGGAATACTCACAGGACCTCCTTGCAACCACAAAATTGTTGGCCATGGTTTGCTAGCATCTTCACCTCTATATGGACTTCATATGCCACTAGAACAAGTGAACCTCTACAATATGCAAACAAGAGCAATCAAAGTGCCACATGTTGGACAAATCAAATAATGTGGGCACACATATGTAATATAACGTGTATTGCTATCTTAAAGTGTAGTCCATTTAAATATGTGATCTAATAGGGGTATTGGACTATAAGGTATTAATAAATAACATGGTGTAAATAAAGATGTAATGTCTAATTCAATGAGGGGCATAATTGGAAATTCACAGCCCATAAGTTGAAAGGTTGTGACTTATGGGCATTATAAATAGGATGGGTCCCCGATTTAGCGTATGCGTATTAGAGAATTTTTTTGGCATTGTCTTATGTATCCTCTCAACTGAGAACTAAGGGAAAACGCTTGAATCAATCGGAAGATCCAAACAATTCAAACTCATCACAATTAACGAGGAAATCGCTATGGATCGATCGGGTATGTTTCTATTCTTCTTGTTTCCATTGAATCAACTAGAGTCTTAAGTTTTTTAGTTTAAATACAACAATTGGCCGGTATCAGAGCCACTCCTGTTGATTCCATGTGAAATTATAAAGGAAAACATACAGTGATTATTTATTTTTTACAGTGATATATAGATTCATACAGTGATATATATTCATATAATAGCAAAGCAATTGAATACTATATGTTATTTATGATTATAGATTCATATAGTTTATGTATCTGGGCATGATATATTATAAAGACATGATTATAGATTCATATGAATAACATGAATACAGTGATTATGGATTATGAATTAATACAGTGATTATTGATTAATACAGCGATTGATATAGCATGATCTGGACCTACAGTGATTATGTATTCATGATTATAGACTTGAATCTATATAGATATGTATTCATGGCAATTGTCTTCACTGTTTCATTGTGAGTGTAATTGTATTCAGTGATTACATTGTAATTGTATTTCCTATTGAAATAGATTACAATTTGGATCAAGGTGAAATAGATGTATTAAACCCCCCCCCCCCCCCGATTTTACTGTTACAGTGAACAGTAAATGCGTTTTCGTGAACAGTGAACACCGATTTCACTGTTGCGATGAACAGTGATACGCGATTTCGTGAACAGTGATATGCAATGTCGTGAATAGTGAAAAACAATTTCACTGTTACAGTGAACAGTATCTGCGATTATGCATTAAAAAAATTACTGTTCACATTGACCGCGACTATTCACTATTGGGCTTGGCGAATGTTGGGCTTGTATAGTGACTGTTCACGGGCTTGGTGATTGTTCATGGGCCTGGTGACTATTCAGTTGACTGTTCACGGGCTTGGTCATTGTTCACCTATTGGGTCTGTTGCTGTTATTAATAATTGGGCCTGTAAGTACATTTTACTTTGACTATTGGGCCCATTGCTGTTGGTAATATTGTTTTTAAAGTATTGGGACCTATGTAATTGTGGCTATATTTTATTTAGACCCATGTTTTAATTGTATTAATGGCTATATTTTATTTATACATAGAATATAATTTTGGTTTCATGTATCACTATTGTGTTCCTTATTTAAAATTTGCACCATTTAACTAATAGGTTGCTAAAGCAACCACTGTTAGAAAATATTGGTTGATTTTTAAATAAGTGAGCATGCTACATCCATGTGAAACAATCGGCCCAAAGGAAGATTGTTTTGACCGGATAGTCCCTAGTCTTAAATATGTGATAAAATTTACTTTACCATGCTTTTGTTATGTCAGTCCAAAGAAAGGCATAATATTAGGTCAGTTTCATTGTGTACGAAGAGTACCACTTACAGATTGATATTTCTGTCCAAAGACTAAATAACAATACTGTACTAGGTATCTTAATATGGGTTTTTATTTACCTATTGTATGAATTTAAAAGTTTATGCAATTGAATAATGATGTGAATATGTTATTTATGTAATTTATTCTCTGTAGAGCTACTATGTCTGCTACTAGTATATCTACTAGTGTAAATAATATTTCCATACTTAATGGGACAAACTTCAAGGACTGAAAAGAGAACGTGTTAATCGTTCTTGGATGTATGGATCTGGACCTTGCCTTAAGGATTGAGCAACCCGCTCCTCTTACAGATGCAAGTACTCCTGATGCCAGAAAATACTTCGAGAAGCGGGAACGCTCCAATCGCATGAGTCTCATGCTCATCAAGCAAGGTATTCCAGAAGCCTTTAGGGGTGCAATATCCGCAGGGGTGACCAATGCCAGTGAGTTCCTTACTGAACTTGAAAAACGTTTTGCTAAAACGATAAGGCTGAATTTCATTAAAGTATAAAGGCAAAGGGAACATTAGGGGGTACATCATGGAGATGTCTCATCTTGCTTCAAAACTTAAAGCACTGAAGCTTGAGTTGTCTGAGGACTTACTCGTGCATCTAGTTTTGATATCACTTCCTCCACAGTACAGTCAGTTTAAGGTCAGTTACAACTGTCAAAAGGAGAAATGGACTCTTAATGAGCTCATTTCCTACTGTGTGCAAGAGGAAGACATGTTGAAGCAAGACAGAACGGAAAGTGCTCATTTTGCAAGCACCTCTAAAGATAAGGGCACAAAACGAAAGAAGGATAATGAAGCTGCTAAGCGTCCAACACAAAAGAAACAGAAAGGCAATGAGGGTTGTTTCTTTTGTAAGAAACCTGGACATGTAAAGAAGGAATGTACCAAGTATCACGATTGGCGTGTTAAAAAGGGTATGTTTCTTGCTTTGGTCTGTTCTGAGGTTAACTTAGCTTCAGTACCTAGAAACACTTGGTGGTTAGATTCCGGTGCTACTACTCACATAAGTGTTTCTATACAGGGTTGTCTGAGCTACCGAAAGCCAAGTGATGCTGAAAGGCGCATCTTTGTGGGCGATGGAAAATCGGTAGAAGTGGAAGCAATAGGAAACTTTAGGTTACTCTTAGGGACTGGTTGTTATTTGGAACTGAAAGACACTTTTGTAGTACCGTCATTTAGACGGAATTTGGTTTCTATTTCCTTGTTGGACAAATTTGGATATTGTTGTTCATTTGGAAATAATCAATTTAGTCTTTCATTAAATTCCAATATTATTGGTACTGTTTCATTAAGCACATTTGATAACCTATATCTTCTTGATACTATTGCCTCATATAATGTAACCTTGCATGTGGAATCACGTGGTACTAAGCGTAAGCTAAATGAAGGAAATTCATCAAAACTATGGCACAAACGTTTAGGACATATCTCGAAAACGAGAATGGAGAGACTTGTGTCAGATGGCATAATAGATTCTCTTGATTTTTCAGACTTTGATGTCTGTATTGAGTGCATCAAGGGAAAACAGACCAAACAAAAGAGATTGAGTGCAAACAGAACTTCAGACGTCTTAAAATTGATCCACACAGATATTTGTGGACCATTCCTTCAGCTTCTTGGAATGGTCAACAATATTTTATATCATTCATAGACGATTACTCACGCTATGGGTACCTATATCTCCTTCATGAGAAATCTGAGTCACTGGATATGTTCAAAACTTTCAAATCTGAGGTTGAGAACCAGCTCAACAAATAAATTAAAAGTGTCACGTCTGACCGTGGTGGTGAGTATTACGGCAGATATGACGGTTCCGGTGAACAACGTCCAGGACCATTTGCTAAATTCCTAGAGGAATGTGGAATCGTCCCACAGTACACCATGCCGGGATCACCTAGCATGAATGGTGTAGCTGAAAGACAAAACCGAACTCTTAAGGACATGGTAAGGAGTATGATCAGTCATTCTACATTACCTGAATCACTCTGAGGAGAAGTACTAAAGACTGCAGCTTACATCCTTAATAGAGTACCAACTAAAGCAGCTGCCAAAACACCTTATGAACTTTGGACAGGTAGAAGACCTAGTCTAAAGCATTTCACATTTGGGGATGTCCAGCTGAAGCAAGGCCTTATTGGCCGAATGAAAAGAAATTGGACTCCAAAACAGTGAGCAGCTACTTCATTGGCTACTCTGAGCGATCTAGGGGCTACAAGTTCTATAATCCCACTATTAAGTCCATTTTTGAAACGGGGACAACAACATTTTTTGAGGACGTCGAGTTTGGGGGGAGAAATCAGGTACGAGACATTGTCTTTGAGGAGGAATCAATTTCGACTCCTACTACTGTTGTTGACAATGTACATGTTCCACTACCTGTCATTGATCAAGGAGCAGATCTGGAACCTCAACAGGACATTGTTGAACTACTCCCTGCTCCAATTGAATTAAATATTCCAGAAGAACAAACTCAACAACCTCAAGATCAAATGCCATTAAGGAGATCCACGAGAGAAAAGAGAAGAGCTATTCCGGATGATTATATGGTATTTCTCGAAGAACATGAGAAGAATGATGGATTGGTGGAAAATGATCCAATCAACTTCCATCAAGCTATGCAGGATTCTAACTCTCAAAAGTGGATAGATGCTATGAATGAGGAGTACAAGTCTATGCAAGACAATCAAGTTTGGGATCTTGTCCCATTACCTGAAAATACAAAGCCTATTGGTTGTAAATGGATATTCAAAACCAAGAAGGACTCAAAAGGTAATGTGGAAAGGTATAAAGCTCGTCTTGTAGCTAAAGGCTTCACTCAAAAGGAAGACATCGACTATAAAGAGACTTTCTCTCCGGCGTCAAAGAAAGACTCATTTAGGACAATCATGGCTCTTGTTGCACATTTTGACTTTGAGTTGCATCAGATGGATGTTAAAACAACGTTTCTCAATGGCGACATTGATGAAACAATTTATATGGTGCAACCAGAAAACTTTGTGTCTGGAGACCCAAAGAATATGATTTGCAAACTAAAGAAATCCATCTATGGGCTCAAGCAATGGTACTACAAATTTCATCAAGTAATTGTCTCGTTTGGTTTTAAGACAAATGTTGTTGATAACTGTGTGTATCATAAGTTCAGTGGGAGTAAGCATATCTTCTTGGTTTTGTATGTTGATGACATATTGCTTGTCACTAATAATATAGACATGTTGCACGAAACCAAGAAATTTCTATCAAAGAAATTTGAAATGAAAGATCTTGGTGAAACTTCTTTTGTCTTCGGGATTCAGATATACCGGGATCGTTTTCGGGGTATTTTTGGATTATCACAAAAGGGCTATATAGAAAAAGTGCTTAAAAGGTTTGGCATGCAAGATTGTAAACCAGGAGATACCCCTATATCTAAAGGAGACAAATTCAGTCTTAAACAATGTCGATCTTAAGACTAAACTTGAAGTTGTAGAGATGCAAAAGATCTCTTATGCATCCGTTGTTGGGAGTCTTATGTATGCTCAAGTATGTACACGTCCAGACATAGCATTCATTGTTGGAATGCTTGGCAGATATTTGGATAACCTTGGGATGAGTCACTGGAAAGCAGCTAAACGGGTTATGAGATATTTACAGAGAACTAAGGATTACATGCTCACATACAAGAGATCAGATCAGTTGGAGATCATAGGGTATGCTGATTCTGATTTTGCTGGATGCCAAGATAGTAGAAAATCTACATCATGCTACATTTATCTGTTAGCTGGAGGAGCTATTTCTTGGAGAAGTGCTAAACAGACACTCATAGCTTCTTCCACCATGGAAGCAAAATATGTGGCGTGTTTTGAGGCCTCCAACCACGGATTATGGCTGCGTTATTTTGTCACTGGGCTGCGCATTTTGAATGACATAGAAAGACCACTAAAGTTATATTGTGACAATAAGTCAGCAGTTTTATATGCCAACAACAACAGGAGCTCGTCTAGGTCAAATCATATTGCCATAAAGTTCCTGGTTGTGAAGGAGAGAGTAGAAAATAAACAGATTTTCATAGAGCATATTGGGACACACTCCATAATTGCAGATCCGCTTACTAAGGGATTACCACCCAAGGTCTTTCATGAGCACACCGCTCATATGGGTGTTATGTCACATGAGGATATCATGGTTTTGTGGAAGTTTTGTTGTTCTATGATGAATTTTTGGACACATTGGTGTAATTTAATATTTTCTGCAGAAATAAAGTCTTCAGTCAATTGCCTGTTTATTATATGTTTGATCTCATTAAAGATTAAAGTTGGACCGGTTGGAAATAGACATGTTTGGATCACATCACATGTAATTTCCATGCTCTACATCCATGTTTGATCTATGTCATTTGATTATATTGGTATATGTGACTATTGATGGATTTCGTTACGCTACTTGTGACGCAAATCGCTTTAATCCTATATCAGTATAGTCAATGGACGAGATTGTTTCGAAATACCTTTACTTGTGATAGCAAGTTTTGAGCTCATAAGGTTATACACATTAACGGTAACATATGTGGCCCAAGTGGGAGATTGTTGGACAAATCCAATAATGTGGGCACACATATGTAATATAACGTGTATTGTTATCTTAAAGTGTAGTCCATTTAAATATGTGATCTAATAGGGGTATTGGACTATAAGGTATTAATAAATAACGTGGTGTAAATAAGGATGTAATGTCTAATTCAATGAGGGGCAGAATTGAAAATTCACAGCCCGTAAGTTGAAGGGTTGTGACTTATGGGCATTATAAATAGGATGGGTCCCCGATTGAGCATATGCGTATTAGAGAAAAAATTTGGCATTGTCTTCTTTATCCTCTCAACAGATAACTAAGGAAAAACGCTTGAATCAATCGGAAGATCCAAACTCATCACAATCAACGAGAAAATCACTATGGATCGATCAGGTATGTTTCTATTCTTCTTGTTTCCATTGAATCAACTAGAGTCTTAAGTTTTTTAGTTTAAATACAACTACATCTACTATATATACCAGGTCAGACTTCAATGTATCCCCATTGTTCTGATCAATCTTCCATTCCAGTTGCTACAGCTAAATCTCCATGAAAGAATGGAAGAATGATCAGTACACTGAGGATAGAAAGGAATTTGTCCATTTGAGTTGCGGGAGAATCCTTCTTTGCAGATTGGTTTAACATGATTTGAATGAAATAAACAATTAACAGGTCTATTGCATGGGAACCTTCACTGTTTTGTCTATAACAGAGACACCTGGAAAGAAAGGAACAGATACAATGCTAAATTAGAAACCAAGAAATTAACATTTAGGCCGAGACAAGAAAAGAAAGTAATGGAAACCATAAATTAAATAAGGGAAATACAAAAAACTATGCAGTTTCGTCACTCCATGTAGAATTTGGACCTTATGCATAACCAAATTAGGTGGCTGTTCAAATCCATGTTATTCTTTTGGTCCCTCCTCTCTTCATCTTCATTCCTCGTCTCCATTCTCATCAGCATTTTCAAAGGAGAAAAAGAATTTGAAGAGTTTAAAGATTTGATTTCGCATTTTTAATTCAATTTATTACATGAAAAGGTAACTAGCTTTCAACAAGAATTAATGTAGGTGAAAATAAAATTTTATCTAACTGGCAAAATATCTGACCCATTGACCATATGGTCAACAAATGAAAATGAATGCATACAACTCAGAATCAAGTGAGAGTTTTCCTCTTTGCAATGTTCCTATATATTATGCTTTTGCAGAGCCTTTGATCATTGAACCTGAAAATCATTTTTGTATCATACATACAAAATCTTAGAAGATAAAGAAGACCGTTGTTTTGATT
Organism: Berberis thunbergii; assembly: GCA_003290165.1. Lineage (NCBI taxonomy): Eukaryota > Viridiplantae > Streptophyta > Magnoliopsida > Ranunculales > Berberidaceae > Berberis > Berberis thunbergii. The sequence goes on along the minus strand of QNQO01000402.1, from coordinate 356,319 downwards.
ATGTTTATGCTCATGGTTGTCATGTCAATGGAAATTGCTTTGGGGGACCAAGTAGGGTGTACACCAAGTATGAGAATTAACAGGATGATTCAACTAGGATGTTGTTATAGTTTTATGTTTTGTACATCAATTTGATATTTGAAAATCAACTTCTCGACTTACTTTTGCAGTTTAGTATGCTCGAATTGTTTTGTTTCCCCAACTTGCGTATATTATGTATTGCTAGGGTTTTTTTTATATTTTTTTGGGGTGTGTATTTGGTCGATATATTAACACATGCATTGTGTTTTTCTTGCAGATTGCCCTTCATAGTTGGCTAAAGTTTGTAAGGGTAGTTGTTATTGATGCAGACCTGATGGTTGTGGTTGTTGCAAAGGAGATGGAATTAGACATGAACCACTTGCACCAGAAATTTCACCAAAAATGGTTCATGCTCAAACCTATGACAATTATTGTTCAACTGAGTTTACCTGGTATAGTGTATGTAATTTCGTCAGAAATCCTTAATAAAATTCTATCTAGTTATTTTCTCTTATCTCTCTTTTGTTATTGTTCACGCGCAGATGTGCTACCAATGCTATGTCCCATTATTATTATTGATATTATTATCTTTTTTAATATAAATTGTCTAGGCAACAATCATCTTATGGTTGAGATTGATATTGTGTATCCAACGCCGTCAATGTAGCTTTTCAATTTGAGTGATTAGAATTTAAGAGGTGCATCTGATTTACATTGAAATATGTGACTATAATAAATCCCAAATTATATCCTTATTTGTTTGTCACTATCAATATAAAACAATTCAAACTCTTGGAAATTCCTCACTTACAAAGAAATAATCTGTTTTGAAGAAAATGTTATTCATTTCCTAGTTATTTCTATCATCTTGATTGGTGTCTTCAAATGCCTCCATTGATCACATAAGGCTCAATATCAGGTTGAGGTATCAATAAGAACTTGGTGATTGAGTGATGCTACCAATCATCTCCAGTGATACACATGGTTGATCAACAGGTACCTGTTGAAATTGAAAAACACATTGTATTAAAATATGATTAGATCATTAGAAATCTCCATTCATAATGGACTCTAGAAAAATAAAAAATGTGCAAAAATAAATAAATGTCATCACTATGGCTTCATTAGGGTTCAAGTGTGTTCTTGAGTTAGTATGACAGTTTGAGGTATCAACCTAGTTGGGATCTAGGTTGTCTGGATTCCTTTTTAGTATTTATTCTTTTCTAGTCTTTTTTTAGTCTTAACTCTTAAGCATCGGCCCTTAAAAGGAAATTTTAACTAGTGATGAGTGACTTACAAAATGGCCAGCCCCAAGAATCCAGTAGAAATGCAGATTCTTGTACGATTTCACAAAACCTTTTGTGACAGATTTGTCACCTCGACAGTAAAGAGGGGTTCGATCCAAGCTTAGAAAGTCATTTAGTCCTTCCCACCTGAAATGGTTCAAAACAACGGTAACACATTTTATGTAAATTTTAATTACATAGTGATCTCCATTCAAAAAAATATAATTTGGTTTATGAAAAAAAAAACTGTGAAATCAATTCTTAAAAAAAGTAAAAAAAGATAAATGATTTACTTTAGTTTTGCAACCCAAGCTTCAGTACCCATTGTTGCACATATGAGATCAATCTGTTAAAAATATTCACAACCAAACAACAATTTACAATGTTGATATAAAAATGTGGTCTCGAAAATATTTACCATTGCTTGCGTGAAGAATCCATACCTGTCCATTATATACTGTGACATTTACCCCTTTGGCCAAGAGTTCATCTACCTGGAAAACTCATTTTCGTTAGTATCAGCTAGCGCATATGAACAAGAAAGTTAAAGTGTTGTCTACGATGGACAAATTTACCTCATTGATCCTTGGTTTCATGAAATCAGCAACCATGGCTTGGAAAACCATACCCTCCTGCCCTCCCCATCTGCACAAGTATGACAGCAATGAACATGTAAATCACCTAGCCTCACCATTGGTCAACACTAGGTCATTCTCTAATTTACATGATCAATTTCATCAACAATTTCAAGTGCATACTGGTGGAAATGCATGAAAAAAAAAGTGTTTTAGAACAAGAAGCTTAATTACGTAATATCTTTAGGAATGATCTTTAGCTTATCCTTAATGACCCCATTCATTAAGGTAGATAGATCAATACTTGATGAAGGCTTTGTCCGCTCTATGTATCTGGAGTAACTCTGCACCATTGTTTTTGATTTCGTAGCAGCTGTAGTAGTTGAATCAACTGGGTCATTCCCTGAGTCCAACATGAAATTGTAGAAATCCTGCCCACAACCCAAGTTTGATTTTTATTTAAGTTATCATTACAGATAAGTTTCTACGATAAAAAGCTTGAAAACTAGAGATGAAGGAAAGGTACCACATAGTTACTACTACTTCCGATCACACCCTCAAGATCATACCATGAACTCGTGGCCTCTTTGAACTGGCCTTCAGCGAGTTGCTGCTTAATCTGTTGAGCGATCCTGTCTTGCAAAATGTGTTATTAGTGTCAACCAAGTGACATCATAACCTTTGTTTATCAGCTAAAGTACTACACTAAGCGGTCTAGTAATTAAAGTCTTGTGTATCAAACCTGCTTGATTCGTTTAAGCCACTGTTGTCGATTCTCGACACGACTTTTAGAACAGGGCCCCATGATGCCTTCATTTCAGAACAGAAATTATTGTCTTTAAAATTGAGAAACCATAAAAATAACTAAATCTTTTGAATCAATACAATTACAAACCGTAAAATCTTCAGGAGAAATCCAACTGTCTCCTAAAGCAACTCCTGTTGTAATCATATTAGCACAATTAAGTTACTCAACTGAGTTTATACAAATTTAGAAGCATTTTTTGTCAAAATTATCCAAAGGACAACTGTTTGATTTACCTCCAAATTTGAGCTTCAACTCCCCTGCTTCAATCGCCTTTAGAACTGATAATCCAAGGGTCACCGCAAATTTTCCTCCATAAGATTCAGCTACAACATGAAGAGGACTTCGTTGAAGGCTCTCATTACCATTAAAGAGTTCCTTCAACAACGTAGTTAAATCTGTTGCTGCCTCCTCATCAGTTTTCACTGCTAGGCTATCATCGTCACCATCTACATAACTATATCCTGTTCCAACTGGGCTATCCTGTATACCATAAGGAAAAAAACAAGGTAATTTAGTTTTGATTCACAATTTGAAAAACAAAGAACGAAAATGATAAATAAATAAAAAATTTACCACAAATAAGAGATCAGCCTTTCGAAGCCAAGTTGAGTTGCGTGGTTTCAAGTTCCCATCTAAAGGTCCCATTTCGAGGAAATTGCCTATTCCAACTCCAGAGGCTCCCTATTTCAGTTCAAACAATTTAAGATTAAGATACAATACCTTCCTTATAAGTGAAAACATTGAGCACTACTGTATGGGAAAATCATGACTGGAATCAATCCGCGAGAATGAACATGCAATGCACTATTATATCTACAACGACAGGCCTGTAATGTGTTTGGGATACTCACAGGACCACCTTGAAGCCACAAAATTGTTGGCCATGGTTTGCTAGGATCTTCAACTCTATACGGACTTCGATAAAGCCACCAGAACAAGTGAACCTCTACAATACACAAATAAGATCAATTAAAAACAAGTGCTTGTAATTCTACCAAAATCAATAATAATTGCCTTACTAGGTCGAACTTCAATGTATCCCCATTCTTCTGACCCATCTTGTGTTCCAGTTGCTACGGTTGGATCTACATGAAAGAATGGAAGAATAACCAGTAGACACAGAAGGATACAAAACAATTTCTCCATTTTGAGTTGTGAGAGGCAAAAGACTTGTTTGAAGATTGGATTTAAAATGATTGGAATCAAATTAAAAATTAATTCCGTTGCATGGGAACTTTCATTGTTCTGTCTACAACAAAAGAACAAAAACAAAGCTATAAATTAGAAATCAACTCTTGATGTTAAAACCAAGAATGAGGTTTGAACAAGGAAGTTGTAATCATGCAGTTGGATTGTTATTAGCTTTGATAGGCCAAAATGGAGCTTCTTCTCCACCTTTAGTCATTAGGGGTGACTTACCCCCTCGAGAGATTTGAGATTGTAATTGAGGTTTTCGATCTTTTACTTTTATTAATAAAATGTTAAAGGGATCCTAAAAACCCAGCTCGCTTTCAAACTAAAACTAGGTCACCCAAACAGAATAAACCATACAAATCAGGTTTGTATTCCCTGTAAACATTGCAAATTAGTGATCAAAATTACTTTATGAAGTTGCACTTCTTCAACTTTGCGACTCTAGTTTCACAAATGGAGAGCTGGATTTCATAATACTGTGTTGAGCTTAGTAATATTAGTAATTCTGGACCTTTGTTCTCCTCTGAGCCTTTTCGTTCTTTTTCGACAAATTTTCATATTGATTTTTCATAGCATTCATTTAAATGCCGTTCTGACATTATGTCATTTTCATAACAATACAGAATTGGATAAATTGTAAAACCTTAAAGTAATTACAATGGTTTCCTAAGACTAAGGGGGTGCTATTCAATTACGGATTTTAATGGATTGTGAAGGATTTTAAAATTCATTAAAATTCAGGGGTATTCAATTAAGGATTTAAAATAATACATGTAAATCTAGGGGTATTCAAATATGGATTTTAAATGATTGTTTTAAAATCCATCAAAATTAGGGGATATTCAATTCATGTTTTTCAAAAATCCACCAAAATCAGGAGGTATTCAAGTAGTGGATTTTAATTGATTTGTTAAAGTTGTAGATTTTGAAGAATTTGTGAGTGGAAAATATATATAACATGAGTCATTTCAAATTCAACATTCTCCCTTTATATTTCAACGGATTTGTATTGGCCATTATTAAATAACACCATCGATTCCGCTGAAGGACACCACCACCTCACTTTTTTTAAGATCTGCTGAAGGACACCACCACCTTCCCTTCTCCATTTTCTCTTCTCTCTTCACAGGAGTAGTACCACCTTGCCCTACAACTTTTGGCCACACCACCACGACCTACCATCGTTGGTTGTACCACCACCCGCACTTGCTCTTCTCTTTTGTTCTTTTTTTTGTTATTATTATTATTCTTCTTTCTTCTCATTTTTTCCTCTTATTTTCTCTTCTTTTTGTCCTATCTTCTCTTCATCTTTGTTTTTTTGTTTTTCTCATTTTTTCTCCGGATTTCTTCTTTTTCTTATTTTTTTCTTCTCCTTTTTCATTTTTCCTCCTCTCTTCTTCTTCTCCCATGTTTTTTTCCTCCTTCGCCCTTGCAGAGGTTCCTGCGAGTGGAGGTTCCTCACTTGCCAGAACTTTCCCGAGGGCAAAAAGAAAAAGAATAAGAAGAAGACGAAGAGGTGAGCGGGATGATGAGGAAAATAAGAAGATGAAGAGGGAGGAGGTGGGATGAGAGGTGGCGGTGGTGATTGATGGAGAAGAAATGGAGAGATGAGAAGAGAGGAAAAGATAGTTTAAGATTATTTATTTATATTGATAGTATCCTTTAGAAGGTGGGGGTGTCCTTCAGAAAGCTAGCAGTGTCCTTCCGAAAGTAAGGGGTTGGTGGTGTCATTCAACAGAAATGGTAGTGTTACTCCCTAACCTGGAGATGGTGAAGCTATAACTAATTAGGTTCTTTGTTGAAGCTTTGAAGCAAGTTTATTGTTTTGTAGACGATGAAACGAATGAATGTATGAGCGATTTTAAACTTCATCATCAACTTTTTTTATTAATATAAGGTTCGGGGATCCTAAAAACCCCAGCTCACTTTCCAAAAAAAAGAAAAGAAATGGTAAAGTTATTTAGCAACAGTCATATTGGTTTTTCTCTCCTTCCCCTATTTTTCTCTCCCCTTCTTCTTTCTCCCTTATTCTAGGGTTCTTGTTTTTTCTGACGAAGATCAACAAACTCCCCCATATCACTCTCAATTGAACTCATTTCCATATAAAACACAAGCGGAGTTAGTGCTAGCGTGTGTAGCCTTACACAATTTTATTCGTAAAGAGTGTTGTTCTGATGAATTTTCAATTGAAGAAATGATGAGCCTTCATCACTGTCAAAAGAATAAGAAGAAGTTTTCAAACCCAAGATCAAAAATAAGAGAAAGCTAATGAATGGAGAACAACTATAGTTTCAAATATGTGGGGAGATGTTGTGAGTGTCGGGGATAAGCAATGAAGATGATGATTTTATTTTTTTTGGTTTATTTGCATTGCTTTTATTTTCAGAAAGAAAAAGGAAAATAGTTATTTGTATTACTTTTGGACCATCTTCATTGTATTTGAATTTTTTTAATTTGAAATAAAATTCTCGTAGCATACAAACAATTGTTTAATTGATGTTTTAAGATAAGTTTTTATGATTTGTGTTGACATAGATAACAATGTAAGCGATGTTCTTTCATTGCTTCCTATGACTAATAACATACTTATAATAATCCATAACAGACCTTTATAAAATCTACACAATTTAATCATTTAAAATCCATCAAAATCTTTTAAAATCCACGAGATTTAAAAAATTTCAGAGTTTACTCAAATCTTTAGGACTCAAATCCCGAATTGAATACCCCATCCTAAAGATTTGAGGATTCAATATGATTTTGAATTTCCTAAGAGGGTGTTTGTTTTGATAGAAGCAACAGAAGTTAGATGGTAAATCTAAAAAGATGTTTATCTTAAATAATAAGGATGCAAAGGCTCAAACTTGAAGAATATTTCTTGCTTAGATCTGAATTGCCTACACCCCTCTCTTGGTACATATTTATATAGCAATATTATGGTCTAGATACATTTTCATTTAAGACCATGATTAATTAGATACGTCTAGAATTTCAAAAGACTCCTAGGCAAACGAACAATCACCCACTACACCAAAAGGGCCATTTAGCTACGCCGAGCTGCCCACGGTTCTAAACCGTTGGTGCATTTGCCACTGCCAAAAACCGTAGCTATAAGTACCAACGGCCTAAAACCGTGGGTAATAAACACACTGGCCACGGTTTCAAATCGTTGGTATAGATGGCACGGCTAAAAACCGTGGCTAATAGTAGCAACGGCTCCGGACCGTGGGTAGTATTCGCAACAGCTTCAAACCGTTGCAAAAAAAATTTAGCAACGGTTTTAAACCGTGGCTAGGCTTAGCAACGGCTCAAAACCGTTGCAACAAAAAAATTTAGCAACGATTTTAAACCGTGGCTAGATATAGCAACGGCTCAAAACCGTTGCAACAAAACAATTAGCAACGGTTTTAAACCATGGCTAGATATAGCAACGGCTAAAAACCGTTGCAAAAAAAATTTAGCAACGGTTTTAAATCGTGGCTAGATCTAGCAACGGCTAAAAACCGTGGCTACATGAAAAGCAAAAAAAATTGGGCGGGCTATTTTTGGCGCTCGACCTTCCCTCCTCGACTTCCATCGACAATTTCACAAAATCAAAGCTCCCTCCCTCGACCTGCTTCCCTCCATCGACTTGCTCCCTCCCTCGACTCGACTTCCCCCTGCTCCTCCTCCTTCCCTGCTCCCTCCCTCGACTTCGATCCCTCCTCCCCTCCTTCCCTGCTCCCTCGACTTCCCTGCTCCTCCCTCGGCTTCCCTCGACTTCAAAATCGATCAGAGCTTGCAACCGAACAGGTACTCTTTCTCTCTCTCTCTCTTTTATTTATGATGAAATTAGGGTTCATCAGGGTTCTCTTTTATTTAGGATGAAATTAGGGATCGATGATTTGTTTTTTTTTACAATGAGCATTTTGTTTGATTGTTGAATTCTTCTTGAAAGTGAATGTTCGGTGGCCTTGAAATCAATTTCATGCATCTTTCTCTCCTGAAAAAGAGTAAATTGAACAACCTTAATGAAACTTCTGTAAACTTGGCTATTGAATATGCTATGAAATAACATTCGACAAAAGGTTGAATACGTAAGATTCGCCAAAAGGCACTTGAGTGTTTTTGTCCTCATATTTTGCTTAGCAAACCCCTCTCACAGTTGGATTGATTGAGGAAAATGCATATAAAATAAGCTAATGATCTTTATTTCTTGTATAATTGAGATTAAAAATAATAATCTTTATTTGTTGTAACGTTAAGATTAAAAAGTGGATAATCCTTCTAGCTGTCTAGGCGATGTTCTCTGATGCTCAATCTTGCCATGACCATATATGCCCTTCTCACCAAATTGAAACTAGTTCTCAGATCAGTTGTTCGTTTTTTTCTCCATGAACAATTGCTATCACTCTCTCAACAATTTTCTCACCCTTCACCAGATTTTCTCACCCTGGAAAAATGAAAAGACACCTAGATTTTTCTAGATAATACATGCACATAATTGATTAAAGATTTCATATTATATTTTATCACCCCTCCTTAATCTGAAATTTTCATACTTTTCGAAAATAATTAAGTTTTTCAATTGAAAGTGCCTTGGTGAAAATGTCTGCAACTTGCATGTCCGTCTTGCAAAACTTCAACTCAATGATCTTGTTTTCAACGAGCTCCCGAATGAAATGATGGCGCAACTCTATGTGTTTGGAAAGATTGTGAAAAACAAGATTCTTAGTCATGGCAATGGCACACATATTGTCACAATAAATTGTGGTTGGCTCATTTTGCTTGTGTTGGAGATTGGCTAGTACTTTCCTTAGCCAAATTGCTTCACATGCTGCACTTGTTGCTGAAATATACTCTGTTTTTGCTAAAGATATAAAGCCACCGTACTTTGCTTCTTGGATGACCAAGTAATAACCTTTGTACCAAGAGAAAATATATCCAGAAGTGCTCTTTCTATCATCAATTGAACCAGCCCAGTCACTATCGGTGTATCCAATTAATCTACTATCATCTTCTTGAGTGAACTTGAGCTTGAAATTTTTGGTACCTTTAATGTACCTTAGAATTCTTTTTGCTGCTGCATAATGAAGCTTGCTAGGGTCATACATAAATCTGGAAACAATTCCAACATAATGAACAAACGACGGGCCGTGTATTGGTGAGATAAATGAGTGAGCCAACTAGGCTTCGAAAAAGATATGCATCCACTTTTTTTGCTCCGTCATTTTTTGTTAACTTCCATAGGAGTTGTCACTGGCTTGCAACCAGCCATGTGAAATCTCTTCAAAAGATCATCGACATACTTTTCTTGTGAAAGAAATATACCATCTTGAGATTGTTTTATTTGAATCCCAAGAAAGTATCTCATGAGTCCTAAGTCAGACATTTCAAACTCCATCATCTTTTTCTTGAATTGTTCCACCATTTCATGCTTGGTGCTCCCATATATCAAATCATCAACATAAAGGCAGACAATAAGAAAGTCATTTGTACCTTCCTTTTTTATGTAAAGGGATGGCTCGCTTGGACTGTGAATAACGCCATTGCTCAAAAAATATTGGTCAATTTTAGTGTTCCAAGCACGTGGTGCTTGTTTTATCCCATAAAGAGCTTTGTGAAGGCGATACACTTTGTCTTCTTGGCCTTCTTGAACATACCCTTGAGGTTGCTCAACATACACTTCTTCTTCAAGCTCTCCATTTAGGAACGCAGATTTGACATCTAATTGATACACCTCCATCTTCAATTGAGCAGCAATAGCAAGAACAGTTCGAATTGTCTCCATTCTTGCGATGGGTGCGAAAGTTTCATTGTAGTCTATACCAAGTTTTTGAGAGTAGCCTTTGGCTACTAATCTAGCCTTATATTTTTTAATTGAGCCAATCTCATTAAATTTGGTTTTATAAACCCATTTTAAGCCAACAATCATGAGGTCTATCAACAAGAACCCCATGTGTTGTTTTTGATAATCATTTTTATTTCTTCATCCATAGTTTTTCTCCATTTGTCATCCTTGCTGACAGCTTCAAAATTCTCTGGTTCAAGAGCAACAAATGCAACATTACAAGAATCATAAATTTCTTCCAAAGATCTCATTCTCACCGGTGTACTTGATTTTGAAGAAGAGCGGTTGATTGGCCTTGGCATTAGTCTTGCACTTGTCGGTGAATTGGTTGCATCTTCATGCCTTACATTTTCATATCTTTATTCTTCTTCAACAACTTGAGGTGCTACAGGGTTGCTATTATCACCCCATATCCAAGCTGCCAATTCATCAAAAATAACATCTCTAGAGGTGACCAATTCATTAGTATTTGGATTGAGCAACCTGTAGCCTTTATACTCCATACTATAACCGACAAAAATATATTTTTCACCCTTCTCATCAAAATTTTCGTTGTGCAATTGAGATGGAATATGAGCATAAGAAATACACCCAAAGACTTTAAGAGAATGTATGTCACGACCCGATCCATGTGAAACAATATTGTCCGCTCTGGGCCCAACCTAACTACCTAAGAAGTAAGAAGCAATTAAACCCTTTATTTCCTTAAGATTACTAAATGAAATACTTTATGAATAGACATTTATTCAAACATATCTTGATCCATAGAATAACATTTTCTAGGGTTTACTGAGCCACTGTCCCATTTACCAAATTGAATCTAAATGCCATCAAATCCCAAGAAACACAAGATACAATCTCAAACTTTCAAACCAAAACTTAAACAAATAAAACCCATTTCATAAATTGGCGGAAACAAAAGGTGGGTTCAAAAGCTTAGTTGATGCAATGAAATCATAGTAAAAGTGAAGGAGATGAAGAATTCACATACAAAAAAGGAATGGAGAAAACTCACATCACGTGAACAAACACCACCAACTTCATATTGTCAATGGGGAAGACCTTCATTTTCCTTTCAGTGTGTGTTCATGATCATAGAGGAGGTGAGAAGAAAAGAATTGTGTTCCTCCCTTTCTCCCAAGTCTTGTATGACTAAATGTCTGAAAGATATTGATCGAAGATGATAAAGAAGTTTAGAAATGAGAAACTTAAGTGTAAGTGTTTTGTAAAAGTGATCTTTATCTGCACGCGGCTAGCATTGCATTGCTATTAATAATGTGAACCGATACTAGCACTAAGATGGCTACTTAGGATTTCATTGAATGTGTTAGTCCTTACCAAACAAACACTGGACACCTTACATGCTTCATTTAGTAAGTGTTTTTCCCTTTCACTACACCAAACCAGTGGGCACCCTTCTCCAATCGTAAATCATACAAACATGTTGAGGGAAGCAAATGAGAGAAAGATGGATGCCTATAGGCTCTGATACCATTCTGTCACGACCCGATCCACATGAAACAATATTGTCCGCTCTGGGCCCAACCTAACTACCCGCACAGCTTTAAAACACGTTGTGTCATGTAGATCCAAACTCGTACATATATAGCACATCTTCATTCCTCACCCAGGCGATGTGGGACTATAACACCAAAGTAGTCTGCCAACCTTTGAGCCCACCCACACTTGGTAGCCTGCCAGCCTCCTGAGCTCACCCACACATGGAGCTGCCAGCCTCAGAGCCCGCCCACACAAGGTAGCCCGTCAGCCTCAGAGCGCCCACTCAGGGTATTACAATGTACTTCCGATTTTTGTTGTGCCAAGCTTCAAATGGAGTCTTCTCCAAAACTGTTTTTGTTGGAGATGTATTGAAAATATGTACGGCTATGTTGACAACTTTGACTCATAATTTGTTGGGAAGGCTTTTTCCTTTGAGCATGCTTCGTGCCATTTCAACAATAGTACGATTTCTCCTTTCGGCAACGCCATTTTGTTGTGGAGTATACCTTATGGTTAACTCCCTTTTGATGCCATTCTCCGTACAATAATTTTGAAATTCATTTGAAGTAAATTCACCGCCACGATCAGTTCGGGATAGGGATGGCAGTGGGGCGGATTTTCACGGATATCCGCCCCACCCAATCCGTTTGGGGCGGTTTTGGATATGTCTAAACGGATTTTGGGGCGGATACGGATATCCAAACAACATCCATTAAATATTCGGGGCGGATACGGATTTGGCCATATCCGCCCCACGGATATCCGTTTATCCGTTTATTATGTAACATTACAATAATGCCCTTCTCCTTTATAAAGGGATTAAAAAACCCATTAATCCCACTTCCTTTCCCTCATTCCCTCCCCTCACCGCCTCTCCCTCCCTCTCTGCCTCTCACACAACCACAAGAACGCAAACAAACTGATCTCACCCGCCTCTCCCTCCATCTCTGCCTCTCACACAAGAATGCAAAGGGGCCGACCGAGGAGCGATTCGAGAGCGAAGACCTCTCCCTCATCCCTACCCTCTCACAGGGCGATCCCCACCTCGCCGCGATCTCTCTCGCGCTCCCCTCACGCCGCGATCTGCTTCCCTGCTCCCTCACGCCGTGAGATACTCCCTTTTCCCCTCACGCCGTGACCTCTCATCGCCAAGATCTTCCTCTCACAGTCGAGATCTCCCTCAATGTCCAAGCTTCAAATCCCACAAAAGGGTTTTTCCTCCCATCAGAGATCGAGATCAAGAGATCAAGATCCGAGACTGAGATCTGATCAAGGTCTGATCAAGATCTGATCAGATCTGATCAAGATCTGATCTGATCAAGGTCTGATTCTGATCCGATCAAGGTCTGATTCTGATCCGATCAAGATCCGATCAAGATCTGATCAAGATCTGATCAAGATCCGATCAAGATCTGATCAGATCTGATCAAGGTATGATCTGTTCCGATAAGTTTTCAAGATGTGAATTTGATCTCAGAGATCGAATAATTCTTTGTATATGTTGTAAATTTTTTTTGAATTTGTTGAATTTTTTTTATTTGTTGTAATATTTTTTAGATCAGGTAAGATCTGATCTGTAGAAATTTTTTTTTTTTTTTTGTAATATGTTGTATTTTTTTTTTAAATTTTTGTATGTAATTTTTTGTATGAATTTATTGTATGTTGAAGAAAATTTTTGGGTTGTTGTTGTTTGGGTTAAATGGGGCGGGGCGGATATCCGCATATCCGCCAGGGGCGGGGATGGTTTTCAAAATAAATGATAAACGGATATGCGGGGCGGTTTCGGGGACCCGAAATTTCCAGCGGGGCGGGGATGGATTTGCACAAATCCGCCCCAATCCGCCCCGTTGCCATCCCTAGTTCGGGACACCTTCAATTGATGACCACTTTGTTTTTCCACGAACACCTTGAATTGTAAGAATTTAGATAATGCTTCTGATTTTTTCTCCAAGAAATATACCCACATCATCCTGCTAAAATCATCAACAAATAGAAGAAAATATCTTTTGTTGTTGAAGGAGGGTGTTTGTGTTGGTCCACATTTATCAACATGAACCAATTCAAGAGGCCTTTTTGCCCTCCATGATGACTTAGCAAATGGAAGTCTATGAAACTTTCCATAGATGCATCCTTCACATAATTTAATTTGATCTCTAAGAATAGGAAGACCAATCACCATATTTTTGTTTTGAACACTTTAAGTGCCCCATAGTTTAAGTGGTGATATCTTAAGTGCCAAAGCACACTCTCATCAACATCAACTTTTAAAGCACAATTCTGGTTTGGTGGCATGATAAGAGGAAAAACTTTGTTTGGGGACATTTTTATATTAGCCACCAACTGTTTATTTGTTTTATCCAAAATTGTGCATTTATCTTTGTCAAAATTCACAGTGTACCCCTTTTGAATGAGCTGCCTTACACTTAACAGATTTTGAGCAAGACCGGGAACATAGAGTACATCATGAATAGATTTATTTTGGCCATTTTTTGTCTTCACGGAAATAATACCTTTGCCTTTAACATTTTGCAGCTTCCCGTCTCCAAGCTTAACTTGAGAAAATACATCATCATTCAAGCTTATAAAAACATTTTTTGTCGCCAGTCATGTGGTTACTACAACCACTATCCAATTACCAAAGATCTTGAGTCGTTTTGTGTATTATAACATGAATAAAAGAGTTGGTCCATAGCATCATTTTTCTCCTTATAATTGGCTTCATTTTTTTGTTTATACCAATAATTTTTATCCATGTGATTGAGCCTCTTGCATCTTGTGCATTTAAATCTATAATTCTCACTTGCATAGCCAGATTTTTTGCAAACATTGCAATGAGAATCAGAGTTGTACCTTTGATTATAGTGGTCAGTACCTCTTCCACGTCCACGATAAGATTTTCCTCCACGGCTGAAAATTTTCTTTCCTCCATGTTGAGAAGAATCTCTTTTTTGTGTCTCCTTGCCAGCTTCTTCATCTTTCTTGTCTTTGGTTTGCAGCTTTGATTGAAATGTTTGCTCCAACGGTTTTTCGGCAAACCTGTTCATCCTTTTCTCATGTGCTTCAAGAGACCCCATTAGTTCCAACATAGATAATGTTGAAAAATCCTTAGATTCTTCAATAGCGACAACTACATGTTCAATTTTGCAGGAAAGCTTCTTAAGATTTTTTCAACAATTTTCTTATCTTCAATTTTGTCTCCATAACTTCTAATTTGATTTACGATGCTGAAAACTTTAGAGAAAAAAAATCTTGAATTGCTTCATTGTCTTTCATGAGCAAATTATCAAAATTTCTTCACAAGGATTGAAGCTTTATGGAGATAATTTTTTGTGAACCTTGAAATTCATTTTTTAAATGTTCGATGCAACTTTTACCATTTGAGCAGTTAGAATTCTAGGGAAGATAGTCTTGCTTACCCCCTGTTGGATAAAAAGAAGTGTCTTTGCATATTTCTTTTTTTTCTCTTTGTACTCCTTAAGTATTGTCTCAACCGCCGTTGTTTAAGGTTCTTCATACCCATCTTTTACAAGTTCCCAAAGATCTTGAGAGATGAAGAGAGTCTTCATTTGTAGACTCCAGAAACCATAGCTTTCACCATTGAAAATAGGAATCAGACTATGTACATAGTTGAAGCTGCTGGTGCTGGAACTTGTGGCCATGCTTGTGACTTAATTGATTGAATAAAAGATGGGAGAGTAGCTCTGATACCACTGATAGAAGCAGCAGAAGTTAGATGGTAAATCTAAAAAGATGTTTAGCTTTTAAAGAATAAGGATGCAAATGCTAAAACTTAAAGAGTATTTCTTGCTTCAATTTGAATTGCCTACACCTCTTTCTTGGTACATATTTATATAGCAATATTATGGTCTAGATACATTTTCATTTAAGACCACGATTAATTAGATACATCTAGTATTTCAAAAGACTCCTAGACAAATGAACAATCACCTAAAAAAATGAAGATACCTAGATTTTTGTAGAGAATACATCCACATAATTGATTAAAGATTTCAGATTATATTTTTATCATGTTTTTGCTTCTGAATGGAGTTAGAAGTCTTAATAAGAAGTGGACCACCTTGTTTGGAGTGTTTGTTTTTAGTTATGATCATAAATTCTACTTCTGATTGGAGTGAACAACATGGAGTTGTTGATCACTTAGCATTGAGTGTTTAGTAAAAAATTATTCCAATAATAACTTTAACATCATTTTGTAATTACAATTGTTGTCCCCATCTTCTTAAAAGTAAGTAGGGTTAAATTTTGGCGGCACACCTTCATTCTCTTCACCAAGCATTGTGGTTCTCCTTTCTCACATTCATCTTTATTTTCTATGTATTTTCAAGTTTTTCCTTATCTCTCTAATTCTCCATCTCATGTATATTTTTAAGTTTTAAACATGTATTTTTTGTACCTTGTGTATCATAAGATATCAAATCAAATAACCATGTTTGGATTAATAATTTCATCAAATAACTAATTAAAACGCCACAGACGTATTGCTCAAATTCAACAATAACGCCACAGTCGTATTCGGTATGATTTTAAGCACAATATTTATGTCATAAATTTTTTCAACTCAATGGGGCAAAATTATCAACAGGTCTCATTCAGCACCTAAAAACAAACACATTTTAGTTTTACAGCTTCTAAACAACAACTCACTCAAAAGTAAAACAAACAGCTCATTCAGAAGCTCGTACGTTTTAACTCCAGCTAGAAGTAAAACAAACACCTTTTAACTCCAGTTAGAAGTTAGCTTCTAAGCACTTAAGCCCTCAAGACTGAAATTCTTGAACATGCTAGTCCTGTGTCTTTTTTTAAAATTTTTTTTATTAATTCTCATACTCGTACGTTTAGTATATGAAGAAATCCACGTTGAAAATACAGTAAGACTAATCTAACTATACTACTCATTAGTCATCGGGTCTTCAATTCACTTCCAATATACCAATTTATCCTGTAAACAGAGTAATGATTTTAGACTATTATTGAAGGTGTGAAGGAAGGAGGCAAACCTTTCTGGGTTAGCCTGGTAAAACATAAAGTTTTGTACAAGCTAAAACAATTAATAACTAGTGCGATTTTTTGGACACTATGGAGTATATATGAACCTTCAAGGTCACACATGGTAGAGCGATGGTGATTGCTGGATGAAATCAGATTGTCATCTAATCATTAGTCAACGCGAGATTGAAATTATTAAATGGAAAAAAAAATAATTAATTCAACGAAATTTAAAATCTCCTTTTTATTCTTAACCGAGCAACATGGAGAGATTTTAAAGATTTGATTTGGCATTTAATTCCTTTTTTTACTTGCAATAGTAATTAACTTTGACCAAGAGTTAAACGAAGGTGAAAATAAAGTTTTATCGAACCATCAAGATGTCTGACCCATTGACTTGAGGGTCAACAATGAAGTCACAACGAATCATAAAATGTGATTTGACGAAATATTTTTCTTTTTGAGTTATCAAATTTTTTTTTTCAAAATTCGAAATAATTTATTTTTTCATTAGGCCAATCTCAATTTATGTTTGACTTAAGGGTCAACAATGAAGTCACAATGAATCATAAATGTGATTTCACGAAATAATTGTTTTTTTCATTAGGCCAATCTCAATTTGTATATATTTTCACCTGTTATAACTAACGACTCGATCACAGAGTATTATATTGTCCGCTTTGGGCCCAAGGCCCGCACGGCTTTAAAATGCATAGTACTTTGTAGATCCAAACTTGTACATATATAGTACATCACCCTCCCTTACCAAGGCGACATGGGACTATGATTTCCCCATTGTAACTTGCCAACCATTTTGGAATTCATGGGCTCTTGGGCTTCTCCCTCACCTCCCCCTCAGGTTCGCTCACACAAGGGTATCACAGTCCACCCCCCTTGGGAGCCCAACGTCCTCGTTGGCACACTTCCGGCTAGGTCAGACTCTATCACGACCCGATCCACAGAGTATTATATTGTCCGCTTTAGTATTAAAATTTTGTTTTATAAGTGATTCTTAAGCATTGTGTAGTTTATATGACATTATAAGTCTCAAATGACTCTTTATGTGGTATGTAAGAATTTAAAATGCTTCAATTATATTAATAACTTTAAAACTATAACCGAAAGTTTTACATTTTTTCTAAACAATGAAATATCTCATGAAATATTTATTAACATCAACTTACCGAAATTACCTCGAAAAACGAAATCATAATCCTTGTAATGATCGAATGCATAATTAAGAGAGTTTTAATTTCTCTTTGCAATTTTCCTATATATTGTGTGTTTTGCAGAGTTTGAAAAGTGACTTTCATCTCATACGTACATAATCTTGGAAGATGAAGAAGAATGTTGTTTTGATTAGGTTTATGCTTATGGTTTCCATATCAATGGAAAGTGCTTTTGGGAAACCATTGAGATGTACATCAAGTATGACAATACGACAATTCAACTAAGATGTATTAATTAGTTATGCTAGTTTTTATTTTTTTGCTAAACACAGATTTTTATTGAAGAAAATAAGATAAACAAATTACAACCATTCCTATATCAAGGAATGTCGAGACACCATGAAAGTGTCAAAAACAAGTCTCTAAAGATATTACAAGTCCAATCCATCTTCCACAACAATTTCCTAATCTCGATAAAGATAGAGTGCTCTGATCTGTTAAACCATTCAAAAATTCTCCTATTCCTCTCTTTCCACACACACCACATGAACACATGAGGAACCCTACTCCATAACCACTCTGCGTGCCGAGACTGATTAGCTTGGGACTACCAACTTAACAAATCCAAAAGGGAACCCGGAAACATCAAACTCAGACCAAATTTTGATAAGAACTGTTCCAAATGGATTTGGAGAATCTGCAATGAAGCATCAAGTGATCTAGTGCCTCGACATTCTCATTACAAAGCACACAAATGCTTCATGTGAGGATTCATCTCTTCTTCAACTTGTCTTTAGTCAGGATCCTCTCATGCAATGCTGACCAACAAAAGAAATTAATTCGAGAAAGAACATTTTTCACCCAAACCATATTCTTGTGAGAGGATATGAAAGAGTTGGAGTGGGTCTCATAATGAGATGCAGCCAACATATCAAAAAATTCTTTCATCAAGAAACCCACACCTTTTCCCTTTCATACCAAACTATTAGATCCCTCCGAGAGCATCTGACTATCAAACAAGTGCATTAAATTAGCGGTCTCATTTAGCTCCCCATCATTTAGAGGTCTCCAAAAGGAAAGATCCCATGAATCTGCATTGGACCAAAATGTGCTAACTCTCCCTTTTTCTATTTGCTAATGAAAAACAAAATTGGAAACAGATCCTTCAGATGTTGGTTGCTACACCAAGAATCATGCCAGAAAGAGATGAGATCGCCATTGCCACAATGAAGTGAGGTGTGAGGGTAGAAAATACTGACACACCGAGATATGAACTTCCATATAGAGCACCCATAGAGAGTGTACTTGGTTTTGGTATCCCAATCTCATCTATTTTGCCAATATTTATCAATGATGAACAATCTCCATAAAGTGTCGTCTTCTTCTACAAATTGCCAAAGCCACTTGGAAAGTGATGCTAAATTGAAAGTACTCACTTTGCAAATGCCTAGACCACCTCGACTTTTTGGACAACAAAATTTCTCTCAACCCACTAGATGCATATTTCTAGAAGTTTGCGTGGAACCCCAAAGAAAATCTTGCATGATCTGTTCCATCTTGGCTACCACTGAAGAAAAAACCTTGATAAGAGACAAAAGGAACACAGGGATAGAAGCTAAAGTTGATTGAACAAGTGCTAGTCTACCTATTTTTTAGAGGAATTTGTGTTTCCAATAAGCTGGTCTGGATTCCATCCTTTCTATTGACACATCCCACACAACTTTAATTTTAAATCTAGCACCTAAACGCATGCCTAAGTACTTAACTGGAAGTTGACCCGCTGTACAACCAAATAAATCTGCCATTGCTTCAGATGAGAGACATCTCCAATGGGCAACATCGCTGATTTGTGAAAGTTAATTTTCAGACCTGAAATAACTTTGAACCAAAACATAATTCTTTTTAGAGCAAGAACCTGAGTGAAAGAGGCATCACCAAAAAAGATAGTATCATCCGCATACTGAAGAATGGAAACAGGAGGACTACCTTCTGCGAATGAAAACCCTCTTACTAGACCAACATCAACCACTTTAAGAATCATTTGGGTCAGACCTTTTCCTGCTAAAGTAAAGAAGAGAAGACAGGGGATCACCCTGACGTGGGCCTTTAGAGCTCTTGAAAAACTCGTGTAGTTGTCTGTTAATCTTCAAAGAGAAATTGGCTATGGATTTGCAAGTGTGAAGCCAATGAATCAATTTAGAGTCAAACCCCATGCGAGTCATTACCAAATCTAAATATCTCCAAGAACATTGTCAAAGGCTTTAGAGAAATCTAATTTGATGACGAGCCCTGCAACACCTTGTTTTTTCCTGGAATCAATAATTTCATTAGCAATCAAAAGGTTATCAACCACTTTCCTTCCACTGACTGCTGCACTTTAAAATGGAGAAATGGCTGAATGAAGAACATTTTTCAATCTATCAGCCAACACTTTGGCAATGGTTTTATAAGCCCCATTCAAAATGTTGATGGGTCTGAAGTCCTTGATTGTTCGCACTCCGACACATTTAGGAATAAGCGAAATGATAGTGGTGTTCAACCGCCAATCCGGAAAATTCTTAGTATTTAAATCATCAATAGCTTTAAGAAAATCAACTTTGATTACCTCCCACATTTTCAAATAGAACTCCATTGAGAAACCATCAAGACCCAAAAAAACTTCTGATTTGAGCTCTTGCATTGCTCTTCTAATTTCCATCTCTGAAAAGTTTTCTACCAAGGAGGTAGCCACTAGCTGAGAGATTGACTGAAAAGTAATCCCCGAGAAGAAATGACACTACTCTTCCTTTTCGCTTAACAACTCCTTGAAGTGAGAGACCATGATTTCTTTGATGTTAGCTTCATCTACTACAATCTCATGATCCATGCTAAGAGATTCAATAGAGTTTAACAGTCTGCATCTGTTGGCCAAGTTATGAAAGAATTTGGACCCCCGATCCATATGACAAGTTCAGTTGACCCCAGACCTAATCTTCCAAAACTTTTCATCTCTTTTGGTTGACTTTGTCCATTTCTGATGTAGCTGCACTCTGCAAGACCTCTCCAAGCAGTCAGGTCTCTGATATCTTCCTCAGCATCAAGGTTAACAATCAAAGCAGAAATATTTTGAATGCATAAATTGGTCTTACCCCAAACTTTAGTCCTCCAACTTTTAAGGTTGCATCTAATCACTTTTAGTTTCCACCATAAGCAGTAGCCAGGGTGACCAGAGATCACCGAGCTGTTCCACCATGATTTCATCTCCTCTATCAGGGTTGGGTGATCAAACCAACCATTGCCAAAGGAAAAAAGACGAGAGTTGCCACCAATAGGAGAGTTCGCCAATAAAATTGTGTGATGGTCAAACCTGCCGCTCCCTTGAGTCATTCAACTTTATCACCAAACTTAGCAATCCAATCCACCAAAGCTAGAAACCGATCAAGCCGACAAAGAATTGGGTGTTCTCTTCGATTTGACCACGTGAACTTTCCCTGTTTCAGACTAAAATCAGCGAGCTCCGCCTAATTAATGAACTGATTGAATTTATGCATGCTCATGGACCTTCTTCCGCAACCTTTCATTTCGTTCATGTGACGGACAACATCGAAATCTCCTGCTAACACCCATGGAGATTGCACCCAGCCAGCAATGTCATATAGTTTTTTCCAAAATTGTTATCTTAGAGAATGATCACACGGTCCATAAATGTGTCTCTGACCAAAAAGAGTTGTCTGAGATTATTTGGAACCGAATAGAAAGAGAAAACGCCTTTTTCAACACTTCCCTCATCTGCAAAAGTTTAGCATTCCAAATAGCTAAAAGACCTCCTGAACTGCCAATGGATTCCACCATAGCTCAATCAAAAGGACTGTCACCCCACAACTTCTTGATAAATTCTCTAGAGCATCTCTCCAATTTTGATTCCCGGATGAAAACAAGATCTGGACGATTATCTGAAATTAATCTTCAACAACCCTTTTGCCTCTCCAAATTTTCAAGCCCCTTACAGTTCCGCGAAAATTTTCTAAGGTTCATGACAGACCTTCGACCCCAAGGTTGTTGCACTTGTCCCTAGCTCTATTAGATGTTGAACTCTACACTGCAGCTTGAGCCATACCCAAAGCCCTTTCTTCATCATGACTGAGATCCACTCTCACAGCCAAGCCAATTTTTTTGAAAGGTAATCGGTCAGATGTCTCTTCTTGAACCAAACGACAATCAGAAACAGAGGGCTCTGCACTATCATTGACCCTAGAAACAACCCCTGAAGACTACCTAGAAACATGTTCGCTAGGAAGAACTCCACCTAGATTTGTTTGTCCAAATGATCTCGAAGCCTGGGGGAGCGCTTACATGGTCTAGTGTGGACGAACAACTCTCCAAATGCAAGGCACACTGTTCTAATGGCAAACCATGGACTCCAACACCTTGTTCTGTTGGTGGTTCAAAACCCGGAGGATAAGCAAAAGACACTGAACACTCCTTGGTGTTGTTGGAGGACTTGGTCCTTACCCGCCCAACAGGGGCGCTACAACCCTTAAGATCCACCCGTCCAACTTTGTTGGAAGAAACTGATTTAGTGGATCTTTTGTTTAAGCGTGAACCTGGATCTGGTTGAAAAAATCAAGAAATTAGCCCATTCAACAGCTCTGTCACGCTGGGCTTTCTTAGCCAGCTTGCGATCCCTGTTGGCTTGCATGGACATCTTGGTCAATAGAGGGTCCAGGTTGAAGACATCTTCCTCCACAACTTCTAAAACCTTCCGATAATTTTCAGAAACCTATTGTTCAAAAGGTTGGGCAAGATTGCGCTTCAAGTTGGACATGTGCCCCCAGCTAGGTGAAAGAATACCCTTGCCTTTATCTTGCAGAGATGGGCGAGCTGATTTCAAGGCTGGGTTACCCACTTTGCCCACTGAGCCAAAGAAAGAAGCAAGGGAATGAGGGAGCCCTGGAACTTGCAAGGGAGACTGAACACTCAATGCCGGAAACCTAGACGAAGGCTCCTTCTGCTCCTGAAAAGGGATCATCTGTGGAAAGTTGGCAAAAACCAGGAAAGTTTTGTGGCTACCGGGAAGAACAACAGGCGACCATTGAATCACCGAATCAGGCAACTGTATCACCGATCTCGTACCTTTCTCTCCCGTAACTAGAACTACTTGAAGATGATGACTTCCCCAAAGTTAAGCTAAGAAATCAATAAGAGAATCAAGGTAGATGGAGGCTGCGGTGATTGGCCCCTTACTGGCATCAGGAAAAGATCTAACACCTGAAAGATTGGTGGCCACCACCTCGACAAAGGTTTTGTTGCTCCGAGGGCGGACACCACTAGGCCCTTGTAGAAAGGAGCCCCCATATCTACTTACTTGTTGCTTGGGATCTGGCTGAGGCACCTTCTTTAGAACCTCCTCCTTCAGTGTCTGAGCAAGCTGTTTCTAGCCCTTCCCTTCTACATTAGCTAGCACTCTCAACCCACCATAATAGAAAAAAAGACTCCTCCTCTATTGGCCTATTTCATCACCATAACCCATCTATCCAACTGATTCCATAGCTTTCTTAAGCTGACACCCTATCCAATCTCTCATTTGCAGTTCTACAAAAACTTTGATTCTAACCCTCAAAACTTGATTCAAACAATAATAAACCTCTTATTGACCTTTGAACCCCAAATTCTTTTCCATCAATTTTTAACAAACGCAAATTTTCACTTTCTAAATCTATTTCTTCACAAATTTAAGCACACTTGAGCAAACATACAAGCATCATAGGAAGAAATGAAGAGACAAGATTAAAAAAACTAAATAGAATTACCCGTAATCGGAAATGTCACCAGCTGTGATGAAGCCGCTTGACTCCAGCCAAGTCTCAAACAAAATTGGCTCATCTTTCTAAACCCTCACTTGGCCTCTCTCACTACAATAATACAAAACCCTCTCTCATACAGCCCTCTCTCACTGCAAGAAGAAAAAGCCCTCTCTGCAAGAAGAAAAAAGCCCTCATTTTTAGTGGATACGAATAAGCCCTCACTGCAAGGAGAAGAAAGAGTTATCTCTTTGTCTCGGTGAAGACGAATCCCTATCCCACCAAGGTCTTTCTCACCAAGCCTTCTCTCACGAATCCCTTTCTCAAGTGTGTCGTCTCACCTCTGAATCGGTATAATACATGTTTATAACAATAGTTGTTTTATCTTTCTTTTTTTTGCAATTTGTAGAGGTACTTGTGCTTGCAGTTCTGATCCAACTGAGGGTTGTACTTGTTGACAAGCAGTTGAAATTAGAGATGATACACTTGCATTAGGAATTGCACCAAAAATTGTTCATGCTTAAACCGACAAGGGTTATTACAAACAAGAATCAACTTGAGGCAATAAAGTATTTGTAGTTTCCTCACAAACTCCTTAATAATATCCTTTCAGTTATTTTCTTTCTCTGTCTCTCTTTATATGTGTGTGTAGGGGTGGGCATCCCATCCCGCGATCCCGTCCCGTCCTGATTTTTCCAGGTCTTAAGGGGATTGAATAATTTCATCCCGATCCCGTCCCGATCTAGAATGGGATGGGATGAAGATTTTCAATCTCGCCAATCCCGTCCCGTCCCGAGCTAATTTTTTAATATTTATTATTAATATTTTATTTATTTATTTATTTTTATTCATATAAACTTAAAAATGACTGACAGAAACTCATGGTATTTGCATTTGAATCCTTTCTGGGATCTTCATCTTTTGATGTTCAAGATTGCATTTGAATTTCATTTATTTTATTTTGGGTTTTATATATTATGTAATATCGATTTAGACTATATATGAGTGTCTCTTGAGGCTATCATTTCTGGGCTTATCTGAAGTTTCAAGGAGAAAACAGATGAAAACAAAAGAAAATTGAACTCTCCCAAACATCCCAACTAGATTAGCACTTGAGGGAGGTTTGCAATCAATCAAATGCTCGTTACGTATACAATGTTATAAGCATCTTGAGAGACATATTCAGACATGTCTTTTTTATCCATTATTAATTTGGTTTAAGACTAACGCCTGCTAGGTAATATGCTACTCACCCTCGGGCAATAGGAGTTATCTTGTAGTGTCAGAGAACATATATTCAAGAGCTGATCTGGTTTACGAGACCTTGGGTTTTCCATGGGGTCGCCTCCGTATTGGTGGGTATTTCACTGCTTAGGTGTTATCCATAACTATTTCCAGATTCCTGCAATTTGCTTGTAGGTTTAAGAAAGTTATTTTTCACGCTCTATATCTAATTATAAGAAAGTTATTTTTCACGCTCTTATATGATGATAATCTTTGTAGCAGCCACAGGCAGCACGCTGATCCCGTCCCGATCCCGTATGAACAGGATGGGTATATCTCGTCCCATCTCGTCCCGTGCCCACCCCTATGTGTGTGTGTGTTATGAGTGTTATGTCCATTTACTTATCTATTTAGTTTTTGTTATAATTGTTTACGAAACAATCTTATCTAATTGTTATGATCAATATTGTGTTGCCAATAGTCCCAATTTGAGTGATTAGACGTGGATCCGTTGATTTAAATCGGAATACATGACATACGTATCATATCCTTATTGTTGGTTACTATCATATAAAACCAAACCCTTAGAAATTCATCATTTACAAAGAAATAATCATTGGAAAAAATCGCAGCTATATTTCTATCATCTTGATGGGCATCTTCAAATGCTCCCACCGATCATGTATTAGGTTGAGCCTTTGAGGTATCAGTAAGAACTTGGTGATTGAGTAATAGAAAATCATGTCTAGAATCGATCCTCGAGTAAGAAAAATGCAATGGCAAGGTTACATTTATGCAAAATGTGTTTGGAATACTCACATAACTGTTGACCATGGTTTGCTAGGATCTTCGACTTGATATGGACTTCTATAAAGCCACTAGAACAAGTGAACCTCTAGATTACACAAAGAATATTTATACAAAAACAAGTACTTCTACCCAATTGCATTTCTACCACAAACAACAATAATTAGCCTACTAGGTCTAACTTCGACGTATCCCCATTGTTCTGATCCATCTTCTATACCAGTTGTTGTAGTTAGATCTCCATGAAAGAATGAAAAAATAACTAGTAGACAGAGAAGGATACAAAAGAATCACTCCATTTAAGTTCTAAGAAGCACATAATCCTTATTTAAAGATTGGATTTAATATAATTGGAATCAAACAAACAATGTATATAAACTGTTGAAAGGGAAGGAACAAAAACAAATTAGTTCAAAGAATAACACTTGATGTTGTTAGGTTTATCCCACATCGATTGTGGAATGGGCAGATGGTCGATTTATAAGTGTGAGGAAAAACCTCACCTCATGAGCTAGCTTTTGGGTTTGAGAGAGGCCCAAGACCATCCAACACTGGTATCAGAGCCCGGTTTATAACATCTCATAACATCTCGTCCCATTGTCCACAAAGGGACCACCCAACAAATCTTAAAACCAGGAATGAGGATTTGGTCAAGGAAATTGGTTGTAGTCATGCACTTGAATTGTTAATGTAGCTTGACATGGAGGCCAAGACAAGAAAATATACTTGGTTTTGGGGTTGAGAGAGGCTCAAAACCATCCAACACTGGTATCAAAACCCGGCTTATAACATCTCGTCCCAATGTCCACAAAGGGACCATCCAACAAATCTTAAAACCAAGAATGAGGATTTTGTCAAGGAAATTGGTTGTAGTCATGCACTTGGATTGTTAATGTAGCTTGACATGGAGGCCAAGACAAGAAAATTTACTTGGTTTTTCACTTTAATGACCATTAAGGCTTTTTTTTTCCGGGGGAAAGCGAACAAGGTTGTGTGGATCCCAAACCTTATTATAGTAATAATAATAAATAATGATGAAGATTACAATCGCTCAAATATTCACTCATTATATCATCAACATCAACATATAATTGCTAATCCAAACGAAGAACCTAATTAGTACTCATTGAAGCTTTTTTTTAACCTTGTAAAATAATAGACACGCATTTCCAAATTTTCACCCTTCATCATGTAAATTCCAACTAGAATTGGAGATAAACTTATGCCACCATATTTGAACATTGAAGTGAGACAACATGATCTCTTCTTGCTTCCTTATGTGTGGAGCAAAGAATATGATTTCTCGAAAAATGTTAAAATTTCACGAAATATTTCTTTTGTTTGAGTTACCAAAATTTATTTCAAAATTAGAAATATTTATTTCTTTCATCAAGCCAATCATAATTTTCGTACATTTTAATTAGTTATAACCTTAATTTAGTAATAAAATTTTGTTATATAAATTATTTTGTGCAAGAGTTTAAAATGCTTAAATTATATTGATAACTTCAAAATTACAACCGAAATTTTTAGTTTTTTTTTTACACAACAAAATATTTTGTAAAATCAGCGTACTAAAATTACCTCATAGAACAAAATCACAATCTTTGGTGTGGAGTAGATACAATCCTCAATATGGATCATCCCGTAAGGAATTGTGTCAAGGCCTCTAACCCGAAGCTAACCCGTATACATAAACAGATTGATGGGTTAACCCAATGATCCAAAACTCAAAACCATTGACCCATACCCCTTTATAGGGGGTTGGTTTTGTGTTGGGTCATCAGATTTGGGTAAAATTGCAACCCTAGTCCCTACCTACAAAAACATCAACTTAACCCATATATCTGTTGAGGTGGCACTACACAGTCTACACTAGATGATTCTCTTAGCCACTCACCACTGGACGATTTATTAAAAAAAAAGGTAAATGTTGACTCAGGAGATCCTATTTCGAAACAAGTAGTCTATTTTTACAAAGAGAAGAGTAAGAGAGAAGAGAAACAGATAATAACACAAATATAAATTGCTTAATTAAAATGACAAATAATGCATGTTTTGAAGATTTAACTTTGTCCTAACCAATCGATCAATACAGCTCTAAGACATTTTCCTGTTTTACACATAGAGATTAGCTGCAAGATCTTGTCAGAGGTTGGATCTTAGTTAAATTTGAACATGAAAACAGAGATAGAAATATGCTTATATATTGAAAATAAGTAAAAAGATACAGAGGAGACTTATAGGTTGAGAATGTACAAGAAGAGGAATAGAGACGAAGGATTACAAGATAAAATACTAAGGGATACAAAACAAGTTTGTGGTTCTAAATGCGTCTGAGTCTTTCGCAGAAGACTTGGCACTTATTTATAAAAGAGATGAGATAAGAAGAGAGAAGGGATAAGCCTTCTAGATATTTGGGTGGAGGATGAGCTGGATGCTTATCCTTTGCTTGAGTGGAGGAGAATTGTTGAAGATGCCTTAACTGTTCACCTTTTGACTGTCGGCATGTATTGTTGAAGATGCTTCGACTATAGCTGCATGCTTTGGACTGTAGCTTCATGCGGATGCTTTTGACAAAAGAAAAGATAATGTTGTCGGGCTGTCTGGGGACTTTGGCCGAAGAGCTTTTCTATGTGTCGAGGGAAAAAGCGAGGAAACCAGCGAGGTAAACGAGGTGGCGGGGGGTGAACCGTTCACCCCCTCGAGATGCGCGTGTGAAAATCATCTCGAGGGGGGTGAACGGTTCACCCCCCGCCACCTCGTTTACCTCGCTGGTTTCCTCGCTCTTTCCCTCGACATTTAGAATTTCCCTTGGCCGAAAGCACTTTTGGATTGACATGGAGCTGGCAGATGCTGCCTTTGATAATAATGGACGTGGGTCCATTCTACAAATCTTGAGGATCGAAGATGTTGAAACAATCATCTTCATTGAGATCAACTGTAGGATCTTCTTCTTCATCTGCTTCATCTGAACAGATCTGAGACAGGGTTTCCATGAGTTGAGCTTTGGTTGGTTTAGCCATAATATGCTTCAAAATTTGTTGTTTAAGAAGCTTGGCACTTGATGATGATTCAGGCGGAGGGCCGATTTGTAGTGGTAACTGTGGTGTAGAAGACACCTCTTTTTTGGAGAAGAAGGCAAGAACACCTTCCTTGGTAACCTTTGAATGATCAAAACGCTGCCACCATTTAACTTTGTAACGACGACAGAACCATTGAGGTTTGGTTTTGAAGAGGGTAAGGGAGAGATCAAGTGGAGAACAGACATAGTCCCAACACATGATCCAAGCTAGATTGAAGCGAATAAAAAACCAGACTGAAAATACCTGTTCATTTATAGGTACAAGAGGCTGGTATCTTTCTTTGAAGACATTCCATCCTTCTTTGACTGATGGGGGCAGAATGTCTAGAACTGGACCAAATGAGCTCCACCAAGCATGTTGGAACCAGAATGGAAGAACTCTTTGGTTGAACTTTTTGCAAAATAAAAAGAACCAAAAATGACCACTTTGATGAGGACTGACAAAGAATGCTCTAGACCAAGCATTCTTATAGTCAATATAATTGTAAGAAGGAGAATAGTTCTGAGAGAACTTTCTGTGATAGCGGGGAACTTGTCCCCAATCTGCTTCAGTCATAATCTTGAAGATCTGACATTTGGAGAAGGTGATTCTAGAGTTCGAGTCATCATAATGATGAGTGATGGCTACAGAATCAGAATCAACTATAATGAATTCATAGATTTCTCTTGTCTTGGATGAATCTGCTTCTTCAAATTGTTGTTCTGAAGTGAACAGATGTTTGGAAATGCTTTGAGGATCAGAGATCAAAGCATGAAAACATGGTTCTACCATAAACATAAAATCAACATTAGTCTTATTGATGTATGGAAGAGGGGCCTGAGTAGGCTTTGGAAAGCTGGTCATGGATGAACCAGTCTCAGTGACCTGTCCTAAAGGTGTAAACTTTTGGGATAATAGAAGAGCATAAGAAAGAGGGGCTGGAGGCGGAGAAGCAGAAGGCTTCTTCGCATAACTGGCTTTAGTTTGGGGTTTTGCAGGAGGATCCTGCTTTGGAGAAGAGTTTTGAGAAGAACTCATTTTTTAAGAAACTCACGAGAGAGAAAGTCTGCAAGTGAGCTGTCTGCTCCTTTTATATATTTGATTTCAAAATCAAAAACAGAAATCAAACCTTGCTATCTGGCAAAAATCTATTTGGAAACAAGATTGAGAACATCTTTAGTTAAAATGGCTTTTGCTGATTGGCAATCCACTTGTAATAAAAAATTTTGATTTGTTAAATCATCTTGAAATTTCATAATGCATAAAACAATGGAAAGAACATCTTTCTTTACTGTTGAATAATTACTCAGTGTAGGATTCCAAATACCTGAATGGTATCGGACCAATTGGATAGTAGAGGAATTGGGGAGACGTTGTTTCAGGATACCCCCATACCCTATATTGGATGCATCAGTCTCTACAATCTTAAAAGCCTCAGGATCTGAAATTCCTAAACAAGGAAGATTTTTTACTTGGGCTTTGACTTGACGAACTATTTGAGAATGGGCTTCAGTCCATGGGCTTGGGTTTTTCTTAAGACGACTATACAAGGGCTTAAGTAAAACTCGGAGGCCTTTGTAAAAATTAGCAACATAATTTAAAGATCCAAAAAATCTTTGTAATTGGGTTTTATCCCGAATTTCATCAGAAAATTTGTCAGCAAATTCAATTGAGCGAGAAATGGGTGTAACCATTCCATTGAAAATCTTATGACCTAAAAATCTAACATTGGTTTGAAATAAATTGATTTTTGTTGGAGATAAAACCAATCCATTATTCTTAATACAATTTTCAAATTGATATAAATGTTTCCAATGGGCTGGTATGGAATCTGAGAATTCCAGTATATCATCGATATACACAATTGTGAATGTAGAAAATGGGGATAGAATATCATTCATGATATTCTGAAACTCACTAGGAGCATTTTTGAGTCCAAAGGGCATGACATTCCATTCGTAATGACCAAAGGGTACATTGAAGGTCGTTTTATACCTATCTTTTGGATGGATTTGGATTTGCCAAAATCCTGATTTAAGATCAAACTTAGAGAATACACAAGCATTGTGTAATCTTTTAAAAAGATCTCGTTGATGGGGAATTGGGTATCTGATCCACTGTAAAACCTGATTCAGAGGTTTATAGTTGATCACAAGACGAGGACTGCCTCGTTCAAGTTCAACAGCTTTGCGAACATAGAATGCCGCACAGCTCCAAGGTGACTTGGATGGCCTTATAAGGCGTTTCTGAATTAAACCATGAATTTCTTGTTTGCAATATTCCATGAGTTCGCTATTCATTTGAATTGGGCGAGCTTTTGTAGGAATCTTGCGTTCATCAAATCCTGGTTCATAAGGAAGATGAACGACATGCTGGGATCTATACCATAATGCATTGGGAAGATCGGAACATAATTCCTTTTGAAGGTGGTGTTGATATTGAATAATTTGAGCTTGAATTTTAGGATCAAGAATCTGGTCTGCAATCCTTTTATATTCAATTTCATGCTTTAAAAAGTTTAATTGTTGTTGTTTACAAATTAAACGATTTAAAAAGACTTTCTTTGTCACTTGATTAAGTTCATAGATTTCTGGTTTAAACAGAAATGGAAATTCAAGTTTTGTTCCTAAATAGGAAGTTTGGATTCCTTTTGCTGACACAGAAAAAGGAGAGACTGCGTTAATAAAAGGAGTACATAAGATCATTGTTTGTTCCATATTTCTGACAAGAAGAAAATGTTGCTTAATGCAAATTTTATCTTTACAGATATGGGCATTAGGAAGTTTATGAAATATTTCAAGTCGAGAGTTATTGGTGGTATATAACTTCTGCGTTGTTTTCTTGAAATATTGTGAAGAAACAATTCCTTCTTTAATACAATTTATATCAACACCTGAATCAATCAAGGCAATGACTGATATGAGTGTTTATAAACAGATCAATTGCCACAAACCACTTTTGGATGGTAACTTGGTGTGGAATGATTTGTTTTTTCTTGAGATTATTTAGAAATTTTGCTGCTTTATCTTTAGAAGAAGAGGGTACTACTTCAACTTCTTCAGGTTCAGAGAATTGATGATATTGATTATCTTGCAGTGTTTGAATTTGGAGGTTAACTAAATTTTGATTTTGTTTTAAAAGATTAATCTCTTTTTTAATAATATTAACTTCATACTGTAAATCAGATAAACTTACAGGAGACGAAGTTAATCTTGATTGATGAAATCTATTAATGATTTCTTTGTGATCATAATAGGGAGTAACTACATCTGGAATGGGTTTTGGTTGTGTGATTGATGTTTTAATATGCTGAAGATACTCAGTCTTCAGGTTTGGATCATCAATTTTATCCACAAAATCTAACAATATTTGGGATTGTTTAGAGTTGGATAACATATTGATTTTTGCTTTTGAGTTATGACAATGGCAAGCACCAGCTGCACAATTGTCACATTGATCAGAGGAAGTAAAAGATTCAGATGAGTAATTGAGATTTCCTATTTGAAACTCTTCATCAGAAGATTCTATGTCTGATTCATTAAGGGTGTTGAGAAACATTTGTTTCATTGGGTCAGGAATGTCTAAGGCTTGAACCTTTTGGGCCGTTCTACAATTTTTTGCATAATGGCCTAGTTGTCCACATTTAAAGCATACAGGCTTTGAAGTGGGCTTTTGGACATATGGTTTGGGCTTATGAGTCTCATGTATTTTGGGCTTGCTATAGTATTTTTCAATGTTTTTAGCAGGTTTTGGGCCATAAGGCCTTTTGGATTTGAATTGCCTAGCAGGATGGGACCTATATTTTTGCTTGGATGTTTGATGGCCCGGGGCCCGAAATTCATCAAACCCATACTGTTGGCAAAAATCTCCTAATTTTTAGGCCCATGAATATGTTGTTTCTTCAGTTGTCTTTTTAACCGAAGATCATTAAAAATATTCAGACAGAGCACATTTGTTGGTAAATGCAACAAGATCACCAAATGTTAATTGATCATATTGAATTTTACCATTGAATTGTTCTTGGAGTTTGCCACGAACAGTTTCAGCAAAGATTTCAAGGAGTCCTGAAACGAATTTGCGTTTCATGAATGGATTTGCTGTATCACTTTGTAGCATAACTCTTTTCATAAATAGATCTTTATACCATCTAAAATGACTAAGAGTTGGGCATTTGTGTGTCATGAGCAAATCTTTGGATTTACCTTGATATTCATTAGGATTTCCAATGAAATGCCTAAGAATAGTTTGGATTAAGGTAGGCACACAAACAGGAATGACCTGACCTGACCTTGGTCA
Organism: Berberis thunbergii; assembly: GCA_003290165.1. Classification (NCBI taxonomy): domain Eukaryota; kingdom Viridiplantae; phylum Streptophyta; class Magnoliopsida; order Ranunculales; family Berberidaceae; genus Berberis; species Berberis thunbergii. Next base: position 323,757 of record QNQO01000402.1, on the reverse strand, counting down.
GTTTTCATTGGTTGACCATCTGGGCCAAGTTTGACTGCATACATAATTTCGCTTTTTCTGCTGAAGATAAATAGTTATCCCACCATCCTTTGAGAAGGCCAGAGAATCCTGTAATAATTGTGGTAGCAATATTAAGGTCATATTTGTTCTCTGAGCGATGGGTGGAAGCCATCATGACCATTTCTTGAGTGATTTCAAGAATGACATCTTCAGATATACCATCAATATTCCATATATACAATTTTTTTGATGAAAAAGAACTAAAAGTTTGAAGAGATCGTTCTTCAAATTGCATATCGAGATAAGATGGTCTTGGATAAAAATTTCTTAACATTGGCATGGGATTTTTCCATTTTGGTATTTTAGATGCTGTTTTAGCATGCCTTATTGGATTTGCCTGATAAGGGATATAATTAAGTTTATCCAATTCAGACCTAGGATCAAAATCCACACTTATATCAGAATCCTGATCAGATTGATAAGGATGTGATAAGGTGTTGATCTTAAGTCTAGAATCCAATTTTAATGCATCTAATTTTGCATCAATTTCTTTTAATAAAGAACTAGTGCTAGAAGAAGAAAACGTATGAGGGGCAATAGGTTCAGGAAGTTGAAAGAAGACGTTTTTCTTCTTTTGTTCTTGATCCTTACTCATTTTTTCTTCGACTTGTTTCTTTTCAAGTTCATTAGTCACAAGTTGATCTTGGACTAATTTATCTCCTAATTCTGAGAGCAGAATATTTGTATAATTGTTTTGTTGGATAAGTCTGCTAACACCCTAGCTTTCATTTGCATGGGAATGAAATGGAGAGGCCTGGTATGTATGATCAGAAACTGTGAATTTGAGATCTGCTAAGGGAGGCAAGATTGCATTAAATTTCTTATATTCTGGAGTTTTCCATGTTTTGGACGAAACATTTAAAACATTTATATTTGATAAGTGAATATTGAAATACCAATCTAAGAATGGTAAATTCTCTTTCAATGTTTCACAACATGCATAGAATTTTTCACTAAGTTCCAAACGTTCAGAAGGAGATGTCTGATGCCTGAAATTTAGTTCTTCTATCAGTGTTTGCAGAAGACATGAAATCTTTCTTAATGCGTTCTTTGTCTAATATAAAGGGTTTAGTCAGACATTGAACTCTAGGTAGAAAGTTCATTTCTGATTGGGTTGGAGATTGGTTTTCTTCTATTTGTTCAGAAGTTTGATCCTCTGGAGGATTATAAATTGGTTGAGGAATTTGTGGAAAATTAGGATGATTCCTAATGTTTGTTAAATTGAGATGGGGAAGAGTTTCTGGAGTTGAAACTCTTAGGAGTTGAGTAGGAGCAGTTCTGAAAGAGGATTCAGACCTACGTCCTGATTGAAATTTAGAGGGATCAAGATTCGTAATACGTAGATCACTGAATCTTAACTCTACAGTCCCATCTGGGCGAGTATAGATGTTATCTATCTGGCTTGGAGGAAGACTTTTAGGAACAGAAGCTCCTTCAACAATCCATGTTTCTGGAAGAGTGACCTGATTCCAATGAATTGTACGGGGAACAATTACATTAGTTTTCTGGTCATTGATTTCAAACAAAATTGTCTGTCATTTCTCATCAGTGTGAAGAGCTTTAGGACACAATTGAGTTTTCATTGCCCTGTATGTGATCTTGTAGATCAGAGCAAGGGGTTCAGAACCTTCAGCCATATCAAAGCCGCTGGTCTGAATATTCAGAGTCAGTGTGTCTAGGATATGGGGATCCCAGAGAGACACTGAATAATTAGGGTAGCAGTTAAAATAAACTGGACCCGTTGAGAGTGATGACTCTGCAATTCCAAGCAGTGAATCACCAAATTTGTTGTGTCTGCAGTCGCGAAGAGCAACCAGAGCACAAGTGTCAAGTCCTAACCTAGTTAAGGGTTTTAGGGCTACTTGAATTAATCCTAGATGAATGTATTTATATTTTTCTTTAATTAAAGAATTAATTGTTTGATTTGAAAGCAATTGTTTTGAATCTAAAGATTTATTTATCGGTATTGTTTGTTCAACAATACTGATTAAATCTTCAGTTTTTGGAGAAAGTATCGATTGGGAAATTTTAAAAATTTCTTTTTGAGGAATTACTGGTATAGACCAGTTTTGTAAATCTTGTTCTATATCTGGAATTCTTCCTTCCATTCTGTTTTGTAAAACGAGATTACTTGACCTAGAGCTAGAAGCTCTGGAAAGCTTTGAAAACAAAGACATCGTTTCAAATTTATTTGGGTACTGGGAGGAACACTGTGCCTGGAACACCTAAGTGGGACCACCTAACCTTGAGGTTGCACACATCTTGGCGACTTACGAAGGTTTCTATGGCTGACCAACACTGTAAACGGTTTACCAACGCTATCAATGGTTTACCAACGACACCTAGGACTCACTACCATCCTTGAGGAAAAAGAAAAGCATGGCTCTGATTCAGGCGGAGAGCTGATTTGTAGTGGTAACTGTGGTGTAGAAGACACCTCTTTTTTGGAGAAGAAGACAAGAACACCTTCCTTGGTAACCTTCGAATGATCAAAACGCTGCCACCATTTAACTTTGTAATGACGACAGAACCATTGAGGTTTAGTTTTGGAGAGGGTAAGGGAGAGATCAAGTGGAGAACAGACATAGTCCCAACACATGGCCATTCTTGGTTCTTTTTATTTTGCAAAAAGTTCGACCAAAAAGCTCTTCCATTCTGGTTCCAACATGCTTGGTGGAGCTCAATTGGTCCAGTTCTAGACATTCTGCCCCAATCAGTCAAAGAATGATGGAATGTTTTCGAAGAAAGATACCAGCCTCCTGTACCTATAAATGAACATGTACTTTCAGTCTGGTTTTTTATTCGCTTCAATCTAGCTTGGATCATGTGTTGGGACTATGTCTGTTCTCCACTTGATCTCTCCCTTACCTTCTCCTTAGACATTCCTGACCCAATTAAACAAATGTTTCTCAACGCCCTTAATGAATCAGACGTAGAATCTTCTAATGAAGAGTTTCAAATAGGAAATCTCAATTACTCATCTGAATCTTCTACTTCCTCTGATCAATGTGACAACTGTGCAGTTGGTGCTTGCCATTGTCATAACTCAAAAGCAAAAATCAATATGTTATCCAACTCTAAACAATCCCAAATATTGTTAGATTTTGTGGATAAAATTGATGATCCAAACCTGAAGACTGAGTATCTTCAGCATATTAAAACATCAATCACACAACCAAAACCCATTCCAGATGTAGTTACTCCCTATTATGATCACAAAGAAATCATTAATAGATTTCATCAATCAAGATTAACTTCGTCTCCTGTAAGTTTATCTGATTTACAGTATGAAGTTAATATTATTAAAAAAGAGATTAATCTTTTAAAACAAAATCAAAATTTAGTTAACCTCCAAATTCAAACACTGCAAGATAATCAATATCATCAATTCTCTGAACCTGAAGAAGTTGAAGCAGTACCCTCTTCTTCTAAAGATAAAGCAGCAGAATTTCTAAATAATCTCAATAAAAAACAAATCATTCCACACCAAGTTACCATCCAAAAGTGGTTTGTGGCAATTGATCTGTTTATAAACACTCATATCAGTCATTGCCTTAATTGATTCAGGTGCTGATATGAATTGTATTAAAGAATGAATTGTTCCTTCACAATATCTCAAGAAAACAACGCAGAAGTTATATACCTCCGATAACTCTTGACTTGAAATATTTCATAAACTTCCTAATGCTCATATCTGTAAAGATAAAATTTGCATTAAGCAACATTTTCTTCTTGTCAGAAATATGGAACAAACAATGATCTTAGGTACTCCTTTTATTAACGCAATCTCTCCTTTTTCTGTGTCAGCAAAAATAATCCAAACTTTCTATTTATGAACAAAACTTGAATTTCCATTTCTGTATAAACCAAAAATCTATGAACTTAATCAAGTGACAAAGAAAGTTTTTTTAAATCGTTTAATTTGTAAACAACAATAATTAAATTTTTTAAAGCATGAAATTGAATATAAAAGGATTGCAGACCAGATTCTTGATCCTAAAATTAAGCTCAAATTATTCAATAACCCATATATCTGTCGAGGTGGCACTACACAGTCTACACTAGATGATTCTCTTAGCCACTCACCACTGGACGATTTATTCAAAAAAAAGGTAAATGTTGACTTGTTGCAATTACAGATCAAATGGATTATGGAGAGATTAGACCATACATGGTTGTTAATCTTCTCTGGCTTAACTGGCTGAGCTGAATTCAACTCAACTGGTGGATTTTAACTCAACTGGTGGATTTTCCTTCAACCAGGTAAACATCAAAACACCTCTATGGATTCAACTCTCGAAGAATCTCTTTTTATACTCACTTTTCTTAGTATGTCGTTTCTCCCACTTGAAGAAGCTGATATTCTCTTGTGCATTTGTTGATGATTTCACTATCAAGTTCTTGTCTTTATGCTTGATTTCATCTCTTTATGAGGAATCTCAATCTGGGTATTCTTCCAATTGCACAAATATCTACCAATTTAATTAACTTGACTCTTGGCATCATCTATCCTATGCCTACCTAATATATATAGTTTGTGGGGTTTGAAAAATGATGTTGTTCTCTTTGGTGGAATTTTCACTTATTCTAAATATCTTCCAATTGCTTCAGTAGAAATCCGCTTTGGTTTGGTTATATTTGTTTGGAAGGTATAATAAAATTGTTGAGCTAGATTGAATAGTGCATTTTATGCTGCAAGAGCTTGGTAATCGATGCCCAAGCGAGTCTCCGATTGGCTATACAAGCAACTAGGTAAACAGATATAAAATGTCAGGGTTGAGACTTGATCAAACAATAACGGAGGCTTCAGTATTGATCCATACAAATTGTTAGTGAACGACTTTGAGGTGATAGTGAAGTCGCAGAATATAGGGATCTTGATAGGGTTGTTTCGTTTTATTATTTTAATATGAAATTAAGTGAATTGAATGGTTCAAACATTTTTTAATCTTATGATTACAATTTTGAATTTCAGTCTAGTGAAGGAGGACAAGAATGGATGATGGAGAAGAAGAGGTATCCGATCAAATCAAGCCATCGAATCAGTGTGATCTTTCTGATGATTTCCATGGATCGACGTCTATGGACACATTTCTTGATGATTTTTTGAAGAACACACAGACGTGTACACACACTCACACTTGCAATCCTCCTGGTCCAGATGCAGTGCATACCCACACTTGTTACCACACACATACTCAAGTCTTTACAAGCGAAGAAGATGATGGGATGGGTGATAAGCAGCATGGTGCTTCGAAGTCTGGAAGGCCTTCAGGAAATAGGGAAGCAGTTCGCAAGTACAGAGAGAAGAAAAAGGCCCACACGGCTTATCTGGAAGAAGAGGTTAAGAAATTGAGAGTGGTAAACCAACAACTAATCAGGAGATTGCAGGGACATGCCATGTTAGAAGCTGAGCTTTCAAGGCTAAGAGCACTTTTGCGTGATGTTAAAGGAAAGATCGATGTTGAATTTGGTGTTTTTCCGTTCAACAAGCAGAGTTCTACTAATTTCCAGGAAGCAGATTGTAGAATACAGTCAATATGCGAAACAAGTGTCCCATGCCTTCACCCTCATGTAGGATTGTCATCTCAAGCCAGCATTAGTGGAAGCACTAAAACAACAATCAATACCTGGGAAGGAAGCTGTGAACCTGTTAGTGTGACCTGTCAAACAACCCCGAATGGAGCTGTTGGGAAAATTTTGGCAAGTGTTGAAGCTAATAGGGAGGGTTTCTTACCAAGCAGTATGGACACAAATGAAAAACTGACCCCATCTGCAGTTCAGACGGAAGAACAAGCATGAATGGTATCCCTTGAAGCCTAGCCGAGTTTCTTAAGGTTCTTACTCTAGTTCGGAAATCAATGTATAACAGATATGATCATCTACCTAGTTCCTTATGCTCCCTGCTTCCTGAGGAAATCTACAAAAAGCTTCTAGTACGCCCATAATGTATGTATATCCAGTCCTGCTCTTATGGGTATTTATAAAACCTTTCACTGAACAATCTTACGTGTGAATAAACGTGTGAATAAACATTATGGTTTGTTGTATCGGTGGTTTTTTTATTTACCTGCACAACTTCCATCCCCCACTCCCCTTTGGTCATTGATCACTGAGTGATATTTTTGCTTACTATCTGTGCTTATTGTTAGCATCCGAAACACAGGCTTCCTTTATGATTGGCGTAGTCAATATTAGTACTCTTTGACTGTTTGGATTTGCGTGTTCATTGTGGTGGATGGAAAACAATTATTGAAGGCTCCAAAAGAGCCCTCCTCATGTTTACTAAATGGTACCCACCTATTTTTTCAACACGAGTTAACTCATTGGGATTATATTGTAACACCATTGAAATTGTTGAGTCATGTGTGGTTTTAAGCCAAAAGCTTGAAGCTAGCAACAAGCTCTTTGACCCACAAACTGTAATTCTTTGCCATAATCCTTCGGATCATCCTGAATTACCATGTTCAAGAAAATCATTGAGAGCTCGAATAGGTATCCTTTAGCACACACACAACTTTAATTGTTTTCGTAGTAGGCACTATGCGCTCCTTGTTCACCAGGAAAACTTATTCACTATAGTACATATTCTCAAGATTGTTTCTAAGTCACCGTTATTCTTGCTTAGAATACAAGTTGACATTTGTGGATCAATTCCTATTGACGTCTACCTCCTATTATACAATCCAAGATATTCATGTTTATGAGGAGGTAATATTAATGGTGACTAATTGCTATGAGGTGGAAACACGGTGTTGAGGTAGCATCGCCACCTCACGCATCTTATCCCCTTGTAACTTGCTTAGTAGTTAATTAAACCATCTTGTGTGTTGTATATATATGGTTCAATCCCATTGTGATGTGTTTAATATTTATAACTGAAACAACAATAAGATGGAATGGATAAAATGATGTTTCTGGTGATTGATCTTGTTTGAGTTTATTTAGCTTTTGATTTTACATACATTTGACTGAGCTGAATTCAACTCGTCTTGTGGATTTTCTTTTCCTTCAACCAGGTATGTAAATCAAAACACCCTCTCCATCAACACAACACTTGAACAACGAATCACTCTTTTATTGCACACCACACCCAGCACACGTTCTTTCAGTTTTTATATATTATTCTCAGTCGTAGAATCCTATGCTCTGTTATTTAGTCCGACTTGAAGAAGCTAATGTTCTCTTGGAGTCTTGTGCACTTTATGGTGATTTCACTATTATGCTTGATTTCATCTCTTTAAAAGGAATCTCAATCTGTGTAATCTTCCAATTGCAAATATATATATTTAATAACTTAACTGTTGGTGTGATTAGTGTTCTTCTGCTCTATGCCTTAATCATTTTCTGGGGTTTGAAAGGTGTTTGTCTTCTCTCTGATTGGTTAATGGGTTTTCCTGTGATGCAGTGTCTCCGAATATATTTTTCAATGAGTTCATTTGAAATTTGCATTGGTTAGCTAGGCTTGTATTTGCTCAAAGGGTAACGTAGTATTGTTGTGTTGTACCCTAGTAGATATTATGATATATGAATTGGCACAATTACATTCTCAAAATTTTAAGATCTTAAAATTCTTCAGGCAACCGATATCAGGTTTTGTAATAGCTTGTGCATTTTATACTGCAAGCACCACCCCCCCATCCATTTCCACTCATGTCATAGACTTCTTGTAGTATGTTAACCCCAATATAAAGCTTCAGGCGCCGATTGGCTATACAAACAACTAGGTAAACTGATGCAAGGAAATATCAGGGTGGAGACTTGAATATTATTGGAGGCTTTACTATTGAGTATTGATCCATACAAATTGTTAGGCAAAGACTTTTTGGTGATAGTGAAGTCAGAGAAGTTGGATGTTGATATGGTTGTTTTCTTTTGTTATTTAATCTGAAAAAAGAAAATGGAGTTTGAATTGTTCCAACTTTCTTATGTCTTTCAATTTTGGATTTCAGTCAAGTGAAAGAGGATATAAGCATGGATGATGGAGAAGAGGTGTTGGATCATAGGAAACAGTGTGCTGTTTCTGATTATGATGGATGGGAGTCTGAGGCATTATATTTCAGAACAGACAAGTGTACACACACTCACACTTGCAATCCTCCCAGTCCAGATGCAGCGCAGACCCACACTTGTTACCACACACATTCTCAAGTCTTTACAAAGGAAGAAGATGATGGAATCGGTAGTAAGCAGCACGTTGCTTCGAAGTCTAGAAGGCCTTTAGGTAACAGGGTAGCAGTTTGTAAGTACAGAGAGAAGAAGAAGAAGCCCCAGACGGCAGGTTTGGAAGATGAGGTTAAAATGTTGAGAGCAATTAACCAACAACTGTTGCAGGAAAAGGTAGTGCTAGTAGCTGAGAATTCAAACCTAAAAAAGCTTCTCCATATTCTGAAAGAAACGCTCGATGTTGGATTAGGTGTTTGTCCTTTAAACAAGCAGGCTTCTACTAGTGTCCAGGATTGCAGAGTACGCCAATATGTGCGACAAACATCCCATGCCTTCACCCTTGTGTAGGATCATCATCTCAAGCTGGCATTGGCGGAAGCACGAAAATGAACACCCATATCAGGGAAGGAATCTGTGAATCTGCTACTGTGACTTGTCAAACAAACAGAAAATCGACCCCATCTGCAGCTCAAATGAGCATTCATGAAGGGTATGACCTTTTGTAAGTCTAGTGTGAGTTTCTAATGGTTCCGACATTGACGTCTTACTTGTTTTAGTTCGTAGAATTACAACAGGCTTCTATCTTTTCTTGCATGTGGTGTGGTGTGGTGTGGTGTGTGATGCATGAAGAGGGTTGACGTCCAATACAGATGCACAATGTATCTGCTGCCTCATCTACCTTAGTCCTGTGATGTCGAAAACTGCTTCTAGTAAGCCTCATCTTGTATATTAATGGAGTCCTTTTGTTGTAATGGGTGTAAATAAAACAATTTACTGAACAATACTTCAATTTTCTGGTTTGCATCGCTATGGCTCAAGGCAAGCATCTTTCTTTCATGTAGCACACTTGTTGACAATGTTCTAAAAATTGCTAGGTGGTTGGCGGGTGGCAAGCAGGGGAATAGTGCCCAAAGGCCTAGTCCGACCCTTCGCTTTTTTTAAAATATAATTTATAAAAGTAAAGGATAGTAGCGTATAAGTTAATTCAAATTCAATGCCATGATAAATATACAAAATGTATAAAAAAAATGGAGTTGTTATGTGTATTTGACTATTTGGCTATGTTCTACCAACTCTTTGATGCATTGGTATTTTGAGATGTTTAGACTTTGTTGCACCAACCTATAATATGTAAGACCAACTTACCATTTTTTTTTTATCAATAAAAACCATTTGATTGTTAATTTTTCTCATTTAAGAGCATTAATTTGTTCTTAACGAAAAAATAAAATTAAATGTTATTGGTAAAACTAAACTTTAGCCACAAATTCTCGACTTTTAAATTTGCGTACAAACATCAAAGATGTACTAACTATCATCACAAGTTTTACAATAAATGACAAACATTATAGTAGGTTGTGTAATAGAAATAAAAAAATACGTCTTAAAAAATCTTATAAACCCACATTCCAAACAAATTCTCTCTTCCCCATGCATCTAATATAAAGTGCAGAAGAGTACAATGTATTCATCGAACACATAGGAGTTAAAAAAATATGTATTAAAATTTGAAAAAAAAAACTAAATATGTAGGTGAGTGCATTAATTTAAAAAATTGGTGCATCTATTATAACGAATTAAAAAAAATATTTAAAACCCAAAAAATACTACATTCAAACTTCATAATTGTAATCCCTTCCACAAAGTCCTCAATCAACAACATGAATAATCTTCTTTTTTTGTTAATTAACTAGAGTTGTTTTAGGGTTAACAAAATGTAGTCGGGTACACCAAACAATTTTAAAAACTTAAATCTAGAAAATGAAGTTGGGAGGCATTAATTCAAACAGTCGAGTACACTTAGCAACTCTCTCCAAAAAAAAAATAGTCTTAACTTTTTATATTTTTTGAATTGAAAAAAAATAAAAATTCAACCGCCCAGCCTGCCTAAGCGTTTCCTAGCTGCCTAGGCTGATTTTTAAAATATAGTAGTTGGTTGGGCCTTATATCTAGTCATTGTGCCGTTATTAAGTTAGAAAATAATAGATTGCCTCAAAAAATAAAATGTGTATTTGTTTTGATTGCTTGGAAAATTATTCTAGGTGTTTGGTTGAAATTTTGGAGCCAGAATTTTTTTTTTTCCAATATGTGCTTAATTCCTTATTTATTGTTTTATCGAGAAATATTTGTTTCAAAATTTTCTTTAAACACAACCTCTCCAAATTGCAATTACCAGACTACCCTCTCCTAGTTTTAAAATTCTCACACCCCTCCCTCTCTCTCTCAGTACAAACAAACACACTCGCTTGCTCGCAGGTCGCAGCGGAAGGTCTCAATCCAAACCGCTCGCTCGCTCGCTCGCTCAGTGACTCGTATTGGCGATGGAGCTGGACATGAGCAGCTGGACGGATATTCTCCATTCGTCAACCAAGCTTCTCGAACAAGCTGCCCCTTCTGCACAGTTCCCTCCCTCACAGGTACTTTTTCTTTTTCATATCAAGGGTTTAACTTTTCTAATTTCTTGATTTCACTAAAAGTTTTCTTTCTTCCATTTGTTACAGAGAAATTTGGACCAATTGGAAGCCTTTTCGAAGAAACTCAAGGCCAAAACCCTAAGAACTGAAGCTTCCTGCTCAGTCTATTACCGCTACAAGGTACTTCTACTTATTACTTAATTTTGTTACAAATTTGTAAGTGAGGTTACTTGACTTGATGAAATGTTTGCTTAATTCGTGTTCTTGAATGGAATAGGTGACTTGCGAGAGAGGGGTTAAATGCTGAGCAACTCGCACGAGATCTAAAGTCTTTTGAATTAAAGGTAAGCTCGTGTTATATTATATACTCCGTTAAATACATTTTGGTTTGATAACTATAATGCTCAATGGGTTAATTGCGTTCTGTTATGCTGATGGTGTGAATGAGCTAATTAGTAATCTGTTAAGCACCAATAAACAGATTCTGCTAAGTTGTGAACGAGGGCCAAGCATATTTAGGTGATATTCAACCTCCATACCTCATTTCCTCAACATCCCATTGCATAGCTGACCCATAAGTGATGTTGATAGTACCGAATGAGTTTTTCCACTACAAGTTTACTACTCTTTGAAAAGTTGGTTCTTAACCGTGAAACCAGTTTGGAAGCTTTGAGGATAACTTTCAACTTGGCTTGGGTCATGGTCAGTGAAGAAGATAATGATGTCTACAGAGTAAAGAAGAACTACCTTCTAGGCCTCCCAATCGAGTTTGAATCGTGGATATCTTTGGCCGTTTTTGATAGTTCTAAGGATTTTCACCACATTGAAAAAGAATAAGGGGCATAAGCCAAAGGAGATAACGGATCAACTTGTTGAGTTCCTTTTGAGTTTTGAATTATGCATATGCATGCCTAAATCCACTTTCCTTATCTTTCCACAAACCACATCGGGTCATGCTTATAATACAATACGATCATAGATGTCAAGTACTAGTGTACCATTTGGACAGTACATCTCGTACTAAATGACAACCGGTATGTACCGGTTGGAAATACAGGTTTTGTATGTACCGATTGGTACATATTGGTTTATTGGGTGTATTGGCCGATCCACGACATTTACCATGTATTGGTTAGGACCCATATTTTTTAATTTCAAAAAATAATTTTTTAATGTTTTCCACTTTTGAGCTTTCTCTTATCCTTTATCTACTCCCTTAGCAAAAAAAACACCACTTCATCTACTCTAAGAGAGCTTTTGAGATTATAAAAAAAAAAAATCTCATGTAGAGAAAAATCAAATTCTACATATCTCACTCCTCAAAACTTGGAATTATGATCCGTCTTCGTGGGTATTTTTCTCTTTTGAAAAAAGTACCTAGTTCATGTCTTTGATCGAATGTTTGAAGCTTCCACGTGAAAGTTCCATCTGTGATCATTGTAGACAACTTTGTGTTAATTTTTTTTTATTTTTTTCAAACTTTATAAAGTTTCTTGTCCACCATTTGCGTTTGTGTGATTGTGTGGACTTAAAATGTTTCCTAGTATTGGTGACGATGAAGTAGCAATACAACATTTTGATCAAGATAGTTAATTGCATATGTTACACAAGTATTATACATGAATGAAAGTGTTTTTTTACCTTTTTTTGTTTAAATATGTCATTTGTGTCATTTATATTCTTAAATATGCACATAGTTCATTATATATATATATATAAATTATGATGCGATATGTCATTTAAATTTGAGTTTCGTAGATACGGTACGAGAAATGTTAACAACTATGCATACGATATGGTTGAAACTTGAAAGGTTTCTCGAAGTCAATTTAGAAATCATCCCTGATCTTCCGACCCACTTTAGAGTTGATCAATTCATTAACATAAAGAAATCACTCTGGAGTTTGCCTACCCTCCACAAAGGTTCAGAGATAGACATGCCTTGAGCCTTGTCCTAAGACCTTTGGCAATGATTTTGTGTTTAGGCTAATCAGCTTAAAGTCTTCAATAACACTAGCTCGTTCAGCTTTGGGCATGAGGCTTGTAATAGTGTAGTTAAAGCAAACAAATCTTCAATTTTGGAGCCAATTCAGAGCAAGAAGAGCATCAAAGCAAGGAGAGAAGAGAGTAGTGAAGTTGTGAAAATGTTCAACTTGGCTAGGCCTAGGTCTATTGGGATGAGACTCAGGGAAAAAAGGGGAGAGCCATGACATTTAGATTTCCTACAAGGGGAGAGCAAGGACTGGTGTGATATCCAAGTATCTTCATATTGGAGGATTATTCTTTGGGTCTATAATGTTGAATTAGTGAGGAGAAGTTGAGTTCTCCTTACTGTCCTCAGAATAAGAGGTTCTCCTCACTGTCCTCAGAATAAGAGGAATAGTTTGATATTTTGACTTAGATGGACGTGATGGGTTTCGCTGAGGGATGTGGCAGTGGGTATTACTGCATTGATGATCGATGAAGATCTGGGGAAGGGGGCTATAAGTGAGATCAAAATATAATCTTTTGTTAGTTGGTGACCTTGGGGAGAGGTGTTCTATTGAAATTATATTTCAACTTTTTTTTTCTTCTGTTTATTGGGTGTCTGTTGTAAATCATTCGGAATCCCCATAGAATTAAAACCTTAAAAAGAAAAAAATATGGTTAAATGGTTGAATCTCCAATCTCACAAGCCCTGGTCGTCAAATTCATCGATCATCTCCATCACCTTGCTACCTACAAAGCTCCCACATTTTTTGAAGAACCCAAGGGAAGCCATTGGTCCATCGGAGCTATGGGCCATTGCAGCTCTGTCAAAAGTCAAAACTTCCTATATTATTTTGTTATTATACATTGATAATATTATTAACAAATAATATTGTTATTATTATTGTGTTATAATATTACATGCAACTGCTGAATGGTTTATATTTGAAACTTAAATACTAAAAAAAGACTCCAAAAAAATTAATGTCAATATACTACCTCTTCACTTGCAATCTTACAAGCCCTAGTCGTCAAATTCATCGATCATCTCCATCACATTGCTACCTACAAAGCTCCCACATTTTTTGAAGAACCCAAGGGAAGCCATTGGTCCATCGGAGCTATGGGCCATTGCAGCTTTGTCAAAAGTCAAAACTTCCCATATTATTTTGTTATTATACATTGATAATATTATTAACAAATAATATTGTTATTATTATTGTGTTATAATATTACATGCAACTGCTGAATGGTTTATAATTGAAACTTAAATACTAAAAAAAGATCCCAAAAAATTAATGTCAATATACTACCTCTTCACTTGCAATCCGTAGCACGCTAAAACTCCACCAATCTAGGGCTTGGGGTGTTGGCCACCAATGATGGATTTGGAGTTGGGGGTGATTTTGGTGATGGTGGTGGCTGTGAATGAAGGAGAAAGAAAGGTTGAACAAGATGAGAAATGGGAAGAAGAAATCAATGCAAGGATCAAAAATACCAAATAGTAATTTATTTATTTTTTGGTGTGGGGGGGGTTAAACAGAAAATATAACTCTTTTAGATACTATTCATACATTTTCTATTATTAATCTTATTATTATTAAGTTTTAAAGCGCTATTATTGTTGATTTCTCCAGATGCATGTGAATCATAATAATAAGTATAATGTTATTCTTTTTTCATTTTCTTGCAGACAACATTTGAGGATGTCTTTCCTGCTGAGGCAACAAGTGTTGAAGAATATCTACAGCCGGTAGCTTTCGCATTTTCATTCAAATAACTCTTTTGGGATGGAAATTATTTGCTTCAGTTATAATTTCCATAACATTTCAAAAAATTTTTTATTGAAATTTCTGCGATTTCAATGAATACTTTCTATCTCAATTTTTAGTACTATCAGAAAGGAAAAAACAGTTATGAACGTGTATGTTAAGTGTATTTTGTGCGAGTCAGCACAAACACTTGGGGATGGGTTCTCACCACCTTGCTTTTAGAGGGATGAGTTTTGGTTCTTCACATGCTAATTGGTATGTCTTAATATGGGGCCCGTACTGCTTTTAAGGCATTGTCTTGGATTAAATGACATGATTATAAATAAAGTTTACTTTGAAAAATAGAATAATAAAGGGTGGTGAAGGCATGGTGACCATTGATTGTCACAATAATGTCATGGTCGATGCACAGGCAATTCTAATCCAAGGGAATGAGAAGCAGACACTCAAATTTGACATAAAAACAATCACTTGAATTTGGCATAAAACTAAGGTTACTGATTGAACTTCCTAAGTAAAATTGTTGTAAGATATGTGCTTACCTATATGTACATATGTGCTTACCTATATGATTGTTTATTGTTAGAAATTTTGGAATGACCTAATAGTGCTTGAAATAGTAAGATCTTTACATAGGCCTAACAGAAAAGGTTATAAAGTTTACCTAATAGAGATTTTCGAATGACAGTTATGCTTCAACTTATAAGGTTTACTTTTTTAGTGCTTGAAATGGTTAGAGATTTTGGAATGACCTAATAGTTTGTGAAGATAATCTTCTTACTATTTCAAGCACTAAAAAATTGAGCTTATTCTGATATTTGTAGCCTATATAAAGCGATTTATAAGTAGAAACATTATGACTGTCAATTTACAACCGTTAACTTTATAATCAAATTTGGATGGTTGACAATTCACGATTGCTGAAATTCAGTTGTCGTGTATATACAGTGAGGAGATCATCCTCACCAAAATTTAGGCCATTTGTAAATTTCTGATTATCACATAGGTAAAGCCATAGGTAATTGGACTCCTCTCGTTTCACTCTGTCGTCCTATAACATAGGGAAGGGATCCATGGACTATAACATAGGGAAGGGATCCATGGACTAAAGCTATTATACTGAAGTTCAGAAGGATGATCATCTCTCCATATGGATGACATCCTCAAAAAAAATCCGCATCTTTGGAAATTTCGAACCTCATCAAATACGATCTTAAAGTTAATGTTGTATCGGGAAGGTATATAATGCTTCAACTTATGAACCATTTCCCTGGGGAAATAATATCGTAATGATTGAAATTTATGCATGCTAAAAAGACTAGTGTCATAAAAAATCAACGAATTCCGAATTATCGAAGTACATAATTTGTGTGACTTAATTTTATCCGTCGACTAAGGGTTTTTTACTAAAATTCTGACTAACTTACTATGTGTGTGTTTTCATTCTTTATCTGACAACTACTTTGAATTTCAACATTGATAATGTGAGAAAGAATACACAGTTATGTTATTTATTAGCTATGTGTGAGTCAGGGACTGTAGGGTATATGAAATCCCTTTTTTCCCCTGAAAGTTTGTTCAGCTTTTTATACCTAACAGTTGATGACAGACTTCATTCTGAATATTGGGATCATGTTCTTTATTCTCGCAAGAGCATTTGGTGGTTGCTTCCCTTTGCTACAGTTTACCATTTGACTGAAAATGAACCAAATGTGTTTTCAATGATTAGCAAACAAATCTATATGTATGACGTTTTCAACTAGGTAATTCTATTAGTTAGGTGCAGATGTACTAGCCCATGGCTGTGTTTCCACGGTCGACAACCTTACGAGGATGGTTCTCTTACTGGTTAACAAACTAGTGTGTGTTGTGAAGTAGTGCGCAAGAATCCATCAATCATTTGGAGGTTTGTGGTTCAGGATTGTGGGCAACTAGTTAGGATGACTTATGCTCCCCACCTCCCCCACTTTTGGAAGGGCATCCATGTGCGAATATAATCTTCCTTGCCAAAATACACTTTTTCAAAACACTTAACCAAATGAAACAAAGGAGCTGCTTCTGAGCCTCCAAAAAGAGGGAGGTAAAGGATACATTTCTTCATGTCAGACACAAACTGAACTCTATTAGGTAGGATTCCTAATAGATTGGTTGATGTATGTCTTCTTAGTGATTGGTCCCTTTGCTAAGTGTTGGGGTGCTCTTTAAGGGGGTAGCTTTTCGTGAGTGTATGTGAAACTGATCTAATGTACTCTTAAGTCTTAAAACAAATATGGGATTGTAATTACTTTTCTTCTCGGCGAGTATCTTACCGGCTTTCTCTTTCGTTATCAATATATATGATTGATCCTGTGTTCTGCTGATTAAAATAACCATGGCTTCATGACATGTTCTGTTGGTGTGATGTGTTGAATGTATGTTGTATCACCTACTTATTTAGCAGGGTGTATTCACGTGTCATGTTTCTGTCACTTTAATTATACGGGTGGGTCGCATTCAGATTGACTAAAATCTGAGATAGTATATCGTCGAAGCTATATTTTGAAGCTTATTAGCAAATTCCGCCAAAACATTACGAGATCGTGCCTCAAACTGCCTTGCTCCTTGTGTCCAAGTTTATTGGATTTATGTTACTTGATAATCTATTCTGCTCTTTTTGTGGATTTCATTTCATTTTGTTATATTTTACCTTCTATGTTATGTTCACTCTGCATCTTGTATAAAGAATGAATGCATTAACAGCCTTGGATTTTCTTTTGACATCTGTTCATTAGGTGCATGAAATGGCCATGGTCTCAGCTATTCAGGAAGCCCAGAAAGATAATGTTAGATGTTTTAATGATTACATGGTGCATGTTTTAGAGGTTAGTCACCCATCTCGATTTCGTTTTTAGTGGTCAAGCTTTCATACTCTGCTGTTCTAAACCTTTAAATGTACAAGTATCCATTGTCGGAACATGTGGATTACTAGTCTTACATGTGATGCTGGACAAAATGTGGGATGCAACCATACAATGATGTGGGGAGAAGCAATGCTAGATATGAACTTTTCAGGTTTGAGAATGGGGATATGATTGGATTTGGCATTTGGGAGGATTCACGGTGTGATATTGGATTAAAAGTTATAGGTTGGTCACCATATATTTTTATTATTAAATTTTTTTTTGGGGCGGGTTGGGGGGAATGGGTGGGACACTTTTGCCCCCATTTCGGTTATTGGAACCAGAAGGCACTGAAATTAAACAAAGAAGAGGGTGTATGGTCGCCTCCTACGAGCCACATTTGTGTAAGATATCACGCTATTTACGGGCGCTTGCAAGCTGCAAAATTATGTATTGCTCTTTTCTATAATCGGTAAAAATATTATGTTAAAAACAACTATAGAGATTCACGTAAAGAAAAGCAAAGCAGTTATAATAAAATTGCCTTGGCAACATAAAGATCCAAGTTCCCAAGATAGAAGATGTAACACCCGTCCCTCCAAAGAGCATGCCCATACGTTGTACAGATCTCTAATATCTTCTCTCTATTCTCCAACTATCGTGCTATTACTTTCTTTCCACATTGCTCAATGCATATAAAAGGAAATAGGTTCCTAAACTCTTCCCTTTCACAGCAAGACGACTTGCGGTATTCTAACATCTTAACAACAATAGATGACAACAGGGCAGGGTGGGGAGGATTTTGTAATCCATGTTGGCCTCGCTAAAAATGAAAGCCTTGTATCCGCCCTTACCCAACTTTTGTTCATTAAGGGGTTCTCGTGCCGACCCATTAGTAAAAGGGACCCCACCTTGTTACAGTGTTCTAAAAATCGGTCTAGGCGGCTGGGTGGGTTTTTGAAATTTTTTTATTTACAGTTCAAAAAAAATAAAAAATTAAGATTTTGTTTTTTTTAATAAATTTTTCATATGTATCTTAACATTGAATGAGAAAGAATTTATATGCTATTATGCTGAGCTTTTATAAATTATAATAAATAAATAACCCCCTGGTCTGGCGATTTTTAGAACAATGCTTATTAGTAAACAAAACTCCACTCGGCCTGATAGAGTTTGATAGCATCAAAATATTTTTTACTTTATTCCGGTCTAAGTCCATTTAAACAAACCTACCAATCTCAAACATATGGCCTAACAACCCAAATGTGTCAATATTAAATTAGGAAGCTCGGGGTTGTCTTTGTGTAAGAACAGACAAAACCTCATAGGCATTACCCATTCCACTTCAAACAAACAACATAATGCATTCACATCCTATTTATTTAAACACAAGGGTCTGTCGAAGTCTATAGATCTAGCTCACATTAATTCCCTCTACTTCCATATCCATGCCTCTATGAGCCAATTCTCCCTTTCCCAGAAGCTTGTTCTACATTGTCATCCACATGAAGAAAAAAATTCTTGAAGGTACCCTTATTTCTAAATTGACTTCATTGGGAAATTATAAAATGTACGTCCAAGCAAATGGTCCATAGCTAGTCTCGAGAAACGTGTACTGACTCCCTAGTAATTCAATCCCCATCTCGCTATTAGCCTGAACATTACTTGAAAAAACAGTTACAAGGATTTTAGTTTTCTACCTAAGACAATTATTCTTGAGAAAAACTGAGTAGTATCAGCAAATTAAAAATTAGCTACCCTTGATCTTGCATGGAAACTTGAAATGCCTTGGCAATCAATCTACTAAGAGCCTCCACCACATTTGTAAACAAACAAAGAGACATTGGGTCTTTATACCCTAGAAGTGTTAAAAATCCAGCTAAGCCAACTGGAAAACCTCCAACTAACGTTTGAGAAATGAACTAGTGACATACATATCCTAACCACCTCATTTTTTGGATAGCCATTATACTTGTTAATCCACCTCATTTGTCCCGAAACCCATTATACTTGTAAACCCTTGGATGAAGTCCCAATTCACATGGTCATATGCCTTCCCAAAGTCAATCTTCACAACAACACTACATCTAGCTAGTTAATGCTTTTAGCCCCAAATCAACCATCTCATTTTCCACCATCACCCCGTCTAGGATATGTTTGTCCTGGAAGAAATCCCTTGATTAAGCCTACTAGTGGAGTTCAAACAAGTCTCCAACCTTTGCAATAATCTTATACATCCCAACAACAAGGATGATGACTAGAACCCGCATCATCCTTCTTCGGAATCAAAATAATAAATAATGATGCATTCAGTCCACTACCACAACTATGGACCGCTTCCTTAATCTTGTCAGAGCTAAAATCCCCCATCAAGTCTATCACCTTACCAAATTCTCAAATCCATGTACCAAAGCAACTCCAAATTTTGTTTTTTCTTAGTTTCATGTTTTTATTTGTTGAGAGTTCAGTGGTGGTTTTAGTTGGGATGCAGACTGATTGTATGTAATGAGTGGGCGCCCTCAACTTGCATCGAGCCATATTTCTTTGTGGATTTTCAATGGCAAAACTCTTCCCTATTAGTTAGGCGCAGTGCTTGAGAAGTTGTAACAATCAACAGCTATTCGTTTCAAAGTTTTTGCACCCTGTGCCGTCAGCTAATATGGAAATTTAATTACATCTCCATTCATACTTGTAACTTTCCAAGTGCCATTCACCCACTTACTTTTAACAACTGCTCCATGGTGTTCTGCATAACAGCACTTCATGAAGAGGAGGTTGGAGGGGAGTACAGAATTAGAGATAACGGAAAATAAATACTTTGAATTACTAATTGCTAGTGTTTGCCAACATCAAGAGAAAAACAAATGATGCATTTTATAGAATTTAGATTATTCATTTAGTAGATGTTACAAGGACAAATTTATAATTTCTGGTAATTATGTGAAAATAGAAGGATTTATGTTATGTATCGTTAAGGCTTGGGGTTTGGTCTAAAAGTGGATGACACTGAAAGAAAAGGTATGAGAATGTGATTCTCCTTCATAGTCTCGAAGGCGTAAACTTTCAGAGCACCAATACAGGTACTCTCTTGGCTTGAAAAGCCTTGAAGTTTCTGGTGGAAAATCAGTTAGCATGCAGAAGATCTGGCACCTAATACAGGTACTCTCTTGGCTGTTTTAAAGTTTTTGGTGGATGCAACATCATGGGAATCAGTTTTTGTTTGAAACTGTCACATTTCTGCCTTTAGTCATGGTCATTGGTGTTTTGTAATGCAGACATTAGTAGCTGAGAATTCAGTCATTCTGCGGAATGTGTCAAAGAAAATGTCGCTAATAATTGGTGCTAGACGACATTTGGAGTAGGGACGCGAGAAGCATATCTTTGACACAATCCAAAGTAATCCTGTCCAGGTAACATAAAAACTCTCGCTGCTAGTATTTGAACACTCGTACTTGAACAGAATGGTTTCCTGCTTAGCAGCTTGCCAAGGCTTTTCTTCTAGTATTTGAACACTGGTACTTGAACAGAATGGTTTACTGCCTAGCTGTTTGCTGAGTTTTTTTTTTTTTGGGTCTGAAAAATAAATGTTGCTGGAAGGAAAGGGTGAAGCCAAAATAAGAAAGCCATCAACCCAAACCTACCTAAAATCCCTTAACAAAATAAAACCCAAGCCTTCGACGATTATATCCACCTATTGCATTTTGAATTTGACTTGATCTAACATTCCCATTGCCCTTGCTTGCCTTAATAAATCCTGAACATACAAAGATGTTACTAGTTTGTTTGTATGTTATTGTTCTATACAGTTAACATCCTCCGATTCTAGATCGATTTTATTTATATCATGAATCACTATCTTAACTGTTACTAGGATGCATTCTACTTGATAGAATCATATGATGCTTTACAGCATGATAAAAGAAGCCCAAATTCACTACATAGTTATACACCTAAGGGTGTCTTTGATGCCGAGGAAAAGGAAAAATTCCAAGGAATAATATTTTTTTCCTTTTCTTTAAAAATATCATTTTCTGCAATTATGGTGTTTGATTGCCAAAAATAAATAAATTAAGTATTCCATGTTTGGTTTTCATGAGATACTATCATCTTCTCCAAGATTGCAAATACCAAAATCATACCCAAATCTTCAAAATTTGATATCCAAATTAAACATATAAAATCTCTTTCTGACAAAATCAACAAAAATTAATAAGGAGATTTTGATGGAGAGGACCTCCATCAACAACCAACAACCTGTAAAAGCCAAAGTTAATGAAGATAGTCTAATCTTGCAATGATTTTGAACGCAGAAATATGAAGCATTGTCTTTTTCACATGTTTTCTTCAGATATTACTTAAATTCCACACATCCATCAAAAGTATATCCCAAACAAACAATCCTCTCTTCTGTATCACAAATCTATTTGAACAAATCAAAACCCTTACTTTCAATATTGTCAAGGGCAGATCAGATTTGTGCGAAGTGGCGAAGAGGATGATGTCGTGGGAGAAGGTGAGAGAGGAAGAAGGGGAGAAGAGAAAGGGAGATCACCTTTTGAATATGTGCTTGGGGGATGGCAGTGTTGCTACTCCAGTTCATGGTGTTTGTTCTCAACCACAACGAGAGAACGGTTGGAAGAAGAGATACTATTGGCTAAATGGATTTTATGTTTTCCTTGGTTCAATTCTTGGCGGAGCTAGGAACAAATTTTGTGGAAAAAAAAAACCTTATGGTTTATGTGACACTTTTGCTCATTGTAGTTAAGGCGGAAACGAGGCGCACAGGCTTGAAAACGCCTGAGGCGTGAGGTGCAATCCTCATTGAGGCAATTTTAACATTATTTTTAGATTTTTTATATAAATAAATTGAAGCATATTAACATATTAGCATGCATCATCATTCTTACAAACATGTACAAAAAGTCATGCAACTACTTAGAATCAAAATAGAATCATAATCAAATTGCATAGCATAACAAAATGATGCACTACATAAATGTCAAGTAACTTGCAAACATCCACCGAATCATTAAAAAAAAAGTGAAATCAACAATAAAAACATCAAAGCATAATGTAAACTTAGTTCACGAACTTCTCATTTTCACCATCTTCAAAATCAACCATGTCTTCTTCTAAATCCAACAAACAAATGGTGTAGATGTTGATACAGGTGTAGCCAAGCCACTTCTTGAGTAAGTTGTTGGAGTTGTACTATTTATAGAACTTCTACGTGGTTATGATGATCCTTCACCAACTCTAGCAACTAGTGCATATTGACCAAGTCAATGTATCATTAGGAAATACAAATTCATCGTCTGCATTTATTTCCTCCTGCATCTTCCCAATTAACTACTCATTGATTTCATCAATGTCAAATAAGGAAATAGGATCAATCGTTTCACGATGGGCATAACAGTTCTTAAACTTTTGATTGTACTTGATGAAAACCAAATCATTGAGGTGCTTTTGCTCCAACCTATTCTTCTTTTTTGTATGGATCTGAATGTTATGCAAAATAATGGAAATTTAAGTATACCATATATGAAAATAACCAATTAATATTCCTTTTTTCTATGTAAATATGCCGGAGGCGGAGAGGTAGACGCCTTATTTAACCGCATTGCATTGCCTCAGTTTGAGGTGGATTCCTGTAAAAACGCCTTGAGGCGTGCCTTGGGCGCGTCTAGGCGGTCGCCTTGACTATACTGTGTTTGCTACACAAGTTGAGGCGTGGGAAATAAAAAATTTCCATGGAAAAGGTGTTGGCTGGCGGTATGTTGTCATTTTTCAGCAAATGCCGGTGATGTGACTATAATTTTTATAATGGCTAATTCATCATCATCATCATCAAAGCCCATTCCCGATATTTTCGGGATCGGCCACATGGATTTTGGTTTTCCAAGCAATGCGGTCTTCCTACATATCCTCGCTTAATTCAAGCTCAATGATATCTTCATTCACCGCCTTCATCCAAGTTTTCAATGGTCGTCCCATCCGTCTACACCCTCCATTAACTTGCCAATCTAGACATTTTCTAATTGGCGCCGTGTTTGGTCTCCTCCGCACATGACCAAACCAAGTTAAACGTTTTTCTCTAATTTTGTCCTCTATGGACGCTACACCTAAGTATATCCTAATTTTTTCATTTATAATTTTATCGTTACGAGTTTTACCACAAATCCACCTTAACATACGCATTTCTGCTACTGCCATCCTATGCGTATGTTGTCCCGTAGTAGCCTAACATTCTGAACTGTAGAGCATAGCTGGTCGAACAATTGTCTTATAGTATTCCCCTTTTAGCCTTGCATGCATCCTTCTATTGCATAATACTTTTGACGTCATTCTCCATTTCAACCAATTAGCTTTAATCCTATGGTCTACATCTTCTCCAATAGCCCCATTATTTTGAATTATAGATCCTAGATATCGAAAAGCCTCACACTCTGGGACTTCTACACCTTTGATCTCAATTGCATTACTTCTCCCTTGTGGTTCACAACCAAAGTTGCACACTAAATACTCCGTCTTCGAACAACTAATTCTAAAATCTTTACTCTCTAAAGCCTCCCGCCACCTATCTAATTTCTTACCTAAACCTGCACTAGTCTCATCAATTAAGACAATATCATCTGCAAATAACATGCACCAAAGTACATTTTCTTGCAGATGTCTCGTCAACTCATCCATGACCAAAGCAAGGAGATATGGACTTAACGCCGATCCTTGATGTAGTCTGTTAGGAACTAACCTGTGTTTGAATACGTTTCTTGCAGGAATTGAGGATATCAAGCTATTCCAGACTAATTTGATCTGTCAGACAGATGATATCTTGAAGAACAGAATCTTGCAAGCCACAAATAGAGTTGAGTTGCTGTTACAAAAGACTGATAATAATAGAGATTGCTTGAGAAGAAGAATTTGTATTGACTGAACTTGTAGATTACAAAGAATAGAATTGAATCAGGCATGTTTCGAGATTGCCAGTCTCCATAGAGCAGAGCTCTTGTACAAATTGTTTATACTCAATCAATGAATTCCTATTTCCCTTGCTAATGTCTTATTTATAGCAACAGACTGACTAACACTTATAGCAACAGATTGACTAACCTAACAGTAAAGATAACAGAGCACCTAACAGTAAAGATAACAGACTGTTTTACAGAATGAAACTTGCCCATCTTCACTTGTCTGTTTTATACTTCCTCCTTGAATAGGTAAACTTGATAGGAGGCTGAAGCCTAACAATACCCCCGCCCCAAACACGCACCTTGTCCTCAAGGTGAAAAGAGGGAAACTGATGGCTTAACACGTGGAAATCCTCCCAAGTCGCCTCATACCCCGGAAGACCACGCCACTTAATCAGAACCTCCAAAGACTCAGAAGCACCTGAAGGCACCCGTCTGAGGTCCAACACTGACTCAGGACAGACTGCCATATCAACCTCCCTATGAAGCTGAGCAGGGAGAGGAATTTGAGATGAAGGAATACCCTTAACCCGCCGCAACTGGGAGACGTGAAAAACTGGATGAATCCGAGTCGATGACGGTAACTCCAATTTATAAGCCACAGCCCCAATCCGAGCCAAAATCACAAAAGGACCACAGTAACGCGCAGATAGCTTGTGACTATCCCGCTTGAGCAAGGAGTTCTGTCTGTAAGGCTTGATTTTCAAAAATACGCGGTCGCCGACCTCAAAAATCTCATCCCTCGACTTATCGGCCTGAGATTTCATGCGTTGTTGAGCCCTTAATAAATGCATCTTCAAGGAAGCTAATATATTGTCCCTATCCAACAACAATTGCTCAACAGAAGAGACAACCGTAGACCCTGGAACAAAGCGAAGAAGATGAGGTGGATCTCTGCCATACAGAATTTTGAAGGGAGTGAAACCCGTAGCAGAATGCGTGGACGTGTTGTACCAGTATTCCGCCCATGACAACCATCGATACCACTGTTTGGGCCTTTCGGACACGAAACACCGTAAATACGTTTCCAAACAACGATTCAACACCTCGGACTGGCCATCCGTCTGAGGGTGATAAGCAGAGCTAAGCTTTAACACCGTGCCCTGGAGGCGAAAAATCTCACGCCAAAAATGGCTTGTGAACACCCTATCTCTGTCTGAGATGATGGAAGAAGGAATACCATGAAGCCGAATTACCTCTTTAGAGAACACCGATGCCACCTTTCTCAGCAGTGTAGGGATGCTTCAGGCCCAAAAATGCATGTACTTGCTAAGACGGTCAATCACCACTAAAATGGTATCCACTGACTCAGAACAAGGTAGACCTTCAATGAAGTCCATAGTAACCTCTTCCCAAATCTGATTTGGCAAGGGAATCGATTGTAGGAGTCCCGCAGGAGAGGTGGCCATAGTCTTACTACGCTGACACACGTCACACTAACTGACCCATTTTCGGATGGCTGCCTTCATTCCCACCCAATAGAGTTCCTTAGAAATTCTCTGATAAGTTTTCAGCTCACCCGAATGCCCCCCAATGGTTGACCCATGGAATTCTTTGAAGAGAAGGGGAAGAAGAGAAGATGAGCTAGGAATGACTAACCGATTTTTGAAATACAATAAATTCTGATGTAATGTGTATCTCTGATCGGCGGAGCCATGCAACACTCGATCCTTCAGCAGTTGAATTGAAGGATCACCCTCAATCTCTGACTTAAGGCTCTCCCATTCACACCAAGTTGGCCCACTCATCTACAAGCAAGTTGATGGAGGAGAAATTCTGGAGAGTGCATCGGCTGCTGCATTTGACGAACCAGAACGATATTGGATCTCGAATTGAAAACCAAACAACTTTCGAACCCATTTTTGATAATCTGGACCGATGATGCTTTGTTCCATAAGAAACTTAAGACTCTGTTGATCCGTTCGGATGATAAAGCGTCGACCCAACAAATACGCGTGCCATTTATTCACCGCCAACACTATCGCCATAAGCTCTTTTTCATAAATCGGTTTCAACCGAGCCCGTTGTCCCAACACCTGGCTGAAAAAAGCTATCGGTTGTTGCTCTTGCATCAAGACTGCACCTACCGCATACCCCGATGCGTCTGTCTCAACAACGAACTCTTTCGAAAAATCGAGCATACGCAAGACCGGAGCAGTAGTCATGACCCGTTTCAGACCCTGAAAAGCCACCTCGGCCTCATGATTCCAGCCGAAGCCATTCTTCTTTAATTGGGATATTAGCGGCCCTGCTATCTGACTGTACCCCCTAATGAACTTGCGATAGTAGCCCGTTAAACCCAAAAACCGTCTCAATTCGAAATATTCGCAGGTTGTGGCCAATCTAACACCGCTTGCACTTTCGACTGATCCATAGAGACTCCCTCCGCCAAAATTACATGACCCAAATAGCCCAGTTTTGAAGTACCAAACTCACATTTTTTCTTGTTAGCATACAGGCAATGCTGATGCAATAAACTCAGAACTGTTTCCAATTGCTCCACATGCTTCACGAGGCTGGAACTATACACCAAGATGTCGTCGAAAAAGACCAAGACGAACTTTCGCAAATACGGTCGAAAAATGGTATTCATCAGAGCCTGGAACGTAGCCGGTGCGTTGGTAAGACCGAATGGCATTACGAGAAACTCGTAATGTCCCTCATGGGTGCAATAAGCCGTCTTAGCTTCATCCCCATCCTTAACTCTGATCTGATGATAACCCGACTTCAAGTCCAACTTCGAAAATATGACGGCCCCATGAAGTTCATCTAGCAACTCGTCAATGATAGGGATTGGAAAACGATCGGGCACTGTTTGTTTATTCAGAGCCCGATAATCTACACAAAACCGCCATCCACCATCGTTTTTCTTCACGAACAACACCGGTCTAGAAAAAGGGCTGACACTCGGCCTGATGATGCCAGACTCCATCATCTCTGCTATAAGCTTCTCAATCTCATTCTTCTGAAATTGTGGGTATCGATACGGTCGAACATTTATCGGTCCCGTTCCCTCTTGCAACACAATGTTGTGCTCATAGCCACGCTTGGGTGGCAATCCTGAAGGGGCTTGAAAAACTGTGTCATACCTCAGTAACAACTCAGCCAACTCCTTTGGAATTTCAGATTGAACCTCCACTACTGAGGAAATACTGCTCAATTCTACCAAGAAACCTTCACCTTCTTGAGAAATTGTGCGCATCATATTTTTGAGCGAAATCAAACTCCTCCCCGCTCAAGTGTAATTGTATCTGAGCCAACTCTGAATCGAAAAATCTGATCTTTCCAATTTATGAAAGTCGTTCCCAACTTCTCTAACCATTGTATACCCAATATTACATCAGAACTGCCCAGACCTAGTGGAAGAAAATTTTCAAGAATCTCCAACCCTTGCAAGCGTAATTTCACTTCCTTACAGATCCCACTTCCTTGAACCGAATCTCCAGATCCCATCATGACCCCATACACACCCGTAGAAGAAACTTGAAGCTTACCTTGTTCGACCAATTTGTGCGAGATAAAGTTATGGGTTGCCCCACTGTCAATTAAAACAACTACTGATTGACCTGAAATGGCACCCTCCAACTTCATCGTTTTGGGATTAGTCAAACCCATGATCGAACTCAACGAAACCTCCACCACTGGACTGATCCCCGCCACCTCTAACTCTTTCTATTCTTCCCAATCTTGAACCTCAGTTTTGATCGTTTCACCTTCTTCCTGCACAATAAGAACACTGAGCTCACGTTTCTTGCATCGATGACCAGGCGAGTATTTCTCATCACAGCGAAAACACAAACCTTTCTCCCTCTTTGCTTGATAATCGGCATCAGAGATACGTCTGATCTCATTACGCCCTGCCGTCTGTCTCTCTGGTTCTCTAGGGTTTGTATTTGGATTGAAAGAATTTCTTTCGAAGTCCCTTACTGGAGCTTGATAAGAATGCCCTATTGAGCCATTCCCCATTGTTCTTGGGCCCGAGGACTGTTTAAAAGAATAAGAAGGAAAGCCCGTTTTAAGCCAGCCCATCTGTAACTGTTTATCTTCTACCCGTTGGGCCAGCTCCATGGCCCGACCCAGAAAACCCGGATCAAGCATCCTGACTTCCGCCCGGATTGAGGGTTTCAATCCATTGATAAATTTACTCAGATAAACCTCTTCATTCAGAGATTCCAATGGAGCTGCATGAGAAACGAAGCTTCTTCGGTATTCTGCGACTGATCCTTCTTGTTTTAGCGCAAGAAATTGTTCACAAAGTGATCCCTCCTGCGTAGATCTAAACTGTTTCAAGAGTAATCCCTTCAATTCTTCCCAAAAAACGATAGGTCTTCTCTTGCTTTCCCACTGATACCACAGAAGGGCATCCCCTTTGAAGGACATGACAGCGGCTTCAATCTTCTCATCGTTACCATACTTCTGCAACACAAAGAATCGCTCTGCTTTCATTATCCACCCATCTGGATTTGAGCCTTCAAATGATGGCATCTCCAATCTTCTAGGTCTTCTATCGAAGTATTGCCCTTGTGAAGATGATCCCCCTCCATTTCCACCATTCAAACTGTGAGCTTCTACATTGATTGAAGGTCTCTGAGGTTGATCTATAGGTGAGTTCCCTTTTTGGACCTCTTCTTGTTTCTTCATCCACTGATCCATTTTCTGTATCATTTCTTGGAACCACCCTCCTTTAAGTGATTCCATCTGTTCTTGAACGCTTACCACGGCTTCTTCTACCGCTTCCACTCTTGCGTTGTTACTTGTTGATCCAGTTTTTCCAGCCATTTTTTCAAGATCTTGATGCTCTGATACCAATTGTTATGAACCAACCAATTCTCCCAAAAGCCCGAGCTGTCCAGGAGGAGAAAGTCCATAATAAGGATCGTAACATTGCCTCACGTTTCCAAAGCCGACGTCCTCGTCGGCCCACTCTATCGACACTGGCCCAGTGAGCCTTCTCTCAGCTACCAGTATTCAACAACTTAGCACTATGCCCATACATAATGCTAAATTATTTTAATCTAGCCTATAGGTCGCCCCTGCCGGGATTCGAACCTTGGATGTGGGGTTTGGCTCTGATACCAAGTTTGTTAGGAACTAACCTGTGTTTGAATACGTTTCTTGCAGGAATTGATGATATCAAGCTATTCCAGACTAATTTGATCTGTCAGACAGTTGATATCTTGAAGAACATAATCTTGCAAGCCACAAACAGAGTTGAGTTGCTGTTACAAAAGACTGATAATAACAGAGATTGCTTGAGAAGAAGAATTTGTATTGACTGAACTTGTAGATTACAAAGAATAGAATTGAATTGAATCAGGCATGTTTCGAGATTGCCAGTCTCCACATAGCAGAGCTCTTGTACAAATTGTTTATACTCAATCAATGAATTCCTATTTCCCTTGCTAATGTCTTATTTATAGCAACAGACTGACTAACACTTATAGCAACAGATTGACTAACCTAACAGTAAAGATAACAGAGCACCTAACAGTAAAGATAACAGAGCACCGAACAGACTGTTTTACAGAATGAAACTTGCCCATCTTCACTTGTCTGTTTTATACTTCCTCCTTGAATAGGTAAACTTGATAGGAGGCTGAAGCCTAACATAGTCCTACTGACACTGAAAATTCATTGGACATCTCACCTATTGCGCGGACACTTGTGACAACGCTTCATACATATCCTTAATGATATCGACATAACATTGAGACACTTTCTTCCTTTCAAGCACCCATCAAATTAACTCTCTGGGGACCCTATCAAATGCTTTCTCCAGATCAATAAAAATCATATGCAAACTCTTACGTGCCTCTCGGTATTTTTTCTAAGCTGGAATATGGCCTCCGTAGTAGACCTACCCGACATAAATCCAACTAAACAGTCAAAATTGAACTAAACAGTCAAAATGGCAAGGCACACTAAGTGTAGTTAAAGCTTAAAGGCACTCCGAGGCGCCCCTTAAAATCTGTATTGCTTGCTTTGGCTAGGCTGGGACAAAAAAGCTCTAGTCAACGTTGGTCATAGACTCTTTTTCCCTTGGCATTTCCTATAAACCAACATTCTAAAACTTATATTCCTTTTTCTTTTTTTGCTTGAAAGACGAGTAGAGCCAAGAATTTCCCATGTGGTTATTCACTTCTTCATTTTCAATTTTACAATATGGTTGCCTAAGCATTTGAATCGCCTTAAGACCTCTACTCAACATGTAGGACATTTAACACCACTGGTCTTAAATTGTGTTTTTTTATCATTGTTTCTTAAGACCTAGAAAAAGAAGCATCTGTATACCATGTTATTTGGCTTATGAAAACTAAAGCCAACTATATTTCACTTCACATAATTTTATACATCTTGTGAACTTTCTCTTTCTCCATAAGTTCAACTCCAAGGTGTATTAGTGTTGATTCAGTTATTATTTTTTCTAATCTATCCACAGATATATTTTTGCTTGAGAACTGGCTATTATGATGAAGCAAGAAATGTTGCTCTATCATCTCGTGTTTCACACCAATTTGCTCCTCAGGTACTGATGGTGAACCTACTTTTATCCCTTTGTTTTATTGGTATAATCATTGTTTACTTGGTGGCAGTTGGCTGAGTGGATTACAACTGGAGGTATGGTTTCCGTAGAGACTGTGTCTGCTGCTTCTGAAGAGTGTGAGAAAATGTTGAGGATTGGTGACCGGGCGGGTAGAGCTGGTTATGACAAGAAAAGTTGCTTCTATATGCTATAATATCTGGTTCCCACAGACAGATTGACCGGATACTCAGAGACACACCCTCACTTTTCAGTACTATTGAGGACTTTTTATGGTTCAAATTGTTGGCAGTACGAGACTCTCCAGGTGCAGGTTCTGTTGTACTGAATGAAGGCATGGTTCCGTACAGTTTTGATGATCTGCAGGTTTACCTAAACAAGTTTGAGCCTTCATACTACACCAAGAATGGAAAGGATCCGTTGGTATATCCTTACTATTGCTCTTGAGCATCCAATTGCTACCAGCAGTCCTATACTTGTCGAAGGAAACCGGAAGGTTCGAAGGAACCGGTGATTAAACATTGATGCTGTTCACATTTCAATTGTTTTAGCAGACCACGGGGTCCTGTCAGAAGGTGCTAGCACAGGATCCAAACTGGGAGTGATGGATGCTTTTGCAGAAGTTGCCAGCATAATTTGGCAGTATGGTTCGGCATACTTACGTTCAGGTGACCTCGCTTTGGCATTGGAATATTATGCACAGGCTGCCACAGCAATGGGTGGTGGCCTGTTGTCCTGGACTGGGCGAGGTAGCAGTCATCAACAAAGGCTGAAACAATTGATGCTTAAACAACTCCTCACTGAATTGTTGTTACGTGATGGAGGTATTCCTCTTTTACTTGGTCTAAGAGGTGCTGGAGAAGAGGGCGAACTGAGGAGATTCATTAGTGATGTGAGAGCAAGAGAACAA
Source organism: Berberis thunbergii (assembly GCA_003290165.1). Taxonomy (NCBI): domain Eukaryota; kingdom Viridiplantae; phylum Streptophyta; class Magnoliopsida; order Ranunculales; family Berberidaceae; genus Berberis; species Berberis thunbergii. Next base: position 292,079 of record QNQO01000402.1, on the reverse strand, counting down.
TTTTTGGTCGAAGCTGCTCAGCAGTGCCAGGAAGCTGGCCTTTATGAGAAAGTGAGGCTCTCATATCTATTAATCGTTCCATCTTTATTCATTGTTCCAGTTCAAAATTGTTTTTTGTCCTTGAAGCTGCTGGGTTTGTATTCAAATTGAGGATTTCTTGTGTCACATAAAATCCGATCACTTTTTTTTGTGACATTTATTCATATAAATAGTTAGTTCTTTTAAAAATTCTTTCTAGCTCTAACAAAAATATGTGACTTTCAAATATTTCAGTCTGTAGAAATTCAGAAAAGAATTGGGGCCTTTTCGATGGCACTGGAGACGATTAATAAATGCCTCTCAGAGGCAATTTGCTCCCTCTCACGTGGTAGATTGGATGGTGATAGCCAGACTGCTTGTCTCATTCATTCAGGCAATGAGATATTGGAGATGTACAAATATTCTGGTGAAGCTAGGTTATTAACTTATCTTTCAACCTTGTTTGTTTCTGTTTTCTATTCTATTAAGTTTTTATTTGTTAGTGTATATAAAAATGAATTGTAAATACACCAGCCTTTCTGATTCAACTGTCATCTCCTGTAACTTCAGTTCCGGAAGTTGTAAGAAGGATTTTTAAGAATTGGATGAATTTTCAAACTCTGGTTGATTGTAAACGTTGTTGAATTTTGAAAATCTTTTGCAGTGCCAAGCAATAGCATTGTTGCTGTATGAGAAGCATGTTTAAAATATTTTTCTGTACAACGGTATGATGACAAGGAGGCATAGACCATTCGGATTAATATTTATGTTTAACTAAACTACCAATTATCAAATTTCATTCGTCAATGAATGCCATACCCTATACTTTATGACTTAGATATCACTTCTCTGTGTGAACCATTTATTCTGCATTTTTGGTAAAAATGAATTCAAATTCTGTTTGCAGCCTTCAAGACAGAGAGCATGTTCTGGAGCAACAAACTGTGCTCAGACAGCTTGAAGCAATGTTACATATTCACAAGCTAGCTAGAGCTGGTCAAATTGCAGATGCCCTGAGAGAGGTCACAAAACTCTCATTCTTCCCATTAGACCCACGGGGACCTGATGTCACCCCTGATGCGCTGCGCAGCTTATCATCCTATGTGCAAGCTTGTGTGCCAAATCTTCTTAAGGTTGCTCTTAGTTGTATGGACAATGTGACAGATACTGATGGACTACTACTTTACGTAGTAAGGTATGCAACTGCTCAATCATCTGCAACAAATTATGACATGGATTCTCCCACTTTGTAGTTACTGGTTCGACTATAATTTAGTTGCATTCTCTAAGCTTATGTAATTGATAATTCAAATATGAGGACATTCACTTCACTTACCAGCCACTCACGAAGTTAGCTGTTTCTCGAACCACTGAGGCTGGATTTTAATAGACACCTGAAGTTTACATGTTTGCTCTGATTTTGTAGCACGCTTTCCTGCATGGTAAACAAGTTGTTTGCTCCTTTGCAGATTGCAAATATTGTTGCGAACAGTATGTCTAGGAACTGGCCTCGCGATTTGTACGATAAGGTTGCACGGAGCTTCTGATATAGTGGATGTTGGCAACTTCATGCTCTTACCACCTGCTGTCCAAGGGTAGACCACGGTGTAAGTACAAGCATCAACTTCAGTTTCATTTAATAGTAGTTCAATCAGTTGCATACAACTTGCATGACCCTAATGGGTGTTTATTTGTAAGAAGCAGACACAAAAATAATCATTTGCCGATAATATGAAGTTTTGGGATGGGCTCGAATAACTTTAGATTCAGAATGTAGGGATTGTATGAATTGGTCTTTACACAAGTATACTAATTTTTCGTTTTTCATTAAAAAAGTTTCTTTTCCTCGACTCTTGCAGTTTGAGATTAGTTTGAGATCCACCTAACCAGACAATCATATAATATGGAGTTTTTAAAATATATCTCCTCTTCTTCGTGTAATAAAACCAGTTAGGCACCATTTCATCATCTGTGGATAACCTAGCTGCAATTGATGATATGATTTTACTCTCGATCTTCAGGTACAAATTGGTTGATCAAGAAAGCTGTATTCTGCGTGTGCATTTGGTATCAGACAATATCTGTGGAGTTTTTCATGGGAGCAAACATTGTTATAGGATTTCTACTCAAGGAGTCTAATCAAAGCTAGAGAGTTTTTAGTTTTGTTGAACATCTGGTAAGCCATTATGGTGGTTATTGTAAGTTGCACAATAACCAGTTGTGAATTAGTTGAACAAATCCAAGTATGAAATGTTAGAGAACGAGTTGAATTTGCTTTGTTTGTTATTAAGAAAATATTTCAGAAAAATCCCTGAAACATTCCGAGGATATAAGCAGCGATAAAAATAGTTAAAAGTTTAACTCTTGTTGAAGACGAGTGTATTTTTTGTTTTGGTTTTTTATGACAGTATTCCTTGTTCCATGACAAGAAAAGGGCATTAAGCTGACTGTTAGCGCAAGTTGTTAGAAAAATAAAATGATTGTAGTTGAAAGCACGAGTACCAGTCAACATAATTGTTCTGTTACTAGAACATGCCGTGATTGTAGCAATTTGCAAATCAATACTAAACTGAAGCAACATTAAAGTTCCATGCTGTAACAATTTTCTCACATTGTTACTGTAATTCTCTTCTCAAAGTTTTCTTTTCAATGGAACAATACAATAAAGGTTGAAAAGGCTTTATAGTCGAGGAAAAGAATAACACGAAGAAGTTGCAGATTATTTAAAAGATAGGCATTGATTTGATAAAGAGTGTCATTGTTACTGAAGTTTTTTTTAAAGGCAATCAGGGTTTTTATAAGATTCCAGAATCCATAAAGATGTCACAAATTGGGTTTGAATCCATAACCTAGTGGTATTATTTGTCAAATTCTAACCGTTGAGCTGTCATGTCATTGGATCATTATTACTAAAATTACCAGCTGCAAAGAGATCATTCTGCTTTGAGAGAATCACTTGCTCAATTGTCCAAATCTTCTCTTCACCTACACATCTTTTATGTAACAAACGAAATGGCTTAACTAAGCATTTTAATGGAAACCCTAAAATAGCCTAGCTTTAAGTTATATCACAAGTCCAGGATTCGAATCTTGCTTGCCCCAAAATATAAAAAAAAAAATTTGCGACATCATAAATTCAAATGATGCCTGCTAATCATTTTGCCAGTTTGCTGCAAGGCAACAGCGAAAGGATTGGAAATGCAGCGCGGATTGCACTTGACTGAGTCATTGCCTAAGTCACTGTCCGAGTCAATAAGTGTAAAGCTGCCTCCAACTTAACCCAAGAAGCCTGAGACCAACAAATTTTTTGTATTCTTAAATTGTTATTAAAAACTTATTTGTCGATTGTTGTTTTAAGAACATGAATCCAATGCTAAATGCTTGTAATGTATAATCCTCATTGCGTAAAGTGGTCCTCTAATTTATTTTAGTAAATTACTGAGCTTTTAAGCCATAGTTGAATGGATACTTAACCTTCACATCTTGGGTTCGATATCTAGACGGCACGCTTGCCGTATATTTTTTTTCTTTTTCTTATTGAAAACATTTTATCATGTTAAGTTCATCATTTGTGGAAACAAAGTGTTATTAAGCAAATAACGTAATCAAACTATGAAATTGTTCATTGTTTTTTCTTTTCTTTGCCCTTACATAATAAACAAGTAAAAATTGCATCTAAAGACAATTCAATGAAAAATCAACTAAAAATGTAAAACAAGTAACCATCACTATGAATTTCTTTGGCCCCTTATAGACAGACATTTCTTTGTTGATTTTCTATTCCTTTATTTTTCTCTATTATTTATTTCTTTTTGCTTTTTTTTTTTCCCTTTTTTTTCTTTGGGTTTTACATGGAAGAGGAGCTTGGTGACTGTGTGATGTCACTTATAATCTTCAATGCCACACAAGGCTGATCTACTGGCACCTGCACCAAATATAACCATAGAGATCCCATTAATAATTTTTCTTACAATCCATTCATACCTTATTATCATATCAGTATATAATATATATATATAACCTGACTCCAGACAACTTATTTCTAGTATTTATACTGATTTACAGCACTCTCGGGAGGACATAGACTGGGTTTGGCAGCTCCTCATCACCACCAACATCCGAAGATTACTTACTATTCATCCCCTTTGGTTTTATAATTTTACTAATAGAGAACTCAATCATGAGGCTCACAAGCTAGCCATTACGGTAAGACATGTACTGATGTCCTGATTTTTATATGCAATATGTTTTTGTCAAAAAAAAAAAAAAAAACTGACAACAAGTACTGTTTGACAAATCCACTCCCAGGTTAATACTGATCCACTCGTGTGGTTACAGTTGTTTTATTTTAAGTGGGGACATCTCAATCATAGGTTTTCATGAACATATTATATAGTATTCCAAGAAAAAATAAAAATACATATATATATATATATATAATATTGAGAGCATTAAGAAAGGTTAGGTACACTATACAATATTGAGCTAGAAAAAATAGCAAGCAAAAGTATTCTGATATTTACGTCGATCAACTATAAGGTTCATTTTAGATCTTGAACAAACCAAGAGCGTCGCCGTATAGGAAAACCCAATTAAGATAATGTTCAGAGTTATATTTTTCATTGAGGAAACAAACTGCATCTCGAATGATTTGTTACGGGATCGAGGATTTAAAGCTTAGAAAAATACGGTGTTTGAGGGCCTTGGGTTGGAGTGTTTTACACCCTTAAACCACCATATTCCCTTAAAAAAACTGATGTTTGGGGATCCCATTGGAGATACTCTGAACCCAAAATTTAAAGGTTTTTTTTTATCAGACATTGAATTCACATTGGCATCCAAAACACATTGCAATGGAGACAGTAAAAAATGATGATGGTGGTGTAAGCAACTTACAAAGTGACCAGCCTCAAGTATCCAATAAAAGTGAAGATTCTTGTATGATTTACTGAATCCTTTTGTAACTCTACTTCCACAATAGATTGGAGTTCTGTCCTTGCTCAAGAATCTTTTGATCCCTTCCCACCTAAAACAAAATACATCAAATTCATTTTACAAAACATTTGATCGAAACCAATCAGGTAAATATGAAAAGTGAAGTGATCAAGGGTGTTTAATTTACTTGAGCTTCTCAACCCATGCTTCAGTTCCCTTAGTTGCGCATATCAGATCAAGCTACAAAAACCAACCGAATACAAAAGTCACTTATTGTAACAACTTAAAATATAAGTAGACTCAACCATTCGATAGTTATTTTCAATGTTTTAGCTTTTTAAGGAATACTGAATTGTCGATCAACACTATTCAATTTTCAATCGACTTATGAAATGTTTAGTTTTCATGTCAACTTCCTGCCAGCCCAATACAGCCTTACTAGGAAATAGGAAAGCAACTACTTCACATGACTGAATTAATTGTGCTTCTTATTTAAGTCACTTATTTGTTTAAGTCTAACTACACATGAATGAGATCTTTTTTTCCCCTTCCCAGTTGGAGCTAATGGTTGGTGAGTGGTCCAAAAAGTACACTATATTCAAAGCTTATCTTGATGAGGACCATCCATATTGGCTACAATGTAGAATACAAATTATCGAAAAGTTGTATTCCTCACCTGTCCATTGTAGACGGTCACATTCACTCCCTTGGATAATAGTTCATCAACCTGTACCAAGTTACAACCACAAAAATCTTCAATGAAAGCTCTACAGCTTGAATGAAAATGAAGGACGAACTTCTTCATTACTGAACTATGTAACAAGGACACTATCGTTTTAAGAATTGTGCAGACCCCGAAAGGTAGAAAAAAGAAACAAGTTGGGGTACGTCACAAGTACGATACACATTGAAGCATTTCAATGAGGTTTTGTGTTAAATTCATCCCCATGTGTTTATACCAACAAAAGTATATACTTAACCTTGTAACATGAAACAATGAGTTTTACCTCCTTAATTCTTGGCTTCATGAAATCGCCTGAAAGAGATGAAAACACATCATTTGATTGCCCTCCCCATCTGCAATAAACGTTCCAATTGATTGTTATTTACTAGCACAATAATGGACTAAGAGATGATGATTTTTATGACTGTGCTAGGCATCATAAGATAAGCTATGAATGAAACTTACGTCACATTTGCAGGGATGATTTTTAGTTTCTTCCTAATAGATCCATTCATCAAACTGCCAAGGTCCCCATTACCACCAGGGAAATTAGACTTAAGGGAGTCGAGATATCTTGAATATCTCTTCAATGCTATTCCTTTCGATAATTCTATGGCTGACATTGAACCTATATCATTTCCTGAATCCAACAGGAAATTGTAGAAGTCCTAGAATGCAAAGAAAGGAAACTTGTCAGTATTATCAAATCACGTTTCAAGATTGAATCCATAAAGAAATACATATGAAAAAGACCATAAGAGACAGAGAGTTATTAGTACCACAGAATTGCTGTTCTCACTAATAACATTCTCAAGTGCACTCCATGAGTCTGTCGCATCTTCATATTGTCCACCCTCAATTTGTTGTTTAATTTGTTCCGCTAAACTGCTTTATGAAATGAGGTTTGTTAGATAAAGTTTGTCAATCAAACAGTTGTGTCCCTTAAACTTGCATAAAATTAGAATGAAGTTTCGACCTATTAGACTTTCCAAGGCCATTCTCATCGAGCCGTGATACATCCTTGAGAAGTGGCCCCCATGAGAACTGTATTATGAAAACAAGTCTTAGTATCCATAATCTGAAGCAAGATGAAACTTAGAAGCAACAAATAACAAATGTAAGGCCAAAGGGGATGCGCGAAATAAGAATGCTTGGTTGAAAGATTGCTACTCACCACAAAATCTTCTGGAGAAATCCAACTATCACCCAAAGCAACTCCTGTACCATAAACAGATTGAAAATGCGAAATTAAATATCACTTCAATCCAAAATTCACTGGAGTCCAAACTGCAATTCAATTTACTTGAACCATGGACAAAAATTCGATCAAGATTTCAATATACAAAATTGGCTATTCTGACATTCGGACTCAGATATCAATTCTAATTACAACCAAAATCTAATTTAAACTACTTGAACAAATAGACAAAATATTGGTCAATAAGATTATAAGCCTACTAATGGGTTTTCTAAATTGATATTGAATAGGATTTAGAACAAGAGATTACCTCCAAGTTTAAGCTTCAATTTTCCAGCTTTGATCGCTTTTAGAGCCGATAATGCGAGAGTAACAGCATATTTGCCACCATAAGATTCTGCTACAATGTAAAGAGGACTCTTTTGTAGACTCTCATTCCTATTGAAGATCTCTTGCAACAAGGTGGTTAAGTCAGTTGCTGCCTCTTCATCAGTTTTCACATATGCATTCTTATCCTCCACATAACTGAACCCTGCCCCTACAGGATTATCCTAAAATTACACACAAAAATCAACAAAAATAAAATCAAGAACACAAAATAAATTAAAAACCCCATTTTTCAATTTCATTCCATATTCCAAATCGAACAACAAACTTGTTTATGCTATAAAGTATTTCCACATAACCACAAACATCCCATTTTTCGATCCGACAAAATGAATGAAGGGGAAAACATATAATATTTTCAATCACAATTCATATCTAAATTAACATTCATATTAAAATTTAGCATCAATTGAAAAGAATAGCTTACCACAAACAAGAGATCAGCTTTTTGCAACCAAGTTGAATTTCTAGCTTTCAAATCAGTATCCAAAGGTCCTACTTCTTGGAAGTTTCCAATTCCAACTCCTGAAGCACCCTATAGTCTCAGCAAAAACACCAAATTGAGACAAAAATCAAAATGGGGTTCTCAAAAAAAGCTCATTAAAATCTTTGAATTGAACAAATGCACTCACAGGTCCTCCTTGCAACCACAATATAATCGGCCAAGGTTTACTAGCATTTTCAACTCTGTTTGGGCTTCTATACAACCACCAAAACATGTGTGCCTCTACAAAAACAGAACAAGGAACCAAATCAAACAAGTTTCAAAACTAAAAACCAATAAAGATCAAATCTTTGAAGCATTAAAACTTACTTGGTCGAACTCTGACATAACCCCATTGTTGGGATCCATCTTCACTATGAGCAGCACTACCAAACTGTCCTCCATGAAGCAGAACAACAAGAACAGAGACTTGAAGAAGAAGAACAAAAAGAGACATTTTTTCCATTTCAAAACCAAAATCGACACAACCCCACTTCACAAATGAACTGAATGAGAGAGCACACACAGCAGACTTATAATTAAGGGAAGCTTTGTGTTCGTCTCTGTTGTAACAGAAAAAGCTTAAAGGTGAAAACTTTATATGGAAATCGTGAACCCAGAGAGGGAAAAAAGGAGAAAAAGTTTTCTATGTTTTTGTAAAGTTCCTTGTTATAGAAGCAAGTTATCAGCAGTGTATGGGAACTATTGGGAAGTGAAAAACTTGAATTGATTGTGGTGGTGGCTTTGTTTGTTTGTTTGATTTATAGAATTGTATTTCACTCTAAAGTCTGTAAAGTTGACTCGATCCAGTCTATGTTGCGTTGTATAGGATGGATGGATGGAAGGATTTTGAAGAGGCAATTAGAAACTACCTTTTCAAGAGAGGAAGATTGATGATGAGCTAAGCCCCATGAAATGAGGGAATATTTCCTGATTTTCCACATTAAAAGGGGTACCAAATCATGAGAGGATTAACTTTTTTAATTTTTAATTATTATTATTATGATTATTATATGAAAATTTTATATTAATGTATTAGCATGGCATGCCACACTTTTTCTTTGTAGCATGTAGTCTTGCCTACACCTTAGCATGCTGGTAACATCATTGTGTCAAGATGTTGGTTAGGCTTTAATACTTGAGGTACTTGTCCTGGTAATACATGTATTTGATATTTGAAGGCACCAACTTGACTTTGCTTCATTCTTTAAGTACTTCTTGTCAAAGACAACACTACAACAGCAACAACGAATCAGCAAAACAATGCAGCAAATAACGAATCAGCAACAAGCCAACAACAAATCAACAAGGTAAAGACAGAGCACAACAAGACAACCGAAGAGCAAGACAAAGCAAGATCAAAAACATGCAAGGATAACAGCGAAAGCATGATCGCAAGATCATATACTATGTTAAATAAAACAATTTTAAATAATTCAGATCTTATTCTATTTATCTCACAAAAAGATATTCATAGGGATATAAATATAATCCTAACTATGAAAGAAAAATAATTTGAATCTCGTTAATCCGATATTCCTAAAAAAAAATTATAATCTATATTAATTCGGTATTCGTAATTATAAAATTAAATAATTACTATTCATGTTAACAAAAACAAACCTAATGAAATAGGTTTGCATTTTTTATTCAAAACTAGGGTTGAAAACCGAACCAACTTGGGTCGGTTTAAAATTTTCCACCATTAATAAAACCGATCCGAAATCGAACCAAAACCAAACCGACCGACTATTTTAAACATATTATATTATTTATATATAAAATATATATTATTTATTATATATATTTGGTCGGTTAAAATCACATAGAAACCGAAAATCGAACCGACCATTTCGGTTTTGAATTTTTTAAAATCAAAACCGATCCAAACCGAATTTAAACCGAACCAATCGGTTCAGTTAATTTAATCAGTTTTTTGTTCAGCCCTATTCAAAACTACTATTTAATCCAATTAGAAAAAGAAAAAAAAGAAAAACAATAAACAAGCTACCACCTACATCTCGCATCAACAAAAATATAGTATTGAAATTGAATGAATATTGAATTCACCATGTGAGGATTAACCTTGTTGGCAATTTACCCTGGTTTGGTGTAATAGTTTTTTTTTTTCTTTATATGTTTTAACATTAGAATATTATAAAGAGTTCATTAATGAAACAAATAACCTTAATTACTTGAATATTTGATGACAATAGTACATTTATCAATTAATTTGTTCTAAGAATTCATGTAACATGTTTTTTAGGTACACCCATTGAGATTCATAATTCGCGATCTCATTATAAATCAATGGTGGCACCTATACCTGCAACACAAACCCCATTACAAAAAACATGTTGGAGTAGAATCACTCTTATAAGATTATATCGAATCACTACACCACAGATCCTCATTTAAAGAATGCCAAAAACGCTATAATTGGATATGATATTGTTAAATTACATGTTTTGATCACAACCAACGTTATTAAAAGTCTTGCTCTATGATCGAGATTTTGGAACACTACTATTTTAATAGCGTTTGTAGCACGTAGTTGTTACTCCTTTATAACATTTAGAAAATGTTGTTATGCAGGTTTTTACGTTGTTGTAACTCTTTTCATAGTGTTTAAAATGTTGTTACATAGTTTTCTACAATATTTTTAGAATGCTATTAAATTAATTACTCATGGCACTTTAAAAATGCTATTAAAAATCTTCGCCATTTTATTTTATTTTTGCCTATTTATTTTTTGCTATGTTGGTATCATTTGCAATGTTCTACCTGCTATTAAAACTGCAACAGTAAATAAATCCAACCATGTAAGAACATAACCTTTCTTCATAATCATACTAGTTCAGTACATGGTAGAAACATAAGTACAACGCCAAACAAAATAAGTCTCATTCAAATATCATTTCTTCGTAGTAAATAGAATCCTCTTTCCCGTCATTTTCTTCTTCCTCATCATCACCTGTCATATAAACATAAATGTGTATCAAAACTCTTGCAAAACAAAACACCACATGCAATATATATTCACAAGGCCAAATTCAAAGTTATAAACAATGGAAAATCATAAAGCAACCAAGTTGATTTCTGCTATAGTGTGAACAACTACTCATTTGCACAAACATTCATATACAATACCTGTCATTTAGTCATTCATTTGAACAACCTGTCAGAATAAAAAAATAGTCATAATACTAAAATTTATCAAATTAATGTCTCATAACTTCCATACTCCTCAAAACACATACATAGACTCCACAATCTAAAGCTTTTGACACAAAAGAATTCTCCACAAATGGCACATATAAGTACCCATCAACCCCAACCAGGCTCTCCTTCTGATATATTCGCTAAATATGAATTAATAATCATTCATAAATCTAGAAACCTCTCCACATTCCTTTGTTCACTCTACAACAAGAGAGAACATAGATATACAAAATTCAGCAGTGAACTATAAGAACACAATTAGCAAAAAAAACTTTTTTTTGCAAAATGTGATAAGATAGGACAACTCTTTGAATTCCTACATTTTAGCAACATAAATGAAAAACAATTGAACAAATCACATTAAACTGTCTATGCAATAAAAGACCGATTCACCATAGAATGTACAAGGTAAAAAGACCAGGTTCATCATATATTGTATCAACTTTAGAAAAAAAAATTCTGTAAGCGCGAGTGAATTAAGCATTGGTAAATGATATGCAATTCATAGAATAAGAGCACGCCTGAAACTCTTATTGTCATAGAATATGCACATGTAATTGAAGAGTTGGTATTGGTACTCAAAGAACTCACATAAGAGATACCAGACTAGGTTGCCTAAATGTTGTTTTATGCTTTAACTCACAAAGAATGTACCTAGTTTTCAATTTTAATTAAAGGATTCGCTACTAGGAGTACACATAAAGTACACATGGCACCAAACTGGAAGCACTGAAAAAATAATCATTTGACAACTGCAGCAGATAATCAATCTTAAAGAAACTCTTCACCACTGAACTAAGCCCAGAACACCTTCTCCATACAACAAAGCTTTCAATTAGCTTCAAATATTACTAAGCAACATCATATGCAAAATAAGAATGACGTGAGAAGAGTTATCAGGAAAAATATTAAATCTAATAACTATGGAATAGTAATGTTCTTGATAAGGAAGCCACAAGCAACAATACAGCAGAAATATCACGACATGCAACATTAACCTGGTAAGACAAAATCAAATTGCTTCCTTGAGCTTAAAATATCTATTTCGCAAACAACTGACTCCAGCTTGATCCTCCATATCTTTTCTAAGCCTTATGCTTCCAAATAGCCTTCCTCACTGGGCATAAGCCACTGAAAAAAAACATATAGAAATTCTTAGTTCGAAGGGAAAATCACATAATTGACACTTGTATACTAATTTGAAATAAGTGACTTGTCATCCTCTTTATTACAACTTATAATTCATGTTTTTAGAAGATTAAAAAAAACCTTTAACAATGCTCTAGCAAAAAAGGTCTCTGATTACCCTCAAACAATACACACGGTCAATTGCAGTAAAGAATGGGGTGTCGATCACACGAGGAAAAACGATCTACAAAATAAGGTTAAGGAAAACAAACTATGCGAAACTAAAGTTAATAAATTCTAACAAATTTAAAATACGAAATTGAATTTAATTTAATGAAAATTAAGTTTGGAAAAATCACAAGGTTCCAAGAATCCCTCCTAGACTTCACACGCTAACTAGTATTGATTCGCTATGATGACTCAACTACGTGGTTCACATCCCAAACGACGTAATCGAAAAAATAATCTTTTAACCATTAATATACTCTAATGTAAATGAATTTAAGATTTCACTTTTTTTCTAAAAGAACACAAAGGTTTGTCATATGTGATATCTTAAACTTACGATATATCCGGAGACAATACCGTAATAAATGACGATCACATATAATTAACCTACCGGAATCAATTAATCTTTAAACATTCCACACATAAGAAAAACGTGACTAAGCTTATATGGAGAAGAAAAGATAATCACCGGAATAAAAATAATCTACAAAGAAATCTATGAAATCCTTCTCACTGAAATAATATAAATTTCTATATTAAATAAAAGTGATAATCATTAAACATCATTATTCATCGTGAAAACTTAAAGCGAATCAAATGTTAATTTAGTACGTTACATCTAGGAGTTCACCTCTTCACCTTGCGTGGGGTTTAGTGACTCATGGTGGTGGTAGTCACAGCATCACTGGAGGGGGAATCCATCACTTCCTGTACGCGCACGAATCCCGAGAAAAAAGAGCTAAATTTGCACTGTGGTGGCTCTTACGAATTCTCGGGGTGTCAATAACCCCAACTGTTTTTTCAAAACTGAAAAACAGTTTCTTTCCCGCACGAAACTCGCTCTGCTGCTTCAGCCTTCGTCTCCAACGCGACGCGACCTGCTCCGCCTCCGTTCTCCGCTCCTCGCAAGCTTCCTCTCCTCCCAATCGGCTTTTGTACCTGCAAGAACAAAGAGAGAGGGTGAGGGAACAGAAATAACAGCAAAAACTGCGAAAGGGGACGAGAAACAGGGAGGTGAAACAGGGAGATGCTCTCCCTGTTTCGCGGTGGTGGTGGCTGTGGCGTGGTCTGTTTCGGCGGTGGTCGAGAGAGAGAGAGAAAAGTGGAGGAAGGAGAGACCGTGGCGAAGAGAGAAAATGGAAGGAGGGCGAGGAACAGGGAGCGAAACAGGGAGGTGCCCTGTTTCGCGGCGGTGTTGTGCGCGCGGTGGTGGCGATGGTGTTCGAGTGATGGTGGCGGTGAGAGAGATGGAGGGAGATGGTGGTGGCGGCTGTGTTCTGGACAGAGAGGACTGTGGCGAGGTGAAGTTGGCGAGGTCGATGTTTGTATTGTGAAACAGGGTGGTTAGTGACGGTGGCGAGGATGGTGGCTGGTTAGTGGCGCGAGACACAGGGCTCTGCCTTGGTGGAGGTGGAGATGGTGGCTGGAAAAGAGAGGAAGACCAGAAAAACGTGGAAGAGATGAGGAGTTTTTTGCAAGAGAAGGCCATAGAGAAACCTAAATAGGGTTTCCCTATTTCCTTGTTAGGCTGGGTTTAGGATTCTAGCTTTCTGGGTTTGGGCTTGGGCTAGGTTAAAGTAGGTGGACCATGCTTATTCAGGTTAGGCTTAGATGTGTGAACCACTCTTTTGTACCACCGCTAGAATCGACAAATTAATCATTTTCTCAAATTTGTCGCCTTAATGTGACTTTATCGTTTACGCGCGCAGATTCCTACAAAAACATAAAAGTTGAAATAATTAGAATAAAATATATTAATTGAAGCACTAACATATATAAATTAAGGGTCATAATTTGTCATAATTATGTGTATATTAGTCTCCAACACTGCAAAAGATTTAAAAAAATATATATTAATTTAATCTAAACTTACATTGCAGCTCTAACTAGCTGTAATTCAGAATAACATGAGCTAAACATTTCATGATATTGAATAAAACCTATGCACGTGATCCACAAACAACACCTCAATAACATCAATACATGCCATACAATTCTCAATAGATAATTTTATGTAGATAACATATAAATATACCAATGGAGTGAACTATAAGGAAAAATTATAGAAAAGGAAAGAGAGAAATAGGACTATATCAGTATACTCACCCTTAAACAAGCATCAACATTTTACACAAGGTATTCAAAGTGGTGAAGCGATTTGTCATGCTTGGCTTTAAGCAAAAAGGGATGGCTTTACGCAAGTAAAGTGGCCTAAAAATGATTTTAATAATATATAAAAAAAATGTAAATATATGCATTGTGTTTGTATCGAAGCTTCTAAATATATGCATTTTTCTTTCCTACTTAGATTAGCTCAATTGTTCGTATTGCTTCCTGTGCTATGATGTTTGTGATTTGATGATTTGTTTAGCTAAGTTTTTTGTGTTTTGGTTACTTTTGAAATAATGCAAGAACGGTACAGGAATATTTAGCTAAGTCTCAAGTCCATAATATGAGAGACGAGCAGTGGACAACTTACAAATTATATCATTGGCTCAATTGAAAAATCAAGTGACACCTAGATATGGAGGAATTCAACACACTTCATGCAACTAAAAATATAGCAAAACAAGCAGAGTCCAAACTCAGGTTGTAGACCAATGTAGAAAAAGTGACACCTAAACATGTTCCTCACACTCGTGGTTTTACGTTTCGCTCTCCATTCAACTCTCGACACCAGACAAATGAAAGGATGTTATGATGTAATTTCGCTGATGCAAAATGATAAGGAATACTCACCACTCAAAGAATCCACCAAGTGGTAAAGAATAAAAGTCTACCTATGTTACAAAATAGGAAAGTGTTTGTTAAATAATAGAAGTCTACATATGTTACAAAATAGGAAAGTGTTTGTTAAAGAATAGAAGCCTGCCTATATTACAAAATAGGAAAGTGTTACAGAATAGAATATGTTAGGAAAGTCATAATAGAATAGAAATCTTAGGTTTCCTACATCTACAAGGTTAGGTCTAAGTTAGCTTTATAAGGTTGTATTCTATTCAATGATATTACAACAACCATAATATTTCAATGCAATTCTATACATAGTATCAGAGCAAGGTTCTTAGCTGACCTAAAACTCTGGGGAATCAAGTTTTTCCCCGCCTCCGTCGACTACCTATACACAAGAGGCGGGAAAGGGAAGACAATAGTAATAGTCTACCTCAATCAATTCAACAACATCATAGTAGATCACATTGCGAGCCACAACCTTGTTCGCCATTGCTTTCACACACAAACACTGCAACAGTGATCACCATCAGCATCCATCATCATCGTTGAACATCAATTTTGATCATCCTCATCAAACCATCATCATCAACAACAAAACAATTGTCACAGCACAATCAACATCACCGTCATTGATCAGTTCATCATCAACGATTGGTAAAATCACCGATCAACAATTGGTAAAATCATCAAACCTTCATCAACTTCCTCTTTGCAACAAGGATCAGTCCATCATCCTTGGTATCATCGTCATCACCGACCATATCAACCATCATCATCGTTTGTTCATCCTTCTCAAGACACTCTTCATCCTAAGTTCATCCTGGAAATTCATCCAAAGAAAGAACTCATCATCATCATCAAGTCGTAAAGGGAGAAGAATAGGAGAAGCAACGACACCTCAACCCCATCTCCAACCAAAGACTCCACATTCGACTCGACTGGGTTTGAACTCGGATAGTCCCGATTCGGTCGTGCATGGCTTTTCGCAACTTGGGATGTGGATGATCCTGCAGAAGCTAGGGCAACACTGAAATGTCCCCTCAACTCCTCAATTCTTCTGTAATGCAACTGCCACAAAACATACTCTATTTCATAATGTTCAAAAAAAGCATGATCCTCAAGGATTATGGCTTCATAGTTCTCACACATTTGTTGCCATGCATTTGGATCAGAAGGGATTTTTGCTTGGGCCGACTTACGACGCTTATTTTCCAACTCAATATTCTTCTTATAAAGACGTTGAACAAGTTCCTAGATGAAGGAACTGATATGTTATCCATCGAAACGGTCATCATCCATCCAAAACTTCTACATTTTCATAGCATCAGTCGAGATAATCAGATCTAAAGACCTTCGTCATCGTCTTCACTTTGAAGAAGACATCACTCTCACTTAGGGTTCCTCGATCCGCAACTATCCTCGACCGTGAACTCATCATTGAAGAAGACATCACCACCACTGGATTCGACACCATTGGAATCTCTTCTCACTTGCATCAATTTAATTTCCATCATCGCCAAATCTTCGTTCCTCTTTTATCACTCTCACTGGTAGTGATTGATAGACAAACTTGAGAAATCCAAAATCTAATTCAGAAGAAGAATATCTCTTCCCACATGCTATTAGCACTCCCAAGATTCAGTCAGAGCCACCAGTACTGTAGTACCCGCCTAATTAAATAAATATAAAAAGATTTTAAATTTGTAAACCCTAATGTTGATGGATTGTACTCGATTGTATTTGGGCTTGGTTTGGGTTTTCATTAAAATATCGATTAGGGTTTTATTTTGTGAAAGAGGGGGGTGTATTCGAAAGTTCGGTGGGGGCGAATAGCCACCCACCATATAAAAGAAACAAAACCTTTTCTTTTCCTTTTCTTTTCTCCTTCTTTCTTTTCTCCTTCCTTCTCTTTTCTTCTTCGATGGCGGCTGGCAGTGGGGTGATGAAGATGGGAAGAAGGAGAGGTAGAGATGGCGGCTGATGGTGAGACGAAATTGGCGAGGAGCAGGCGAGAGGATGAGAAGAGTTTTGAACGGTGATTTGCAAGGAGGCGAAGAGGATGACAAAGGTGATTGCTATCAGAGAGAGGGCTGATGGTAGTGATGTATGATGGCGATGGCGGTTTGTTGTGTGTGAGGAAGATGGTTGTATGTGCGATGGAGTCTTTGTGGTGATTTCTGGGTTTTGCAAGGAGAAGAGAATGGTGGATGCAGGGAACATGTTTGAGAAAATGCTTGAGAGGAGGATTTTTCCGAATAGAGTTACTTATAACACTCTCATTGATGGGTACTGTAAGGTTGGGAATTTGGAGGAGGCTTTTAGGATTAAAGAGCGAATGAAGTCGGAGGGAGTGTCTCCAAATCTTGTTACATTCACTACACTTCTCAGTGGGCTTTGTCGAGCTAAGCGTATGGAAGAGGGGAAGAAGCTGTTGGGTGAGATGGAAGAGACTGGGATTGTTCCGGATGGTTTTACTTACAGTATTATTTTTGACGGGCACACAAAGAGTGGCAATTTTGATGCTTCATTGGTTCTTTATGAAGAGGTTAGTGAGAAAGGGATTTAAACTAGATGCTCACACTTGTAGCATATTGTTGAATGGGCTTTGCAAAGAAGGTAAGATGGTTAAGGCTGAGGAGATTTTGAACAACTTGTGGAAGAGTGGGTTTGTTCCAACAGCTGTGATTTATAATACCATCGTGGATGGGTATTGTTGGGTTGGTGACATGAGCAAAGCCCTTTTAGCTATTGAGCAGATGGAAACTATTGGGTTAAAACCAAGCTGCATCACTTTCAATTGTATGATACGGCGGTTTTGTGAGATGAAAGATATGGCCCAGGCAGAAGAATTGGTGAAGGATATGACAAAGAGTGAGTCTTCTTTCATTTCTCTTTATGAGTTCCTTTTTTTTTTGAAATACCCATATCTTTGTTTGTTGATTTTGGTGTGTTTGATGGCTTACTGGCGATTTAGTGTGTTTAGGGGTTTGATGTTGTGATTGGTATCTTAATTTAGGATATAGCTAGTTAATGGAAGTTGTTTTCTTGACACGCGTATGTCACTATGATAAAAGAATGTTTGTGCTTGCGACACACGTGTTTTTCATTCTTTTCTTAAGGAGACGGCAAAATAGATTTTGTCATGTTGCGAATATAATTGTAGTAAGGTTTTATGCATATGGTACTGTTGGTGGGGGGGGGTAAGTGTTATCAGTGACACTGTAGGCATCACACCTTTTCACCTGCTGCGTGTTTGTTCATTTTTTCCTGTAAGATATATTGGCAGTAAACTCCAGAAAGCTGGTCACCTGCAGATTTTATAATCATCGAGTCCTCTTCTGATATGTTTTCATGCTATACCTTCTTTGCATAGGTGACCAACGCTTGAATGTTTTCATACTTTTAGCACCTGAGGGAGTCTGTTCATGAGATAGTTGTTCCCTTACCGAATATTGTACTCAAACTTTATTTATTCTTTGTTGCCTAAGCGACAAAGGAATATCATTCTATATTTCTTCACTGAAATTTGGGATGCTACCACAAATGCTCAAACCATATGGACTTGTTGAAGCTTGATTACCCTTTTGGTTTTCACCTTTTACATCCCTTCTTTCCCATAGTTGATGTGGGACCTAAACATCATCTTGGGAGTATAATTTTCCACTTGTCTCCTTCGGTAACATGGGATTAAAAAAAAAAAAAAAAACTAGGGTTGGTGACACTTACACAGAATTTTACCTTGGTTAAGGCAGGGTTATACAATACACTATTTCTAACCTTGCCATGGACTTGTGTTTTTAAGTTTAACTAACAATGTGGGAACTGGTGTGGGTGAGATATTTTTGTACCTTATCTACTAAAAAAACTTAATGAATGAATGTGTCCTTACGGTTTATTAAAGTTGGTTGTCAAAGTGTTGTGCCACTATCATAACTATTTTCTCGTTAATTGTCAAAGGTTATAGATAAAATGCTCATTTGTTTGATGAAATTCCTTAATGAAATAGAAGATGAATTTGGGGAAGTTTTACAAGAATGAACTGAGTCATTTTTGCTTAGTTCCTAATGTATCTCGTTGTCATATGCTCTTTTGATCATGACCTGGAAAATATTATCTTTGGAGTATTTCTTTGGACTTATTTACATAGCTGGCGAGATTGATCCCAATTGCATAACATAAAATAGAAGAAAATTTTCTAGTAATAGGTATTGGCTGAAATTTAACTGAGCTCTTGTTTTAGTTTGAGTATTTGTATTGTTATGCGAATTGGTGTGCATATTGTTTTTCGTATGATGCAAAGAGATGAGATGTGTGAATTGACAATGTGTCAAATATTACTTTTCCCCCAAAAGAATGGTGGATACTGTGATTGATTTATTTATGGTTGACAAAGCGTCACCATAAAAGAGTTTTGAGGATTTAATTATTTTTATGCTCTTTTCCACAACTCCGAGAAAAAAAAAATGTGAAATTTTTGTATACAGACTTGCTTGTATACATGTGATATTATGGGTATGCAGACTTGCTTGCATATCGGTGCACCGTTCCATGTGTGTTCGGTTGTACGTGTAGATTTAGGAAGAATACTTGCCATGGATCGGACTTCGGGTGTGATGACATGTTCCTCGAGGTGGCACCCCACTTGGAACATGTACGCTCCGAGTGGTTTCGAAGGCAAGGGAGACACACTTGGGTGAGGTGTGTTCGGCACAGGAGGAGAGTGCGATTGTGGAAAAGTAGCGAGATTTCTTTTTGTGTATGTGCGTGATTACCTTAAAGGAAGAAACTAAATGCTCATTCAACCATTGAATGAGAACTACACGTCTTCCTAAAGGTAGAAAAAAAAAATGTGTTTGTTTAATATTTCAATAATAGTCTAATATGATCATGAATTGTAGTGTTATTGCATTTATGATGATTGATAACTCATAAACTTTATTTATTAGTAATAAATAATGCATCTTTATTTATTAGGATGATAACACCATTGCCTTATGGAGGAACTACCTGATGGTGTGGTTACTTATTGTTTAGTTTATTTTAATGTTGTCATGTGCGGATTTATTGATTTTGGGATGAAGATTTCTCACACCGGCTTTATTGCTGACCCGAGTGAGCTTTTGCTTCTTGGGTACATTCCTTTTGGAATGTAGCCGAGTAGTCTTTCAGGTTTAAAGATTTTGAGCTGCATTACTGGAGTTTCGCTAGTGAGCTAGCCATGCCAGTCTTCTCCGGGTTAGACTTTTTATTCGTTTTAGTTGTTTAGTTGATGCTGCTATTTGTTTCTGTTATTATTGAATTTTCACGTCCCGAGTTTTGGGGGAAACGGATAATCCTAAGTGGATTTTGGGATTTTCGTTTCCTTCGAAAATCGGGGCGTGACATTTTTGGTATCAGAGCATTTGGTTAGCCTAGGCTGGGGTAGAGTCTAGGTGATCCTCGGAATGTGGATATGGGAGAGTAGAGTGTGACTGTCTAGAGATAAAGTGACAAGGGTGAACCTTGAACTTTTTGTATTGTTTTTTTTTCTTTCTTCGTGAATCTCGAGATGAGATTTATGTGACTAACTTATTTTAATGTCAATAGTGGATGACATTATTTCGTGTCGTTTTCTTGTAGTAAGTTTATTATCTTGAATCTTTAGTTAACCATTTTTGCGAATCTCAGGGCGAGATTCTTTTGAGTTGTATATATTGTAACACCACTATTTTTTCAATGACAAAAATTTATGCAACTAAAATTCAATTGAAATTTTTATTTTAAAATCTTCTTTCGTTTGACAAGTTGCATTTTTTGAAATTCGCTTAACTTTCTTTCCTCTACCGAATCTCGGGACGAGATTCTTTTGAGTTGTATATATTGTAGCACCCCGTAATTTTTCTGCCTACTGAAAATATTTATATATATTTTTTTGTGATTATCTTCATTAAGTTATGGGCATACGTATGAGCTATTTGTTTGTCCATGTGATGTGTAGTTGTTTATTTAAGAATTAATTTCCTACTTTCTTTCCTCTACCGAATCTCGGGACGAGATTCTTTTGAGTTGTATATATTGTAGTACCCGCCTAATTAAATAAATATAAAAAGATTTTAAATTTGTAAACCCTAATGTTGATGGATTGTACTCGATTGTATTTGGGCTTGGTTTGGGTTTTCATTAAAATATCGATTAGGGTTTTATTTTGTGAAAGAGGGGGGTGTATTCGAAAGTTCGGTGGGGGCGAATAGCCACCCACCATATAAAAGAAACAAAACCTTTTCTTTTCCTTTTCTTTTCTCCTTCTTTCTTTTCTCCTTCCTTCTCTTTTCTTCTTCGATGGCGGCTGGCAGTGGGGTGATGAAGATGGGAAGAAGGAGAGGTAGAGATGGCGGCTGATGGTGAGACGAAATTGGCGAGGAGCAGGCGAGAGGATGAGAAGAGTTTTGAACGGTGATTTGCAAGGAGGCGAAGAGGATGACAAAGGTGATTGCTATCAGAGAGAGGGCTGATGGTAGTGATGTATGATGGCGATGGCGGTTTGTTGTGTGTGAGGAAGATGGTTGTATGTGCGATGGAGTCTTTGTGGTGATTTCTGGGTTTTGCAAGGAGAAGAGAATGGTGGATGCAGGGAACATGTTTGAGAAAATGCTTGAGAGGAGGATTTTTCCGAATAGAGTTACTTATAACACTCTCATTGATGGGTACTGTAAGGTTGGGAATTTGGAGGAGGCTTTTAGGATTAAAGAGCGAATGAAGTCGGAGGGAGTGTCTCCAAATCTTGTTACATTCACTACACTTCTCAGTGGGCTTTGTCGAGCTAAGCGTATGGAAGAGGGGAAGAAGCTGTTGGGTGAGATGGAAGAGACTGGGATTGTTCCGGATGGTTTTACTTACAGTATTCTTTTTGACGGGCACACAAAGAGTGGCAATTTTGATGCTTCATTGGTTCTTTATGAAGAGGTTAGTGAGAAAGGGATTTAAACTAGATGCTCACACTTGTAGCATATTGTTGAATGGGCTTTGCAAAGAAGGTAAGATGGTTAAGGCTGAGGAGATTTTGAACAACTTGTGGAAGAGTGGGTTTGTTCCAACAGCTGTGATTTATAATACCATCGTGGATGGGTATTGTCGGGTTGGTGACATGAGCAAAGCCCTTTTAGCTATTGAGCAGATGGAAACTATTGGGTTAAAACCAAGCTGCATCACTTTCAATTGTATGATACGGCGGTTTTGTGAGATGAAAGATATGGCCCAGGCAGAAGAATTGGTGAAGGATATGACAAAGAGTGAGTCTTCTTTCATTTCTCTTTATGAGTTCCTTTTTTTTTTGAAATACCCATATCTTTGTTTGTTGATTTTGGTGTGTTTGATGGCTTACTGGCGATTTAGTGTGTTTAGGGGTTTGATGTTGTGATTGGTATCTTAATTTAGGATATAGCTAGTTAATGGAAGTTGTTTTCTTGACACGCGTATGTCACTATGATAAAAGAATGTTTGTGCTTGCGACACATGTGTTTTTCATTCTTTTCTTAAGGAGACGGCAAAATAGATTTTGTCATGTTGCGAATATAATTGTAGTAAGGTTTTATGCATATGGTACTGTTGGGGGGGGGGGTAAGTGTTATCAGTGACACTGTAGGCATCACACCTTTTCACCTGCTGCGTGTTTGTTCATTTTTTCCTGTAAGATATATTGGCAGTAAACTCCAGAAAGCTGGTCACCTGCAGATTTTATAATCATCGAGTCCTCTTCTGATATGTTTTCATGCTATACCTTCTTTGCATAGGTGACCAACGCTTGAATGTTTTCATACTTTTAGCACCTGAGGGAGTCTGTTCATGAGATAGTTGTTCCCTTACCGAATATTGTACTCAAACTTTATTTATTCTTTGTTGCCTAAGCGACAAAGGAATATCATTCTATATTTCTTCACTGAAATTTGGGATGCTACCACAAATGCTCAAACCATATGGACTTGTTGAAGCTTGATTACCCTTTTGGTTTTCACCTTTTACATCCCTTCTTTCCCATAGTTGATGTGGGACCTAAACATCATCTTGGGAGTATAATTTTCCACTTGTTTCCTTCGGTAACATGGGATTAAAAAAAAAAAAAAAACTTGGGTTGGTGACACTTACACAGAATTTTACCTTGGTTAAGGCAGGGTTATACAATACACTATTTCTAACCTTGCCATGGACTTGTGTTTTTAAGTTTAACTAACAATGTGGGAACTGGTGTGGGTGAGATATTTTTGTACCTTATCTACTAAAAAAACTTAATGAATGAATGTGTCCTTACGGTTTATTAAAGTTGGTTGTCAAAGTGTTGTGCCACTATCATAACTATTTTCTCGTTAATTGTCAAAGGTTATAGATAAAATGCTCATTTGTTTGATGAAATTCCTTAATGAAATAGAAGATGAATTTGGGGAAGTTTTACAAGAATGAACTGAGTCATTTTTGCTTAGTTCCTAATGTATCTCGTTGTCATATGCTCTTTTGATCATGACCTGGAAAATATTATCTTTGGAGTATTTCTTTGGACTTATTTACATAGCTGGCGAGATTGATCCCAATTGCATAACATAAAATAGAAGAAAATTTTCTAGTAATAGGTATTGGCTGAAATTTAACTGAGCACTTGTTTTAGTTTGAGTATTTGTATTGTTATGCGAATTGGTGTGCATATTGTTTTTCGTATGATGCAAAGAGATGAGATGTGTGAATTGACAATGTGTCAAATATTACTTTTCCCCCAAAAGAATGGTGGATACTGTGATTGATTTATTTATGGTTGACAAAGCGTCACCATAAAAGAGTTTTGAGGATTTAATTATTTTTATGCTCTTTTCCACAACTCCGAGAAAAAAAAAATGTGAAATTTTTGTATACAGACTTGCTTGTATACATGTGATATTATGGGTATGCAGACTTGCTTGCATATCGGTGCACCGTTCCATGTGTGTTCGGTTGTACGTGTAGATTTAGGAAGAATACTTGCCATGGATCGGACTTCGGGTGTGATGACATGTTCCTCGAGGTGGCACCCCACTTGGAACATGTACGCTCCGAGTGGTTTCGAAGGCAAGGGAGACACACTTGGGTGAGGTGTGTTCGGCACAGGAGGAGAGTGCGATTGTGGAAAAGTAGCGAGATTTCTTTTTGTGTATGTGCGTGATTACCTTAAAGGAAGAAACTAAATGCTCATTCAACCATTGAATGAGAACTACACGTCTTCCTAAAGGTAGAAAAAAAAAATGTGTTTGTTTAATATTTCAATAATAGTCTAATATGATCATGAATTGTAGTGTTATTGCATTTATGATGATTGATAACTCATAAACTTTATTTATTAGTAATAAATAATGCATCTTTATTTATTAGGATGATAACACCATTGCCTCATGGAGGAACTACCTGATGGTGTGGTTACTTATTGTTTAGTTTATTTTAATGTTGTCATGTGCGGATTTATTGATTTTGGGATGAAGATTTCTCACACCGGCTTTATTGCTGACCCGAGTGAGCTTTTGCTTCTTGGGTACATTCCTTTTGGAATGTAGCCGAGTAGTCTTTCAGGTTTAGAGATTTTGAGCTGCATTACTGGAGTTTCGCTAGTGAGCTAGCCATGCCAGTCTTCTCCGGGTTAGACTTTTTATTCGTTTTAGTTGTTTAGTTGATGCTGCTATTTGTTTCTGTTATTATTGAATTTTCACGTCCCGAGTTTTGGGGGAAACGGATAATCCTAAGTGGATTTTGGGATTTTCGTTTCCTTCGAAAATCGGGGCGTGACAAGTACAAAGGATCAAGCTATTAACAATCCAGTATTTAGTCAGATCCATCCGTACACTACATACCCGCCACCACCATGGGCAACAATACAAACAGTGGTTCAAACACCACCACCTCACCATATAACAATCATCATCACCCATACTTTCTTCGCCACTCCAATCAACCTAGGGTGGCTCTTGTTTCACAACCACTTACTCCTACCAATTACAACATATGAAGTCGAGATCTGACCATGGCTCTCAAATCCCAAGTCCCAGAAGAAGAAGAAAATGAAAGAATTTCTTCAAAATGATATAAAGCTCTAGGCTATTTTCACCCCAAGCTTTGCTCAGTACCACCAAAAAATTTCTCAACTCAACAAAGAACAGCAGCAACGTCTCTATCTGGTGCACACGACAGTAGCACCCAGACAGATGTATACCATGCGATCTTTCACTCGTCCTCTCTCTTTCTGTCACAAGTTCGATCGCACAGCAGGGAAGAAACAAAGAAGAAAAAAAACGAAGGGAAAAGAAATAAATTTGAATTTTTTCACTCCACTATTCACACCCACCATCTTTGGTCACTACCAAAATATGTGTTGACTCGAATTGAGTCACGATTTCTTCATACATGAATCATCCAATCCAAAATCTGTGTTGACTTGAATTGAGCAATATCAAGACTTGAATTGAGTCACGATTTCTTCATACAGGAATCATCCAAAATATGTGTCGACTCAAATTGAGCAATACCAGACTCGAATTGAGTTAGGATTTCTTCATACAAGAATCATCCAAAATTTATGTTGACTCGAATTGAGTCACGATTTCTTCATGCAGAAATCATCCAATCCAAAATCTGTGTTGACTTGAATGAAACAATATCAAGACTTGAATTGAGCAATATCAAGACTTGAATTGAGTAACGATTTCTTCATACAAGAATCATCCAAAATCCGTGTTGACTCAAATTGAGCAATACCAGACTCGAATTGAGTTAAGATTTCTTCATACAAGAATCATCCAAAATCTGTGTTGACTCTAATTGAGTCATGATTTCTTCATACAGGAATCATCCAGAATTTTTCAAAATTCAACAATCATGATGCCTCGAGTCGAACCATTAGTAGCTTCACTCGACAGTCATGATTTCATCACCAAATTGGACTTCAAAGTTTCCTCAAAGATGCACATTTCGTCTGCGTCTATATGTCCAGCTTGCGGGGGGGAGTGTTAAAGAATAGAAGTCTACCTATTTCACAAAATAGGAAAGTGTTTATTAAAGAATGAAAGTCTACCTATGTTACAAAATAGGAAAGTGTTACAAAATATGATATGTTAGAAAAGTCAGAATAGAATAGAAGTCTTAGGTTTTCTATCTCTACAAGGTTAAATCAGAGTTAGCTTTATAAGCTTGTATTCTATTCAATGATATTACAACAACAATAATATTTCAATACAATTTTTTACACTAAAGATAAGAGTAAGAAGATGATAGATATCTCGCCACTCTGAGGAATCCACCAAAGAGTAAGAGTATGGGATTAGGAAGAACACTCTTTACTAACAATATATTCTGAATTTACAATCTAAGATACATTTCATTCTTAGGGACTAGCTTAAATATGAATCATGGAACATCCCTCCATGAATAGGTTCATCCCTAATTAATACTAATACATGTATCTTAATTAATGACAATCATAAATATCTTTAAAATACATGAATGCATCAAGTTCCAAGGTGAATGCATCAAGCCCTTCACTTAACCAAATGAAGTTCAAAACCCGTTCATATGGATGGACTGGATTTGGTGTCAACTCTTCTCTTCTCGAAATATATATGTTGAAATTTCACGAAACATTTCTTATGTTGGAGTCAACGAAATATATTTTGAAATTCGAAATATTAATTTATTTTTGTCAGCTGATACTTTGATTGGTGTTGGAATACATGACATTGTCTACGAAGGATTCATCGAGCAATCTGAAACCACTATTGTTGTGAAGGTACTCAATCTACAAGAAAGCGGTGCTTCCAAGAGTTACTTTATTGAATGTAATGCTTTGAGAAACCTCATTCATCGAAATCTTGTCAAGATGGCAACATGTTGTTCCAGCTTGGATTTTGAAGGCAATGACTTCAAATCACTTATTTATGAGTTCATTCCTAATGGAAGTCTAGAGGAGTAGTTACATCAAAGAATATTCCAGCAGCACGATGAGTTGAAAAACTTGAACTTCTTACAAAGGCTCAATGTAGCTATTGATGTTGCTTATGTGCTAGACTATGTTCATCATCATTGCTAACCAACATTTGTTCATTGTGATCTAAAGCTAAGCAACATTGATGAAATGACTGCTCATGTGTCCGATTTTGGTTTAGCAAAGGTTTTCCCAACCATTTCGTCTAATAATTCTCCACATGGTCATGCAAGCACAACTAGAATAAAAGGTTCAATGGCTACATTGCTCCAGGTAATTATACCAAAATAAACCATCAAGTGCCTTTTTTTTCATTTCCTTTTCACCAAGTTTAAGATTGAGGTTGACTACAAGAAAACTTCAGTCTTAAACTTGGCACTAGATATGTTTAGTCAATTTAAAAAAAAAACATTTAATTCAATTACATTTACTGGTGCAAAATGAGATAATGAAATGTCACATTTTTTTCTTGAAGAATATGGAATGGGTGGTTTGAGGTCGATCAAAGGAGATGTTCATAGTTACGGGATATTTTTACTAGAGATGTTTACAGGGAAAATACCTACGGATGACATGTTTCAAGATGGAAGGAACCTTCACAGTTTTGCTAAAATTAAATGGCTTTGCCTGAATAGGTGATGAACATTATGGATCAGGCCATGCTCCTAGAAGATAAGGGTGGGTCCATAACATCGTCAACTAGAATGGTAGTCGTACTAGAATTTGGAAATGTGTTGTTTCGGTGATAACACTCGGGGTCAAATGTTCAATTGAATCACCTATGAAACACTTGAATATAGGTAAAGTTGCCACATAGTTGTATCATATCAAAGATTAATTCAAGGTGCGAGATCCACCTAGGGAAATTAGAGATTTTGACCTTATTTTAAGAAATTAGACAATTTAATGTTATACATTATGATCTTCATAAATACGTACAAAAGAATATGTGAACAAGGAATGCGATTTCTCGAAATATGTCGAAATTTCGCGAAACATTTCTTATTTTGTAGTTACCGAAATATATTTTGAAATTCGAAATATTAACTTATTTTTATCAGCTGATACTTTGATTGGTATTGGAAGACATGACACTGTCTACGAAAGATTCCTCAAGCAATCTGAAACCATCGCTGCCGTGAAGATACTCAATCTTCAAGAAATGGGTGCTTCCAAGAGTTTCTTTGCTGAATGTAATGCTTTGAGAAACCTCATACATCAAAATCTCGTCAAGATGGTAACATGTTGCTTCAGCGTGGATTTTCAAGGCAATCACTTCAAAACACTTGTTTATGAGTTCATTCCTAATGGAAGTCTAGAGAAATGGTTACATCAAAGAAGATCCCAACGGCATGATGAGTTGAACTTCTTATAAAGGCTCAATGTAGCTATTGAAGTTGTTTTTGTGCTAGACTATGTTCATTATCATTGCCAACAAGTAGTTGTTCATTGTGATCTAAAGCCAAGCAACATTCTCCTCGATGATGAAATGAATGCTCATGTGTCCGATTTTGGTTTAGCAAAAGTTTTCTCAACCATTTCATCTTATAATTCTCCACAAGGTCATGCAAGCACAACTGGAATAAAAGGTTCAGTTGGCTACATTGCTCCAGATAATTATACCAAAAAAACTATCAAGTATCTTTTTTTTCATTTTCTTATCACCAAGTTTAAAATTGAGGCTGACTATAAGAAAACGCCAGTCCTAAACATGGCACTGGACATGTTCAGTCAGTTTAAAGAAACTTTTAAAATTCATTACATTTACTGGTGCAGAATGAGATAATGAGATGTCACATTTTTTTTTCTTGCAGAATATGGAATGGGTGGTTTGTTGTCGATCAAAGGAGACGTTTATAGTTAAGGGATACAGTTACTAGAGATGTTTACCGGGAAGAGACCTACGGATGACATGTTTCAGGATGGAAGGAACATTCACAGTATTGCTAAAATTAAATTGCTTTGCCTAAACAGGTGATGAACATTGTGGATCCGACCATGCACTTAGAATTTGGAATTGTGTTGTTTCAGTGTAATAGAAGGGCAGCTTTTGGGCCGATTCAGCGAGGGGAAGGCTCTAGCGCTACGAGGCTAACTGATGAGGATGATGCTTCTCTTTAGATTGTAATGTCATTTTTTGGGCGAATATCATGTAGACATGTTTTCTCTTTTGAATGAAAGTATCATTCTGTCTTGCATCCTCGTATTTGCTTTTGTTGCTTTGTAGAGTGTAGGGTTTGTACTGTCAGGCAAAATTTTTTGTCAATCCAAATATATTGTTGTGTTGTTGTCGTCATCAGTTTTGGGCAATGATACATTGGCGAATCGTCGTCACCAGCGGACAAGTGCTGAGTAGACTGCAAATCGTCACGATGGCTGAGGAAGTGCTGATTTGGCTTTGGGAACCATAAGTCATCGTCATTAGTCGCGAACTGACTATGCTTACCTAGCTAATTCAGCGATCACTGTCTGCATTGAAAGTAATGATCCCTTGACGAGTCGTCGTCATCAGTAGACAAGCGCTGACTAGACTCTCACTTCCTCAGCTGTCGTGACCCGCGCGGAGCGGATTAGGCTTTGGGCACCAAAAGTTGTCTTCATCAGTCGTGAACTGACTAAGTTTACCTAGCTAATTCGGCAATCATCGTCTGCATTGAGAACAATGATCAATTGGCGAGTCGTCGTCATTAGCGGACAAGTGCTGACTAGACTTCCACTTCCTCAATCATCGTGACCCACGCGGAGTGGATTAGGCTTTGGGCGCCAGAAGCCGTCGTCATCAGTTGCGAACTTCTGCATTGAAAGCAATGATCCCTTAGCGAGACGTCGTCATCAGCGGACAAGCGCTGACTAGACTCCTACTTTCTCAGCCGTCGTGACCAGCACAGGGCTGATTAGGTTTTGGGCATCCGAAGTCGTCGGCATCAGTCGTGAACTGACTAAGCTTACCTGGCTAATTCGGCGATCACCGTCTGCATTGAGAGCAATGATCATTTGGCGAGTCATCGTCATCAGCGGATAAGAGCTGACTAGGCTCCCACTTTCTTAGCCGTCGTGACCAGCACAGAGCTGATTAGGCTCTGGGCACCGGAAGTCGTGGTCATCAGTCGCGAGCTGACTAAGCTTATCTGGCTAATTCGGCGATCATGTCTGCATTGAGAGCAATAATCCCTTGGCGAGTCGTCGTCATCAACGGACAAAGACTGACTAGACTCCCACTTCCTCAACCATCGTGACCTGTGCGGAGTGGATTAGACTTTGGGCAAATGTCTGAATCTAGTCGTAACTAAGGTTAATGAGGGTTGTAACAGACATCAGTGGAAGTTTTGGTAAAAGCAAAATATTTTATTGATAATACTTTTTTAGATGATTTACATTTCATGGTTGTTTTAACTCGTAGGTGTCTTCCAGCTAGTATGTTCCAGGCCTGTTAACCTTAGCAACTCTGTAAAGTCCTTCCCAATTAAGCCTTAGCTTTCCTGCCCCGACTTGACTTTCTTGTTGTAGTATTGTGTCATCCGTTGTTGGTAGGCGGCTATCTTGGTGGTGGTTAGATCCCGCTTTTCGTCAATAAGGTCTAATCCCACGCGTAAGGCTTCGTCGTTCTCATCTGGTCTGAACTCTTCCGTCCGAAAGATTGACACCTCCAGCTATACCAGAATCATAGCTTCTAACCCGTATGCTAGGGCGAAGGGTGTCTTTCCGATAGAGATTATTTTGGTTGTTCGATATGCCAAGATTATTCTTGGTAGCTTTGGAACCCATTTTCTTTTGGCTGCATTAAGTTTTCTTTTGATGGATTCTAGAATCGTCCGGTTGGTAATTTTCGCCTGGCCGTTGGCTTGAGGGTGTCTTGACGAGGATAAGTGGTGCCTCACTCCCAGGCTTTTGCACTGTTCTTTAACCTTGTTCTTGCTGACTTGCACAAGTAACGCACGTCAGCCACAGACTACCATGGGGTGGCCGATGACACTCCGATGTTAAAGTTAGACAAGAATTTGAGGAAGGTATAATGCTGTAACAGGGAATTTATAGCGTACCTTAGCTTACCAACTTCATGTCTTATTTATAGTATAAGAAGTCATGGTTTTATCAGACCATTGTAAGTGTAGTTTAGGAATGAGATCTTCGGTAGGTTTTTTAGTTAGGTGCGGTGTCGGGATACTCTCCCTTAATCAGTTATAGGAGCTCCAGTATGCCTCGAATTACCTTGGAAGAAATAAGCGACCTCCTGTCAGACACATCAAAATCTACCGCGCCCAGCAACGTTGCATAATGCGAACACTCCTCGGATAGCGTCCACTCCGTTTCCAGAGCACGGCGAAGACCTTCGTCTATTGCGGCTTCCAGCCGTTGCCTTTCGACGACCCACTCCGCTTCCGACTGCTTCCTCTTAGCTTCTTTAGCCCTTCGTTCAGAGGCCCATCTGTCCATAGCAGTATTCAGACACTCTAATTCTGCCTTGGTCTACTTCTGCTCGGCACGATTCGACACCAAATCGGAATCGATAACCCTCAGCTGAGCTCTCATTTCATCAACTACCGCATTAGTAACAACGGTTGTGGCCTCCACACCTTCGCGGTCCTCGATATTGCCAGAACCCTTTGCCCGATAAAGGGCATCTGAGCATGACATCCGTAGATCGACAAAGGCCTTATCCAGAGCAAGGACCCTTTCATGGGCTTCAGGATGCAGCGAGACAAGAACATGTGGCGCCGAAGTACGGATACCCTAGGGAGAGGCTGCCACTACAAAAGACTACATCTTCCTCAGGGCAACCACAAGAGGCACGTTCGCCTCCAGCTCAGCAAGCCTGAAGGGGTTGAGCGGGGTCAGACTCCTCTTCCTCACACGACGAGCAACCACCCCCTCAGCCGGAGAACCCACACTAGGTGAGCCCCATAAGAACATCGCAGCAGCCCACTGCGTACAACATCTCCTGGCATTATTACTGCCTCAACGAAAATCAAAGGAAGCTCTAAAAACTTCATCTCCAGTCACTTATCTTCCTCACTGTGAGGCGGAATAACAAACTTCTCTAAAATAAAGGAAAAACATCAGGACCAACGTCGCAAGAAGAACGTGCAAAGATACGCATGCACTAAATAAAAACTCACCGCGATCGAACTGAAAGTATCGGGACACTCTACGACTCTCGAGTTTGAAGTAGCCAAAATTCACCAAAGCCAATAACCATTGCTTCTCCCAGGATTCGGCGCTGCTAACCGTCAAACGCAGACAAGGTGGACAAGTCTGTATACAAATAGCCTTGAAATCCAGCCAAACATTGGTCAGGCGATGAATCATCGGTGGAGTCAAACGAAGAACAACGTCATGAGCCCTCAGGAGAATTGCTAGCAGTATCTTGAACCCGCTCGGGGCCATTAGAGCGAGAGGCGGGCGAAAATGAGTAAAGAAACGTCAGACGTCATCAGGCACCGGAAATTGGAGTCCAGACTCAAACATACCTCGGTGCCAGTCTATAAACTCGTGAGGAGGTATAGTCGGACCTGACACTCCATACGCGAGAACAAGATACAAATCTCCAGGGATACGGTACAAATTATGAAATTTGATCAACTCAGTTTCATCAATCAAAATATCACCAAAGAGATTCATACAGGCGAGGGATAACGGATCCTTGGAAGCAATTTTGACACCGTTGACCATTGAAAGAAAGAACAAATACTACGGTTCGAAAAGATAGTGCAGATAACAATGGAAAAATCATCATCAGAATAGTAAATATTTATATGGGAGACAAATCAAACTTTTCCTCCTCGAGCAGTCACATACCTATTAAATGCCATGCGCCACTCGAAATCAACTTTTCAGGTCCAATCATCCGAAAATACAGATGCCTTTTCAACGAGTCAGTGGACTGACGTAAACACCCCACTAAAACGATCACACTCTTAAGCCGAACACGTGTCATGATGATCTTGAGAAACTACTGGCTCAAGCATCGGCCTAATATACATCCAGCCCAAGCGGTTTTAAGCCCACTCAACTGCGGTCCATCAAACGGACCCAAACTCTCATAACATGTTAGGCCCACACGTCTCACAACTATCCACGATACCCATAAGCCATTTTCAGGTAAGTATTTCGAGAATTGGTTTAGGACGGGCAACTACAGCTGCTCTCTGCTTCCAACTAGGAAGCAAACTCCAGAGTATTTTTCACACGGGAAAACTCCCTTCTATGGATTGCTATTGAATTGGGAACTATCTCCCACGTATCTAGGAGTGCAGAGCTAACAGAGAATTTTCCTCCTACAGCACGACTCATAATTAGGGAGAGATCTCCATGAAGATCTCCTTCCTAAAGTACGCCGACGATGGCCTGATAGAACCATGACTCTTGCACTATAAATAAGACATGAGGTTGGTAAGTTAAGACACGCTACAAATTTTCTGTAACAACATTACACCTTTAAATTCATATATAACTTTAGATTCATATATAATTTTTTGTGGCTTACATGCGTTATTTGTGCCGATCAACAAAAACATGATCAAAGCAAGAAACAAAAATGTACTGCATCAACTACTTTAATCTTTTAATCTTGTGGGAATGTTAAAGATTGTTGGAAGGGGAACTTTGGTCGGACATTCTGGGGGTGATTTGGTAAATTGGATTAGAATTTTTTTTACTTTTTTTTTTTATGAAAATTGAGATTACTCGTACATTTTGCCATCATTTCGTCGTTCACTATTTTTTTTTTTTTTTAGATCTTTCACAAAAGAGCTAGAAATGATTATAGTGGAAGAATTCCTTGGATAAATTCCAAGGATGTTGAAATTGATGAGTGATGAAAGTCAATATCCACTCACGTGGTTGATGGTAATCTTTTGAGAACTTTTTTTTTGTTGAACTTTTTAATTTGGCCCGTCTTTTTTGGTGCGCGCATTTTGAGGGAGATGGACGGTTCCATCCTGCCATCTCCCTCCCCTCCTCGCTCATTTCCTCGCCATTTAGAACAACTCGATCTGATATCCTTTTTTTCTATTATAATAATAATAATAATAATAATAATTCCTCAACAAAAGTTCTTTCGATAAATGTTTGAATATTTAACTTTCGTATTGAAAAATTGGTATATATTAATATTTATTAGATTTATTTTCAATATTTTAGATTTATTGAAATGTTTGGATGCATAGTCACCTCCATTGACTTTGTGATTTTTAAAATATACTTAGTCTTTAGGTGTCATTTAATAGGTTTATTTACTTGCATCTTATTTTTTTATATATTTCATATACTTTCAAAGTTCATTATATATGTTTTATCTATCATAAAAAATTTTACATTTTTTCTTTACAACCCGAAGGTATTTCTCGAAATATTTCATAAAATTAGATGACCGAAATTAACTGAAAAAACGAAATCATAATCCTTTGCATGCAACACATTTTCTAGTCATAATTCCAACACCATATCTCTCCAACCAATTTAGCTTTTTTGACTTCATCATATTCCAATTTGCACTCTTAGGGCGTGTTTGGTTACTCATTTGACCATTGTAATGTAATGGCTATTACAATGGTCAACTATATTCCTTTGTTTGGTGAAGTAAAAAATCATTGTAATGGTAATCTTCATTACAGATTTGGTTGTAATGGCCGTTCCTACCTCCCCCTATGAATAGTCATTATCATTCCCATTGTAATGGTCAAGATTACGTAATGACCATTTTTACCCTCCTCACCTTCCCCCTGTAATCTCTTCTTCCCTCTGTTTTCATTAAATCCACCCGCCACCACCACCTCACCCACTGTTACAAAAAACCACCACAAAAAACCTCTTCACCCGCCACCAACACCTCACCCACACTTCTCCTTGTGAAGAAATCCACCCACCACCTCACCCACCCTCACTGTGAAGAAATCCACCACCTCCTCATCCTGTGAAGAAATCCACCCACCATGTCACAAAAAAAAGGGCGGGGGGGGGGGGGGGGATAGTTTGGGGTTTTTGATTTTTAAGTGAGGGTATTTTTGAAAATAAGTTTTACATTACCACCTTACCATTTTAAAAGTATATCGAACACACATATTCTCATTACTATTCTCATTCTCATTCCATCGAGTAACCAAACCAGTTATTAGTAATCTCTACCCAAGCATCCAGAATCTTGCTCGCCCATACCAATCTACTATGGTCCCTAACCTTGTTACATGTCTAATAAATGACTTTCGAATGTCAACTTGTGTTTTCTTTTTATATCTATTTAGTATTTTCAAAGGGCAACAACAAATTTTTTTTTTTCGATTTTAAATTGTGATGTGTGATTTTATCCGCCACACCATGATGTTAAGTACTATAAATTTTAAATGAAAAAAAATGCTTACAATTTACGATGAAGTTAAAACGATCATTTTACATGACTATATTCAATGTGTCAAATACACAAGAAAATGTCACCAATGATATATTAAAAAAAAAAAAAAATTAATCCCTATTTTTGCGCATAAAATTGAAGTTGCCTCTTTTATTTTTATTGCCTTCTTTCGAAATAAACTTACAAAAACTTCATTTCCACTGTCAAACTACTGAGAGGAATAATTACAGTTTTAACTTTTAATTTTCTGTGTTGTGTTTTGGTCAAAATATCAAAAGAGAGTCTTGGATTTAAGATTACAGAAGCCCAACAAGGGCACAGGCCCTGAGCCATTATCAAGCCCAGGAACATAATGGGCCATTAATAAGCCCAATTAAATGGAAATGCCCAGCCTTATAAACTCAACAACATACTTTTCACAAATTTGATTATGGGCTTTGTAAAGGCTCGTCATTAAGCTGTGTTGTATTGTTTGGAACAAATCCGAATGTGTATCGTTAGGCTGTCGATTGGTATATACACTTATCAGTCATAATGAATGTACTTTACGGTAATAACGACTTTTAAGGCCTACTTCTTCACAAAATAGATCATTTAGATGTCGTAGTTCATGTAATGACTAATTTGTGCTTACTTTTATATTTTTATAACCTGACAATGACTATTTTATTAACTCGGGTTAATTCATAAAGTTATAAGATATATTTACCATTTCTAAACAAATGAAAAATCTAAATTTATATTATTATGACCATTAATGATTCTATTTTTTCATTTTTTTATTTTTGTAACCCTTAACCCATCAATATTAATTATTCTAATTATGAACAATACATTATAAGTTTTCATTGACTAAGAAGTTAATCAAATTATTATATTAAGGTTTGGTACATTTTCATAATATAGTTAATAATGATTAGAAATTTGATTTTAATTAATTAATAAAATCAATTTGATTAACTTGTCATAAAGTTTCACATTTCAATGAAATTATAACATAGTTATTATATGTGCAATAATAACAAGTGATTCACTAATCACTTTTTTTTTCCATAAATGATAACAGGAACTTTTTGATAAACAAGATTACTCTACAAAAGCAGAAGACTCTTATTACTTAGAGTTTCTTCTACATATTCGTACTTCACTCCCTTGCTTTCAAGTGCCCATCTAATCCTGTAAACAAATGGACTCGCCCATAAATCCACAAGCTTCACTTGATCATCATTCTTCATGCCAACTTCTTTCAATAGTTACATGAATATCCTTTTGATCATGATTTATACACACAGATGATATTGTGAAGACCTATTGGGCATATAAATTTTACTAATGAGTTCATATGTATAACTAGAGGTTTGAGAGTCACATTTCTCACCACCAACAACCAATGGCCACAAATTCATAGGTTTTCCAAATGATAGATCATTTGTTATTCTTTTCTGCTTAAAAAATGACTTGATATATAATAGTTCCATTACAAATTGTAAATGCTTGAGACTAATAAAGTAATGGAAGCATATATTCTTCAAGAAACCAATGATTGAACTTGGAAGAAGTTGGGAAGATGTGGGACTTCCTGCTTCTTCAAGTTGACATCATCGTTGCCACACTTACAAACTTCTCTATTGATTTTTTTTTAGCATCAATTGACCTAAGTATTGAAATTAGAAAAGAAACTAAACACAAAGAATATCTAAAAAAATAGAAAAAAAATCATTAATAAAAAAAAAGTCATTTTTTGTCATAAAAATCTAAAATTAGGTTTTACATTTTTTTAAGAAGGATAAATATGTAATATAACTTTATGAGTTAACCTGGGTTAATGAAATAATCATTATTGATCATAAAAAGTATAAAAATAGGTACAAATTAGTCATTATATCAACTATGATATCTAAATTATCTATTTTGTGAAGAAAAAAAAATAATAAGTCCTAAAAGTCATTTTCCATAAATAAAAAAATTAGAGGTTGACATTTTCTTTATAACTCGTGGAACATTTGCTCACAATGTTAAAGATGAAAATCTAGGCGTGCAACTAGGTCCCAAGGAATATTTGTTGTATGTTTTCTATACTTTTTTGCTATGTAACAAAATCTTTTAATGTATTTTATAAACTAGTTTATGTTTTTTGAGTAAAGCTAGATGGCGAGGAAATGAGCGAGGGGGTGAGGTGGAGGGAGGGGAACCATTCCCTCTTCTCGAGATGCGCGCGTTGAATTTTCTTGCATGCATCCTGAGGGGAGGGAATGGTTCCCCTCCCTCCACCTCACTCCCCTCGCTGGTTTCCTCGACATTTAGAATTCCCCATGTTTTTTTATCCTCCGTGGAAAAAGAGTTGGTGGTAGGAAAGTAACAACCCAAAAGGCAACAAGAGTAAGAGCATTAGAAATTCCAAATTCTGGACTTTAATGCGATTGTAGAAATCAATATGCATTCTATATTTTACGAGTAGCAGTCTCAAATTTGTGCTTATCTAACTAACCTAGGTTAAATACTTTAAGAGTGGCATTTTTTTTCTTGTTGCTTTGGTTTGTACAACCTTTAAAACTATATAATCCTCAACTTGTAAAATCATCTGCCACAACTTTTAGAAAATGTTATTTGATACAAATTCAATACTAAAGTCGAATTTTTGGTTTTCCATTAAGAGGCTTACCCACATGATAAAACCAACATCTTTACACCACATGACACAAACCAACCTTCAAAATGAGGAAAAACTAAATATGTTATCTTTCTATTCAATATTAAAGAACCGAAGAACACTAAAAATTGTAAAAGAATTGAAGAATACTAAACATTTTACAATTTGGTATGATTTGATCCCCTAGTTGAACAAAATCATGGTTTATGAACAATTGTTCGCACTCTCATATCT
The DNA here is from genome assembly GCA_003290165.1 of Berberis thunbergii. Lineage (NCBI taxonomy): Eukaryota > Viridiplantae > Streptophyta > Magnoliopsida > Ranunculales > Berberidaceae > Berberis > Berberis thunbergii. Next base: position 253,826 of record QNQO01000402.1, on the reverse strand, counting down.
GGTGAGTGGTGAGGTGGTGAGCGTCTCCTCAGGTAAGAGTCTTCTCAAATTTGGTGAGCGGTGAGCGTATCCTTTTACAGTCATCTGGTGAGCGAGTTAGTGTTGTTCTGGTGAAGTGAGTGTCTTCTCTGGTGAGCAACATGAGTGCGAGGATCTGTTCCAACGAACGAGGTGAGCGTCTTCTCTAGTACGGGTCGATTCTCTGGCGGATCTAGAGGGATTTGTTTCTGCGAGGTGAAGTAAGATCGAGGTGTGGAAGGTGTGCATCTCGGACATGGGTGATCTGCTTGGTTCAGCTGGTGACATTTTCGAATAGGGGTAATATGTTCCAGTTTTTTTTTTTAATTTATATTTCCTCTTTTCCTTCCTATGATGTATTGATGCGGGCTTAACCGACCTAAATAAATAGGTTAATTTAATTCACTTGTAATAACCGCAAGTGCACGGTGTCTAACTGGTAGACAAAGTACGGGTCGATCCAACGAGGAAAGTGGATGCAATTGAATTTAATAATTTAATTAAACTAATTTGGAGGAAATGGGGTTACAGTATTTTTAAAACTAAACTAAAAATAAATTAAAAATAAGAAAAATAAGATAAAAGAAAAAGATGGATTTTGTGGGGTTTGGACTCACCAATGAGTTATCAAAAATATTTAAATTTAAATTACTGAAATTATAAACGAGAAGTTTTAGGAATGAGTATCCCTTGCTTACACCGAAGATGATATCATTAAGATCAAATTTCAATCATATTAGATTTTGTCAAACATTAACAATTTATCTCAAGCAAATACACTCTTACCAAGCATTAAGTGTCATTTTAAGGCACACTTATTCAAAGTCTAAGCTTAATACTTTTTAGCACATGCTTTGAATATTGATAAAATGTTAATCTAACTACCAAACATATCAATTATTTAATCGAACATGAAAGGTGAAAGCAATTTATCAATTTTCAGAAATAAATTGTTTATCAACTAAGCATTTAAGTTAGTAAAATAAATAAAAATGAATTATGCAACCCTTTTGGTTTGTCGCAAACTCGATGTGGTGGTACTAAGTAGATCAGCAGGTGGTCCGAACACAAATCCCGATAAAAGCTGCAAATTGCACTATGGCTACTCAGAGAAAACTCGGGGTGCCAATAACCAAAACTGATTAAAAAATCAGTTTTTTTCCTGCCAGAACAATCACTCTGCACTTCGCCTTCGTCTCCAGCGAGCAGCGCATCTCGCTGCGCCTCGTTTTCGCTCTTCGTGAGCTCCTTCGTCCTCCAACCGGTTTTGGAACCTGCAAAAGAGAGAGAGAGGGATGGAAGAACAGAGAGAGAGATGCGATGAGAACACACAAAAAATAGAGACAAAGATGCGAGGACTTCCCTGATTCTACTCCTGTCGCGGTGGTTGTGCGCCGCTGACGCGCCGCTCTATGGTGGTGATCGTGAGAGAGAGAGAGACAGGAATAGGCCGAGACGAAGAGAGGCCGAGAGCGGGTGACTGAATCAGGTGATGCTCCCTATTTATACTGCGCGGTTGCTCGGTGGTGGCTGCTGTTCGGGCTGCTGGTGGCGAAGAAAGGGAGACAGGAAGGAGGCCGAGACGAAGAAAGGGCGGTGATGGTGAAACTCGGTGGTGTGGATGGTCTGTCTGGCTCTATCGCGAGGTGGAAATTAGATGTGAAACAGGGTTGTCACGCCCCTGTTTCATGGTGGTGGTGGTGCTCGGGTGATGGTGGCGGCGGTTGTGGTTGTTGGGGGGTGGCGGAGAGACAGATAGTGGTTGATGGTGGATGGAGGTGGTGATGGTGATGAGAATCACTGTGTGAGAAAGAGGGTTTGATTTTCTGTAATTTTTCTCTTCCCTTCTCTTCTTCCCCCTTTCTCTTGTATTTATAGAAAATGATCAAAATGAATAGAGATGAGATAAATGGATGATTCATGGAGTGAATCAAGGTAAAATCAAGGGATAATATTCTTTGGGTTTGCTTGGGCTTGGCATTGGGTTTGGGTTTATGGGTTAGGATTTGGGTTTAAGTTATGGGCTTGGTTTTGGGTTTAAGGGTTTAGATATGTGACCATCTACTTTGTACCACCGCTAGAATCGACTAATTGTCATTCCTTAAATTGTCGCCTTAATACGATTTCATCGTTCACGCTCAAATTCCTATAATGACATGAAAACGAAATAATTACTATAAAATATAATAATCGAAACACTAACATATATAAATTAAAGAATATATTATGTAATAATTATGTGAATATCATGTATGTATGTATGTATGCATGTCTAAGTGTGCTTAATCCTGTAAGAAATGAGGTTAGAAGGCGGAAGTTTGTGTTTGTTAAAGATTGATGGGAAAAAAATTTGGGTCTGAAGGTCAAGAGGAGGTTTGTTGTTGTTTGAATCGAACTCGAGGGTTAGAATAAATGTTTTTTTAGAACTGCAGATGGGAGAATGATTAGGGTTTCAACTTAAGAAAATTGTGGAATCGAGCTCGACCGCCTTCTCAGTTAGTTGAAATATCAAGAACATATGGGTTATGGTGGTGAAAGAGGCCAATAGATGAGGTATTTTCCTTTCTATTATGGTGGGTTGGAGGTCTGGATCGAAAACTCTGAGGGTGTCAGCTGATGTAAAAGGAAAGGGCTAGAAACACCTCGCTCAAGCTCTGAAATAAGTGGTTCTAAAGAAGGTGCATCAACCAGATCTCAAGCGGTAAGTAAACAGAGATGGGGTTCCTTTCTGCAAAGGCCTAGTGTTGTCCCCTCCAGGAGCAATAAAACCTTTGTCGAGGTGGTGACCACCAATCTTCCAGGTGTTGGATCTACTTCTAAAGCCATTAAGAACATGGTTTCAGCAGTTTCTATCCACCTCGACTCTCCTATTGATTTCTTGTCTCAAGTTTGGGGAAATCATCTTATTTTGCAAAGCCAGTTATAGGAGAGAACGGAGTGACATCAGTGATATTGTTGCCTAATTCGGTGATTCAATGGACACCTATTGCTCTTTTCTGGTGGCCACAAAGCTTTTCTTGTCTTTGCAAACTCTCATCAGGTGACATTTTGTGAGGAACATGAGCCTTTGGCTAGGTTTCCAATATTCAGTGATCAGTTTCGCCGCCAAGATCAAGTGTTTCCCCCATTCCCCTGTTTCTCTTTCTGACTCAGTGAGTAGCTCGGTTTTCGAGCCAGCTCACCCAACTCGACAGGATAAAGGCAAGGGTGTTGTTGGGTTTTCGCCTTGCCAAGGGCCTATGTCCAATTTGAAATGTAATCTGACTTAGTCTACTGGTCAACATGCTTCTGGCAATTATTGAAAAGTCTTAGAAGATATAGAGGAGGGTGTCTTCAACTTGAATCATTTATTGACTAAGATGTCTATAAAGGCCAACAGGGATCCCAAGCTAGCTAAAAAGCCCAGCGTGACAATGCTGCTAAATGAGCTAATTTTTTGATTTTTTTCACTAGATCCAGGTTCATGCTTAAACAAAGTTCTTTTAAATCCAACTCATCCAACAAAGCAGGGCGGGTGGAACCTAAAGGTTGTAGCGCCCCTGTTGGGCTGGTAAGGAGTGAGTCAACTCAGGAGTGTTTGATTTTTCTTCCTTCCCGTCGGGTTTTAAGCCACCAACAGAAAATGGTGTTGGAGTTCAAGGTTTTCCAACAAAACAATGCGCCTCACATTGGGAGAATTGCTCGTCCACACCAAACCATGTAAGCGTTCCATTAGGCTTCGAGGTCCCTTGGACGAATCATCTAGGTTTTGTTCTTACTAGCGAACAAGCTTTTGGGCAGTCTTTAGGGGTTGTTTCTAGGGCCAATGACAACGTAGAGCTCTCTGTTTCTGACTGTCCTAATCATTCAACTTTCAAAGAAATTGGCTTAGCAGTGGGGGTGGGGGTGAACCTCAATCAGGATGAACAAAGGACTTTAGATATGGTTCAAGTTGCAACACAGAGTTCAACATCTGACAAAACAATGGACAGGTCCAACAACCCTGGGGTCGAAGGTGCTTCATGAACTTCAAACTTCTTTCGTGGAACTGTAGGGAGCTCGGGAATTCTGAGAGGCAAACGGGTTGCCGAAGATTAATTTTAGATAATCGTTCGGATCTTGTTTTCATTCAGAAGTCCAAATTGGAGAATGTTCTAGAGAATTCATCAAAAAATTGTGGGGTGACGGATATTTGATTGGGCTATGGTGGAATTCATTGACAATTTAGGAGGTCTATTAGCTATCTTGGATGCAGATTTTTTGTAGATGAAGTGTTGAAAGGGGTTTTTTCTCTTTCTATTCAGTTCCAAATAATCTCAGACAACTCTTGTTTGTCAGGGTCTAATATCTATGGTCCGTGTGATCCTTCACTGAGAGAGTATTTTTAGGAAGAACTTTATGACATTGTTGGCTGGGTGCAATCACCGTGGGTGGTAGCAGGAGACTTCAATGTTGTCCGTCACTTGAACGAAAAGAAAGGTTGTGGAAAGAGATCCATGAGCATGCAAAAATTCAATCAGTTCATTAATGAGGTGGAACTCGCTGATTTTAGTCTTAAAGGGGGAAAGTTCATGAGGTCAAATCGTAGAGAGCACTTTATTCTTTGTCGGCTTGATAGGGCTGAAAATCGAACCGACGGTTCGGTTTTAAAAATTTCAAACCGAAACCGAACCGACCATTAACAAAACCAATCCGAAACTGAACTGATTCTAATTTATGCAAACCGTAATCGAACCGACTAAAATTGAACTAAAACCGAAATAAAACCGAACTGACCGACTATTTTAAACATATTGTATTATTTAAATATAAAAAATATATTATTTATTATATATATTCGGTTTGGTCGATTAAAATCACATAGAAATCGAAAACCGAATCGACTACTTCGGTTTTGAATTTTTTAAAATCGAACCGATCCGAACCAATCGATTCAGTCGGTTTGATCGATTTTTGTTCAGCCCTACGGCTTGATCGGTTTTTGGCTTTTGTGGATTGAATTGCTAAATTTGGTGATAAAGTTGAATGGCTCAAGAAGTTCTGACAATCACACAATTCTACTGGCAAACTCATCTATTGGTAGTAGAACTCGCATCTTTTCCTCTGATAACGGTTGGTTTGATGGCCCAACTTTAGTAGAGGAGACAAAATCTTGGTGGAACAACTCAGTGGTCTCTGGTTACCCTGGCTATTGTTTATGGTGGAAACTAAATGCGATCAGATGCAACCTTAAAACTTGGAAGACTAATGTTTGGGGTAAAACCAATTTATGTATTCAAAATATCTTAGCTTTGATTTCTAACATTGATGTTGAAGAAGAGATCCAAGACCTGACTGTCAAGGAGAGGTCTCGTAGAATGTAACTGCAGCAGGAATGGGCACAGTTAACCAAATGAGATGAAAAGTTTTTGAGGATTGGGTCCAGGGTCAACTGGGCTCGTCATATAGATCAAGGTTCCAAATTCTTTCATAACTTGGCCAACAGACGCAGACTGTTTAACTCTATTGAAGCTCTTAGCATGGGTTAGGAGTTGATAGAGGATGAAGCCAGTATTAGAAAATTCATGGCCTCTCACTTCAAGGAGTTGTTCAGCGAAAATGAGGAGTGACGACCTTTCTTCTTGGGGATCACTTTTCATTCCATCTCCCAACCAGTGGCTACCTCATTGGTAGAGAACTTTTCAGAGATGGAAATTATAAGGGCAATGCAAGAACTCAAATCACAAGTTTCTCCAGGTCTTGATGGTTTCCCAATGAAGTTCTATTTAAAAATGTGAGAGGCAATCAAAGTTGATTTTCTAAAAGTTATTGAAGATTTTAATACTAGAAATTTTTTGGATTGTTGTTTGAACACTTCATCTCGTTTATTCCTAAATGTGCGGGGGTGCGGATAGTCAGAGACTTCAGACCTATCAGTAATTTGAATGGGGCATATAAGATCATTGCCAAAGTATTGGCTGATAGATTGAAAAATGCTTTTCATTAAGTCATTTATCCATTTTAAAGTGCAGCAGTCAGTGGAAGGCAGGTGATTGATAGCTCCTTGATCGCCAATGTTATTATTGATTCTGGAAAAAAACAAGGTGTTCCAGGGCTCGCAATCAAATTAGATTTCTCAAAAACCTTTGACAACATTTCATGGAGATACTTGGATTTAATAATGATTCGCATGGGGTTTGACTCTAAATGGACCCATTGGATGCACACTTGTAGATACACGACCAATTTTTCTCTGAAGATTAATGGACAACTGCATGGGTTTTTCAATAGCTCTAAAGGCCTGCGTCAAGGTGATCATCTGTCTCCTGTTCTCTTTACTTTAGAAGCAGAACATTCTACCCAAATGATTCTTAAAGCAATTGATGGTGGTCTAGTGAGAGGGTTCTCAGTCGCAGAGGGTAAACCCCCTATTTCCATTCTTTAGTATGCGGATGATACTATCCTATTTTTGATGCCTCTGCTTATCAGGTTCTTGCTCTCAAAAGAATTATGCTATGGTTCGAAGTTATTTCAGGTCTGAAAATTAACTTCCACAAATCGGTAGTGTTGCCCATTGTAGATGTTCCTCATTTGCAGCAATTGACGGATTTATTTGGTTGTGCAGCGGGTAAAATTCCAGTTAAGTACTTAGGCATGTCTTTGGGTGCTAGATTTAAAAGTAAAGCTATGTGGGATGAGACAATCGAAATGATGGAATCGAGACTAGCTTCTTGTAAGCTCAAATTCCTCTATAAAGTAGGCAGACTTGCTCTTGTCCAATCCATTTTAGCTTTTATCCCGGTGTTCCCTTTGTCTCTCAAGGTTCTCTCTTAAATAACAGTCAAAATGAAACAAATCATGCGCGATTTTCCTTTGGGGTTCCACTAAAAAATCTAGAAAGATGCATTTACTGGGTTGGGAAAAAATATGTTGTCCCAAAATTCGAGGGGGTCAAGGCCTTCGCCAAGTGAGTACTTTCAACTTAGTTTTACTCTCCAAGTGGTTTTGGCATTTTGCAGAAGAATAAGGGAATTTATAGAGATTGATCATCATTGATAAATATTGGCGAAATATATGGGATTGAGATTCCAAAACCAAATATACTCCCTATGGGTGCTCTTTGTGGAAGTCCATATCTCGGTGCGCAAGTGTTATCTACGCTCATACCACGATTCGATGTGGGAATGGTGATCTCATCTCATTCTGGCATGATTCCTTGTGTAGCAATCAACATCTGAAGGATTTGTTCCAACGTTGTTTATTATTAACAGCCAGAAAAATGAGAAAGTTAGCAATTTTTTGTCTAATGGAGATTCCTGCAATATTTCCTTTCGAAGACCCCTAAAGGATAGGGAGCTAGAGGAGACTGCCGATTCAATGCGCGCAGTTGTTGGATATTCAGATGCTCTTGGAGGGATCCAATAGTTTGTTGTGGAAGGGCACAAGTGCGGGTTTCTCAGTGAAAGAATTTTCTGATATGCTGGCTGCCTCTCATTATGAAACCCACTCCAATCCCTTCATTTCCTCTCATAAGAATCTGACTTGGGTGAAAAATCTTCTTCCTCGGATTAATTTCTTTTGTTGATTGCATGAGAGGATCTTGACTAAAGATAGATTAAGAAAGAGAGGGATACCCACAGGAAGTCTTTGTATGCTTTGTAATGAAATGGACGAGACTCTGGATCATTTGATACTTCACTGCAGATTCTCCAAATCTATTTGAAGCAGTTTCTGTTAGAATTTGATCTAGTTTGATGTTTCAAGGTTCCCTTTCGAATTGGTTAATTTGATGGTCTCAAGCTAATCCCTCCGGCACGTAGAGTGGTTATGGCTTAGGATTCCTCACGTGCTTATGTGGTGTGTATGGAAAGAGAGAAATATGAAAATTTTTTAAGGGGTCAACAAATCGAAACAATCTATTTTTTATTGAAATTAGAGAGTTGTGGATGATGGATTTGACTTGTAATCTTTATAAAGACATGTTTTTTGATACTTTCATGGTGTCTTCACATTTCTTGATATATGAATGATTTTCTTTATATCTTATTTCCTTTCTTATTTTCAATAAAAATCTTCTTGTTTGGTAAAAAAAAAATATATTAAAAATCAATTGCGCCTTTACAAATTGCGCCTTTACAACTATTATAGAACATCATAATTAATTATTTCCTTGTAGTGCTTAGCAAAAAGAATTAAAAGACTCCATCAAGCATGTTTCCTGCCAATTGCACCATTACAACTCCTGACCTCTCTTAACTTCACACATCACCCCATCACCAAGGGCAAAATCGTCACGTAGAAATTGACAAAGATTCAATTTAACTAATAAAACACCGACACGTAGAAATTGAGTACATGTGGCATCCACCAATAGTTGGCTAAGTTGCCAGACCTCTCCCACCACGAGACGCAAAGGAGAACAAAGTAACGTAAGCACCAAAACCAAGTCTCCTTTGTCCATCCAACGGTTCACATCACACTTGACCCACCTCAATCGATCTTCACCGTCAATTTTTTCCTAAGTGTTTGAAGCACATTTCCAAGTCAGGCACTCTTATGTATTGGGAGATTCTAAGTTTTGGTATGCCTTCTTCATTTCCATGTCTCTAGTTCTCTCAATCTCCATCATCAAGGAAATTCATCATTTACGCAGAAACGAGTGCCCCAAACCCTACTATTCACATCAACAATGGTAATGTTGTGTGCGCCAGTACCAAGTTTATATCTAGTATCTATCTAGCTATCACATTTCATCGATTGATGAGTACTTGTGTCATTGTTGTTAACCAGGGATCAATATTAGTACCACCATGGCTAGAACCATTGCTAACGACCGCCTTTTTCTCAGTCTGCCGGATACATGGAGATGCATCAAGGAGCGAATGCAACATGTATTGCCTAGACTGCAATTGTAATGCATTTTGCTTCTACTGTAGGTCTTCTAGACATAAGGATCACCGCGTAATGCAAGTAAGTCCTTTTCAAACCGTCGTTAAGGTTAAGTTTTTTTGGAAAGATATCTGATATGTTGGTGTCACTGATGATCAATAAACAGATAAGAAGATCATCATATCATGATGTGGTAAGAGTCAATGAAATCCAAAAGGTGTTCGACATAAGTGGGGTTCAAACTTATGTGATTAACAGTGCTAGAGTTTTATTTCTGAATGAGAGGCCTCAACCAAAGTCAGGGAAAGGGGTCTCTCATTCTTGTGAGATATGTGGAAGAAGTCTGTTGGATACATTTAGGTTCTGCTCATTGGGTTGTAAGGTTAGTCGGTACTCTTTTCTCCCTTACTGCTCACATTTGTTTCTCTTTCTCACATTTCTTCCCTCTAATCATTATAAGCAAAAAAACAAGAAATTATAGAAAAAAAAAATTAAAGTCAATCACATAATGCTATGGTTTCTAAGCTAATTATAATTGTGTCAACTATAATGTAAGTGTCAGGAAGTCATTGTTTTTCTTGCCATCAAATTATCTGTTGGTTTTATCGTCCGACGGTTATCAGCTGATTGGATTTTACATTACCTTTTATCATATCGAATCTCTGGTTTACATAGGCTTAGCAATCTTTACATCCAAATTCAATCCATTTACAACCCTAATTTCTCTTGTAACATATTCTTCTCATTACTTCATTGGAATTCATGTATATACTTGCATATCAAATGTATCAATATTATTTTTTAATATTATAGATTTTAGTTCTGTAGTTTAGTACTTAATTAATATGTATTCTACAAATTTTCAATTATTTCCCATTTCTTTTGTCTAATGTTGGTATCAATTGGGGTTACTTAGCTTATGTTGGTTAGCTTGTAGGAATAAGGAAAAATGGAGATGCAAGTTTCATGGCGTTTGACACCAAGACTGAAGTAATTCAAAGACAAGAAGGAAAAACAAAAAGAAGGTCAAGAGGAGAAGATGATCAATTGCTTCAAAGAACACAACACCACAACATAGACCCGCCCACACCACCTCCACCACCTTCTGCAAACACAAGACGAAGAAAAGGCATTCCTCGTAGGGCACCCTTTTAAAAGTTACTCTTATCCATCCTAAATGTTGTTGATAGGGTTCGAGCCTTGTCCTGGACCTATAATTTCATCCGTCACAAATCTACTATTGAACTGGTATATGCTTTCAATGTATGTGAGGAATGTTCATCCGTCAAAAGTGTGATGACTCAATTATTAAGCAGTGACGGATAGTATCACTAGGTCATAGGATCAAACTCAGCCGGCGACATCTGAATGGGAGGGATTAAGGATTAAAAAAAAAAGATGTTCATCCAATGGTTGAGTATTTGGATTATGTCCTAATCGCACCTATCTTGATCTCTCCCTTTCTCCTCATGGTGAAGCAATAATATGAATGAATTATTGGTGAAAGTTGCACGGTTGTACATAATATTAGTTTAATTGATTAAAATAAAGTCTTTGTGGAATCCGCTTAAAAGTAAAAAAATTGGCCCACCCACCACATGCATGGACAGTTTGTGTAAAACAACTATTTTGTTTTTTTTAAGTTTTATAATTCACATTGATAGATGGGCAAATAAACTTTTAGGGTTGGAGAGGAGTTTAGGCAAGTTCTTGAAAGTTGATACTACTTTCCTCAATGAATCTCATGTGAATTGTAACAAATCAAGGCTTTATGACATATTTTTATTTAAATTATTTCTTATGTACAACATTAATCGGAATGTACAACTATAAAGTTTACGATAGAAATAAAAAATAATAATTAGGACTTTTAGGTTTATATTGTTGTAAATTATGGACTAAATATTGGCATGAAACGCATAATACATCTCTAGGTAACTGTGAATTGTTGAGTATTCAAGTTCCCTACAACGATAGCACCTCAAATTTCTAAGAATCCAACCAGCACCACTAGGATAGGGTTCTAAGGTCCAAAAACATATTGGCATGACAGAGGGCAACATATGTTGAATTGGGTATACCAGGAAGGTTGACGCCGAAAGAGTGCATTGGAAAACCTTGATGGCTATTTATGAGACAAGCCTAATTTCACGTTGAATTTTCATTTTTACTCTAAAAGCTTAAGCTGTTAAAATTGATGGCTATTTATGAGACAACCGGGAAAACATGGATTGTTACATCTTACTAGAATCAGTGGACACTGAACATCATTTGAAATTACTGCGTTCATCTAGAATCTAAATAATAATCTCTCAAGAACCATGATTGATTACAATGTTAATTGCTAGTTATAAGCTCTAGTTGTGAAAGTCTTGAATATCTGGATCAATATGGATGTTCCTTAATCTTAGTTGGGGGGGCATGATCACTTGAAGAGTGGACTTGACCCGCAGTCCCCGTCGTGAAATTGCATAGTTGGCCTATGAACACAGGTTGAGCTCACGAGTTATAGTGTGCGCCACTGGCTCTATGTAGTGAGAAATGGGTTCTTATGTAGCGTATTGGTATTTTTCGAATCACAATCCAATAGCACCTTATTTTGTAATATCTTTCTTTGATTCCGGAAAAAAGATCAGCTCTTTTTATCTATTATAGGCTATCTAATTCTACGAGAGGATACCTATATTCCAAGTTAAGGCTAATATTTTGTACCAGTGTTTACATTTTTCGAATTTTTATTAAGATTGGGTGCATCAATGCATGCACGGGAGGCCAAAATTTTAACAAGTCTGACATGATCTTGATGAGCAGACAACATGCACATGCACATGCATATATGTTTGGGAAATTGCACAAAGAGTTAAGATTGTTCATGCATGCAGCTCATCCAAACATTCAAATGTTATCAAATATGCACAATTTGTGTGTACCCTTGCACAGAGGGTCAGGTGAGGTTGCCTTAGAATACATGAAATAAACAATTGGAAATTTGGAAGTACTCTGGTTTTCTTCTTCCTTTCTTTTCTTCTTTGTATCTCTCTCTATCTATATCTCTATCTCTATCTTTGTGCTTTGTCAAACCTTCTTAAGTTCTATTACAAAGCCCTAGAGAATGTTTGGGATGTCTGAATACTCTCTCCCATTTATTCAGATTCTATATGGATATCACACAGCACACAACCAGTGAATCCTATGCAAAACTAATATACCATATTTAGCTAACTCAAGCAAAATACAAAATACACACAAAAAAAAAAAAAAAAAAAAACACTAAATATAAAGCCGTACAACAACCATGAAACATTCATAGGAATATTCTACAGATGAATAAATGAGAGTTTACATAAAAGCCTCCGTGTTAGAAGAGTTTAAATTCACATTTAAGAATCTTCACTAAAACGACTACCTAAATGCGTGGGATATGCCTAGACACAACCATCATCGTTCCTGGATTAACAACATGCCTGTCTAACACACCTTCTTCCCTTATAAAGATGTGATTTTCTCCCTAATTGTAGTGAAACCTTTTGATAAAACCCTAATACCCGTAGACTCTCAATATGGGGCCAATGTCACAAATAATTTAGTTGGGGACAAATCTCATTGTTATGTATAGTGGATCCAGGTGCATAGACATACACAATGCGCCGACATTTTAAGTGAATGAGTGCTCAATTTAGAAGACATAAGCTAATCTATAGAGACTTAATGGGGCATGTAAAATAGTAATCATGAATATATATATATATATAAACAAAAGTAAGTCTAGTCATTCATGTTTGATAGTTGTTTTTTTGACAATTTTTGGTGTTTTTTGTGTTTTTGCACTTTTTATCTATTCTCTTTAAAACACAATCACAAACAATATCTATAGAAGGAGTAGAAGTGTAAAAAAAATTCAACAAAAATATTAACAAACATTGGTGACTAAACTTACTCGCATAAACAAGCTAAAACGAGCTAGGACAAAAAATTTATTAGAGAAAGCAAAATATTAAATTGAAATTAATTGATGACAGAGGGAAGTCACATGGAAGGGAAATGGGAAGAGTGATGGCAAAAACCCCACATTTATTTGTTTGATAAGGGAAATAGAACCAAACCCCCTTCATATAGCCTTGGCCATTGATGACTTTTTAAGTTGGGTAGATGGTTGCCTTCAAATATTAAATTAGATGAGCCCCCAACATGACATGGAGAACATTGGCATCCTATGCTTCTCTCTTGTTTGGGTGTGTGAGTTGAGTGAACACTGACTGAACAATGAATAGACAGTGAGATTACAAAAAAAATAAAGGCATTGAGACAACAAGCTTATTCTGAAGTGAGTGATGAATCAGCTTAAGTTGATACAACACACAACTTTGTTAGTTCATGTGTCATATTAATTTGCGTTCTAAGGTGAGTGAAGCTTAAGTTGGGACATTAATTAATCTTATTACGTTCCCTTAATATCCAACAAAGGATCCCAAGATTAATGTAAATAATATTAGGGATTTCCTTATTGGATTACTATATATAAGGCTTCATGAATAAAAATGTATATTTATTGGGTTGACAGAGACATCTTGTTATCCCTCCTCACAATAATTTGTAGGTCATTTTCATTTAATAATTACACATTCATTTGTGGTGGAGACCACAGAATTGATATAAAAGTTGAGGAGGCCTACACCATATATAAGATACTGATTTTCTACACCTCTTTGTTTGGGCTTGCTTGTTCGATCTCCTACTCTTCCATTGACATTTGATGCACGCATCTCAAGTGGAGTGGACGGTTTCCACCCCGCCACATCGCTTCCCTCGCCCATTTCCTCGTCCGTTTCCTCGTTGTGTAGAATCAAATATTATAACCTTTTTTTTTTTTTTTTTTCTAATGTTTGAGACGAAATCTTTATTTTCATAATAGAGTTGGCATATAATGTTGTAGGGTATGAATAACACCCTAGTTTTCCAGGGAGCCACAGTAGCTTAAATTTGATGTGATCATTCATTTTTGTATGAACCGAAAATATGGGGATGGGTTTTTTTTGTTTTTTGTAACCCTTAACTCTTCACATCTCATGCCGCTGGTAGGTATCGAACTTAAGATGTGGGAGTCAAACCACCACAGCCTTAGCCAACCAACCTGTGGCGAACTACAGTATTAAACCCAAAATGTGGATGGGCCTTCAGTATCGAATTACAGTTACATAAAGGCTAGGGAACCTGGTTTTCTACAACAAGGATGATGTGGAATCACCAGAGGAGGTTTTACAACCTCAAAATACTCATAGACACTTTGAGAATTTCATTATTCTTTCAAGATCATGCCGCGTGCCAATGATAGCCTGGTTGAATGGTTAAGACTAGGGGTGTTAATTGGTTACTGAAAACCTACCGAACCAAACTGAAATATAATAGAAAAAAGTCCGAACCGAGAAAAATCGAAACCGAACATTAGAAAATCGAACCGAACCAAGTTTGTTTGATTTGGTTTCGGTTTTTATTTTTCACACATCCGAAACAACCGAACCGAACTCTTTCCCTTATCTTGTTTTTAATCCCCTAATTCTTTAATCCATTACCAACCCACTCTAATTTAAATTTTCACCCTATTCCAATCCACACTCAATGTCATTTTTTCTCTTTTTTAACTCTCTCTCTCTCTATCCAACCACTTACAAGTTGAGGTAAAGAGACAGAGTTTGACTCAATCTTGTTGAAGAAAACCAAACTTTTCACTTAATTGCTTGCTTGCAGCAAAGATGAACAATAGTGATGGCGACAACTTCGACACTTCTGATTTGATAAAAAAAAAAAAAACTTATTGCAGGATGAAATTACGAGACTTGTGGAATCGTCATAGAATGTTTCAGTCTTGTTCAGATCATCACATGGGTGTGTTAGAGATAGATTAAGATGCAAACAATGTAGTTATGGTTATAGTTTTTTGAATGATGTTATAGTATTGTGTATATGAGAGACAGGGCAAATTTTTTTTGATCTTATGGAATTATCAAGAAAAATAGGTAAGAAAAATTTGAAAGAATTTTCTATAAATGAATAGTCAGAGCTTTGAAAGTATCTGTGTTCATCTGACATTTGTTTTTTCTTTATTGATTCCCCTTCTTTTTCTCTTTTATTTTATTTGTACTCTCTCAGTCTCTTGGTTTTTTTCATTTGCAAACCAAGCTTCATTTCCTTATTTCAATTCTTTGTAGCTTTGACTTATTTCTTTTGTGCTAGAGCCAACTCGGTTGTATGTAGCAGCGGAAAATAAATAAAATAAAAAGAATAAAAGGGAAAAAACTAAAAATAACCGAACCGATTGGTTTGGTTCGAGTTTGGTTATTTATTTGATAAATGTGAAAACCGAATTCTTGGTTTGGTTCGGTTTGATTTTTGTCCAACTTTGAACCGACCAAACCGATTAACACCCCTAATTAAGACTGCGACGTTTTAACCCCCTTATTACAAAACCTGATTTCCTAGTATTTTCAAATCCCAAATTCTTCACATTTTGCTCCACAAAAGCAAAACCCAAAAATTGTTAAATGGAATATTAATTTCTTCTGACCCATTAAATGGAATATTAATTTCTTCTGAGGTTGCTAGATCTACATGTTTGCTCCTTCGGCAAGGAGCCTCTCTCTTTTTCTTGAGCTTTGCTAGGGGTCGACCCTTTCCTCCCTCAACCCCTAGAATTTTCGCTTTTTCTTTCCCCAAAAGTGTTGCTAGATCTACATGTTTGCTCCTTCGGCAAGGAGCCTCTCTCTTTTTCTTGAGCTTTGCTAGGGAGCGAAGGATGGGTGGTAACCATCCATCCGCCTTGAGATAAGCGACATCACATGTTTCGAGCGTGATGTCACTTATCTCGAGGCTTTCACCCATGCCTCGCCCCTTTCCCCTGTTCCCTCCCTCGACCCCTAGAATTTTCGCTTTTTCTTTCCCCAAAAGTGTACAATCAAACATTTAATATAAGAAAAATTCTAATTATCGAGGGACTTGGCGAGGAAAGCAGCGAGGGAGGGGGGGACCGTCCATCCCCTCGGGATGCTAGCTTGAAAAATGAAGGCATGCATCCCGAGGAGATGGACGGTCTCCCCCCTCCCTCGCTGTTTTCCTTGCCAATTTCCTCGACAGTTAGACAAGCTCCTAATATAAACTTACAACTCTACAAAACCAAATATTCAATTAAGTTACAAATCAAATCACATAACATTTCCAAACGTAACCACATGCAAAGTAAAAGTTGGTTGCATGATTGATGTCTCACATGACGTAAGTATTTAGATCTACCTTTTTACATACATTTAGAATTCCTGTACATATATATACAGATTGCTTGATCTACCCAAATTTAAAATAAATAAATAAATAAATAATAAATAATTCAAATTCAAATTAAAAAAATTTAAATTATATTTTTGCTTGATCTACCTAATCTAATATAAATCAAAGCTGTGTTTATATGGTGTAAATTGATGAAACGTAGATGGAAGATAAAAGAAGATAAGAGAAAAAGAAATAGAAAAGAGAGAATAAGATCCAAACATGGAATATAATAAAGCAATAGCGACCCAACGACTCTTCCAACCTTCTTATACACGTCTCCTCATCTCTTTGTATTTATACACACAATAAACACACTTAGTTTTCACAAAAAACACTGATCAACTTTCATACAAGTTATTTATATTTTCTAAGTCTCACCATGTCTACAGATCTAGAGGTCCGGCAACCCTTGGTGTCGTCCATGATCAGCAACATCCAAGGGCGTAGGTTTGGTGAAGTTGAGGCAATTCAGTTTTCCAAGGGCAGTGATGAAACATGTACAACTCCTACATCGAATGAACATAAGATACCAGTGATCAAAACTTGTCCACCGGCACCAAAGAAGAGTATTAGGCAAAGAGCTTTGTTGTGTAAGAGGAAGTTACAATTCTTTGAAACTACAGGTCGTGAGGAGGTTGAAGCTTTTTTCCGAAAAGCAGAACTTATAGCATCAAGCACAAGTAAAAGGCGACGTTTCTTGGACTAGATCAGATTCAGAAACAAGTGATGATGCAAGCTAGCTGCTCGGAGTAAATGGGAATTCAAGTTTGGTGATTGGGAATGTGCTTCAAATGATCATCTCAACTATATAGCCCTTAAGGCTCTGAACTACTACAATTCCCTTGTATGAATTCTATGTAATAAGTCTTCTACTATACACTGTTCTTGATGAATTCATATAAATTAATTTGTTATGTTCATACATCATTTCGTAATCTGAATTATGCAAATCTTGCTGGTTGATTTCAAAGATGAGATCACAGTTTTTTTTTTTTTTTGAAGGTCAAAGTGTTATTTGAGCTACAATGTGGACTTGGATGTAGTAGAGATGAAGTTGGTTTGTTTGGTTGTGAATTGGTTGAAGAGATAAGAGCAGAGAGCTTAATTGGTGGATTGTTTTCTAATTAACACTGTTAAGGGGTTAAGTGTTTGACACGGCTGTTTTAGTAGTAGCTAGGTTTGGTGATCACTTAACAAAGAGATGAAGAGCTAAACTGTAGAAGTCCAGGTTTGTGAATTAGAAAATTTGAATATTGAGTTTACTTTTCTATGCATTATCAGGCTTGATACATAATAATAGAGTTCCTAAAACTGAAGTTAAGAGTTCAATTACATATTTTTTTGGCTTAATTACTACCAGGAGTTCAATGAAAGAAGATACTTAAATTACTAAAATTTTCATGAAATTAATTGCAGTATTTTTGTAAAGGCATTGCTGAAGAAAATATTGCCAGTTTAATCAAGTCTCAAAAAGTTATTACGGAGAAATCTTTACCAACGCCAATAGAAACGAAATTTCGCGAAGAAGGTTCATTTTCTCTAAATACAACAAAAATAGACATTACTTAAGATCAGACTAAATTCAATTAAAGAAATGGGCATGTGAATTCATGAGTTTATTAGAGTCTTTGCGTAAGAAATTAGTCTTAATATTATGATGATGTAGTGGTTGTTAGTAGTGTATATCAATCATTATCAACTTATATTAAAAAAAAAAAAATTTCATTATCACCTTAATTAAGACCTAACAATGTGGTAAGACAGCAATCCCTACAAATTGTTTTTTTGGGTACTTGTGATAGAGAATTCATTGCTTAAGTTTATGATACTTGTATATGATGTCGCTATTTCGAACTATAGATCTTTCTCGAGTTAATTGAAGTACTATCGCAAGGTCAATCAAGCCGTGGATTAGGAGATAATAAAAAAAAAAAAACAGATGAGAATGGGATCCTATGTACTTGAGACCGTATCTGTTCTACACTGAACCCAGTCATTTAAATTTGAATCGGGATCCAAAATGTTTTATAATAACATAAAATAATAGATTTTGAAATCAAATTCGAATCAGATTTTTATTTGCTTAATTAGGAGTATCAATGTAACAGTATGGGTTTTTATTTTTCTAGCTAAATATCAAATAAGCTAAGGCTGAAATCTGATATAGTGTTATTACATTTTTTCAGATCTAGTTATTGCTTAGTTTGGCTACACGACCTGCATCAGATTTTTGCTCTACATCCTAAACTTATCGCGGAAACATGTTTTACACACTCTTTATCATGGAGTAGTTAATTGGATCAACAAGTTACTATATGTTCCATGCATGACAACATGGAGAATAATGAGCTTTTGAGGAAGAGAGCTTAGAGTGTAAGCCAAAACTGTTTTTTTGACTGAATAAAGAGAGCATGGTCTGAGGAAGAATATTGGAATACAATGAGAAGCTTCAAAGGAGGGTCTAAGGTAATGTTGGAAGCTAATAAATTAAAGTTACACTTTGGTTAATCACTTTAATTAGTTTTCTTCTTCTAAAGACATTGAAACTTCAAAGGAGGATCTTAAGGTGGCAATATTGTGAGCATTCACAATAGAATTAGGGAGATTTTGTTACTTTGGTTGCTTTAAACAACTTTAAAATCGTTCATATATATTACAAAACTCACGAGGATCGATCTTAAAACACTTTTGTGTCCTCCGTGAAGGTGCTCAACTTTTTCTCCTTATCAAATCGATCGACTGCTAAAATTTTGTAATTTTGCCCTCCGATGGTTAGAATAAATAACAAGAAATGAGCTTTTATAATTATGAATTTGTCAAAAAATAGAGTTAAAAATGCACTTAGAAGTATGAAAAGCTTATTGAAATGGGAGTCTTATCTTAACCTTGACTCACACACTCTTAGCTCAATATAGGAACATTAATAGCTGCTTGTACCGAAAGACATTGAAAAAGAAAAGAGAACATATGATCTAATTTAACCGACCACTCTTTACAACTTTTGTGAGGAAACATTTAAGGTTTAGTACCTGCACCAAAGGAAATTTGTTCTACAAGCAGTGCTATAAGCATCAGAAATGGTGAAAAGGCTAAAATTTCCCACACCTGGATGTTTTCTTCGTAAAGAAAGATACTCAAATCGACAACTTTCAACTCATTGAATTCATACAAATTGCGCAAAATTTTTATAAAAAAAAAGTATCCCGAATTTTCTAGATAAATAATTTTGGTGTTCAGTTAAGTGGCAACTCATGTCAAAATCGAATTATTTAAACCCAATTTCACCATTTTTAACTCTGGTCACAGTGAAATATGAGACGTTGATGATGGTTCTCTAATCAGAGTATGTACAAGCTTGCCTTGAACAAAAGGTACGTAAAAAGCCCAATAGATGCCAAAGGTAGTCAAGTTGGTTGGGTAAGGCTATGGTAATTTGACCCGCACATCTTGAATTTGATAGGGGTGGGCAAAAATCGATTTAAATTCGGTTAACCGACCGAACCGAAATATGAGTAGAAAGAAAATAATTTAACCGAACCGATTATAAACGGTTCGAAATCGGTTTACGATTTTGAACCGACCGATTTATAACCGAACCGACCGATTAATTAGATATATATAAATAACTAAATAACAAGTAGGTGTCAATACTTGATCAGTGCAACAAATGCACCGCAATACACCCTGTTGCACTAAATCACCCCCTTCTCTCAAAGTTTTCAATTTTGGGCTAAAAATTGAGTCTATAAAAAAATTGGGCCTGTAAAAAAATTGGACATGTTTTAATGAAAGTCTTTCAAATGCTTGAGCCTGAAATTTTGGCCCAACCGATCCGAAATTCGGTTTAACCGAATTCATCGGTTTACAAATACAAAATTCGGTTTCGGTTTGGGTTTTATGCAAACCGAATGAAATCGGTTCAAAATGGATTTGGGGCTCAAAACCGAACCGAACCGACATTGCCCACCCCTAGAATTTGATACTTATTAGCAGCATGGGGTGGGAGGGGAATGGAATAGTTTTGGATTAACAAGAATTAAATCCAAAATATAAAAGTTAAGGAGTCCTTAAAATTCTGCTTGTTTTCACAAAAAAAAGAAAAAAAGAATTTAAGTCCAGTCTCCCTCCCTCCCTCGCTGGTTTCCTCGACAATTAGAATTTCCCATTGGCCTTTCTAAGTGGGGAATTTTGTAGGATAAAACTTGTCTAGATCATGAATCATGTGGAAAAAGTTTGACAAATTATCAGTCATTCAAATCTATTAAACTTTTGGGAATATATAGGTATCCACAAATAAAGATATGGATTAACATATTTGGAAACCAATCTTCCCCAAAATGTTATTAGATTCTGGTTTATTGCATCCACACACATACTTGTCAATGCGATATTCATTATTATCTTTCTGTGGATAATGATCGACTTTGGTACATTCAGTTGTCAATTCTAGCTTATGAAATTTTACATTTTGATTCGACTATAATGATTTAACTAGTTAATTCACTGCTTTGAGACTTGAGAGAACCATCCATTTTTGCTTCAGAACTTTGAACACTTCTTGCCCATTTTGAGCCAAGCAACATGTTCAAGTATGAACCTTTTTACGCAGTTTGGTGAAAGAGCATTGATTAGTGTTTGGAGAGTGTGTTCAAAATGTGAGTGTCAATTTTATCCCTCTCTTCATCTTCTCTAGTCTAAACCCATGGAGCGAGGAGCAGAATTGACATTTATGTGTTGGACACCCTCCCCAAGCACTAATCATGCATAAGGATTTGGTTGAGTAGATTTTTTCTTCGGCTATATTTGACCACACCTTTTCGCCCCTAAAATCAAAGAATCAAAACTATGGGTTAAGGAATTCAAACCATACAAAATAAATAAGTGTTATTTTCAATTTAACCCCCATTAATTATTGGTATAATTCAAGCAAATGGTGGAAAACAATTTCAATGTAATTTATCACATTATAAAATTGGTATAACTTCTGGTGCTAATACGATACAGCCGCCACCACCAAGATCTGCGACAGAGATCTGCCAGGGCAGCCGCCGCCATCAAGATCTGCGACAGAGCTCTGCCAGGGTTCCAACAGGCGCCGCCACCAGATTGTCCGGCCGCCGCTTGGACGCCTCAAGGTCGCGAGATCGCTCGGTTTCAAGGTCGCGAGATAGATCGGTTTCAAAGCCGCTGCTCGCTTCAAGATCGCGAGATCGATCGGTTTCAAAGCCGCTTTCAAGGCCGCGAGATAGATCGGTTTCAAGTCGTGCGATCAATCGGTTTCAAAGCCGCTCCTCGCTTCAAGGCCGCGAGATCGACCAGTTTTCACCTCTCTCTCTGCCTGACCACTTGGCACACGGGAGACAGGCACGGGGTGCGCCGACAGGATAGCAGCCAGCCGCCAGCCGTTACGGACTGACATCCGGATGTGATGGTCACGACCCCAGCCTCCACCCCTCCCCCTACGGGACCTGGTCACGGGGAAACTTTGCCGCCCTCCACGCCCTCTTTCGCCCAGATTTTGGGCAAGATTTTGGTGGATGACACTGCGGAGACTCAAGTCGAAGGTACTCGTTTTCCTAAAGAAGGGGCACCAGCAATCGGACTTACGGCAACGGATGAGATCCGTGGTGAAGCTTTCATGGAAAAACATGTCATTGTTCTCAAATTTTCTAGTTACCGACCGACTTTGACAGATATTCGAGATTCGATTCATAGAACATGGGGAATTTTGGGCGATTTTTCGCTGGGTTTGCTGAATCAACGACATGTGTTAGTACGACTTCAATCTGAGATGGAAGCAAAGAAAGTTCTGTCGAGGGACTCCTTCCTGATTCGTGGAGTTCGGTTTAAAGCTTTCCGTTGGCACGATGGTTTCAGTTTGAAAGAAGACCCAGTCTCGGTGCCTCTATGGGTAGAGTTACCTAACTTACCTTTGCATTTATTTCATCCCCCTATTTTGAAAGCTATTGTGAATTTTTTTGGTGGTTTTTTTGCGAATGGATGATCATACTCGCTGCCTCACGCGGCCGGGTTTTGCTCGTGTATGTGTGGAGATGTCATTAGCGAAGAAATTACCAAATAGAGTTTGGATTGACAGGGCCAATAATAGGGGCTTCTGGCAGAAAATAGAATATCCAGGTTTCAAATACTGCGATTTTTGTTCTTTGGTAGGCCATCAAGAGGAATTATGTAGAAAAAAGCTAAGTATTACGAGCGGTGGGGGAGGTCCTGATTCCGGTAAAGCGGAAAATGCGGTAAAGCCTCAGGTTGAAACCAAAACTACAAAGCAACAATATGTACCCGTTCTCAAAAAAGCAAAAATTCTAAATCCAGCGGTCGGCCCGAGTGGAGCAAAAAACAGCAAGGGGGAAGAGATGGATGAGGACATTGGGGAGAAGAGGCCGGTGGCCAAGGATCCGGTAAAGGTGGTGTTGTCAAACAAATTTGAGTCGCTTAATGACAACATTGATGCAGATGAGAGTGAGAACATGGATCATGTTAGTGCTGCGCAAGTTACAGAAACTACGGAAGAATGCCTACTAGAAGCGGGGTATACAAAATCGGAGATTGTAAATGCTATTGGAATTCAAGAACAACCGACACAGCCAACAGATGACATAGTCTCAGGGGCCAAGAGTGGTTTTTCCGATGCCATGCCAAATGGGAGCGATCAATTGGGGAGTCCTGGATCAGAGACACGGGTTGCATTTGCAGGGAAATTAGGAGTGGCCTCGCCCCGGCCAGCTCACAGTCTCAAACAGCCTGCGATCACCATCAGTCCAAGCACTGCGATCCCCATCAGTCCAAGCCCTGCGATCACCATCAGTCCAAGCCCTGCGCCAGCTCACGATCTCAGTCAGACCACGCTCCTCGTGTCTCCTCGGGTCCAGCCTGCTCACAGTCCCAGCCCGACCAGTCCAAACACGGCCTGCCCACGGCCTCCTAGTCCACGGACACAGGTCACGGCCAGTCCACGACCCCAGTCTCTTCAAGGCCCCAACCTAGGGGACGTGTTTCCTCAGACAGCGCATGATTTGATCGCCGTTGATGATTCTTTAGTGACGCAAACTAAGTCGATCGGAATGATACATGAAGTAGGGGCTGCCACGGTGATGCCGACAGTGATGGAACAGTTGAGAGAAATTATGGCCAAACGAGCTCAATCCACGGTAACTGGTAATTGTTCAGTGCCCGCGACAACAAAGAACGACAAGGATGGGAGCTTGTTTGATGTCGTCATCCAGCTGTTTGAGGAGAACCGTGTTTTGCGAATGACAACTAATACACTTGATAACGTCACAGATGATAGTGACGAGGCTGCGTCGAAATCGGGTTTGGGGCCGAAATCACATGCTATTAATGATTTAAATTTGGGAGCGCACTCCGATAAGGATCTACAGAACAAAGCCAAATCGGCGGTCCTTCTGAGCAATCGACGTAAGACTAAGAGGGGTCAATCTTCCTCCCGCGCTTAAGATGATGGAAAGTTTTTCTGTTTTGAAATGCTCGTTATTAGGTTCATGCTGGGATTATATGTTGGGATGTCTTATGTTCATGCTGGTTCTGCTTTGATTTATGGTCCTTCTTTCAGCATTGGTGATAGTTTAGATTTGCTTTTCTATATTTTGGTTTACGGCTGCGGCCAAATTTTTGTTTTGGTTATATTACGGGTAATGTACCTCCGTATTGATTGTAATTCATGTTTATTTTGGACAAGTAATAAAGGTCTGGCATTCCAGAGGTGCCCCTCCCCACTGGAGGTTTAAAAAAAAAAGAGTTATTTATTACAAGAGGGTGATCTCGACATGAAATCACATCAGAAAGATCGATCACACGAATTTAGTTTTAACACGCCGAAAGCGATGTTCTACTAGTTCTTGGATGTATCGCTTAATTAATTATATTATTGTTTAATTATGGTGGGTCAATATTTTATTATTGTAACTTAAGCATATTTTCTTTCCAACACGGCTAATAAAAGAGAGTCATTCCTATATCCAGACTTGATAAGATATCAAGATGTTAAAAAATAAGTATCTGAAAAGATTATAAGCTAAACCCATTCTCCGTAACATTTCTCTAATCTCATTAAAGATAATTGTTTCGAGCTGTTGAACCCTTAAAAAACCCTCCAATTTCTCTCTTTCGACATACAAACTTTAACCTTGCAAAACATAACTTGTGTTGAAATATTGTGATACAAAAGATAGGGAATTTCAGATTAGAGAAAAGTAGTAGTTGTCACGAGAAAAACCTGAGTTGATGTTTTAAGCCCACGGAAGGCTCGTGGAGCTATTTAGACCCACTCGTGTATATATATACCACCACCACTCCTAACATTCAAAGAACAGGCAATAGATTGAGTTCCAAGAAGAAACAAAGAGAGCTGAAAATGGTTTTCACAGAGGAACAAGAAGTGTTGGTTAAGGGTTCATGGGAGGTCATGAAGCAGAATGTTCCCGAATTGAGTCTTAAGTTCTTCGGAACGTAAGCTAGCTTCTTCTTTGTTATAGTTTTACAAAAGGTTTTTGGTTTACCATCTATTCAGTGATTTCATTTTTTGTGTTTTTATAACATTTATTTTTCTGAATAATTATATAGGATACTAGAGATTGCCCCAGCAGCGAAGGGACTCTTCTCATTCTTGAAGGATTCGGATGAGTTACCTCAGAACAATCCCAAACTAAAGGCCCATGCTGTGAAGGTGTTCAAAATGGTATGTGCTTTTGATCAATATTCCTATATGTTTACTTTTACTTTATCTAGGGCATTCTATTATGTTGTGTTTAGTTTATGGGTTGAACCTTTTTACGCAGTTTGGTTGGAGAGGGTGTTCAGTACGTACGTGTCAATTCTATCATTTACGTACTGAACATCCTCCCCAAACACTAACTAGACGCAAGGACCAGAGGCTGAGTAGATTTTTTTCTTCTTATGAAATATATTTTGTTTAACTGTTACAGACATGCGAAGCCGCTGTGCAACTAAGAGAGACTGGTGGAGTGGTAATAGCTGAGAGTACTTTGAAGAATTTGGGTTCTGTCCATGTCAAGAAGGGTGTTATTGATCCCCATTTTGAGGTAGCTAGTTCTAACAATTTTTTTTTTTTTTTTTTTTTTAGATAAAACAACCAAACATGACATAAAATAAATGAATTTAATTTGTTACATTTTATTTACTTTCTTCTGATTCAGGTGGTAAAGGAAGCTTTATTGAGGACAATAAAAGGAGCATTGGGAGATCAATGGAGTGATGAGATGTGTTGTGCCTGGACTGACGCTTATGATCAACTCGCTGATGCCATTAAAGTTGCAATGAAGGCAGAGGCATTAGCTGAAAAGAATGCCAAAGTTGTGGCTTAATTCGCCCTAGCTGGTGATCAAGCCGGAACCCAGAGCTAAGGGATAAAAAAAAAGAGAATCATTATGTTCGCAAATTTGGTGTTTTCCTTTTCAGATTATTCTGGTGAAGGGTTTATGCTATATAAACTTTTTTTTTTGTTCTATTGAGAAGTTGTCAAAGTTTTGGACATATTGGAGTAAAAAAGGGATTGTGATATATCAAATTCAAATCCCTTTCACTTCACAATTTCTTCCCAAAATCCAAAATGAGGATGTTTTAGCAGATAGTGCCGATTAATTGTACTGCTATACTACGAGCTTATTAAATGGAAAATTGAAAATAATGGTTATCAAATAATTATTTGACAATTAGGAACCTTCGAAAGTCCATTTATCATTGTTCAAAGTTGAAAATTTGGTTGTTTCCATCTATGACTTTATTTGACATGAATGATTATACAAAATATGACACATTTAGGAAAACTATTGTTGGCTTTATTTATTTATTGTTATATTTATTACTTCAATAGGTAAAATTGGACCAAGATGTTAAATCTCTTTCATATGGCTTACGAATTGCCAAAACGAGTTCTTTGGATTGGGTTTTACTAGATCAAATTAAGTATTCTAGTTGTAAAAAAATAATGTAATTTCTTAAGTATTTTTTTTGTATTTTGTTTATCTTCTTATCTTTAATAAAAATCTTCGTGTTTGAGAAAAAAACATTTTTTACGGTAATTAACACCCTTTCAAGGTGATGAATTATGGTTTGATTTTGAAAATTTTGTTTTTGACAATTTCGATTTTGAAAACTTTATGTACCAATTTAATTTGCCCCTCATGTATTTATCCTTTGTGTTCCTATACAGTAGCTTGTTGGATCCATTTTCTTCCTCATAAATTAGATGAAGTTTTGTTTAGTAATTGATATTTTGTATAGTTATTTATGTATTGTTCAAATTTAAAAAAAATTATGTTAAAGTAATTAATTATTATATTATCATTAATTAACTAGATTCATACTTCGCTTCCCTTCAATAAAAATCCTAGCTTCGTCACTAGCCTAACTACGTTATATTAAAATGTGTTTGTTACTTACTTTGCACTGCTTTATTTGAATTGTGCAATTGGTTTGGTTACACTTTCACGCAGCGCAATAAAGAGCTAGTAAGGACCTCAAGAGAAGGATAGCGGAAAAGATGGTGTTTTCCAAGATTCAGACCAAAGAAAAACTATATTTAGACACTTTTCAAAAAAAAAAAAAAAAACTATATTTAGATGGTATTTAATTTTAACTCTGAATTCAGATCAAAGAAAAAACTATATTGATTGCTTAGTGATTGTGTAACTATAAAAATTAATGGTTTCTATAGACCTAATCACATTAAAATTTTGCATCTCCTGAATTCAATGGCTCACCCAAGTTTGCAACATGCACAAGTATGCAATTTAAAAGAGTGGGTTGATTTGCTGTATGTCCTTATGAGATGCAATATTTAGTGGAACATGTCTAGAGATCCAGGCCCGCGTCAGGGCAGGTCCAATATTCTCTATCATTCTAGAGATGTTCAATACTTCCCCATTCGAACACAATCACATGTCACTCTGGCGCTGTTCTAGCGCTAAGGGCCTGACTCTCTAATTTTTTGGTACTAGCGTCCGGGTGGCTTTCTGTATGTGTGATTTTGTTCGAATAAGGATATTGGGCATTTTTAGGATGATGAAGGGTATTGGACCTACTCAGTGTCACGGACTTTCTTTTCACAAGTACTCGTACACTTGCTAATCTCACTTAACTCGACAAAAAGATAGTTGTGACACCTAGCGTGACCAGCATGCCTATGTAGACAAGTTCTGTACATACATAGTTTTTTCATTAAAAAAAAGTGGGGCTCAGCTTACTTCCAAAAATAAATAAAAAAGTATGTGATTTAATTCCAACCTATCCATTTCAGATGGACACAAATTCAATGATGGCGTAGAACCATGTTTTCGTTTGAGAGGAAAATATCTATTGAAACTTTGCGATAGAGAAAAAGATCCCTCTGTATAACAATGGGTTCGTTTGAGAGCAAAATATCCATTGAAACTTTGTAATCAAGGAAAAGATCAGAGAGCGGGATCGAAAACAATGGTTTTTACAGAGAACCAAGAAGCTCTAGTGAAGAATTCCTGGGAGATAATGAAGCAAGACGTTCCTGAGCTAAGCCTACGATTCTTTCAAACGTAAGTGTTGTCATTAATCATCTTTTGTATGTTTAGATTTCATTAAGATTATTATAAGATATAGAAATTTTAATCCATGTGTTCATTTTTTAAAATTTAGGATATTTGAAATCGCCCCGGCTGCAAGGGGCCTCTTTTCTTTTTTAAAAGACACAGACGATGATGAGATTTCTGCAAATGATCCAAGGGTAAAAGCTCATGCAGTGGTGGTGTTCAAGATGGTCAGTAAGGTTTTTTTTTTTTTTTTTTGGGTGGGGGACTGGGGGTGGTGCACATCAGGGTTATAATTGAAGTCATAAAGTTACGACTAATTTTGTAATATAGTTGTGGTGGTAATTGCAAACAGACACGCAAAGCCGCTGTACAGCTTCGAAAGACTGGTGGGGTGGAAATTACGGAAAAGACTCTCAAGAGCTTGGGATCAGTCCATCTAAAAAAAGGCATCACTGATCCTCAGTTTGAGGTATATATATATAGTTCTGAATAACAATTTCATTCCTATACCACAATGTATGAAATTATTGTATCCATTGAATTACTTACATTTGATCCAAGCAGGATACGAATTGCATTATTTATTTTCATCCAATTTCAGGTGGTTGGCGAAGCATTGTTGAGAACAATCCAAGGAGCAGTAGGAGAGGAATGGAATGATGAGTTGCGCATTGCCTGGACTGAAGCCTATAATCAGCTTGCAGAAGTCATCAAAGCTGCCATTAAAGATGAGGCAGGTAGCTTAGATTAGAACTGACTATGTAATGGGCCGCAATACTATGTGATTCATTTTTATTTACAGTTAGCCGATTAAGTGTGCCTATGACCCTCTGTGCCATACTATGGGTGTGAATGGGAAGCATGTAGTATTTTTAAAAAAATTTCAAAGATTATGTTTGCTTGACATTATTGAAGAATTTTTGTAATTAGTCATAGTGTTATGTTATTCAACGGTTAGCATATGACACTATGCCAAGATATATCGATCATGTTTGTGATCATATGTTTGATATATATCCACACATGTCAACAACATCTTGATCACTGAATGCGTCAAACAAAAACTAGTTTTGACACTACTTTACGTGCCTTAAGTAAGCTGCAAAGTTTATCAGAATAAATATTGTTTGAAAGTATTCGGAGATCAAACCAGTATTTGATGTTGCTGGAGCTTGAAAATGTTGGTTTTTTTACCAAATTTTCTTGGATTGAAAGAATAAATTGTTTGAAATGAATGGATTGAATTGAATCAAAATTGATTCACTGGGGAAGTATACTACTGTCTCTTCCCCCTTCACGGGATTGAAATCGTGAGAAGGATTTAACAAAGTTGGAGGTTGCATGGTCCAAATGTCTGAATCTTCTAATCCCGGGTGAATTGCTTCTTGAATTTGGTTCATTCCCATAAGAAGTTGAAGCAGATGAGGATGATAAACTTCTCTCGTAACTTTCTTGAATCTTCAGGGCAACATAGGAGTAGTCCATGGACAATGATCGGTTTAGCATGGGAGGTACCGGTGATGGTTTTATCTCATTACACAATTTTAAGGAAGCGCAAGAAAAGAGCAAGCGGCCGTTTCTAAGTTGAGAAACCAGATTATCATCGTTTTCACTACCACCATTTCCAAGTTGATCATGTGTACTTGATGAAACTAGAGACGTTAGAGAAATAGGCGAACGACAAATAGGACAATTTGACTGCAACCGGAACCACTCATCTATACAGTGTAGGTGAAACACATGTTTACAATTAGGCAACAATCTCACCATCACCCCTTCATCGAACTCACTCAAGCATACCGAACATTTGCTCTGCTCCAAATGGAGCAAGCCTTGTTCCTTTCTGGAATAGGCCAGAACCGGAATGGACTGCAGGACTTTCTCGTCCACCCCTCCATTCCCAAAAGCTTCCTCTCGTTGTCGTTCATCATTCTCTTGTAATATCAGGCGCCTAGTGGCACGGGTGGATGCTATGAAATGGTATGTGACTATTGTTACGACTATTAACAACATAGCCACCAGGGATATCATCAAAGGAGTGAAATAGTCTGCAGTGTGGGGTGGTAGAGGCTTCACAGACTCCATTTTTGCTGCTCAATATGAAGAAATCATCAAGTAATAAGAGATACTTATAAAGGGTTCGACAACTAATACAAAATGGAACTATAGGCCTTGTTGCAATGCCGGATTTTAAATGCCATCTGCCTTCATAAAAACAAACAGTTCATTGTGAGTTCCGTCATCTAATGAAGTCAAATCTTTGATTCAATTATCAATTATAGTTGGCATCAGAGTTTTGTTTTCACAAATTTTCTGAGATTTTTAGAGCTGGAAACATCTAATTTCCATCTAAATTTGTCCCAGTCCTACTTAATTTGGTGCTTGCAATTTTCCCATGTATTGGCACAGCGGCTAAATTATCAAATAGTAACGCCTTATATGTCAAGTGTTGACCATATAAAATTATGGTTAACTACTACGAGTCTCGTTTTGCAAACTACTATGCAACTTATTTTATTTGGAATTTCACTGTTGATCATTCAAAAAAATTATTTTTAATGTTTAACACAATAGAGACAAATACATTGTTAAATTGCACACGGTTTAGGAGAGCTTGAACGCGCCTTTAGCACATAGAGCTATTTGTCAAGATTGTTGGAGAACTGGTAGACTACTCGACTGGGTTCCCTACTCCTGGTCCAAGCAGGCCTATAGATCAGCCAAAGAAATTAAGCATTCGACGATGTTTACATCATAAAATAAAACTATGCCTACTTACATTTTTATTTATCTAACGGCTTTGCTGGCTTGTTTGGTCGTCCAACCGGGCAACGGAGAGTGATCAACTGGAACATTGGGTGGGATAAGGACACCCTGTGATGTGTTAAGGTGCACAAAATAGGGACCTTGTTCAAAATTCCCATTAGTCAATAGATTTTCTGCAATGTTTGCTTGGGGTACATTTAGGGCCTTGATTGCAACAGAGTACAAAATAAGACCGCAAGATGGATCCTCATTAGTACTTGGGTTTTGGATGACAATCTCCACAGTGTCTGTCATTGCCTTGAAGCTCCATGCATAATCATCCCACCAAAAGTTGTATACAGTTTGCACTGAGAATGTACCTGTGCCGGAGTTAGGGGCAGCTGACGTGACCAATGCCTGATTTTGTGCGCATGTATGAACCACGCTGAATGTTATCGAATAGTCAGTCCCCTTTGCCACATTAACTTTCTGCTTAACTGAGGCCCCATTCCCTAGCTTTACTGCATAGGATCCTTCTGGTGCTAGTAGTCTCATGTAACCTTGTTGCTGACCAGATTTTACATATTCAACAAGACCGGATATTTCCCAGTGCGGTATTGAGTTGTGGCTTATGACCTTTGCTCCAATCATCTCCAAAATTTGGGGTACTTGCTCGAAATTTCCATTAGGCAATAATCCTGTTGAATTAGTCAGATTTGCATTTAGAGCTCTAAGGTGAACTGAAATACAATGGGAATTGAGTAGCCCAAGGGGTCTCTACATTAAGATAACGTTGGCGGTCTGTAGATGAATACAACCTTAAATAAATAAATAAATAATGGACCATTTCCGTTTGTACGGGGAATAATAGTGTTATCATATTTTTTTTAAGTAAAACTAATAACTCAGGAAAATAAAAATATCAAAACTTACCGTCAGTGAGAGCTAATGCAACAACCCACACGAAGCAGGTAGAGCACAGCAGCACAGTTAGAACGAAGACTGTGGACATTGAAGCTTTTGAAAGAGAGAAATGGAGACAACTGAAGAGACAACTAAAGATGTTTATAATTTACAAAATCAGAGGTGCCCATCGATATATATATATATATATATGCAAGTGAAACTTGAAAACATGTCATCATAGTCTGAAATGTGAATTACATTATTGCTAGTCATAATGGCTTTCGAATTTGCATATCCTAAAATCAGAATAGTATCTGAAGTTATCCTAAATCAAGAAATCCAACCTGGTAGGTTTTGTTTTCTTGTTTACAATTTCAAACTAGTAGGTAGGTAATCACGATTGGAGGTAGCTTGATTGTTAATTGTGATGGTAAGCATCCAGATGATTTGAGTTACAATCCTACAGCTGTGTCTGTGCTGCCTTTGATTTGTAAATTTGCTGCAACGGAGAGTCTAGCATTTTCTGTGCTTCGTGTGGGAGCGCAACCATAGTTAGTAATTCAGACTATATAAACAAATTGGCATGTTAATAATTTGAGTATCAAAAGAAATGCCTAGCTTTGAGTTTTGCAAAAAAATATACAACATTGACATGGGATCGAAAAAGCTCATGTATTATTGTGATTGTGAAAATGAAAATATCAGTAAATCCGGACGTAAAACTAAGGCTAGGGGCTGAGATGACATATTTGCGCATATACATACCATTTTTGTAAACACTTCCTCGTTGCTTACTGAATTTAAAAGTTCTACTTCTACTTATAACAAGCCAGTCCGAAGCAAAAAACAGTCTAAATATTAAGAAGCCAAACATAAATTTCCTTCGAATTAGGTCTGAAGTATTTATATCCTCATTATAAAACCAACTCGATGAAGTTATGTACTTTTATCGACCGGAAACAATACATACATAGCTCATGGGGACTCAACTAATTTTACATCATCAATCACCATTCCACAAAGAGAACCGTCATCAGTCCTACTGTTAAAATCGCTAGAAAGCTGTATTTCTGTCTCTGTTGAATTGGCTGTGAAAATTACTACAGAGGTGGAATTGTCACCACCTTCGCCCTCAGAAGTACAAGTCACTTGGATAGTTTTCTTACCTACAGATGCATTGACACCCAAATGCCCTACACAAGAATTCCTTTTATCTCCTACTTTGAGAGATAAGGCATATTTCTTTCCTGGGATGGTTTTAGCTACTTGTCCAAGTACACTCTCTCTCCCGGCGACAAGTTCAATTGCATACTTTCCTTCAGGTACTGAGAAGTGTTTGGAGTCAATGTACTTCACGGCTTTATTGGATTTGCTAGTCCAACCGGGCAATGGAGAGTGATCAATAGTGATGTTGGCAGGGATTAGGACGCCTAGTGATTTGTTAGGGTACACGAAAGGACCTTCTTCAAAGTTCCCGTTTATCAGTATGTTCTCTGCAGGCAATTATACAAAACTAATGTTACACATATATTGAAAAAAAAGCATATGTAACCCAGAATAAAAGCTAAAGCAAAATCTGAAATCTTGTTTCCTAGAGTAGGGCAATGGAAAGGGTACTAACTTTTGTCAGCCTGGTTGACATTTAGAACCTTGATTGCAACAGAGTCCAAAATAGGCCCGCAAGATGGATCCTCGCCGGAATCTGGGTTTTGGAAAATGATGTCCACAACCTCGGTTTTGGCTTTGAATGCCCATGAGTAGGCTTCCCACCCAACACTATCGTATCTGGTCTGTACATTGAGCACACCGGTACCTGAGTTGGGGGCAGCTTGCACTATCAATTGCTGATATTTTGCGCATGTACGAGCCACACTGAAGGTTATGGAGTAGTCAATCTCCTTAGTAACATTCACCTTCTGGCTAATCGATGCCCCATTCCCTAATTTTACTGCATAGTTTCCTTCTGGTACAACAAGTACATCTTGACCCTTGTTTTCACCACGTTTTATGTAGTCCACGCGACCTGATATTGTCCAGTGATTTAGCCCGTGCTCAAAATTTCCATTGGGCAATATTCCTGTTGAAACATTTTGCTGGATTAGATTGATCGAAAAAACATAAAATGGACTTGAGTGACCATATGACTCGTCGTGGCAAAACAACATATTGGTTGTGTTATTGTAACCTTAAAACTTACCTTTTGTAATCATTTTCTCCAACAAACAAACAAGATTGCTCAACAGGTTGACGTTTTATTTGTAGTATTGATTTTGTGACATTCAACTTTGGGTTCATGTCGGAAACATGAAGGTGTTGATGCAAACGAGCAGGGGCAGAGCCAGAAACTTTTTTTGCGGTGGGGC
Organism: Berberis thunbergii; assembly: GCA_003290165.1. Classification (NCBI taxonomy): domain Eukaryota; kingdom Viridiplantae; phylum Streptophyta; class Magnoliopsida; order Ranunculales; family Berberidaceae; genus Berberis; species Berberis thunbergii. Next base: position 220,066 of record QNQO01000402.1, on the reverse strand, counting down.
ACTAACAAAAATTTACGATTTATTTTGACATTTTTTTTATGCCATGCCTTTTTAAGATCGTTATCATAATTTTTCATGAAAAAATGGTGTCATAATGTCAAACAAATATATGAACTCACTATCTACAGTTTAAGAACATTTATTTTCTAAAAATAAATCTTAACGACAAGATTAAAAACACAAGAAAATTGTCCGCATAAAGGGCTCTATTGTGTAAGAAAATTAAAATTTGATACTGTTTGTTCTTCTTCTGCTACTTTCACTTCCAATACAGATTTTGACATAAAAAAAACACTGAGGAAATATAAAGATACGATGTAGTTTTAAAGTTGAATTACTAGAAATGGTGAAAAAAGGAACCCTTTAACAAAAAAAAAGGAACCATTTTTCTCAATAAAAATCAGATTTTTTTTTTAAATGCTTCCATTAGAACATGCAGTAGACCTAGTTGGGACAACTCTTTTGCTTGGAATGAAGTTTCATCATCAGAAACCAAAAAAAAAAAAAAAAAAAAGGTCCCAGAAAAAAAAACTATGGCTCCAGATTCTGACTCTAACCCACAAACAAAATGTTCGTTCAGCAACTAATCAAACATGTCAGAGCTTACCATGGCTGACAGCTAAAGCAGTCGCGGCGACATAGGAGGTGGTGCACAATAGTACTGCTAGAACAAGGACACCCAGCATTGAAGCTTCGAAAGAGGAAGACATGCCAAGGTTGAAGAGATCAACAAACAATACTAAATATGATTTTTACATTTTACAGGTGACTCAAACCATGCTATATACAAGCAAAACTCACTAATATATATTTGGAAAATCAGAATAATATATTATATTAGAATGATCCAAATTAATTTGATGGTTTTATCATAGAAAATCTGATGATATCGGAAATGACCATAAAATTGATATCATAGAAAATCTGATAATATCGGAAATGACCATAAAATCTGATGATATCATAGAAAATCTGATGATATCAGAAATGACCATAAAATCGATGATTAAATCTGCCCCAAGTTTTGCTTCAAGCTCCTAGTTTCGGTTTGTTTGTTCTTTTTGCTAATACTCTCGTTTCATTCATCACAAGCCTACCGCTGAACTGGTATCCATTTGCCGAATAGTTGAAATTTTGATAGGATGTTTGCATTCACATTAACATTTAAAGTCTAAACTACAAGTCAAGGAAGATATATAATTGGATGAAGCTAGGTAATTTAATCAACCCCAAACAATTCTTTATTAGAGTTTAAAAAATACTAATTTTGAGAACAACATAAAATATGGCTCAAGCCTCAACCAAATTCACATCATCAATCACAGGTCCACAGAGAGATCCATCCTTCGTCGTTGTGGGAAATAAGCTAAAGAACTCTATTTCTGTCATTGTGGAAACGGGTGAGAACTTGAATGTTACAAGCTTTGAACCTCCTTTGCCCTGAGACTCATAATTTACACCCAGAGTTGGCTTAGTAGCAACTACAACAACACCCAGCTTCCCTACACAGGAGTCTCCTGCATCTCCCACCCTGAAAGTTAGGACATACTGCTTATCTGGGTTGGTTGGAACATAATGGACTAGAATGGCTTCCTTGGTAATAAGTTCGACCGCATGTTTTCCTTCTGGTACCGAGAATTGGTTGGAGTTGATGAGTTTTACACCAGTAGGGAATCTGATTTCCCATCCAGGCAACGTTGAGCCACTAGTAGGTGCTTGTTCAAAGTTCCCGTTTGTTAGTAAATTAGCTGTGTAATCGTATAGTAAAAATGTTAGGAATCTATTTAGAAAATTAGCCGAAAAAAAACGAAGGTTTTCTCTGATGAGTTAATTCAAAATTAAGAACTAGAGTTTACCATCTGCATAGGCAAATGCAAGGGCACACAATAGCACGGTTAAAACAGGCATAGCAACCATAATTTGTAGCTGTGGAAGAAGAAAGTAAAATTAGAGGAAAAAAAATAAGTGTTTGAGATAACTTTGGAATATTTATTTTTTTTTGAAAAACTTTAAAGAGCCTGGTCCGGAAGCATTGATTTGTGTATGAGAGAGTAGTCTGCATGTAATCAGACTAACTCTATCCCTCTCCAACTTCTCCAAACTCATGGAAAGAATGGTAGAATGGTCCAATCACATGCAGATCATCCTCCCAAACACAAATCAGTGCTCTAACAGGACCAGGCTCTATAGAAAAACTCTTTTATTTATTTTTTTCAAATAAGAAGATTTTTTATTGAAGATAAAGAAAGAAACAAGATATAAGAGGAACTGTAGAAGTACAGAACAAAAAAATTGAAATACTGACCCTTGGAGTACTTCTGAGGAAGGTGGCTACTAAGGCACAATGACTTCTCAAGTGATCAATACTGAACCAAGAAGTTTGTGAAGATTGTATGTATTGTATGACTTGAGAAGTATACAAGAAATCTATAATCAATAACTCCCACACATTAATTGGTATTTGACCCTAGTCATCATTTATGTAGTAAATATATTATAACTCTCCCTTTGAATATATTGTAATCAAGAAATATTTGTGTACAATCATGATGAAAAGTTGAATATATTGAGCCTTCATTAGCATTATATGCAGTTTTATCAACATTTAACCACTAATCAATGATTAATATTGATTGACCATCGACTTTGGGCGTGTTTATTTCGTTGATCAAAACTTTTGTCAATGAAAAATGGTTTTCTCACTCTTCTAGAATGACTCATTCTCAAGGGCGGACCTACAAAGGGACCAGGGGAGGAAAAAATATGTATATACGTAGAATGATGTTGGTTGATTTTTTTTAAATATATATCATTATTCAACTCATATAAAATTTAGAGATTGGATTGGCTCGTAAACCCTTCACTCCCATATTTTTCTATAAATTTGTAATTATGATAATATTATTTTATAATTCAATTATGTATTCTAGTTATTGGACTTGTTTATGTATGTTAAATTGTCATGACTTTATCACAATTTGGCTTAAAATATTATACCTGATTTAGTTTGATATATACAATAGATTAAGTTCATAAATACAATTAGAATTACATTTTTTTATTTAGAATTTAAATCAGATTTTTTTCTCCATTTGAATAATTATAAAAATAAAAATAAACATTTGAAAAGTAAATGGTAAATTCTCGTCCTTAGCTCAGGCAAAAATAGATGGTTCAAAAGTAAAAGTCCAAACAACTCTCTTAATTCTTTTTCAACAAATGAAAAAATAGCAAAATTTTCACCCTTTAACCGCTACAAGGGATGGGTGAAAATACAAATTTGAGGATAGAAAGTCGTGAGAATGTAATTTTTTCCATTAACAAGTAATTGAGATGGAAATATACACCAAAAATGAAAAGAGTTTTACCAAGCCTCTAACACTTATTTACCTTGCCATAGTATTGGTGTTAGGTTTACATTGAGCAAAAGGCAGCGACTATTTAACACCATAAATTCCTTTATGGTGGGCAAGAATCTCGATCCCGACTCGAATCGGTATAGTCCTGACTCGGTTCAAATCGGAATAAACTGGTTTTTTTATCTCGATCCCGAACCAATTGAAACCGAGACAGAATCGATTTCCACAAATTCAGTCCCGGATTGTTTTGGTCTGTCCCTGTTACTGTAGAATTTACAAAGCTCAACTCGAATTCAATTCAAAGCCCAACCCAAAACCTAACCAAACAATAGCCAAGTTTAATATGATGAAAATTAGCCCCAGACCTTCCAATACCGGCAAAATTTAATTTGAATCAAGAACTTATAGAGAAAGATTACTACAGACAGATACAGATGAAGGAATCCACCATTTGCGGCAGGCGAATTCATCGAAGACGTACATTGCGAAAAAAAAAAACGCTCTTTCCTCATCTGCCACATGTTCCAGCTCCTGTTGATCGATCTACATAGCCTGAGCAAATCGACTGAAACCTCCATGTTCCCCCTTCTTCCTCGGTCGACACGGTCCCAACCAAGTCGGTCACAGTCGACGACTTCATGATACCAACACCACCAACGGCGATGGCCATTGTCCTCAGCGTCTTGTGACGTTCGATCAGATGGGTTATCGTCCTCCACCGCAGATCTGTAATCGATCAACCCCACGACCCCTTAACCAGGATGGTCGAAACCCCCCATCTCAGTTCGATCGCAACTTACAACCCTTAATCGGGTTTCCTTGATCGCCATCTTCCGACCAAAAGCGGTCTTCTTGCTTCTGCAAAAGAGATTGAGAAGCAAGAGATGGCCTGGAGCTCTCTGAGATTTCCATCAGTGGATGATTTTGGATCTAAGAGATGAAAACCATTTCAGAGGCTCTCTCATTCTAGAATAGAATCTCTCAATGTTTAATTAAACGAATAATTCTACATGGCTCGCTCCTGGGCCGGACCCTTCCAGGCACGTGCTATAGGGAGGGTGTTTGGCACGTGAGGCGAGACTCTCAATAACTCCTGTTTCTCCTTTACGAAGGATCGACCCTCAATATCCTAACCCTCAGAGCCTCCTCCTCCTCCTCACAGCAAAGGCGACTCCTCCTCGCGCCTCCTCATCCTCCTCCTCGACGAAAGCGACTCTGCTCCTCCTCTACGAATGATCGACCCTCAAGATTCCTAACCCTCATAGCCTCCTCCTCCTCGCAGGGAAGGTGACTCCTTCTCCTCTCCTGCGCGCCTCCTCAAAATCTCCTCATAGCGTCCTCCTCTCCTGCGAGTCTCCTCAGAGCCTCCTCTGTTCCGCTCGCACTGCTCTCCTCTTGTTCTTCTTCTTCTTCATCTTCTTCTGGTACGTAATTTCAAAATTTTTGTTAATTTATCTTCTGAAATTAAAACTTAAATTTATCTTCAAAATGTTTACACCCTGAAATCAGATAATCCTGAAATTATACTACTGAAATTCATGATAATCCTGCAAAAAAAATTTAATTTTTGTTCAATTATACTACTGAAATTCATGATAATCCTGCAAAATTTTTGTTAAATTATACTACTGAAATTCATGACAATCCTGCAAATTTTTGTTATTTTTTTTGTATGTTGAAATAAGGATCTTAACCCAACAATGACATACAAGGCATATGTGGTATATCGCGGTCGTGTCCCTGGAATTTACGCAACTTGGCAAAATTGTTCAATCCAAAGAGTGGGTTCGCTCAGAAGTGGTGGAATATAACGACGAGGCAAGCTCATCATCTACTGCAGAGGTCAAAAATAAGAACTACGAGGCAAGAAATCTCTTCGAATATACGAAAGCGACTCTGCTCCTCCTCTACGAATGATCGACCCTCAAGATCCCTAACCCTCAGAGCCTCCTCCTCCTCCTCATCTCCTGCTCGCCTCCTCAGAGTCTCCTCAGAGCGTCTTCCTCTCCTGCGAGTCTCCTCAGAGCCTCCTCTGCTCCGCTCGCTCGGCGCCTCTTCTTCTTCTTCTTCTTCATCTTCTTCTGGTACGTAATTTCAAAATTTTTGTTAGTTTATCTTCTGAAATTAAAACTTAAATTTATCTTCAAAATTTTTACACCCTGAAATCAGATAATCCTGAAATTATACTACTGAAATTCATGATAATTCTGCCAAAAAAATTTTAATTTTTGTTCAATTATACTACTGAAATTCATGATAATCCTGCAAATTTTTTGTTAAATTATACTACTGAAATTCATGATAATCCTGCAAATTTTTGTTATTTTTTTTATGTTGAAATAAGGATCTTAACCCAACAATGACATACAAGGCATATGTAGTATATCGCGGTCGTGTTCCTGAAATTTACGCAACTTGGCAAAATTGTTCAATCCAAGTAACAGAGTATAGAGGTAATATGTACAAGAGTTTTGCCTCAGCTGCGGAGACTCATGCTAGTTATAAAGAGTGGGTTCGCTCAGAAGTGGTGGAATATAACGACGAGGCAAGCTCATCATCTGCTGCAGAGGTCAAAAATAAGAACTACGAGGCAAGAAATCTCTTCAAAGATACGAATAATCAGTATCACGCTCGCGCGGGTGAAGCTGAAGCGAACAATGATAAATGGGCTTTGACAAGGGATTTGATTAATGCACTGCTAGTGGTGTTTCTTATGATAATGGTAGTTTTTTTGTTCAAACTTGTGGCATTGAATTCTTTGTAAGTGGTATTTCGAACGTGTATTCAGTTATGTTGTGAATGAATGTACATTTTGTTAATAATATGAAAGCTTATATAGTGACCCATAAGTCAGTGTTCGGAGGAGAAGCACTTTAACATGGAAATTCTTTGCGATGATCACATGGAAACTCATCAAGCTCAACATCGTGTGAAGGCAATTGCTATTTCAAATAGCGTAGAATGACTGCAAATGCTATTTCAAACCAATGGAAATACTTACATCGTGTGATATTAGTACAAACTGGCAAATACAAATGCAGCAATATGGACTGATTTGGATTCATTAGGGGAGGGGTTGATTCTCTGTGATTTAATTTCACTATGTGTTTGGTTTTGTTGCTCTACTGATCGAGTACTTTGGGATCCATTGTAGTCATATGGACATTAATGGAATAGTAACTTGGAAAAGAAAAGAAAAAATCATTGCTTGTGGGTAAAATGATTTATCGATGTGGTCCTTTAGAGAAAACTCATCAAAGACTTTGGAAGCTGGAGATAGACGTTCCTTGTGTGTTTAACGTCTTGGAAAGACTTGCAAATTTTACATTACAACAACATGCAACAACTATAGAGATATACTTGAGTATTTTCAGACTCATTGCAAGTTTCCTGTCCAGACTCATTGCAAGTTTCCCATAAAATGAAACTAGACTTTTGTGTTTAGTAAAAGCCTGCTATTATCAGCACATCCAATATCAGTTCACACTGAAAATATTGCTAGGATGCATATAGCACAATGAAAGCAATGAAAATATTGCTAATAGCACAATGAAAGCAAATCTCTGATTCAAGTGCTAGAATGCAATCCAATATCAATTCACACTCATAATTGAAGTCCGTAGCATATAAAAGCATTGAAACTATAAACTGTTTCATTAAGTTTGATTAACCTGAACCACAAATAACATATCAGGTTTGATTACAGCATAACTTTTACATTCATGCAAACAAATATTGCCAATCAACCAGGATGCATTCACTCTTTCTTAGACTTGGAGAGAGCTTTCTTCATCTGTCCAAGCATATATGTGTACATGTGTGGACTGCCTGCAATGAGGATACAGTATCCAAAGGAAAGTCAGCAACAAGCAATAGAAAAGTCTTTCTAAAATACCTTCAAAATTAGATTCAGATTCAGATGAAAAACTCGCCCTATCATTGTGACAGCCTATGAAGCTCCTCCTTGCTAGAGAAAGAAATGGCATCAGCATAACAAAGCTGCAAATGGATTGATATGGGCATAGTAAGAATTCACGCTGCAAATGAAAAACTTGGAGTGGTGCAAATGAAAAATTTGGAGTGGTGAAAAACTTGGAATACTGCTGAGATTCTGAGGACAGTATTCTTGGGGATTCTGAGGACAGTAGCCTCCAAGAAGAACTTGGAGTGGTGCAACCGAAAGGAAATTGTCAGTAGAGGATGGAATTAGGAAGTTCACTAGTCTAAAGCTGTCAGTATTGTAGCACTGGCATACCCAAGTTTGTAGCAAATCATACTGGGTTGTAGTTGGTAAACATTTGAGCCTGCTTGCAGAAAACACCAATTGAATACTGGAGAGGACTAGTTGTGACAAAATGGGCACTAAACATTAACACAAAATGGGCAATAAAATTATGATTGGTTTATAAATAAATAAAAATAATAATAATAATAATAACAAAATCTAATCAAATCTATTTTTTTTAACAAAAATTTTGCAGGATTATCATGAATTTCAGTAGTATAATTGAACAAAAATTAACAAAAATTTTGAAGGATTATCATGAATGATTTCAGTAATATAATTGAACAAAACTTTTGCAGGATTATCATGAATTTCAGTAGTATAATTTCAGAGTGTAAAATTTTGAAGATAAATTTAAGTTTTAATTTCAGAAGATAAATTAACAAAAATTTTGAAATTTCGTACCAGAATAAGATGAAGAGGAGGCGCCGAGCGAGCGGAGGCGTCAAGCGAGCGGAGCAGAGCGAGCGGAGCAGTGCGAGCGGAGCAGAGCGAGCGGAGCAGTGCGAGCGGAGCAGAGCGAGCGGAGCAGTGCGAGCGGAGCAGAGCGAGCGGAGCAGAGGAGGCTCTGAGGAGACTCGCAGGAGAGGAGGACGCTCTGAGGAGACTCGCAGGAGGTGCGCAAGAGAGGAGGAGTCGCCTTCGCTGCGAGGAGGAGGAGGAGGAGGCTCTGAGGGTTAGGGATCTTGAGAGTCGATCCTTCGTAGAGGAGGAGCAGGAGTTGTTGAGAGTCTCGCCTCACGTGCCAAACACCCTCCCTATGGCACGTGCCTGGGAGGGTCCGGACCAGGAGCGGGCCATGTAGAATTATTCTAATTAAACATATCAATCAAGAAAACAGGGTCTCTCTTTGGCTTAAATCATTTGTGTACTTTTAGCGTTTGTTTGGGCATTTTTTACTGTGAAATTTGAACCGGGATATCATGGTCCCGTCTCGGACCGTCCCGGTTCAAACTTGTCTGTGACCAATCGGGTATATTCAAAAAATTTCCCTATTCCGAACCGTTTCAATCCCGTTTCATTATACAGGGATCGGGACCGTGCCAAGCCTAATTCCGGAGCGTGCCCACCCCTACTCACACTTTCAGATCTTTTTTTTTATAATTGCAAACCCACACAACCCATTTAAACCATTATTTTTCTCTTCTCTTTCACCCTCTTCACACCACCACTCCTTTTCTTTCGACATCTTCTTTTTCTTCTCTCATGTCTCTTATTCTCTTCACTTCTTTCTTCCCTTCCCATTCAGGGCACTTCAAAGCACCCCTCACGTATTTTTTTCATGTCCTCAAATTGAAATTGAAAACGAAATCGAAAAAGAAGAAGAGCAGGAGCCTTTACAGGATCTCGACCTCGATTCCGCCGTCGCCCCCTCTCTTCTTCTTCTCCTTCCCGTCTACCTTTCTTTTTATTCCTCGCCCTCACGGCGACCTGTGCTGTGTCTGCGAGTTTTCCGCTCGCAGGTACCTCGTCTTGAGTCAAATGTTTTTGCCCTCGCGACGACTTTTGCGAGTGGGGAACCAATCCTTGCACAAGACGCGGCGAGTGGGAGGAAAAAAAAATATTAAATAGGAGCTAGGGCATAAAGATTCTCACTCTATTTGAGCATGGAGATCAAATTTTAAGTTGGGTTTGTGAGTTGAATAGATGGAACATAAGTTTTAAATTAGGGCCTTTTACTCCTGGGTCATCAAAACAAATTTTATTGATTGACCCAGTAATGGATTTTTTCCCAAGCCCATGAAGAGTTTGGTTTCAGGCTGAAGTGATGAACAGTTCAATCGATGGAATCCAAATTATATTTGTAGTAGATTAGATAATTAAAACATAAAGGTAATTAATTATAAGACAGGGGTTGATAATTAAATTGATCATGTTTAAAATAATACAATTACTATGTAAACAAACATCAATAACTTATGATAAAAATTGTCTAAACAAATATATTTTAATCTCTACTTTTACTATCTCTTATAATAATTAAGTCTCTTAATCACAACAAAGATTTGCATTTTACGTGTCGAGACCTCAATTGTTCAGATGGAAAATTTAATTAAACTCTAAAACTGGCCTGTCTTTTGAACCTGCTTTATAAAGTATTATAAACACCATTGTCATCCTTTGATCGAGAGAAAACAATCATATTAGTTAGAAATTATTGCTCTTACAAATTTGCTGATGTTTTCGATCCAAACTTGGATTTTGACAACGCAAAAGAACTCTCAAATCAGCAGGTAAAGGCGGTTACTTTAATCAATAATGTAATTTTTTTTGCATTTGAAGAGATGACATATTCAACTATATGTCACCTTAATTAATTTAAACCATTATCTGACTCCATTACGTAAAAATGAATAAACTGCCTCCTTGTTTAGGTATTTTTTTGCTTATTTTTCTATTGCGTATTTTCAAAATGAAAAACGCCATCACAGGGTATTGCCCGTACGTATTTGAAAATATTAGACATGGTCACGAGACTATGCCTGTACAAAAAACGTGTAAAATCACTTAATACCGAGTCTTGGTGTTATAAGCTAAGCTTGCATGAACGCGTACTAATACTATTCCATAGGTTTGACATTTTCATTTAAATGACATCTATGTAAAATGTTATGATTTTCAAATACTAAACATATGAATTTTCTTACACCATCACATATTTTTGGTGTTTTTTTTTTTCCATCTAATTTAAACTAAAGGTCTAAGTTTCACTATATATATATATATATATATATATATATTTTTTTTTTTTTTTTTTTTTGCCCAAACACAAAGATTTTGTTTTTATTAAAGAAATGAGGGGAAACAAGATAAAGAGAACCATTCCAAGATCAACATCAACTAAACAAAGTGCAAAAAACAAATAACTCTCAATAGTGTCTTAATTAAACATATAACCTACTAAAAAATCATGTATATCCTCAGTATAAAATGACTAATAAATTGCCTCGCTGCCATGACATCAAATTGACATTTTTATAACAACTCTTAAAACAATATCACTTTTGAAGTGTAACAATTCACCTAACAAATTTACACATTTTCACAAACAAAATAATGCAATAATTGTATCACCATGAAGAGTATGGTTATAAAAGTAATATTATTCATGGTGATGCAACTTATTGTATCATTTTTTTTGTGTTACTGTTTTTCAATTTTTTGACTAAATTAAGTTTTTACTTGAAATTATTTGGTGAATTGTAACATCTCAAAAGTGATATTGTTTTGACAGTTGTTACAAATATGTCAATTTGGTGTAGTGTACAAACAGATTTATCAACATTTCTTTTATGACTAATTCACAAGTCTAGGTTTCAAACCTTGTTCCAACCTTCATGGTTCAAGAATCGATAAAAACTAAAAGAAAGTAATTAAAGAAAAACCACACATTCAAGTTGATTAAAGCAAATAATGTCAAATCGGTTTCGATTTGGCCATTAACAAAACTGAACCAATACTAACTTATGTAAAACGTAATCGAATTGAAACCAACTAAAACCGAATTAAAAAACTGAAATAAAACTTAACCGACCGACTATTTTAAACATATTATATTATTTTTATATAAAATGTATATTATTTATTATATATATTCGATCAGTTAGTTTTGTCGGTTAAAATCACATAGAAATCAAAAACCTAACTAACCACTTCGGTTTTGAATTTTTTAAATCAAAACCAAACTGAACTCAAACCGAGCCAATCGATTCGATTTAATCAGTTTGGTCAGTTTTTTATTCAACCTATCACCTAGTACTAATTGAAAAAGAAATAGGTCGAGGCACACGTATGTATAGATACGAAAAAGTCTAGGGAGTCAGGCTAGGCGCCCCAGGCCATGCTCTCTATCCTTCGTCATCCTAGAGATGTGGAATTATGAGCATCTCTAAGATCAAGGAGGGCAGAGAGTCTGGCCTGGCGCCATGTAGAACTGCTCGTAGAAAAAACAGACCAAACACCAAAATCAGGCCTACTAGAAGGGTTCATGCATGAGATATCGAAATAAGGAGAGACTTGCTGGTGATAATTGATTAAAAAAGAAAAGTCTAATATACAGTATTAATTCATAAAATATAGGGTGGACTTGTATATATTTTTTTATTAAGAAAGAATCCAATTTTATAGCGATGGTGGCCAATGAATTTTATATGGAATAAAAAGGGTTAGCAGACGTGGATCTAAGACCATGCAGTGAATGAAGAAATAAAGGACAAATCAAGTCTAAGAAATGGACCAGCTTAGCAACAACATAGACCCTTCCTTATATTCAACCCTTTTAGATTATTTGATTTTTATTTTTATTTTATTTTTTAGGGTTCGTAGGTAGGTCTCTCGTGCTCAATTCAAGATTTTTTTTTAGTTGACGAAATGAAATTAGGTAAATTTTCTGGTTAATTCAAAGTCGCGAAATGTAAGCAAGTCAGTTAGTCAAATTGGCACACTCGGAATAGTATCATCGTGAACACTAAGAAAATGAGCTTCAAGAGAATGATCGGTGTTGCAATACTGTGTACGCAATCACATGTGAACACTAAGAAAATTTAGTTCATTGCATGAGAGTGAATTATGATTTATGATTGTTGACTTTAGGTATCTTGGGGATGGAAATTTTCATAAAATTTCAATAATGACTTGTTAATCTCCAACTATCATAATCACATGTAAAACGTAACCAAGAAAATTTTGCCAAACCAAAACTGGTAGGGGCGGAGCTAGGAATTTTTTCCGGGTGAAGCACTCGGTAAACCATTTAACACAGGATAACTACAAAAAAAATTGTTAAGTCATTTTCATATTTCCAAATGAGACATTTAAAATAGAGAGGGAGAGAAAAAAATTTGTTTTGACATATAAATTATTTTTCAACATGCATATTTAACTTTTTTTTTTTTTTGGGGTGCATACAATTTTCTTTGACATGCATATTTCAAGTACTGGAAAAAAAAAAAAAAAAGGAATATTGTATACTTTTTTTTTAATCGTTTACCCTCCTCACTCTTGTGATGTATAATTACATCCGTCGTACCTCTACCAATTCAACTAGTACATCGTTGACAGGATACTTTATACACGCCCTTTACATATTTCCATAATACTATAATTGCATATTTTCTAATTAATGCTATTAAAAAAATAATCTTGAAAATGTTTGTAAACAATGGATCATTCTTACTATTCAATATATTAGTCAGTAACAAACAAGCACAAGAAGCAAGTGGTTAATCAAATAATGGATCAAGTATGCTTCTTATGGGTGCTCTATGTAAAAGTCCATTTTTTGGTGTGCCAGTATTTTCTACTCTCACACTTATTTCGATGTGGCAATGACAATTTCATCTCTTTTTGACATAATTATTGGTATAGCAACCAACCTTTGAAGGATTTGTTTCCAATGTTGTTTTTTATTAGTAAACAAAAAAAAAATGGAGAGTTTTGCACCTTTTAGTCCAATGAAGATTCCTGGAATTTTTCTTTTCGGAGACCCCTAAATGATCAGATGCTCTCGGAGAGACCTGATAATTTGGTGTGGAATGGAAACAGTGTGGGTTTCTCGGTGAATTATTTTTAGATATGCTGACTGCATCTCATTATGACACCCACTCTAACTCCATTTCCTCACAAGAATTTGGATGAAAAATATTCTTCCTCGGATTAATTTCTTTTGTTGGTCAATATTGCATGAGATGATCCTGACTAAAAAGACATATTGAAGAAGAGAGGAATCCTCACAGAAAGCCTTTGTGTGCTTTGTAATGTGAATGACGAGACTCTAGATCACTTGATACTTCATTGCAGATTCTCCAAATCCATTTGGAACTGTTTTCTTGTCAGAATTTGGTATGAGTTTGATGTTTCAGGTTCCCTTTTGGATTGGTTAGTGGTCCCAAGCTAATCCGTCCTGGCGCGCAGAGTGTTTACGGCGTAGAGTTCCTCATGTGGTGTGTGTGGAAAGAGAACAATAAGAGAATTTTTTTAAGGGCATAACAGATCGGAGTACTTTATCTTTATTGAGATAAGGGAATTGTTGTAGAAGATGGGTTGGGCTTGTAATCTCTTTAGATACTTTTTTTTTTATACTTTCATGGTGTCTTGACATTTCTTGATATGGGGATGATTGTATTTTGTTTATCTTATTTTCTTCAATAAAAATCTTCATGCTTGGCAAAAAAAAAAAAAAAACAATCATTCCTCCAAATTACCAAATTAACCAATAGTGTTGTGGTTTATTTATTAATGGAATTGATTTATGCTTAAAATTGAAAATGTAGTGTTTAATTAAGCAAAACTACTTTAAACAAAATTATTAGTTATATAATGCAAAATTTGACAATGGTTCAGGCTGAAATTGAAAAATATTGCTTTTAAATTTTTTTAGTGAAATAGTTTTTCCTAAAATTCAAAAAAAAAATCAACATTCAATTGATTGTGGGTAAAAAGAAAATAAATACTCATTTAGCTTCATATATGATATGTCCAAATTCTGCTAGAGATCTGATCTGTAAAACAAGTTAGATTGCCAAATATCGTCTTTTTGTTGGCCAAATGCACTCAAATGCTTAAATCTATTAATCTGTGAGAGAAAACTAAATTTGCAAAACAGTATTACGCGACGCACCCTTATGCAACGATCTTTGGCGTCGTCGCGCAAAAGGATTTCATAGTGACGAAGAGTTATTTTCGTCGCGCAAAGATTTGCGAGAGTGTCATCGCGCAAAAATGATTTTGTAGCGATGAAGATTTAGTTGCGTCGCGCAAAGACTTGCGAGACAAAGCTGTAGTGTTGTCGCGCAAAAGGATTTCATAGTGACGAAGAGTTATTTTCGTCGCGCAAAGATTTGCGAGAGTGTCGTCGCGCAAAAATGATTTTGTAGCGACGAAGATTTAGTTGCGTCGCGCAACGACTTGCGAGACAAAGCTGTAGTGTTGTCGCGCAAAAAGGCATTTGTAGCGACGAAGAGTATTTTCGTCGCAAAGACTTGCGAGACGGAGCTGTGGTTTCGTCGCGCCAAAAGACACCTTTAGCGACGAAGATTATTTTTCGTCACGCAAAGGCTTGCGAGACAGAGCTGTGGTGACAACCTTTGCGCGACGAATATTTTGTCGCCCAATATTTATGGCAACGAAATGTTGTCTATAGCGACAATTTTGACTACGTCCCTAAAGGCCTTTTTTTTGTAGTGAATTGTATTTTGTTTATCTTCTTTTCTTCAATAAAAATCTTCGTGTTTGGCAAAAAAAAAAAACAATAATTCCTCCAAATTAGCAAATTAACCAATAGTGTTGTGGTTTATTTATTAATGGAATTGATTTATGCTTAAAATTGAAAATGTAGTGTTTAATTAAGCAAAACTACTTTAAACAAAATTATTAGTTATATAATGCAAAATTTGACAATGGTTCAGGCTGAAATTGAAGAACATTGCTTTAAAAAAATTTCAGTGAAATAGTTTTTTTTTAAATTCAAAAAAAAAATCAACATTCAATTGATTGTGGGTAAAGAGAAAATAAATACTCAGTTAGCTTCATATATGATGTGTCCAAATTTTGCTAAAGATCTGATCTGTAAAACAAGTTAGATTGCCAAATATCGTCTTTTTGTTGGTCAAATGCACTCCAATGCTTAAATATGTTAATTTGTGAGAGAAAACTAAATTTGGACAGAGTATAGCTCAGTTGAATTTGCATTTTGTTGATGAAATCTCTTGCTCATACTTTTTTCTTTACCTTATATAATGAGTGCATTCAACTATGTACACGATTTAAGCTCGAATGATGCAATAAAGGAGACATTTATTATAACGGTCTCCTCCTTCATTGAAATGTGTCCTTAGGAGAGTGATTTTCGTCATGACTTATCACGTTTGTAATAGTTCTCTCATAATTGAGATGTGTTCTTAGGGAAATGATTCTCACTATGACTTATATCCCCTGTAACGATCATTTCTTAATTGTGATGCATCCTTAATTAGGAGAGTGATTCCCGCCTCTAATTATGATAGTTTGTGCCACATGTATATGGCCACAGCGCTCGAGCTTACATATGGCATATTGTATAATTTGACATAAGCAGCACCTTGTCAAACCTCTAGCAAAAATGTGTAGGGTTTTGAATTTGGGGTGGCAATGAATGAAGATGGTAGCAGTTGGGCGTACAACAGCTTATGTTGTTTGCTTCTGAAATTTATTGATGGTCAATTATTTATTATAAATCCATGAATAAATATATGTCGGGTGTTAAGGTACATCACATGTGTTTCTTAAGCCAAATCGATGTATTAGTAGTATTAACTTTGATGATGATAAATAAAAAGTAATTAGTGTATGTATGTATATTAATGATTGTAAAATAGTAACATCTTGAATAGCCAATGGTTGGATGGTTAATGTTATATTGGTTTAACTCTCATGTCTTGAGTTCTATACTCACCGGTCTATATGTTTCCATAAACTAATGTGAAGAAACAAAAAATCTCTTCTACCTGATAAAAGGTCTAAAAGTCTTTTTTTTTTTTTTTTTTCCTTTGAAAGGCAAACAGAGTTTTTATAAGATTCAAGAACTCACTAAAGATGTCGCAAGCTGGGTTTAAAGTCATGATCTAGTGGTACAATCCACCAAGCTCTAATCGTTGAGCTGTCATGCCATTGACAAAAGGTCTAAAAGTCATATTAATGGGGACAATTATATCTATTCAAAATCAACAATTTCCTAACATTCCTCAATTTTCTTTCCACTTTACCAATCACTAGCTTTGTTTTCAATTTTCACAAGGACCTTATGCCATGGACAGTGGTGAATGCGCCGCATTTGGGCTCCACCACAATTTTCTGTTTTAGAGCCCGTGACTTTTAGGTAGTATATATATATCAATATCAATAACTTTTTTATTTCTCAAAGTGGTAATCGTATTGTATTTTTTGCTAATTTGATCGAAGACAGAAGTAGCATAATTATAGTTTCTTATAGCTCGAATAACAGAAATGGCCGTGCTCGGCACGAAAAAAAAAAGTAGCTAGTTTGTCAATAAGTCGAGAAAATATGAATGCCATGTCGAAGCTTTTTGGGAACAGATAACGTACTGACTAGGTATTTGGGTAAACATCTCAAGTTTCTTCAAATCGCAAGACTTTGAATTTTTGAACCAAAATAGGTTGTTAAAGCCAATCAAAAGCCATCCTACCATATTAGAGTCAATTATGAAGAACAAACCAAATGTAACATCCATTCAAAGTCCATTGTTGTTTCAATGAACACTAAACAGGTGGACAAACAAGAAGATTCGTAAGTGGGATTGTCCACATCCCATGTCGTGAAGATCGCGTCTCGTCTCGTCCCAATCTAAAGTAAGATGAGATTGGGATGGAGATTTTTAATCATACACATCTCATCTCAATTTTTTATTTTTGTTATTAATATTTTTAATATTTTAATTAGGAATGCTAATTACAAGTGGATGCTCTAAATGTTGGACATCACAATCTTCTGGAAGTATATAAAATACATCTACTGCAACTTGGAAATTAGATGTTTCTTCTCATATGCAGTCAACTTGTGTTTTGTCATAGAGTAAGTTTAGACAACCTTTTTTGGTTGGGGAATTCTAATTGGCGAGGAAATTAGTGAGGAAATGTGTGCGGCTGCACACATCTCAAGGGGGATGGAAGTTTCCACCCCCCCTCCCTCGCTGGTTTCCTCGCCAGTTTGACAATCCCTTTTTTGTTAGATTCGGAATTTTTTTACACTTTTATCAATTCTCTTTAAAACACAACCACAAACATCATCTATAGAAAGGGTAGAAGTGTAAAAAATTCAAAACCTAATTCAAACGTGGCTACCAACCCTAACTGTCTAGAATTGTTGTTTCTCACAACTTTCTGATGATATCTGAAATATGCTGGATTTTTCATACAGGTTGCTAAAGAAAACACGGATATCATCATGATGGATGATAGCCTTAGTACTATTGTGAATGTTGCTAAATGAGGCCGTGCAGTTTATATAAACATTCAGAAATTTGTGCAGTTCCAGCTGACAATTTTGTCTTAGACTGTCTCTCAAGTGCATTGGTCCATGTGGTCACCTTTTCTGTGATCACGCCCGGGATATCATCCTTTGTCTAGTGCTGGAAGTCTATGTAACATGGAAGAAGTACGAAACATCTCAATGCATAAATTGTCTGGTGTTGGACGTCTAGGCAGCATGGAAGAATTGTATATTTCTTGCAGGCATTTTTGTGTTTCTTGCTGATCTCGTCTCATCCCAAACTCGTTTAGAATGGTACGAGGTCGGGATAAAGTATATCTCATCCCAATCCCGAATGAACGGGATGGGATAGGGATGAGGTCCATCACATGCCCATCCTTCATCAAAATCTAGCGCCTACCATCGATTTCTCCTTATAAATTGAGAGTGATTTTGGGGTAAAGCAAACAAAACAATTTTTTTTACCAACCAATTAGTGTATATAATTACAAAAATAATAAGGAATCAAGTTTTGCAACTAGGGTAACATGGCATGATTTTGGTAGAACGATAAAATCCCCAAAATAGTTATGTATATTTTGAGATTATAAAAACTTCCTCCAATTGTACTATATCATTCTAGTTGCAAAACCTGAATGCAAAATCCTGACCAATTAAATGCCACTTAAGGTAACACTAGATCTCTTCTTGTTCTCCTCGTTTAGTAATGGTATCTTGTTATGATCAATGTTGTGATTCCTTTTTAATTATTTTTAATTATGTTTTTTTTTCAAGATATTTGTAAATATGAACCTGTATGTCACATATAGTTTTTTTTAAATGCAAGGAATATTCTTAGGCACGAAACATTCAAAATAAAGTAAAGTGTCAAGCGTGGAAGAATGCCTGTTTCCTAAGACCCTGGCCAAAGCCAAACCTGAACTTTTGATTGATTTTATTTTTAGGAGTAATTCTAGGTTGTCTTGTTTAGGTGTCTCTTTTATATTTTGTTTGGGGTTTTTACATTTTTTATCGTTATCTTTAAAACACAATTATAAACACCATCTACAAAAGAGATAGAAATGAAAAAAAAAAAAAAAAAAAAAACAAGGCACCCTAGATTTTTTCTTATTTTCAGTAGCCACACAATTTCGATCTACCGACATCATTTTACATTCTAAAAAGGGTGACATTGACAACATCATCCTCGTTCTTGAATTCACCTAAATTATCAATCAATCATAATTAACAAGAAGAATTTTTTTTTTTGTCAAAAAGTCAAGTAAAGAATGGCATGTGGAAACATCCGATACCAATTAACATAGTGACTAGCCATTTTTTATGAACACTTAGATATTTTAAACAGAAAAATAGTTAAAGACTAATCACAACCTATCTCACCAAAAATTGTCAAAAGTATGTAGAACAACACACCAAATCTATCTTCCATTCAAAGTCCATCAACAGTATGATAGACACCAAACACGCGTACATATATCCAGAGAAGACTAGAGTGGAGAGTCTCTCTGCTACACCTCCTTAACAAATATGAAGATTGAAGACCATACTTAGATGAGTTGAAATTTTCTCTATAATGTGTGGAGCCACCCCTATATAAAAAGTTTTGAATAAGCTTAGTCAATGGTTTGCATTTCCTAGAGATGCTTAAAACCAGCCCTAGTTTTGGCAAAACCAGACACTATTGGCACCTATAAATATTTCACCATTTTAATTCATCCTTCATTCATATCTTATGCTTTGTTTGGTCTCAGTTTCTATATTTTGATTATTTTCTCTCTAATGGCACCTGCAAGGAATTTGCTTTTGGCGGCCAAACAACAAGATGGGCAATTGTACCACAAAGGTGTGAAGTACCTATGTGATTTTGGGATCACTAAGGTTCCTTACAAGTACATATTACCTGTTTCTGATCGACCTATTTACGAAACAAGGAAAGAAAACTCCGGTCGAGCTAATCTTAACTTACCCAAGATTGATTTAGCTGAATTACAAGGTCCAAACAGAGCTAATGTTCTTGGTTCAGTAGCAAAAGCTTGTGAAAGTTATGGGTTTTTTCAGGTTTGTATTAAGATTTAAGACCCTTGCACTGCATTTGTTTGCATGATTATTAATCGTTTTTTCATCTCAAACAATCGAATTTTGTTGGATTGCAAATAAAAAGTCCATATTGCATGTCATGAACTCCATTAGAACTAGGTAGGATTTGATTTTTACATGCAATAAGAAAACTATTTTTGGTTTCTTTTTAAAGCAAGAAAAAGAGATTTTGTTCTCTAAACAAAGTTCTTAATTAATGTTTGTTTGGTAAAGATTTATGGATACTTAACTGTTCTAATTGGTGCAGGTTATAAACCATGGCATTCCTAATGAAACAATACTCAGTATGATTGATGTAAGCCGAAGATTTTTTGAGCTCCCTTATGATGAGAGAGCAAAGTACATGTCAGCCGATATGTCTGCACCTGTTCGATATGGAACAAGTTTCAATCAGAACAAAGATGGTGTGTTCTGTTGGAGGGATTTCTTGAAGCTAATGTGTCATCCATCAGAAGATGTTCTTCCCCATTGGCCTACTTCTCCTTTGGATTTAAGGTAATATTAAGAAAGAAAGATTCTCCTTCAATAGCTAATTAAGGGCACTGAATTTGATTTTGAAAACTTTTTAATCAATTAATTTAAGCTCACCAACTAATTATAATAACACTAGTTGTTTTGTCAACCAACAATAAATTATAACATTAATCACTATATACATCAGGAAAGCAATGGGTGCTTACTCGAAACATACCAAAGACTTGTTTCTTATGGTGATGGAAGCTATCCTAGAGAGCCTAGGGTTAGTAGGAAGAGCCAACGAAGATGATATTTTAAAGGAATTCGACGATGGAAGCCAGCTAATGGTTGTTAACTGCTACCCACCATGCCCGGAACCTGATCTAACACTCGGTATGCCGCCCCATTCTGATTATGGATTCCTTACACTTTTGCTACAAGATGAGGTTGAAGGCCTTCAGATACAACATGAAGGCATATGGCTCACTGTTGAACCAATTCCTAACTCTTTTGTTGTCAATGTTGGTGACCATCTTGAGGTAATTATGTTCATCAATTTACTCATCACTAAAGATTCAATTTTATTCATTAATGTTTATAACATCAATATACTGATTCTGTTGGCAGATATTCAGCAATGGGAGATACAAGAGTGTGCTACATAGAGTTCTTGTAAACTCATCTAAACCGCGCGTATCAGTGGCTTCTTTGCATAGTTTACCATTCGAATGCACTGTTAAGCCTTCATCGAAACTGGTTGATGATGAAGCTAATCCTAGGAGATACAAAGATACAAATTTTGCTTCATTTATGGATTACATATCATCTTGTGAACCCATGAATAAGAGTTTCCTAGAATCTAGGAAATTAACTTCAGACTCGTGATTCACGAAATCTAAAGAAAGAGAGATTGTAGGTTGACTTTTGTAGCTGGAAATTCCTAGAAAAAAAAAATTGCAGTATTGGATTGTAACCAGAGCCTACTGGAACATATATATAACCTAGAGTTCATTTTCACTTACTATTTTTCCTTGAAGGTTTTGTTTGGAACCAGGAAGGTCTAGAAAAATTTTCCCATTTTAATGTAGTAAATAAGACTATCTCATTTTCACCAACAGCATGAGATATTGAGAATGACTCATAAACTATTAAACTCCTTTTTTATATATATGTTTTTAACTTTTAAGTGCTTATTTTATGCTTATATGAAGCATTCATACAAAATTTTACAAATTGAAAATGAGCATTTGTGCTAATTGAAACCTTCCCTGGTAATGACAGTTTCCTTATATAAATTGATTTACTTTTGTAAGCATCTCAATGCACTTGAAATTTGAGAAAACTAGTAATTATAAGTCACTAGATTGACTATGTCGCGTAGGAAGCAAAGGCATACAACAACATATAGGAGTGGTTATAAAATTGGATACTGATACGATCGAGCGGGTATATACTCGAACAATTTTATATACACTACCAATAGCTTCATGAGATTATATTATCAAAAAAAAATTATAGTATGCTCACTGAACTTATATTGTATTTTTAAGATTTAACAGATCCGATATCTATATAGCATTGCATACGAATGCTTGCCTCCATAACCTGTGGTGGGCTTAGCTAATTCCAGTAGGTTTCCGTGATTGCAATTTTAGCCCAAGCCCATCAATGGGATAAGTCCAAATCCAATGACTTGGGGGTCTATACTAGGGCTGGGCAAGTACGGGTAACCGGCCCAAAAACTAAAAACCAAAAATCGGCCCAAAAAATTCGGGCCCGTGTTTATGAGAACCGAAACCGGACCGAGTTGACCGGGTAACCGAGGTCCCGATTAACCGATTTACGGGCCGGGCTCGGTCATAAGAGAAAAAATACGTACAGTAAAAATAAATAAAAAAATAAAATACTTCATTAATCAAGATCTAAGATCATACAAAAAAAATTACAATAAGTTACAAAAAAAAAAATTTACTTCATCAATTATACAACCAAAAAATTACAAATATCTGATTGATCAAGATCTGAGATCAGATCTGATAGGGGAAGGGAGGGGATCTCAGATCAAGATCTGATCGGGGAAGGGAGGGTAACTCATCAGATCTTGAGAGGCGTCGGGTCGATCAAATCTTGATCTTAGATCTTCATCATCTTCATCAGATCATCTTCATCATCTTCATCAATTCAGATCAACATGGGGAGGCGGTGGAGGAGACGAGATGACGAAGCGGCAGGGGTGGAGGAGACGAGATGGCGAAGCAGCAGGGGTGGAGGAGACAGGTGGCGCTGGCTTTCTCACTGCGGGGGTGAAAAAATGAGGGAGAGAGGAAGACGGGGGTGGAGGAGACGGGATTGGAGGTGGCTCTCCCTCCCTCCCTCGCTGGTTTCCTCGATAATTGAAATGTAGAAGAAATGAGGGAGAGATGAAGAAAAAGGAAAGGAAAAAAAATGAGGGAGTCAAGCCGCGCCGGGTATTCGACGGGCTTTAGAAATGAAAATCGAGGCCCGGACCAGAAACTTCGGGCCGAGACGGGCTTTTACAACCAAAATTTTTTTAATTAATTAAAACCGATTGGTCCGGTTGTCGGTTCGGTTCGGGCTTTCGGTCCTAAATGCCCACCCCTAGTTTATACACAGTGGACCACTTACACCTGTACATCATGCGACCCAGCTCACTCCGTTGTTGTTGTGCCTAGGGATGTTAATCAGTTTGATTGGTTTAAAGTTTGACCAAAATCAAATCGAATTGAACCAAAAATTCGGTTTTTTTTTCCCTTTTTATTTTCTGCTGCTATAAAGAATCGAGTTGACTTTCGTACAAAAAGAATAAGTCAAAATTATAAAGAATTGAAAGAATGAAATGAAGCTTGGTTTGCAATGGAGGAAAACGCGGAGACAGAGAGAGTACAAATAAAATATAAGAGAAAGAAGGAAAAACAGTAAAGAGAAAACAAATGTCAGATAAATACAAAGAGAGTTTCAAGGCTCTGATTATTCATTTATAGATAAAAATTTTTTGCCTATTTTCCTTGATAATTTTGCAAGATTAAAAAGAAACTGTCAAGTCTTTCATATACACAATATTATAACATCATCCATAATACTATAACGAGGGCCAAACTCAAAAAAATAAAAAATAAAATAAATAAAACCTTCATTGAATTATGTAGAAGATTTAATCTTAAACAAATTTGTAGCCTTTTTGTCCAAAAGTGTCTGTTTCAGCTTGCAAGCTCCTTACTAACACATTAGAGAGCACTGTTTTGCTATCTTAGCTTTTAATTAGATTATCCAATTTGAAATTCCATTGAATTATTGATCGTTGACGTATTTACTTGAAAAACGCCGAATACACGACTCAATAATTAAGGTGGCATACCAATGGCATGACATAATACTGACAATTCCAAAAATCCGAACCAAAAACACAAAAAACTCGAAGTCCGTTTTGTCCTTTTTTCTAATCGAGGTATTCCTTATCCTCCTCACCTCCCCACACCCAAACAAAATGTAACCTCGATGAATGCACCTCCTCACCCCCCCCCCTCCCTTAACTAACCCTCCCTTTGCCACCCAATTTTAGCTCGCCTCCCCTTCCATTCTTCATCATCCCCAAACATCCAAAATGTCCACCACCTTACCACCCTCACCCTCGCCATCACCACTACCATCTTCGTTGTCATTGTCAATGTTGTCGACAACCTTGACACAAACGCCTAGAACTATGAAGCAACCATTCCCACTATCAAAATTCGACACCACCATGGCACTCATAATTTTGTTCTTCCTCTCCTCCATCTTCTTCGTCTCCATTTTCTTCATCTCCGTCCGTCGATACAACTCTCGTGGACGACGACCACTTACCGCATCATCCTCATCATCCTACCTAGCCACCATCCGCTTCACTTCGGCCTCGTCTTCGTTGAAACCCCGCGGTCTCGACAAGGCCGTGGTTCAGTCACTCCCGTTGGTGACTTACAATGCCAAGGGGAACCACTCGAAAGATTGCTCCATCTGCCTTTGCGAGTTCGAAGTGGCCGAGACGGTGAAGGTGATTCCGTACTGTGGACACGTGTTTCATCCTGAGTGTATTGACAAGTGGTTTAGTGCACACGTGTCCTGTCCTAATTGTCGATCCGTCCAGCTGCTCCCAGTGGCAAAAGCGAAAATAAGTGGTCTAAGTGAGGTTTGTTTGGATATCATCGAAGAAGAAGAAGAAGAAGAGCCGTTGGATGATGATCTCGGTGGATTGCGGAGATCGAGGAGAGATCCACGGTGAGAAGAACGAGTAGTGGTGGCTCATCTGGGTTGGGCGAGAGATTAGTGTTGGTGTTGCAAAGGAGCTCCTCCATGTAAATGTGCCACGTGTGAAAGTTGTACGTACGTGTGTCATTTGGGTTCATAGTGTAACTGTTGAAAGAGAAATTCTAGGTGTCGACGAAACCAGCGAGGAAATGAGCGGGGAGGGAGGTGGCGGAGTGGTGACCGTTCACCTCTCTCGAGATGTGTTTCATCCTTTTTAGTGTGCGCATCTTGAGTGAGGTGAACGGTCACCACTCCGCCACCTCCCTCCCTTCGCTCATTTCCTCGTTGGTTTCCTCGACACCTAGAATTGCTCCTGTTGAAAAGTGTGTAATTCAAGCTGGCTGTGTGCGTGTGAGGCTAGGAGGCTAGGAATCGTTCAGTGTCGTTTTATACTTTACAAAGTTCAAGTTGTTTGTCTTTCCACATAGAGTGAGGCTAGGAAATCATGTTTTGTAAACATGTTTCGTAATCATGATGATATGGTATCATTAGAGGAGTTTTTTTACAATTTTGAGATACACATAAAATTTTCGGAGATTTCATCATTCTTTCTCGATAATGACACGTCATCCTGGTTGCAAAATATGTTTACAAAACATATATGGTTTCCTAGCATTTCTCTTCCACATATGGTTGAAGTTCGTGACACCAAAATGAAACTGAAGCTCATTTAACACAATCAAAGCACATTGTAGGACAGTAGTGAGATCAGTTTTTAATTACAAGTTTATGAGAATATAAGTACATGCTCAGGCTATGATTAATACACGGTATGGCTATCATTAATTACTGTTTTGGATTCGTATAATCTGTGTTTGGGCACCAGACTTACAAGTTCACTACAAAAAATTGACATATTTGTAATAACTTAAAAAATACTAACACTTTTGAGATATTACAGTCCACCAAATAATTTCAAATCAAAACAAAATTTAATCAACAAAATGAAAACTAGCTACACAAAAAAATGATACAATAAATTAAATCACTATGAATAGCATCACTTGTAAGCCCATACTATTTGTGGTGATACAATTATTGAGTCATTTTGTTTGTAAAAATGTGAAAAATTGCTTTGTGGATTATTATAGCTTAAAAGTGTTATTATTTTTTGAATTATTACAAAAATGTCAATTTGGTGTAGTGGTTGAATAATAATTACTCTGGGTTTGAGTTAGACCTAACCTGTTTTGGCATTTTTCATTAATATGTGTCACACATTCAGTTGTAATCGAATGACTATTTGATGTCTCATCACAATCTTTACCTATATCCCTTGCGATCTGGTAAGATAGGATACAAAGGAAGCAACTAAACATGCTGAAAAGAAAATGATAAATGATACAACAACTTCTTTTCAATAACTTGATATTATTGTAGGACTCACAAAAGAAAGTCTTGTAATTACAAGGAAAAAAAGAAAAGTATAATGGGAGTTCTCAATTCTCAAATGCCTTTTGTCCAAACTTCAAACAAATAAAACAACCATCAACCTTAAAAGGGCAGCAATGAATTAAGTATCTACATCGCAATACACTCTCTCGAACGCCCTTGATGGATCCATATGTACGTCCGGAACACATAACACCCTTAAGGTATAATGCGATGATTTCCACAATCCAACCTTATACCTGATACTTGCTTTCATTCGAACCTCAAATTCAACCACACCGGATGATTTTTCAACCCTAAGGTCCTTAGCAACAGGCCTGGATAGTGGTACGTTCTGTGCCACAGGCTTGACCTCAAGCCTTGTTACATTCCGTCGCGGTTGAAAGAAAGGCTCCATTGTGGCAAAGGCAATTGTTTGAGCATTGTAGAATACAGTGATTTCGATTGAATCATAGTATATAGAAACTTTACGATTCTTATTATTCGCCTTCATAACAAGATCGAAGCTTCCGTTGACATGGTTGTTTTGGTATAAGTCGAACCCATGGACCTTCGCATCATCCATAGAGTAGACTAGTTCTCTGGGACGGATAATGAGCCAAGTTATAAGAATTATGAGACCTAGGATAACAACTATAGCTAGTATCACAACCATGATGCATCGACAAACTACCTTCCCTCGACTCGGAGGGACTCCCGATGACCATGGACCAGGCATACTAGCTTATGAATGTAGGTTATGGTAAGTCTAAAATGAACACTGTTATATGTTCTTGATTTATAGAAATTAAGGTAAGGGAATGTTGTATGTGGGAAGTTATCTTTGCACATTTCTTAGTAGGAACTTTGTTCTTTAATTTGCTTTTTCTGGCTTTTGCATTCTTTAGTTCAAAGAAACGTCTGGAGAATCCTATGTATATGGAAGACAAATTAAAGGTGATTGAGACTTGCATTTGAAGACTTTACAGTTCAGACCATGAACTGAGCTTTAAGCAATCCATATGCTATTTCTTTGTCTTGCTCCCAAGTTATTCCCATTTTTTTTTTTTTTTTTTTTTCTTTTGGCTGTAGGTAAGCCATGTCTGAGAATCCGATTTTCGTGATTATTATGTTGGAAATACAAACAAAAATTAAATGAATCTTGAAGCGGTGGGAATGCAAACAAAAGTTGAATGTATCCTAGAAGATCTAGAACATGTTTTTTGGCATTCTCAAGTTGTATTCATGTATGTTATTTAATGTCTCTACATTTTAGGTAAATTACATGTATCTAGAGTTATCTACTACTAGTATAAATAGAATACTTGTTTTGGGATTGAGCAATGAAAGCAAGCAAGAAGAAAAGATAGAAAAATGAGAAAGATTGTAGAGTATTGAATCTCTTGAATTGTAAAGGCTATGGCCTATTTGAAGTGATAACATAACCTTTTTTTTTTCTTCTTCTTAGAATCTCCCTAGTGCTCTTTACGGTTTGGTATAAAATCAACATAGTGGTATCAGAGCCACATTGATCTTGCAAGTTTAGTGGTGGAATCATCTCCTACACTTGTTTCACCGTGTCAAACAATTTGTTGCAACCACAAATTCCAAAACTCACCGGAGAAAATTATGAAAGCTGGAGCATCTAAATGAAGCCGTTATTTGGCCTTTGGGAAACTGTCACAGAGAGCTATGTAGAACCAACTTCGGCCGTAAAAGCAACCTACACCATGGATTAAAAAAATTCTTTTTGTGAACTATGCAAGAAAGATAAGAAGGTGTTGTTCATTCTTTACCAAGGAGTCGGTGAATCTTTGTTTGAGAAGATTTCGGAAGTAACGACAAGCAAAGAATCATGGGATAAACTCACAACTCTATACAAAGGAGTTGATCGAGTCAAACAAGTGCGTTTGCAAACGCTTCGAGGAGAGTTCGAGAATGCTCACATGCGAGATGGTGAAATTGTTTCCGACTATTTTTCTTGCTTGCTTACCATTGTCAATCAACTAAAAAGAAATGGCGAAAAGATTGATGATGTTCGTGAAGTAGAGAAAATATTGCGATCTCTCACAAATAAATTTGAGCACGTGGTTGTAGCAATTGAAGAATCAAAAGATGTCGAGAACCTCACTGTAGAGGAATTAACGGGTTCTCTTCAAGTCCATGAACAACACATGAAAAAGAGCTCTAATTCCAATACTATTGAGCAAGCATTGGAGTCATAGCTAACTCTACATGACCAAAAGGCGAAGCATGGAGGATATGGTGGATGTAGCGGCACCTATCGAGGAAGAGGACATGGCAGAGAAAATTATCGTGCTCCTGATCAATAAAAGAGGACACAAAATTCGGAGAAAAAATATGTTAGAGGATGGTCTGCTCGTGGACGTGGATGTGGAAGTTAAAGAGGCATTGAATGTTACACCTGCCACAAGCACGGTCACTATGCTTTCAGAATGTTGGTACAACAATCCTATCCAAAAGGCACAAGCAAGTTTCGGGCAAGACTCGAAGCAGGATAACGAGGAGAGTACACTATTGTTTGTACAAGAAGATGCTCATAAGGAACAAGATGTGTGGTATCTTGATTTCGGGGCTAGCAATCACATGTGCGCGCAAAGGGATCTTTTTTCTGATCTCGTTCAAGCAAATGTTACATTGGGAGACTCATCAAAAGCGTCGGTGCAAAGTAAGGCAAAATTAAATTTTATCAAAAGGATGATGCTCTACAATTTATCTCTAATGTGCATTATATACCCAATATGAAAAGTAATATTTTGTGCCTCTGGCAACTTCTTGAAAAAGGGTATGTAATCCATATGGAGAATTTTTTCCTTTCTTTAAGAGATGCACATGGGAGACTTATTGCTAAAGTTCAAATGGCGAAGAATCACATGTTTCCGTTGCATATTAACACAAGTCCTGAGAAGTGCTTGCAAGGAATTATGAAGAACGAGTCATGGAAATGGCATCTTCGTTTCGGGCATTTAAATTTCAATGGTTTTGTCAAAAATTGGCATGGTTGGTGGATTGCTAGCTATTGAAGCTCCAAAATTTGTATGTGAGGCATATACTCTTGGCAAGCAACAAAGAAATAGCTTTCAAAGTGGAAAATCATGGAGAACTCATACGCCATTACATTTGGTGCACACCGATATTTGTGGACCTTTTGAGTCGTCTTCTCTCGGAGGTAACAAATATTTCATTTCATTTGTTGATGATTTTAGCAAAAATTGTTGGTGTATTTTATAAACAAAAAATCAGTTGTTTTTGCCATTTTCAAAACTTCTGTTGAGTTGAAAAGTGGCTATAAAATTAAAATCCTCAGATCTGATAAAGGTGGTGAATACACCTCAAATGAGTTTCGAGATTATTGCGGAGAGCAATGGATCAAACATCAATTTACAGCAGCTTACACTCCACAACAAAATGGTGTAGCTGAAGAAAAAAAAACCCGCACCATTCTAGACATGACAAGAACTATGCTGAAAGAAAAAGGTTTGCCAAAGAACTTTTAGGCTGAAGCCACGGCTTGTACAGCTTACTTGCTGAACAGGTGTCCCACCAAAATTGTTAAGAACATGACACCACAGGAGGCATGGCGTGGCCATCGTCCAACCATTCAACATCTAAGGATTTTTGGTTGCGTCGCTTATGCTCAAGTACCAGGGGCAAAAAGGAATAAGCTTGATGATCGTGGCGAAAAATGCATTTTTATTGGCTATAGCGAGGAATCAAAAGCTTATAAACTCTACAATCCACTTACACAAATTAATGGTGAGTAGAGATGTCATATTCAGTGAAGATGAAGCATGGAAATAGGAATAAGAAGATACAAGCAAGGAGACACGAGTTGAAATCGAAAAAGTGTCAACTCAAGAAAACCAAGAACTAGCAATCTTGACTCCTCCTCGGGCAAGAGTACTTCCAAACTATAACTCACCACAAGTATCTTTTGGATGTGCCACATCAACTCAAAGCTCTGGTGATACCTCATCTCCACCTTTGAAAATGCGAAGCTTACAAAAGATTTATGAAGAAAATGAGCCAATGGATTTATTTTGCCTTTATGCCGATCACAAACCTTTATCCTTTCAAGAAGTCATGGATGAAGATTGTTGGAGGAAAGCAATGGAAGAGAATGTCTATGCCATCGAAAAGAATGACACTTGGGAGTTGACTACACTTCCTAAAGATCAAAAGGCAATTGATGTCAAATGGGTCTACAAAATCAAGCGCACGGCTGATGGAAAAATTGACTGTTACAAGGCAAGGCTAGTCGCAAAGGGATACAAGCAGAAGTATGGAGTAGACTATGAAGAAGTGTTTGACCCAATTGTTCGGCTTGACATGGTGAGGATGTTGATATCTCTTGTAGCTCACCATAAGTGGAAGATTTACCAGTTGGACGTGAAATCCACATTTTTAAATGGGGTACTCGAAGAAGAAGTTTATGTCGAACAACCCGAAGGTTTTGTAAGAAAATAAGGCATGGTGTATCGTCTCAAGAAGGCCTTATACGAATTAAAACAAGCCTCTTGAGTGTGGAATTCTCGGATCGATAATTATTTTCTTTAAAATGGATTTGTTAAATGTCCATTTGAGCGTGCTGTCAATCTAAACAAAAAGGTGAACGAAGAAATGCTTATAGCATGTCTCTATGTGGATGATTTACTCTTCACAAGAAATAGCCAGAAGATGTTTGATGATTTCAAGCAAGCCATGTTCAAAGAATTTGAAATGACTGATTCTGGACTCATGTCCTACTTTCTCGACATTAAGGTGCAACAACGTGATGATAACATTTATATTTCTCAGTAAAGGTATGCGAAGGAGTAACTTGAGAAATTCATAATAAGTAACTGCAATTCAGTGGATACTCCTGTTTCCACTGGTTTGCATTTAACAAAAGAAGGATAAGAGAAATTTGTGGATGCTACTCTCTACAAGAGTTTAGTTGGTATCTTACGGTACCTCACAATCACAACACCAAACATTGTCTATGGTGTTGGATTGGTAAGTCGGTACATTGAAAATCCAAAGGAATCTATTTGGCTTGCTGCAAAAAGAATTTTAAGATATATTAAAGGCTCCATGAATTTTGGCCTATTTTATTCTTATAATGATGATACAGAATTATACGGATTTTTCGACAGTGATTGGGGAGGTGATCAAAATGAAAGAAAAAACACCACAGGATATGTATTCTTTCTTGAATCGACTGCTTTTACTTGGACATCCAAGAAACAAAATGTTGTAGCACTATCTTCTTGTGAGGCGGAGTATGTTGCGGTATCTTCGGCAGTTTGTGAAGCAATATGGTTGAAGAATTTTTTGAAAGAACTTTGTCACCCACAATAAGACTCTACTGTCATATATGTGGATAATAAGTCCGCAATTGAACTTTCTAAAAATGTAGTGCAACATGGAAGAAGTAAGCATGTTGACCTCAAGTATCATTTTTTGATAGATCATGTGAAGCAAAAAAAATTCACTTGAGTATTGTAATACCTCAGATCAAGTGGCGGATATTTTTATGAAGGCACTACCTAGTGACGCGCTCAAGAAGATGAGGTCACTACTTGGCATGAAGCAATTTTTTGTTTGAAGGGGGTGTTGGAAATACAAACCAAAATTAGATGAATCTTGAAGTGTTGGGAATGCAAACAAAAGTTGGATGTATCTTGGAAGATCTAGAACATGTTTTTTGGCATTCTCAAGTTATATTCATGTACGGTATTTAATGTTTCTACATTCTAGGTAAATTAAATGTATCTAGAGTCCTCTACTACTAGTATAAATAGAGGACTTGTTTTGGGGTTAAGCAATGAAAATAAGCAAAAAGAAAAGACAGAAAATTGAGAAAGATTGTAGAGTATTGAGTCTCTTGAATTATAAAGGTTGTAGCCTACTTGAAGTGATAATATAATCATTTTTTATTCTTCTTGAATCTCACTAGTGCTATTTACGGTTTGGTATATATAAAACCAACATATTAGAGAAGTTGATTGTAGGGTGAAATTGTAGATTGTCCAAGACTAATACAAGGAACCAACTTAAGCAGCTCAATAACATGTTATAAGAATGATGAACCTTTCTACACAACATGGGGAGAACACTAATTAGTGTCTGGGGAAGGTGATTAGTATGTGAGTGTCAACTCTACTCTCTCTCAGTGGGTTTAGAGAAGATGGAGAGATGAGTAGAGTTGACACTCACGTGTCCCCAAACACAAGGACAAGACTGAGTAAATTTTCAATAATAATTTAAGGGGTAGGTGAGAATATGTAGGTCAGTATCTCTTCTATATATAGAAGGGTTATGGGATATTGCAACCCCCATATCATCTCCTACATAACTCCCTTCCTTTTCCATTCAATCCATTTTGTGTATTTCATTTCTTCGCTTTGGGCTACTACTTAACCATTCTCGACAAACATGCAATTTACCACTTCGGAATTATGCTAAATGTCGCACAAATTTCAAATTGATAAATGTCGTTGGTTGTGGAAACTCAAATGAAAGATTATGGATAGCCACGGTTTGTTGTTTATAAGGAAGGGATTGATCGGTGGTTACGAAAATTAGTAATGAAATTACAAATAATTCAGAAATATACTTCCTCTGTGTTATGCAAATTTCAAAGAAATTAAATTTAGATGTGGTACTGTTGAATGGAGCTCTTAGTTTTAATTTGCAAGTTGATGTTCCTCTACTAGAAGTGCACATAAGAGACCATTATTTGTATCTCCATGGAAGGTCATGGCCTGTTGTTGGTTGAAGCTCAAATGATCTTTCATCCTTAAACTTGCCTAAACCCTAGAAGGACTGGAGAAAATATGGCATGGTTGATCCAGATATTTAATAGTGCTAACTAATAATCAAATTATTAAACCTGTAATAAAAAAAATAATGAAAGATGGGGCATTGTCAGCAATGCAGAGGTGCTTGTCGCATATCCCATAGAAGATCCCTCCATTGACAAACAAACCTCAACTTAGCCGTCCATGTGAAGTCACTTTTCTTCTTATGTCATCTCACACTTGTTAATTTATAGTTTGCTTTCAAGGTCCATCACCACCCCACTCAAAACAAATCTTGTATATAAGTAACAAACCAGTTCCACACATTAATTCACCTCCTCTTAGTATTACAACTTCATCACTTTCCTATCATGTAGTAGAACTGGCCATGGCTGGCTAGCTAGCTTACCCTCATGGTATCAAAAGGGGTTGGACGAGCTCATGGTGTGCAGAAGAGATGTGGTCGATCGATGAAAGAAGAAAGAAACGATATGGGTTGATACGTACTCCTAGCTAGGGCAACCTGGATCCTTTGGCATTGCTACTTTTTATATTTCAGTTTGAAGAATGAAGTGTGGTATACAATGATAACTATTTGGGTTATGGTAATAAACTGTCTCATTGGTGTGAAATGAAGAGTATTTAGGATTTGGTATGAAGGTAGAATTAAGTTCCTTTAAATAAACATTTGTCAATTCTACATATGGAATGCTGGAATTCTGGAATTGAGCAAGTCTAGTCATGTTTGCTAGTTTTTTTTTTTAAATATATTTTTTGCATATTCTCTTTAAAAAAAAACAACCACAAACACTATCTATAAATGAGATAGAAGTGTAAAAAAAAACTCAAAAAAGATTTCTAATGATAAGTCTAGTCAGCCATATTTGCTAACATTTAAGTATTTTTACACTTTTTGTCCATTGTCTTTGAAATACAACCACAAACACTATATATAGAAGAGGTAGAAGTGTAAAAAAAATCAAAAAATGCTAGCAAACATGGCGGTCTATACTTGAGTAAGTATAGACAGTCATGTTTGCTAACATTTTTTGGCATTTTTTTTTGTGTTTTTACACTTTTTGCTCATTCTTTTTAAAATACAACCACAAACACTATCTATAGAGGGGGTAGAAGTGTAAAAACTTAAAAAATGCTTCTGCCCAGTCGTTAGCATTTTTTGTGTTTTTACATTTTTTGCCCAATCTCTTTAAAACACAACCACAAATATTATCTATAGAAGATGTAAAAAAAAAAAAAAAAAACCCAAAAAATGCTAGCAAACATGGCTGACTAGACTTACTCATTAGAAATACATCCACAATAAAAGGAGTAGAAGTGTAAAAAAATTCAAAAAATGCTAGCAATCATGACTGGCTACTTCCAATGAGTAAGTCTAGTCAGCCATGTTTGCTAGTTTTTTTTTTTTTACACTTTTTGTCAATTTTCTTTGAAATACAACCACAAACACTATCAATAGAGGGGGTAGAAGTGTAAAAAAAATTCAAGAAAAGGCTAACAAACATGGCTGACTGAGTAAGACTCGCCAACCATGTTTGTTGATTTTTTTTGATGTTTTTATACTTTTTACACATTCTATTTAAAACACAACCACGGAGTGAGTTCAAACTTTGGCAAACATTATATCCAATTTAATAGAAACCAACCCAATTAAAGGTAGGCTTAACTATGCCTCAAAACAATTTCTTGCATCCACGGAGTCGGTTCAAATAATGGAGTTTGTTATTTTCACGATCTCTAAAAACTAAGATTTAGAAAGGATTATGATTAGCCTATTCATGACTAACAATTGGGGAGACGTCTCTAATTTAATATTTATAACAGAGAAAAATGACAAAATAAGCCAAAAAAAAAATCAGGATCCTCCTTAATCCAAATGGGATATGCTATTATTAGTGGGCTTTTTTGAACCCCACTACTTCCATAAGTCAATCACATTACCGGTATGGGACTAAACCAATCTTCCATAACTTATTTCACAAACTAATTTGCGTATCTGATTCAAAATAAATAAATAAAATATATATATCCTTTTCACACTTATTTATCTAATGCCTAAAGTCATAAATAAACAAAAATATCCCTTTACAAGATATTCTACACCCAAATTTTTTTTTTTTTTAAAAAAAATCTGTCCAAAGTCCCAAATATGACACTTTTTTTTTCATTTGTTTATCATAGATTTAATTTATTTGTTTTTTTGATGTATTATTGTTGTCATGTTTTAACACTTGATTTCACAAACATATAAATGTCTAAAAAAGTTGTAGCATTGATTTTGCAGAATAAGAGGGGGGTATTCAATCATGGATTTTAATAGAGTCTGAAAGACTTTAAATCTCATGGATTTTAAAATATTTTAAAGGAGTTTACAGAATCCACTGGATTTTAATGGATTTTAAATGACTGGATTTTGTGGAATTTACAGAATCCACTGAATTTTAATGGATTTTTATTATTGAATTTTGATGTATTTTAAGGTGTTAATTATGTACTCCAGGAAAAGATATAGGTGGGCAAGTAACGAACCCAGACAAGAACACAACACCATTTCTTTCGACATCATGTGCATAATAGTAACATGATGTATACCAATATCAGTTCATACTTGAAACTACTGTGATAATAATTAAAAGGGGAACTAAAATAAGAACAAAAGAAGAAGGAGAGAATGACTTACGGGTGGGCGACGAGCTTCGTATTAGAAGTGGAGGTAGATGGGTGTAGAGAGAAAGGGCAAACCATCAAGTGTAGAAGTTGAAACCTCTCTGCTGCATCTTTGGCTTTGAGATAAGCTGTTTCATGGGTGTCTAGAAAGGAAGGACGCGACACCATGAATTAACAGAAGAAGAAGAAGAACCAGTTGTGTGGGATGAAATGGCGATGAAGTCAGAATCCCTTATTTGATTCTTCAAATCTTCCAAAAGGGTATCTGTGAAATTGGACTTTGTCACTTGCTTTACGCTCCATGCTTCTCGATGACTCTCTGCTGCTAATGTTGTCGCTGCAGTACCATTAGTGGTGTTGAAGCTTACGATCTGTGGCATTGGGTAGCGGAGGCAACAATGGAACTGGAGGAGGAGGCGATACTGGAGATTGACCACCACAACCAAAATCTACTGTGCCTGAAAAATTGCAAAAGAGAAACTTGATCAAATGAGTTGGTTTCATTCAACTCAAACCCAGAGACAAATAAGTAAAAACTAAAGAGGCCGAGAGAGGAGTGGGTGACCTCACCAAACCAAACAAGTGTAGAGAGAACATTCGCATCGAATTTACTGTCAATAAATTCATCAAACACTTTATCTACGCTTTCTTTTCTTTGTTTATGTATATAAATGATGATGGTGGTGGTTCTTCTTCTTGTTTCCTCTGTGAGTGAAGTGAGGTGAGGTGAGGAGTCAAAATGGGAGCAGACATCGCGTGTTGTGGCACAAAGTTCTGGCTCTACGTAATTGTAAGCGTAGGGTTGGTCTCCTTTGTTGGGTTGATGGCTGGTCTTACTTTGGGTTTGATGTCTCTGGGTCTTATTGATCTTGAGGTGCTCATCAAGGCTGGCCGTCCTCAAGAAAATCGTTCTCTCGAAACGAGAGGGATCAGAACGTGAAGAAGATTTGGAGAAGATGCGAAGAAGATCTAAAGATGTGAAGAAGAAGAACTGAATAAGTGAAGAAGATGTGAAGAAGAAGAAGAATAACTGAAAATGTGAAGGAGAAGAAGAAGTGGAGAAGAGGCGAGCAACGCTGGGGAAAGCTTTGCAGGGGAGAGCTAGCGCAGTAGAGAAGTTGTTGGTGAGAGCGAGTTGGGACGAGAGGGAGCAGAGAAATTGAAATCCGAGGGTAATAGGCCGGATTTGAAAAGGACTTTCATATTTATATCTTTCACACATAAATCCTTCAAAGTCCTTCAAAATCTATCAAGTCAACAAATCCATTAAAATCCACTGCTGTTTGAATACCCCTAGATTTTATTGTATTGTTTAAAATCCATGATTGAATACCCCGTGATTTTAATGGATTATAAAACAATCATTTAAAATCTATATTTGAATACCCCTAGATTTCATTGCATTGTTTTAAATCCTTAATTGAATACCCCTATATTTTAATGGACTTTAAAATCTTTCAGAATCTATTAAAATACATGATTGAATACCCCCCTGTAAGTCTAGTCAGCCATGTTTGCTAGTTTTTTTGGTAAATTTTTTTTTTTTATGTTTTTACATTTTTTTATCCATTTTCTTTAAAACACAAACACTATCTATAAAGAGGGTAGAAGTGTAAAAAACCCAAAAAAAAAAACTAGCAAACATGACTGACTAGAATTGTTGAATTTTGCAAGATCTTATTGCTTACTAGTTTTGACATTTTAAATTATCTACACCAAAGCTTTGACATTGTAAATTCACTCATTTGAGCTCATTAAAGTATATAATATATTTGGCCCTCGTCGTTTGGCCCTCATCATAAATTACTGGCTCCACTCCTGTCTATACCATCACAGAGTTTGGTGAAAAATTGAGCAAAGGAACACCTAAGCTCGAGATAATCCCTTTTTAATTTATTTACAGTTATTTAGATTGATAATCAACATAGGAGTTTATAGTTTTATGTTCCTAGATGTATATGTTAGTTCCTTAGCTAATGATGAACACACTCGTGGGCTTGATTTAGTTTTGTAATGAAGTCAAAAGTGTGATGACTCAATGGTTGAGCAGTGGCATATGGTACCACCAGATCACGGGTTCGGACTCAGTCAGTGGCATTTGGGATGGGAGGATTAAGGGATAAAAAATATAAAAGTTTTGCAATGAAAGTTTCACTTTTTTTTTTTGTTAAAAACCTTAGGCAAATAATTAAATACTACTGGTTATTACATCCAACTTTGCCGACATTCGATGTCAAGCGATGAGTCGTACCATTTATGTCTCTAGATATATATCTACAATGTCAAAAAGGAAGCATAAGGAGTAGGCGCGCCAGACCCAATGCATAATAGATAGTTGTAGAGAATCTCCATTCTGAATGAAGTCAATCAGAGTCGCCGAGTCCCTGAAAATAAGTTTGTTCCTCCATCTTTGAGCTTGAATGAGAAGCAAAGTCGCCTCCACCGCATATCCTTTCGTCATTGTGCTGTTTGAAACTTTGTCGCCTACCTGACAAGCTACAGAAACCAGAACATTCCCTGCCAAGTTGGTCGCTGAAATTCCTACGCCTCCCTGTTTAGTAGACTACAAAAAGCAAGCATCAAAAGTAACAATGACTGTTTGTATCAAGGCTGAGTGAAAGTGGATGAGCGAGGTTTACTCTGAGATTGAGTCTGTGGGGATCGAGCTGAGTGTAACATGTCTTGGGCCAACTATGAAGGACATGGTCAAGTCAAGTAAATGAATATTTGATCAAATCAAATAATGTTCTTAGTGTGATTTAATTTTGGAAATGAAAATTGCCTTATCAATATAAATAAAATAAATGGTTTTTTTTTAGTTTGACACTTATTAGTTTGTACCTATTAGAGTTTGACTCTCGTTTTGAAAACTAATTAAGTCTAACACTTACTTTTTTACGGAACCATTAAATCCACGTCAATTATCGATAAAGACTAATTTTTCGATCATTTTACTCATACCTTGGTTTTTTTTTCTTAATTGAATCTATTTTTTTAACCCTAAAACCCAAAAGTGCACCCACCCCTCATGTCTTCTATCTTTTTTCTCCTTTCTCCCTTGAACCCAATGCCATCGTAAAAAATGCAATGAGAGAAGTGAGTGTTAGTGATAAAGGTTTTGATTTGTGAGGAATCTAGTGGGGTTTTGTTTGGGTAAAAAGATGGTGGAGGTTGATCTTGGTGGAGAAGAAGAGGAGTTGAAGGAGAATGGCGACTATTGATGCTTTAATTATAGAATGAGAGGGTGAAGGTTGGATTTTGTCCGGGTTAAGTGAAGTGGGTGAGAATGAAAATAAAAATAACAATGAATGAAATAGTAAAAACACAAAAAAAAAAAAAAATCGTTCTGACCATCACACGATTTTGCTTGCGAACTCGTCTATTGGTAGCGACACTCGTTTTTTCTCCTTTGATAATGGTTGCTTTGATCACCCAACCTTGACAGAGGAGATGAAATATTGGTGGAATAACTCAGTAGTCTCTGGCTATTGCTTATGGTGGAAACTTAAGGCGACCAGATTCAACTTTAAAAGTTTGAGGACTAAAGTTTTGGGTAAGACCAATTTATGTATTCAAAATATTTCGGCTTTAATTACTAACATTGATGCTAAGGAAGATAGCCGAGACTTGACTGGCGATGAGAGGTCTTGTGAGTGTAGCTGCATTAGGAATGAACAACATTAACCAAACAAGATGAGAAGTTTTGAAGGACCAGGTGTAACGACCCGATCCGCACAGTAAGATATTGTCCGCTTTGGGCCCAACCGGTCCGCATGGCTTTAAAATGCCTCTTACTATGGGGATCCAACCTCGCACATATATTAGGGTTGGCAGTGGGGCGGATTTTTACGGATATCCGCCCCACCCAATCCGTATGAGGCGGATTTGGATATGGATGAATGGATTTTCGGGTGGTTTTGGATATCCCAAAAATATTCGTTGACTATTCGGGGCGGATGCGGTTTTAGCCATATCCGCCCCGCAGTTTTAACCATACCCTGTTACTCTATTAATTAAATCATTTTCCATAAAAAAAACCTAAAACTAAACCAAAGAAATTCTGAAATCCGTTTTACCTCTTCTGACAGACATCTCTTCGGCTTCCACCTCGAGACACAGAACGCACAGAGTGAGAACTGAGAATCATGATTATCTTCAGTCTCTTGGTCTCTAAGTCTCTTCCACCTCAGACATGACCACAAATGAAATTAGATTCAACTCACAAAAAACTAAAGAAATCCAGAGTCCCAGACTCGCAGAAGGAGACGCAGAAGAAATCACAAAGAAGCAAGAAGGAGATGCAGAGTCGCAGACTCGCAATCAGTCACAATCTCAATCACCTCTCCTCGCGGCCAGACACCATCCACCGCGCAATCACCTCTCCTCGCGGCCAGACCATCCACCGCCAGTCTTCTTCTTCTGTTCTTCACTGATTTCTTCTTCTTCTTCACTGATTTCTTCTTCTTTTTCTTCACCGATTTCTTCTTCTTCCTCTTCACCGATTTCTTCTTCTGTCTTCACCAATTTCTTCTTCTTCTTTTACCCCAATTTCTTGTTCTTCTTCTTCACCTATTTTTCTTATTCTTTACCGATATCTTATTCTTCTTTCTTCACTGATTTTTTTTACACTGATTTCTTTTTCTTCTTATTCACTGATTTCTTTTCTTCAATGATTTCTTCTTTTTCACCGAATTCTTCTTCTTCTTCACCGATTTCTTCTTTTTTTACACTGATTTTTTATTCTTCACCGATTTCTTCTTTTTTTACACTGATTTCTTATTCTTCTTATTCACTGATTTATCTTCTTCAATGATTTCTTCTTCTTCACCGATTTCTTCTTGTTCTTCACCGATTTTTTCTTCTTCACTGATTTATTCTTCTTACACTGATGAGGGATTTCAATAGGTTGCAGGAAGATCCACTTTACAATATCATGCTGTGATTTTGGGAAGTTTTTCGATTGTGATGTTTTTGGGTTTTTATTAAATTGGGGAATTATGATTTTTATCATCTTTGTTTTGTTTTTGTTTTACAGGTCTGATGATACCCCTTGGGATGGATTTGCAGGCATGATGATGATACTCAAGTTTCTCCAATGGTGCCTCCATCAAAAGTTGTTGCAAAGAAGGCCGATCCAAAGGCCCAGTCCTTGAAGGCTGCCAATGGAGTCGAGTCAGTGCACCATCGGTTCATCATCTGCTCCAGAGATCTTAGATCACTTCATCGGTTCAGATCCAGAGTGAGGTTTTTTTTTTTTTTTTTTTAATCCAAAATGTAATTTGAGTAATCCAGAGATCTCAGGATCTTTTTGTATTATTTTTTTTTGTAATCCAAAGATCTCGATCTGTGGATCTCAGATCTTTGGATCTCAGATCTTTTTGTATTTTTTTTTTGTAAATTCAAAGATCTGATCTTTTTGTAATCCAAAGATATGATCTTTTTGTAATCCAAAGATCTCAGAATAGTTTTTTTTTTGTATTTTTTTGTAATGAATTGACTGTAATTTGTTTGTAATGAATGACTTTTTTTTTTATTATTTGTAAAGATGGATAACCTTGATGTTAGAGATTGAAGATTTTTTTTAACGGATATTGGGCGGGGCGGAGGTGGTTTTTAAATAAATTTACAAACGGATTTGCGGGGCGGATTTCGGGATCCGCTATTTCTGATGGGGCGGGGATGGATTTGCTCAAATCCGCCCCGTTGCCATCCCTGACATATATAGCACATCACCATCCCGCACCCAGGCGATGTGAGACTATGATCTCCCCTTGGCAGGTAGTCCAACCCCTATTGGGATCCACAAGCCTGTTGGGCCTATTGGGCTCCAACCCTCACCCTCCTCCTCAGGTTCGCCCACACAAGGGTCTCACAGTCCACCCCCCCTTAGGGCCCAACGTCCTCGTTGGCCACACATGCCCAACGTCCACGTCGGCACATTTTCGGCTGGGTCAAGCTCTGATACCATTCTATAACGACCCGATCCGCACAGTAAGATATTGTTCGCTATGGGCCCAACCAGCCCGCACGGCTTTAAAAGGCCTCTTACTATGGGGATCCAACCTCGCACATATATAGCACATCACCATCCCGCACCCAGGCGATGTGGGACTATGATGTCCCCTTGGTAGCTAGTCCAATCTCTCTTGGGATCCACAGGCCTATTGGGCTCCAACCCTTGCCCTCACCCTCCCCCTCAGGTCCACTCACACAAGGGTTTCACACCAGAGGTCTATTGAAGCTCTTAGCATGGGGTAGGAGTTGGTAGTGGATGATGTCAGCATCAGAGATCTCATGATCTCTCATTCCAAAGAGTGTTTATATGAAAAGGAGGAGTGATGGCCTTTATTCTCGGGGATTATCTTTAAGTCAATCTCTCAGCCTATGGTTGCTTCCTTAGTTGAGAATTTTTCAGAGATGAAAATTAGAGTGGCAATCCAAGAGCTCAAATCTGAAGTTTCTCCAAGTTTTGATGGTTTCTCAATGGTGTTCTATTTTAAAATGTAGGAGGTAATCAAAGTTGATTTTATGAAAGTTATTGAAGATTTTAACTATAGAATTTTTTTGGATTGACGGTTGAATACCATTATCATCTTGCTTATTTCCAAATGCGTTGGAATGCGGACAGTCAAGGATTCCAGACCTATCAGTATTTTGAATGGGGCCTATAAGATCATTGCTAAGGTGCTGACTAATAGATTGAAAAAAGTTCTTCATTCAGTCATTTCTCCTTTTCAAACTACAGCAGTCAGTGGAAGACGGTAGTTGATAGCCCTTTGATTGCCAATGAAATTATTGATTCCAGGAAAAAACAAGGAGTTCCAGAGCTCGTTATCAAACTAGATTTCTCTAAAGTCTTTGACAATGTTTATTGAAGATACTTGGATTTGGTAATGGCTCGCATGGGGTTTGACTTCAAATTGATTCATTGGTTTCACACTTGCAGATCTACAACCAATTTCTCATTAAAGATTAATGGTCAGTTGCATGAGTTTTTCAATAGCTATAAAGGCTTGCGTCAAGGCGATCCCTTGTCTCCTATTCTTTTTACTTTAACAGTAGAAGGCCTAACCCAAATATTTCTTAAAGCGGTTGATGATGGCCTAGTGTGAGGTTTCTCTGTCGCAGAGGGTAGTCCTCATGTTTCTATTATTCAGTATGCATATGATACTATCTTTTTTTTGTGATGTCTCTGCTACTCAAGTTCTTGCTCTAAAAAGAATTATGTTTTGGTTCAAAGTTATTTTAGGTCTGAAAATCAACTTTCACAAATTGGTAGCGTTGTCTATTGGAGATATCCCTCATTTGCAGCAGTTGGCAGGTTTATTTGGTTGTGCAGCGGGTCAGTTTCTAGTTAAGTACTTGGGCGTGCCTTTGGGTGCTAGTTTTAAAAGTAAAGCTGTGTGGGATGAGATTATTTAAATGATGGAATAAAGACTAGCGCCTTGGAAAAGTAAATTCCTCTTAAAAGCAGACAGATTAGCTATTGTCCAATCCACTTTAGCTTTTATCCCTGTGTTCATTTTGTTTCTTATCAAGGTTCCCTCTTCAATACCAGCCAAGATGGAACAGATCATGCACGACTTCCTTTGGGGTTCCACTCAAAACTCTAGAAAGATGCATTTAGTGGGTTGGAAACAAATTTGTTGTCCCAAATCTCAAGGTGGATTGGGCATTCTCCAAGTGACTACTTTCAATTTTGCTTTACTTTCTAAGTGGCTTTGGCGATTTGCAGAAGAAGATGACAATTTATGGAGATCGCTCATCATTAATAAATATGGGCGCAATAGATGAAAGGTGGGATAAGAGAACTAAGTACTTTCCCTATGGATGCTCTTTGTGAAAGTCCATCTCTCAGTGCACAAGTGTTTTTTACCCCCACACCGCCTCTATTCGATGTGACAATGGTGATCTCATCTCTTTCTGACGTGAGGTGTAACAACAAACATCCGAAGGATTTGTTTCCTATGTTGCTTATCATTAACAACCAAAAACATGGGAAAATTAACAATTTTTGGTTTAATGGCGATTCTTGGGATCTTTTCTTTCGTAGACCCCTAAATACTGAAGAACTATAGGAGGTCGCCAAATTAATGCATCTGTTGAATAATCAGATGCTCTTGGAGGGCCCTGATAGTTTGGTGTGAAAAGGTAAAGGTGTAGGCGTATTGGTGAAAGAATTTTCTTATATGTTGGCTGCCTCTAATTATGAGACTCATTCCAACCCTTTCAATTCCTCTCATAAGAATCTAGTTTGGGTGAAAAATCATTTTCCTCGGATAAATTTCTTTAGTTGGTCAGTGTTGCATAAGAGAACCTTGACTAAAGATATGTTAAGGAAAAGAGGAATCCACATATGAAGTCTTTGTGTGCTTTGTAATGAGATTGATGAGACATTGGATCATTTGATGCTTCACTACAGATTCTCCAAATCCATTTGAAGCAGTTTATTGTTAGAATTTGGTTTGAGTTTAATGTTTCAAGGTTCCATTTTGGATTGGCTAAGTTGGTGGTCCCATGCTAATCCTGTCCGGCAGGCAGAGTGGTTATGGCGTAGGGTTCTTTACGTTCTCATGTGGTGTGTGTGGAAATAGAAAAATATGAGGGTTTTTGAAGGGCTTAACATATCAGAGCATTCTATTTTTATCAATATTAGGGAATTGTCGTGGAGGATGGGTTCGACTTGTAATTTGTTCAAGGACTTGGTTTTTGACACCTTTATGGTGTCTTGGCATTCCTTGATGTAGGAATGATTCCCTTTTTCCTTTGTTTTCTTTATAATCTTTAATAAACATTTCCGTGTTTGATAAAAAAAAAATAGTACATTAAATAATTTTCTAAAAAGTGATTATCATGAGTAGGTTGGTTGGTTCATGTCATGTCAGTAGTATATTCCATTTGAAGTGATATTAAAGTTAACAACCCTTAAATCCAGGATGACAATTATGAAATGCTACATAAGCGCTCAGTTTTGTTGAAGTTGTAATGATCCTGGTAAACTTGGATTTTTGAATCACCGACATAGAACTAAAATTGGTTTATAGGAAAGATTTGTAATTCATTATTTTTCATAGAACTTGAATATAAGGTGAAAACCCCAATTAAAAAAAATATAGGCAAAATAGTCTAAAAATTAGTTTTTACTGATCAATGACGTAGACTTCACGATTCCGTCAAAAAATTGAGTTTTAGAATCAATTAATTTTTAAAATAATAATCAAATTCTAATAGGTATAAAATAATAAGTGCCAGACTAAAAAACCAAAAATATTTAGAGAGGAGTGTAGCTTGTTAATTAGAAAACATATCACATGACTCAAATTAATGTGGGAAAGTGATGTGTTAGAGTGTCGATGAACATTTCACTTCGCCTTCGATTTGTTTGTAGATAGACCGATCAGATAATTAAAATGATTTTATATGAGGTTTTTTTTTTTTTTTTTTGACATGTTGCAAAACATTCCATGTGTAAAGCATACAATGGTACCGATAAAATGAGAAATC
Source organism: Berberis thunbergii (assembly GCA_003290165.1). Lineage (NCBI taxonomy): Eukaryota > Viridiplantae > Streptophyta > Magnoliopsida > Ranunculales > Berberidaceae > Berberis > Berberis thunbergii. Next base: position 175,219 of record QNQO01000402.1, on the reverse strand, counting down.
CGACTGAATTTGAGTCCGATTATGCGGATATGGTTTACATAAATTATCCGATTGTGAAAACTGGTCAGATACAAATATGTGAAAGTTGATCAAACTCGGACACGCGTCTGACACGGATCTTACATTAGAAGTCCATCCAAATCCAAATATAGTCGGAATTTTTTTTTTCTTCTAATAATATGTAGCTTTTTAATGTGCTAAAGTTGTACTTTTATCTTAGATACATTAAAATTATAGTTTAATGTTGTTATCTTGCATGGTGTACACACCTTAGTTGATGTCGTTAAATTCTCATTTGAGTTTTAATTCTATGCTAATTTAATGGACTTTAAAGATTTATGCTTACACATTTTATTCAATGAATTTTAACATAAAATAAGTAGCCAATCTGAATTTAATCCGCTCCGAAAACCATATTGATCGGATTGACCCGGGTCGGATACAGTTAACATTTTACCATTTTTTCCAGATATAGTATTGGATGTTATGATCCGATCGGACCGATCGAATAACGTATCATATAATTCGGATCCGAATACGGATACGGATACTTAGTGTATTCGTACTAGATCCGGCCCATTTTATGCACTATCTACATGGTTATCCAATGTCATTTGTATTGTTATCCGAAATCATGGGCCTACATCCAACACACCCAATGTATGAGCCCAATGGGCCTTAACCCAAGATAAAACCTCTCTCCCAAGACTCGTAACTGAACAACACTATACCACCTCTCTCTCAATGTACGGAAATACCCCCACAGATTCCTCTTTCCTCCCATTCCAGACGCTAGATTTCCCCAAGGGCATTTTAGTACCACAAAAAAAACTCATTTTTGAAACTTTGATTTCTTTCACTCTCTCTATGACTTGTAATCGCTTTGTTGCCAGATCTCTTTGAGTTCTGTCTTCGATCGATTGCTTGATCTCTCTCTCCTCATTCGGCCCTTTTGTTTTCTCAACATTCGAAACCCTAATTTCATCTCTCTCTGTCTGTGTTCGTCTCTTCATGGTAAGTTTTGATGATTTTGATTGATTTTGGTAACTGTTGTTATCGTTCTTTGTTTGCAATTCTGTTTTAGGGTTTTTGTATTTGGTTGATTTGAAGTGATGGGGTGATTTAAAGTTTGTAATTTTCTGTTTTCATTTTGTTTTGGTGGCAGATTGGAGTGTAGAGAGTGGGAATTGTGATGGGGAGTGGGCCTATGTTGAAGAAGGAGTTGGAGTTGTTGAAGGCACAGGCGGAGGTTTTCGATTCCTTTGGTCGAGCCCGGTTGAGGAAATCGGAGGATGGGTTGGTGAGTGATGGAGATGGGGAGGGTTGGAGAAGGAAGAAGAGGAAGGTGAATGATGTTGTGGAGAAGGGGAAGGAGAATGTGGAGGGCGGTTCGATTGGGTTGGGGAAGGTTGAAAGCAATTTAGAGGGATCGAAGAGTCCAAATAAGTTTTTGAGTGCTTTGAATGAGGAGGAAGGGAAGGGGGATAGTTTTAATCCTCCTTCAGCAAAGGGTCCTGAGGGTAAGGTTTTGATTGAGAATGAGGAAAGGAGTAATTTAGGTGAATGTATGAGTAAGGACGAGCCGAAGAGGCGGTTTACTCCTTCAGCTTTAAAATGCATGGTTTTACCTGATGGGTTGGAGGCTACTAGCGTGGTAGAAGGGGTTCAAGTGGAAAACCCAGTTGTTGTTAAAGAAGGTATTGTGATAGAGAATAGTTTAATTAGTACGCCTGTTAGACGGTTTACCCGTTCGGCATTGAAATGTTTGGTCCCTGATGGAAATGAGATGAAGGATGTTTTAGTGGATAAACCCTTGAAGCAATCTGATAATTTGAATGCAAAAGTGAAGGCTGAATCTCCAGTGAGGAATATGGATAGAGAGTTGCAAAATACTTCTCCTAGTGGTGAAGCCCATACGAATTGTGAGGGAAGAGGTATCAGGGAAGAGGAAGCTAATGTAGGAATCACAAATTTGAAAAAACATGATAATGAGGGAGTGAAGAGTGTTTGTATAAAGAAACCAGAGGTGCAGGTCACTCGTTTTACTTCAAAAAATGGGCCAACACCATCTGTACCCGAGGAGGAGCAGAGTGAATCAATGAAGAAAACTTCAGCACAATTGAGCTGTTTAGTTTCAGAATCTAAAATAGAGTCTATTCCTACTGACGATAGGATAGTGCAAAATGATTCAGCAGAGAAAAGCCCAGGTGAAAAAGCAAAGTTGCAGGTTAAGGATGGTAAAATACATGATACTTCAGAAGAGAGACATCTGAGGCGGTGTACGCGTTCAGTTTTGAGAGAAAAGGCGGAGCTATTGGATGTACGTTTACCAGACACTTCGAGTGGTGGTTCTACCATATCTGAAGATGTTTGCGAGAATGGCACAACTGCAAGAATTCATGAGGAAACAACTGAGGTTACTAGCGAAATAAAAGTATCTAAGAAGAGCCTGAAAATGAAAAAGTACAAAATGACTGGCTACAGGGCGCTTCTTGAGACTGGTATGCTTGAGGGTTTGTCTGTTAAGTATGTTCTTAAAGGCCGGAAGGTACCATTTCAAGCTTCAGTTTTCTTTATCTTGTGACTATGAATCTAATTGAGTTTACTTCTGGTTGAGATTTGTTTGTTGGCAATTTTCTTTAGAATGAAGGACTCCAGGGCATAATAAAAGGTTGTGGGATCTTATGTTCCTGTACTTTGTGCAAAGGTTGCGAGGTGAGGCTTTCTTTCACCATTTATTTTATGCTTCATATGTCCTGGATATTAAGCCACCGAAGAATTGAGTTACATGCTTGATTTCTTCTGACAAAGCAGGTGATTGAACTTGGGAAATTTGAGCGACATGCTGGTAGTACAAATAGAAATCCTGCATACTATACGCACTTGGATAATGGAAAGAGCTTAAGTGATGTGTTGAATGCTTATAAAAGTGCTCCATTTGAAGTAACGATTCAAAATGCAATTAGTCTTTCACCTGTGGACAGTGGTATCTGCTTGATGTGCAAACGTGAGTTTTTCTTACACTTGTTTGTTCATTAAAACTTCAAAGTCATCTTGTCGTTGTAATTATACAAGCTTTGCTTTCTCTAGGGGCTATTCAAATCTCATCAACCATGAGAAAAGTCTTGCTTTGCAATTCTTGCTTGGAATCACAAGAATCACTAGCAAGTCCTGCTTGCTCTGCTAGTATGGCTTCTAGGTATGTTTGGATTTCACTAATTGTCTTCTGCAAGGAAGTTGTCTCCTGCACTGTACCAAATATGTGGCTATTGCGGTTCTCTCCTTGCAATTATGGATAATAGTTTTTTCATTAAGTTAGATCATAAAATTAGTTTCTGGGCATTGAGATGTTGTTCGAGTTAATGTGGGCCCTAATATTTTATCTAGTTAGATTGTATGTTCTACATTTGGGGTAAACCCGTAAACCTTTGCTTCTTTAGCTACTATTGCCATTCCTATTATCTTACTGGACCACCTTTGTCATATTAGTGCTTTGAAATTCAAAGAGCGCATGTTTGAGATTAAAAAAAAGAAAAAAAGACTGTGCCTCCAGTAATTCTCTCTTTACCATAATGCATTGTGGGGGACTCTTTTGTTAGAAATGTATGGGAGAAAGAAATAAGTAAAAAAGAAAGAAACCTGTCATTATGGTTCTTTATTTGGTTTGTGTGAGTAAGGTAACCCATTAGAATCTATCAATGTACATTTCTAACAAGCTCAATAGTGACTTTATGCGTTTCCTAACTAAAGTATTTATTATCGAGTGTAACTGTTCATTTAGAAGCATGAGAGGTTATTTTTTTATTTTGTTCAGAGTATTGAAGGTGCAGATTACACAATGACAGATAATCAATCTAACCTGATCTTCGGTAAGCTGGATAGATTCCTTAAAAATAGCTATTGGGAAGAACATTGTGGTTGGTTTGCATCACACCCAATGCTCGTTTCAGGTGGCATTAGATCATCCTGGAAGATTAAATTCTTTCTTTACTTTTTTGATATATGGGAAGATTGCATTCATGTACATTATGTTGAGCTTAATGGGTGCCAATTTATTCTGAAAGTGGAGTAATGGTGGAAGAAATATGGCAAAATGGCTTTGCTAGTTATATGTTTTTTGTCAAATTTAAGGAGGTTAAGATGAAGCTAAGGGAATGGTGTAGAACTTAGAAGGGGTTTATGGAAGCCCCAATTGTGTCCCTTATGAACATATGGTAGACATAGTGGAACTTGATACTAAAGTGGAGAACAGACCGTTATGATTTTAGACTTTGATCTAGCGTATCCAGTATCCCAAAAGGTGAAGTTTGGAAAACTTCCACGGTAGGATAAAAGAAAATGGAGGAGTCCACTTGGTATAACAAAAAACAAATTCAAAATGCATTTATTTGCTACCCATAACCATTAATTATTCTACATGGGTCAAGTCTGGTCCAGCTCCTAAAGTTGTCGGAATCATAACAATTTCCATGTTGGTTTTAGTTCCTAAATGATTATGGTTATGGTTCTCTAGAACATAGTACCAAAATCAAAATCATTTTATCTCGTTCCAGTTCAATTCCAGTTTCTTATGGGTTCAAATTCTTAAATATTTCAACTTTTTTGTTAAATAATTGTTTTCATAATTTTAGTAATTTAGTTTGTCTAATTTTTGTAAAGCTTGTTAAGAAAAACTAAAAGTATGTTAAACTAGCTTTCTTACCAGTTTTATAAGATGCCTAACAAACCCTAATGGGACGTTCGACAATCTAAAGCACAAGCACTTCATATCTTCTTCTTATCTTAGTAGAACTTATGCTACAAAATAGGTTTTTATTTTCGTAGTTAGTTTGGTTAGATCTCATGTACAAGAGAGAGAAAAAGTTGAGGATGTGTGTAAACGATTAAGGAATGGGTAGTTATTTCCATAAGCCAAAATATTCACATGTCAAAAGCATATATAATTGGCATCAGATTTAAGCCAAAAAAAATAACTCCTTATAAGTTGAAAGTTTGGAATTCCCAAGCAAAAGCAACAAGTGAGTTCTTGAACGCCTCCTAAATAGATGTCTTTTGACTTTCTTACATTGTGACAGAATAAATACGAGTTTACTAACCTTGACATTTTTAACCTTGTAAGAATGCAAGTGGGTGTTATACATTTGGGTTTAACATAAACACCCCTTTTCCCTTGAAAATTTCCTCGGAAATTTTTTATCCAGAGTATTTTGCCAACCATGCACATACATGCCCTAAATAAAAATCACAAATTAAGAGATAACTACGCTCGAACCTGAGTTTATTTCTGGGCGAGATCTTCCTCTTTAGTCATGTTGGTGTAAAATGACCCAAACATCATACAATTGATGGACGGCTCGGATACACCAATTAGGACCTATTCAATCTTCATTCAAAGCGAAGTCGTTATCAAGAATATTTCATTTATGATCCGAATGTATGTCGAATACGCCTTATACGCAAATCCTTTTCATATCGCAAAAACATGAAGGGTTTTGATTTGGAAATATTGTAGACGAAAAAGAGAAGACCAATCTCCAAGAAATCTCAAATTACAATTATTTCCTTTTTAAAAGTATTTAAGCCAAACACCTTAAACCTTGAGAATCTCATATATGCAAGTTTTCTATCTAGAGATTATCGAAAACAACAAGAAAGGAGGCAGTTGTATGAAAGAGAAATCTAGAATCAATGATTCATTCACAAAAGGGGTGTTTATGTTAAACCCTATAACATTAAGCAATTTCATTCCTTGATAGAAAGCCTAATCTCGTCCCTTGGATTAAAAAAAAACTCTAGAAATCTTTGTTACAATGACACAGATACGACTATTGACAGTTTGACACGGATATATCTAACAGGGATACGAGAATCGATACGAGGAACATGCTGTCCAAAAATACACGACATGGGAAACGTTGGGAACACAATTGTACATTTTAGTGTTAGTTATTATTTCAACGATCATGTTTGCTACTCATATACTACTAACTTGTCGTAATATGCTTGTAACTTCAGTAAAGAATTGGAAATTAATAAAATATCTTTAAAAAGTTGATGATTATAGTAAGGAGTGCATCATGAAGTATCTGTGAGTGTTGCATGGAGTATCTATGAGTGTTGATATGAGTATCCAATATGATATGTGGTCAACGCGTTTGTTTTTTATCTTTTTTTTTGTAGAAGTAGAGTTTCCTTGTTACAAAGGAAAAAAATGTGTCCATAACCATTAAATCTTTTATGGAATAAATTGGTAAAGTCATATATAAACGTGTCATTAAAAAAAATTGGTTGTACTATAATTCTTTAGGTTAAGAATACTACCCCCATGAGATCTCCACAACTACTCTTCTAAAAACTTGTTGCACCCATTTTCGACAGATATCCAACACTAACTCTTGCCTGACACGCCTTTGACACTCAGACACGTGGTCAACATGTCGGTGGGTGTTAGACACTTAGTCAACTTGTTGGAGACACTTCTAATACACCTGAAACTCGGTGAGGACACAATTAGGACTCGTCAACCAGCTTTACTTTATTTTTTTTTACTTTTAAGTGGTTGTAAATAACCAGCAAATTTTAAGGTAGGTTAATAATCCATTTGGATAGAAATATTTTTTCAATTTTGCAATTCAAGACAAAGAGGCCGATGAAAATCCAATGAAGCACAAAGGTAACCTATTTTTCTTCTTATTCTTGTTCATCTTCTTCTCTATTCTACGTTTTCTATACTTCGCATTTTTCTTGCAACAAATTATTATCTTTTTCTTCACTTTTGTACCTCTCATTTTCTTCTCTACTTTTTTCTTCTTCATGTTCTTCCCCTTTTACTTGCAAATACGAAGGCGCTCGGTTATTGTAGTTTTTTTTTTTTTTTCTATTGAAGTTCTTTTTTTATTAGATTATTATTCATGTTCATATGACTTGTATAAAAAAAAAATATGACCCGTCGCCGAGTCCTATTTTTTGGAAAATTGTCGGCTTGTCGGTGTTAGATGCATATTTGGACCTCCAAGCCACTTAATATTTTTAAATGGAAGAAACAAATATGCACAAGTATTGCACTTGTGATTTTATTTGGTAATACTTTGCACTAAATTCAAAGCCTTTAATTTCAAAAATAAAAAAATTGATTGATTAGACAGTCAATGCACCAACTTTAATATTATTCTGCTATTGGATATGCTCAACCCTAGTGAACTAGAAAGGTGGATTTTGTAGATTCAGTGTAGTTAAGGCATTGATGCGGACGAGCCTGAAAATGCCTCAGAGGCGAGGCGAGGCGGTTTTTAACATTTTTTAAAGATTATTTTCTTATAATAAATTGAAACATATTTAGATTTTTCCAATTCAGTTTTGCCAAAAATTATTCATATTTCAACTAGTTCAACTTCAAACCTAAATGAAAAATAGATCATATTAAAAAATTATTCATTTTTCTAGTTCAACTAAAATTATTCATATTTCAACTTCAAAACTAAATTATTCATTTTTTTTACTAAAATTATTCATATTCCAATTCTAGTTCAACAATAACAGACTGATCATTAAAAAAAACAGAACAGATCATTCAGCAGACATATCATTAATATGAACAGATCATATTAAAAAACGCAGCATGAACAAATGAAGCAGGAACAAATGCAATTTGATCATGTAAATGAACACATGAACAAATGCAATTTGATCACATAAATAAAAACACAGTAGACAGAACAACGAATAGCAGCATGATTAAAAAATGAACAAATAATATTAAAAAAAATGCAACATGATTAGAAGAGGAAGAAGATTAAAAGAAGGAAAAAAAAACCCAGCAGTCTGTGATTATTTAAATGAAAAAATCATAAAAAAATAAAAACGCAGCATGATTTGAAGAGGGAAGAAGATTAGAAGAAGAAGAAAGTAAGAAACACACCTGATTTGCTGATTTGAAGGAAGCAAGAATCTGATTAGAAGAAAATAAACACAGCAATGAGCAGCCCCCAATTCTTGATCTCGACTAAAAAGTGTAAATAACCCCACCCCAAACCCTAAAAGACAATGGGCTTTTGGGATTTTTGGGTTTTAAGCTTTAAATGAATGAGGCGGTCCGAGTCGTTTGAGGCGGGTGAGGCGTGAGGCCGTCTGAGGCGGACCGAGGCAGACGCCTCACTTTACCGCCTCGCCCCAATTTGAGGCGTCCCTTTGCCAAACTGCCTTAAGGCGAGCCTAGGCGTCCGCCTTAACAACAATGCGTAAATTTTGACGTTAATTGTTGGTATCATTAGCTTGTATTGAATTCGTATGCTAAAAAGGCACAAAAGAAAAGGAATATTATATGTTAAAGACCGATAAAAATTCAGTTCTAGACCAATTTTCTCAGTGATTTTATTTTATTTACATGCCAATATTGTTCATTCACCCAAATTTTTTTGGGGCAAGCATATTAATAACCTGAACAAAACCACTTAAAATCAGTGTTAAAATAAAATCCGATTTTGCTAACTTTTTATTCACAAATTTAACTAAAAACCATCCTTAATTGGTCATTTCAAAGTGATCCAATTATGAACTAAAGCCTTACCATTTTAGAGGTAAAATCTTTGCTTTATGTTCAACTACTAACTATAGTAATCTATTGTGATTATAGAATTGCTTTCTTATTTAATTTCCTTAAGTATTTCTTAATTGGATGGAAACGTAAACTAACTGAAAAACATGTTTGACACTGTCTTCACTACCAGGCTGCCTATTTTACCCAAATGATCATTACCCACCAAGAATCAGAATAGAATATGTTGGTTTTGGTACCCATTATGTTCCAATGAGTATAAACACCCCTTTTGTGAATGAATAATTGTTTATTTGTTTCTAGAATGCTTTTTCATACATCTGTCTCCTTCATTTTTGTTTTCGATAATCTTTAGATAGATGATTTGTATATATGAGATTCTTAAGGTTTACGGCATTTTGCTTAAATACATCTTTTAAGAAAGTGAGAGTTGTAATTTGAGATTTCCTAGAGATTGCTCTTCTCCTTTCGTCTACCATCTTTCCAAATCGAAACCCTTTGTATTTCTGCAATATGAAACGGATTTGTGTATAAGGCACATTCGACATACATACGGATCATCAATGGAATATTCTTGATAACGTCTTCGCTTTAGGTTGAATAGGTTCTAATTGGTGTTTCTGAGCCGTCCATCAATTGTATGATGTTTGGGTCATTTTACACCAACTTTGACTAAAAAGGAAGATATCTCGCCCAAAAAAAACCCAGATTCTAGCATAGTTATCTCTTAATTTGTGATTTTTATTTAGGGCATGTATGTGCATGGTTGGCAAAATGCTCTCGAGAAAAAATTTCAGGGGAAAAGTTTGCTTAGTCTGAAGCAAAGTTTTCACAGTGAAATTTTGAGCTCGAGTTTTGGAAAGTAAAATTTTTCTTTAAAAAATTACTTTCCAGCCAACCAAACATGCCTTTTATAGTTTATAAAGCATACTTTTACATAAACTCTTAAAAGTAGATAGCATTGTTATGACTATACTGTAAATTGGAAGAATTTGCTTGAGTTACAATCCGGTTTTCTTTGATTTGGTTGTAGCTTCTTTGTTGGTTTTTTGTGCTTGGTGATTGTAGGCTACTTTGGTCTCTCTTGTATCTTTGCTCCTTTTCTAGTGAACTTTATTTTTCTAGTGAGAAAAAAGAAAGGTTCAATTGAAAATTACTTTGAAGAAAACTGAATGATTACATAGGGATGAGTTTTGATTTCCTGTGATAATATCTTTGGTAAGACAGTAAAACCGCTCATGGACTGCTTTTTTAGGTGATCCATTTGTATTACAAGGTGCTCGATAAAGAAGGATTGATTTAGTGCATTAGGCTATTCAGAATTAAGTGGAGGAAATCCAACAAGTTATTTCAATTTGTCATATATTTCTACCATGCTTTATTAAAAACAAAGTATATCGTTTTCAGGACAAAAATACTATTATGTTTATGTGCTTAGTATGACGTGGTCAATGATACTAAAGGTGGAATCTTTGTACCGTTTGATTAATTTTTGTTCTCATTTGTTAGATCTAATATATTTACCAATTTTTCTATTTATTGGTCCAAGTTAAGCCGCATGGCAACCTATAATGCTTCCATTCATGGATTTGACTGTCATAAAGACCTTTTATTTATTTTCAGAAAGGCATTTGTACATTTTTCTACACCTTTATTTATTGTCAGAAGTTATCTCACATGGCAACCTATGATGAACACCGTTTGCTTGATGAAAGATGGGTGCCTGTAATGCCACAACACACTCTTTTATCAAGGATACCTATTCTGATAACCACCCATATTTAGATCACAATCACTCTTTTTATTAAGAACGTGTAAGAATTGTAGTCGTGACGTGGTGGTGGAGGAGATGGTGGTAGTTTGTAAAATGAATGGGGGTGTCATTAATTTGTCTAGTGTGGGTGGTTTATAAAGGAGCTAGGTTGTTATTAGTTTGTCGATGGTTTATAAAGGAGTTAGGGTGTCCTTGCGTCTACATGGCGCTTGTTCCGAATTAAATATGTATAATAATGATGGTAGTTAACAACACATTTAGTTAATAACACCTCATACTATTTCTTGCTTAATATCCAAATCTAGTAGTTATACATTTTCTTAGTTAATATATACAAACTTAGTTAACAACTTGATTTAAATTTCATAGATAGATGGATGAAATCGGTTACAGTTTTTGCCCCCTATGCTCTATGCTCTTCTGAACTCTGACGATAACTACATGTATCTCTGCAACATAAGCCTTAAATAGTATTTTGGCTGATTATTTCTCCTCCATTTTTTGCTTCTGTTGTGCCTCAACATCGCTTTGTCCATCTGTAATCACCTATTTCTTGAGTTTATGCAGGCCATTGCGGGCAGTTGCGGCTCCGAAGTCCTCTGGCAGTGGTGTGAAATGTCTTTCCAAGAAAAGCCAGATCAGTCAAAAGAAGTTAAGGTCATCAAAACTAATTTTGACTCCAAAATCTTCTGGCAGCGTTTTAAAGCACATCTCAAAGAAAAGCCAGAGTGGTCAAACAAAGCTCGGGTCGTCAAAGCTAATTTTAACTCCAAAGTCCTCAGACAGCATATCAAAGAGTATCTCTGGGCAGAATCCATCTCGTCGAGGAAGGCTAACAAGAAAGTTGGTTATCCTTTATTTGGTTAAAATTATTATTGTCATGATACTGCAAATGAATTTTTCTCAGTTTTACTTGTTTGGACAAGTTTCTTAATATCCTTTCTTTGTATGTTTATATAGGGATTTGCGTCTGCATAAGTTGGTGTTTGAGGAAAATGCCTTACCTGATGGAGCAGAACTAGTTTATTGTGCTGAAGGAAAGGTTTGCAAAATAGAATTGTTGCAAGGGAACACCCTTTTTCTTGTTGCTTTTCTTTTTGTTACTGATATTGATACTTTGATGGACAGAGAAAGCTATTGGGGTATAAAAAGGGTTTTGGAATACTTTGTAGTTGCTGCAAGGAAGTGGTATTCTTCTTTCTCCTGAACTTTTGACACCTTTCATTTTGCAGCTTGTGTACTGATTTTCTTATAATGAACAGCTCAGTGCTTCACAATTTGAAACTCATGCTGGTTACCAGCAACGTCGCAAGCCGTGAGTACTTCTAAATTACATCTTTACCATTTGACAGGTATTATTTATTCGATTTTAATTCAAAGTTTTCTCCATACAGTTACTTGCACATTTTCACATCAAATGGGGTATCACTTCATGAATTATCGCTATCTTTATCCAAAGAGAGGAAGTTCTCTGCAAATGACAATGATGACCTCTGTACTATCTGCGCTGGCTTTGGAGATCTTTTGTTATGTGATGGATGTCCTAGGGCCTTTCATAAAGGTGAAAATTGCAATCTTGTCAACGACTAATATGTTTTTACCATATTTTCACTGTTCTGATTGCTGCAATTGTTGATTTGTTGTTGTTAGTATTGTTTTATCATTCTTGTGTTCATTAAGTTGCTCAAAAAGTTTGTCATAAAATTCTTAGTGAAACCTAACCTTGTGGAGGGTGAAACTTTACTCAAGGCTCTAATAGACCATTCTTTCATTTGTTCTTCTACTCAAATGGAACCAGGCAAACACAAGGGAAAATGTTTGCTTCTCCAGGGAATAGCCCATGCGGCTTCATGACAAGAATTTACTGACATTTCTGCTGTAATTGTTCGCTACTATTGACTAAGTTGTTTTATTTTCATATGATTAAGCTGCTTAATCAGTTCTTCAGCTATGTTGGCTGTCCACTAGATTGGCTCTTCCGACTTCTACAATGTGATGGTCTTACTTATTATTGTCAAAATATGGTGGTACTTGGTTGAGAATAATTTTTCTTAAATCCAGGGCTCATGCAGTATCTTCCTTCATGAAACGTGAGAATTAATTCAGGGACTCCCTTGTGTTAAGGTTCTCGTTATCGTCATAATATTGATAGGAAATTTCTAGATATTGGAATTTTAAATATGAGATAGCGATTTTGGGGTCATCTGTTTTCTGCCTTTCGACCACACATTTTAGGGAGTGTTAAATTATAGAATACTAAGAAAATTCGTATTCTTATTCTTGGAGAATTGAAGACCACATATGGATCTTTAAATCAATAAAGGATGAATTTGGAGGCATATATCTAAGGTTCTCTTATGTATCATTAGGAGGAAGTGCCCTAAGGAAAGGAAAGGTATCTATTACTCAGGTTTAATACCTAGAGATAATGTTTAACTCTCTTGCTGTGTTTGTTCGAAAAATTGAAAAGGCAGGGAGGAAGAATGGCACAACCAAAAATTAGGGTTTGACAAGTTCTCATCTTATATCAGTTATCTCTTGATTAGAAGTTACAGACTTTAGGTATTCGTCCTGTGGGACCTCCTCTGGTCAAAATCCTAGTTGAGGTTCTTTTAGAACATCCTAAATCACCAGTAACTCCTAATAGATGTAATTACAAACAACAACAAAATCAAAATGTATTTAGGAGCATGTAATCTGTCACCGAAGGCCTGGTTCAGACCATACCACTGTTGCTTGAGACCTCTTTGATCCAGTGGTCCATTTTTTCATCCCTTTGGTTGCTTCACCCCTTTGGTTTTACTGGAATTCATCCTCAAATTTCGCCCCTGTAGGTTGTAACCAAAGGTTATAAACATCCAATCACTCAAAATTGTTGTTAGGTACTCTCCAATACGAAGCCATGAGCATTTCAGGTTCACCCAGTGAAATCTCTAGGAAATGGACCTTCAAAATTTTCAGACTATGAGCACCATCAATCACCGAATCCTCCAGCTTGCTATGGAGGAAGAAACTGTCATTCAATAGTTGATAAACTAAAATCACATAAGTTACAAGATACTTGGGTTTTTTCCTTAGATTTAGTGATATATTTTCTTGGTCAAAAAGAAATGTAATAAATCAAAAACATTTTGGACCTCTTTTTTTATTGGCTTATCTGAAAATTTCTTCAATATGTTCTTTTGTGATTGATGTGGAAAACTGGAGATAGTGTTGAAGAATATATATAATCCCTATTTGTGGACACTACAATCACTTTGCTTGTGAATGAGGCCATAGTTACTTGTTGGCTAAGGTTGTCGTCAAGGAAGCACAGACTTTTCGAAAACTTGTCGTATCCGTGTCGACACGTAACCGACACATGACACTCGCTCGACACGCCTCCGACATGTGTAGACACTTGGTCAATGTGTCGGCAGATATCAGACACATGGTCAATGTGGTCAACGTGTCAGACACGCCTCCGATACACTTGAAACTTGGTCAGGACACAGTCATGACTCGAAAATCAATTTTGTTTTATTTTCTTACTTTTATGTTTGCAAATAGCCACGTAATATAATGATTGTTGATCCATCTGAAGTAAATGACTATTTCAATTAAGATTTAAGATAAATAGAGAAAAAAAACTACTAAAGCATAGACATCTATGCTTCTTATTTTTCTCTCATTTGCTTCTTTTCTCCTCTACTTCTTCTTTGCTATACTTTTTCTCTACTTTAATTTTTTCTTGCAACAGTGTCATATTCTTTAAGACACTTTATTAAATTATTATTTATATTTATACGACTTATTAAAAAATAGTATGATGTGTCGATGTGTCCCCGAGTCCTAGTTTTTGAAAAATTGTCGAGTTGGCGTGTCGGGTCCATATTCGACACGACGCACGTGTCCATATCCGTACATCCTTGGCTATCGTGAATTGATCCTCATGTCTTGGGTTCGATACCTACCAGCGACATGGGGTGGGGGGGGGGGGGGGGGTTAAGGGAATTAAAAAAAATCTTCCACTCTCGAGTCCTTTCAAACATGTGAATGAACACATATTTGCACATATGCATTTATTCTGTCTCTATTTGTAAGCTATTTCTTTTCTTTTTTAGTTTTTAGATATCTCCACTTTAAGATCGATGTGTCATACACGAGATCATCGATTCACCAATTTCAATTAGCATTTAATGATAGCGAATTTGTTTTTCCTTTCCTTTTTATGAATAATTTTGCAGCAACGAACAACGTTTGTAATCATTGATACTAATGAGGCAAAGTGAAGTAAACTAGAGACGAGGTCTTGATTGATGTGAGTTGAAAGGGTACCATAGCACCACAATATCGTAAGATTCCTGATGTCATAATTACTAGGCTTAAGCGGAAATATGATGGTTAAAGCCGTAGGGTTTAGCAAATAAATAAACAAACACTGGTCATTCTTCAAGACACTCTAAGAAGGCACTTTATTAGATTATTATTTATATTTATACGACTTATTAAAAATAGTATGTCGTGTCGATGTGTCCCCGAGTCCTAGTTTTTGAAAAATTGTCGAGTTGGCATGTCGTGTCCATGTCCGACACGACGCGCGTGTCCATATCCGTGCATCCTTGGCTGTCGTGGATTAATACTCATGTCTTGGGTTCGATACCTACTAGCGACATGGGGTGGGAGGGGTTAAGGAAATTAAAAAAAATCTTCCACTCTCGAGTCCTTTCAAACATGTGAATGAACACATATTTGTACATATGCATTTGTTCAGTCTCTATTTGTAAGCTAGTTCTTTTCTTTTTTAGTTTTTAGATATCTCCACTTTAAGATCGATGTGTCATACATGAGATCATCAATTCACCAATTTCAATTAGCATTTAATGATAGCGAATTTGTTTTTCCTTTCCTTTTTATGAATAATTTTGCAGCAATGAACAACGTTTGTAACCATTGATACTAATGAGGCAAAGTGAAGTAAACTAGAGACGAGGTCTTGATTGATGCGAGTTGTAAGGGTATCATAGCACCACAATATCATAAGATTCCTAATGTCATAATTACTAGGCTTAAGCGGAAGTATGATGGTTAAAGCTATAGGGTTTAGCAAATAAATAAACAAACTCTGGTCATTCTTGATTACTCTATCAGAAATGAGGATAAAGCCTCATGCCTATTCTACGAGAGCTATGCCTCAAAAGGGGTATCCTTGATTTTAGGTGAGTTCCGGGCTTAAACCTTCGTAGCCCTTTCAAACATTGTGCTCAATTACTCGAGACCCCTAATGGTGGAGGAATTTCGAAAACAAACCCCTTTTAAGTGCAAATCCACCATAGCCTAGTGCCCAGTTCGGTCCCAACTTGCTATCCCGACTTTAACCTCGAGTTTGGTTGTTTCTTTCAAGCCAAATACCCTCTAAAGATAGCATAAGAAATCAATTCATTACTCACCACAGTACTCTGTCTCGCAAGTGTGTGCAATTGTATTGTGTCCATGAGCACACATCTTATCTGATGATCTCAGTTCTCATTTAAACGTTTTTCATTTTGGCTTGACATTTCGTAGTTTGTTGTACGCATACGCTTTTTTATCCTGTCTATGCTACTCTGGTTGAAAATTCTGTTTTTAATAATTTACGTTTTAACTTGTCTGGCATCTCTTTTCCTTCTTGGTCACGGATCCCTGCATGGCATTTGAAGTTTATAATTAGTAATTTCCATACATCAAATAACAGCTATTGTACACCTATTCTCCAAGTTATTAGAGATGATATCCTTCTGACGATTTTAATTTTCCATAATTTTAAGTCTCAATTATGTGTGTATGGTTTTAGTTTTGATTAGATATGGTTCTTCGCATGGTTATTGCAGATTGTGTGGGTCAAGTAGATGTTCCAAATGACAATTGGTACTGCCCATATTGCCAAAATATGTTTCAGAAAGAAAAATCTTGTGCTAACAATGCCAATGCAAAAGCAGCTGGGAGGGTTTCGGGAGTGGATCCAATAGAACAGATATCCAAGCAATGTATTCGTATTGCTAAAACACCAGAAAATGAATTTGGTGGATGTACCTTATGTAGGTAAGTTCTGGAATCGACATATTTAGCTTATATTTATTTCATTTTATCTCATCCTACCATACACATGAATCAGGCCAGGTAACAACAAGATTCTGACAACTATCCCTTCTCTTGCATTTACAACTTTATTTATTTATTTATCTGTTTTGTTGAAATATGCAGATCCCCTGTTTTTAGTAAATCTGGATTTCGGCCACTAACGATAATCATATGTGATCAGGTGGTTTTTTTCTTTTCCTTTTTGGTTTATTCATTTTTTAACCAGATACTTTTTTCATTATGTCAAAACGTTTTTGTTAGATAAAAAGGTATGTACATGGAATTGACTGGAATGATATAAAGTTGCTCATATTTACCTGATTCGAATTTTTGTTTATCAGTGTGAAAAAGAATATCATGTTGGCTGCTTGCAAACTCGTGGTATTGCAGATCTAAAGGTGTGAGCTTCTGTTTCATTTTGCCTTGAAATTTCCCCTGCAAACTGGTTACTTGTTTCATATGTTGATTCCACCTATG
Source organism: Berberis thunbergii (assembly GCA_003290165.1). Taxonomy (NCBI): domain Eukaryota; kingdom Viridiplantae; phylum Streptophyta; class Magnoliopsida; order Ranunculales; family Berberidaceae; genus Berberis; species Berberis thunbergii. Next base: position 158,315 of record QNQO01000402.1, on the reverse strand, counting down.
TACTATGTAACAGGAACTTCCAGCAGGAAAGTGGTTTTGTAGTTCTGATTGCACCAGAATACATTCTGCTTTGCAAAAGCTGGTTGAGAAGGGACCAGAGAAGCTTCCTGAAGCTATCCTAAAAGTGATAAAAAAAAAGAATGAGGAAAATTCTTCCAGCAATGATATTGATATAAGTTGGAGGCTTCTTTGTGGGAAAACAGCCTGCGCTGACAGTAGATCGTTACTTTCTAAGTCTGTTGCCATTTTCCATGTAAGTATTCAAGTATTCTGTTTAGTACTTAAATTATTTAGTGTGTCATATCTATATATGTATGAAATATGATATTTTTATTTATTTATTTATTTTGATCATCAACTTGGAGGTTACGGATCGAAAAACAGAGTTTTGCTATCTTTCCAATAATGCTTTCTGCACCCAACTGAAGCAAGTATTTGAGATACATCTCAGTGGATGAGTCCACGATACAATGTTGCTTCAGTGGTTATGTATATTGCCTGTCTTTGCTCCAAAAATAAAATTGTGTATTTTTCATGCATGTGTTAGCACATTTATTGCTTATAGGTTTACTGTACGTCCCTTTCTTTTTTCATGAGAAGTTTTGGATGACATTTATCCCACACAAATTTTGTTCCTCAGGACTCCTTTGCGCCAATAGAAGATTCGGTAACACACCGTGATCTTATTCCAATTATGGTTTATGGGTGAGCATGCATTACTAATTTTCTTTTCTATGGCCAGTTTTACTTGCTACCTCCTTTTTCCATTGATATGAAATGTGTTCTTCAACTAACAGATAGTTGCTTTATTTGTTCAATGTTTATAGAAAGAAGATAAGGCAGCAAGATTTTGAAGGGATGTTCTGTGCTGTATTAACAGTGAAGTAAGAAGCTATTTTCTAGGCTGATTTGAACATCATTGCCTTGTGAAGTTATCTTACCATGTATTCTCTTTTCCTATATAGTTCATATGTTGTATCAGCTGGAATACTTCGGGTTTTAGGACAGGAATTTGCTGAACTTCCTCTAGTAGCTACAAGCAATGGTTACCAAGGACAGGTGAGGCTATGATGCTGTGATAAGCACCTCGTCTTTCAGTTCGATGTTTACGGAATTAGGTCTGATTTAACAACTTTTCTAGTAGGTCGGATATTATTTTGACTCTATTCAAATATGTTTGTCAACTTGCGAAGATTTCTTTCTCTTAAATTCTGGAAATTGCTATCAATGCCTCTGCCACATTCTGCACCCTCAACTCTTTCTCAAATTGTTTGACCTGAAAATGTGTTTTGATGAATCGACCATCTTTTGGAGAAGACTAGTTGGTTTTAGCTTCGTAAACGTTCTTTAACATTCCATCAAATGATTTACACGAATTGCAATCTAAAAACATCAGTCATGTAGCCAATTGACATGTTGATGTAGAAAGTGTTGAGCACAGATGCTACCAACCTTCAGTAGTATTTGCCAGAGGTATTTCAATATTTTCCAAATGTGCTACGTATTACCTAAAGGCATGCCAAGGCCTTTGCTTTGCATGATATTATCACCTTGTTCATACATATGTTTCTAGTACCGTTCCCCATCTTACGTGCTTGCACAAACTTTTTTCTTGCTTGATTCAGAAATAGAAAAATGAAATAATTAAAAAAGTGATAAACTTGCAAGGGCAAAACCCTAAAGTGTATTTTTTGTTCTCAGGGATTTTTCCAGTCGTTATTCAACTGTATTGAGAAACTACTCGGATTTTTGAATGTGGAGAACCTTGTTCTTCCAGCAGCTGAAGAAGCTGTGGCAATATGGACTAACAAATTTGGTTTCCAGAAGATGAGTGATGACCAGGTGAGGACGTCTTTGCAGGATTGTGTTTGATGTTATTGATAATAAAACTAAAAGAATTTTCACACCATGAGATGAACTCTTGACATATATTTTGTGTTGCAGTTGAGCAAGTGCAGAAAGGACTTCCAGTTCACCACCTTCCAAGGAACTACAATGCTGTATAAGCCTATCCGCAAGTGCAGATTAGTTAATAAGTCATCATAGGGTTTATTTTTATTTAATTTTTCTCCTTCGGTGGTGTTGAAACATAGAGTGCAGTGCAGTGCATTGGATTAGAAAGTCCAGGACTTCTGCATCAGAGCTTATATTTTCAAGCTGTGCCTTCTTTTTTCAGTTTTCTAAAGCCAAAAAACAAACAAATAGGATGATGTGAATAGAAAAACATATAGGAACAGAGTTGGTGTCATAGGAACTCCTAGATTTCAAAAATCTCAAGGGTTTGGATTTTTTTTTTTACCGAGTTCTTTAACTTTCCTGTAGTCTTTGATTTCTGCTCTGAAAGACTTTTAGATTATTTAGTCATCTATATATTGCATATTTGAACTCACCATTTACATCCTGAAATGTTCAGATTTGTTCAATAATCTTTAACTACATTGAGAGCTGATAGCAGTAATTGGCTAAATAGTTTGCTTTAGTTTTCTGTTATACAATTAATTTAACTTTAAACTTGATTTCCAAACAAAAAAAATAAAAGGAGAGGCGAAATAGCTTCAATCTTCGTGGGAGTTGGCTATGACCTCGTCTTCTACTGAGAAACCAAGCTCATCAAATAAGTTGAGCCTTTTTAAACAACTTGTTTCAGTTGCAAGGCATCTGGTTTAGGCAGTTTTGTGCTTTTGAGTGAAGGCAAACTTTGATATTTACTGCAACGCCTCTGAATCAATGGAAAATTCTGAACATAAACACTGAAACCATTTAAATTACGCGAACGATGATATTAAACTACCAGCCTCTATTCTACTCTGAATTTTGAATACCTTTCTGGTTTTCTGTGTGTATGGAACCATTTCATTATGTGTTTGGAAACAAGCATTCTTATCCATCACAAAACACCCAAAGCAAAGTAAACAAAAACTCCATCAAACACACATGATTCACCTCTCCATGTCAATACTTCCATCATGACCAACGCCTCCCATTTTTCTCATATTTCTCTTTATCTTTCTTTGCTTAAGAATCCATCAATCACAACTATTGACTCTCCTCCAAGTCACAATCATTAGCTACAACATGTGCAAACATTTCTTACCTCTTACTCCAATCACCATTAGCATTTAAAACATTTATAAAACCATCCAAAATCTTCAACATTCTCCATCAAGAAACCTCATTTTCCCCCCAAATAGCAAAAAGCATGAACAACACCAACATCACTCCAACATCCACGACCAAAACTAGCCTCTGCTTTTGGCTTTCAGCCTTCGTTGTCGCTCTCATTTCTGTTATCATTGCTCTCAATACAATTTCTGAGTCCCCAATTTCATCTGGTCTTCAAGTACACATAGTTGATGCAGTGAAATATAGTGGGGTTGAAAAGTTTCTTTCATTACTACAGAATATCACTCGTAGAGGGAGACACCACCACCACCACAGGAGGAGACAGAGATGTCATAAGGTGAGCTGGGGGTCTCTTGTCGCGATGGACTATAATGCAGCACTTGTATTGACAGTAAGTTTGAAAGGATGCGCGAATTTTACTAGTGTGCAGAAGGCTGTTGATGCCTCTCCTGATTATAGTCCATCTAGGACAATAATTTCTATCAACTCCGGCGTGTACAGGTCATTAATTCATCTCTTGTAATTGTTTTCATTGTTATTTTCGTACATGTTTCCTACTATAAAACATTTTTAAACAAAAACAGAATTCAATGAATCAAACGTACGTAAAAATCCTAGTGATTGCAGGGAGAAGATAGTTGTATCCATGAACAAAACAAACTTGATATTCCAAGGTCAAGGTTATTCAAACACATTCATAACATGGAACGACACTGCAAACTCTACTGGTGGGACGGTTTACAGCTCTTCCATTGCCATCTTTGCTTCCAACTTCACAGCATACAACATTAGTTTTCAGGTAATATTCTTGAGTTGGTAGTTACTATACTCAACTTGATGTGTTTTGAGTATGAGACTGATTTTGTTATCTGTTGAAAAGAACACAGCCCCTCCTCCAAGTCCTGGTGAAGTTGGGGCACAAGCAATAGCACTTAGGATTGCAGGAGATCAAGCAGCATTTTATGGATGTGGATTTTACGGTGCTCAAGACACCCTTCATGATGATCAAGGGAAGCATTACTTCAAGGAATGCTTTATTCAAGGATCTATTGATTTCATCTTTGGGAATGGTAGATCTCTCTATGTGGTACTTAATACAATTTCCCGTATCTCAAACTGTAGCAAGTTAATACAATTTCCCGTATCTCAAACTATAGCAAGTTTCAATCAACAATGTAAGCTAAATTGGTGAGCATTTGCTTATGGCAGGATTGTACCATTAACTCAATAGCGAAAGAAGTTCCAAAAGGTATAAGTGGAGCCATAGCAGCTCATGGAAGGCAATCTATCGATGAGAAGAATGGGTTTTCATTTGTGAACTGTAGGATTGAAGGATCAGGAAGGGTGTGGCTTGGAAGAGCTTGGGGTTCATATTCAACAGTTGTCTTTGCAAAAACATACATGTCTGATGTCGTATCACCTGATGGATGGAATGATTGGAATGATCCCTCTAGAGACCAGTCTGTGGTTGATCCTCATTGCTAACCTCTATTTTTATCTTCCATTTTTACAATCTAGTCATTTGATTTTTTGTAAATATTTTGCAGGTCAGTTTTCTTTGGGGAATACCAGTGCGTCGGACCTGGAGCAAACTATTCATCTAGAGCAAGTTTTAGTAAACAACTGACAGAGACTGAAGTTATCCCATTCTTGGATATTTCTTACATAGAAGGGAACCAGTGGCTTCCTCCTCTCCCTACTACTCATCGCGGGGAATACACAGATTACATCTAGACACACAGATCAATGTAACAGTGATTTGTATGAGCTTAACACAAACATTTTTGTGTAATAAGCGATAAGGGGTGTTTGTCTTTGCCCCTCACTCTAATTCGAAGTCTGAATTATGTTTACCATCTTTTCATCTAGGAACATAACTTAAACACTTTCAGTATCTTCAACTCAATCATGGATCTATTTGAAAGAATGGCATCCATCAGAAAGAATGGTAGTGTCGAACATCATCCACATTTTGTGCTATTTGAATCTCCTCCGCATTCTCACAATTATACAAAACAAAGGAATGTAAAACCTCCCCTCTTGCATATCTTTGCTCTCCAAGAAAGTCTCATTCCCCATTATTCCCGAAGCTCGAAAAACCATATAACATATACCCATTTTATAGACTCGTTCCTACAAAATTTCTTGAAAAATATTATCGGTCTCCTACTTCGCTCATTTTCGAGATTGTGTTTGCTCAAGTCGAACATATTCTAAAAAAATAAAAAAATAAAAATCTTGAAGTAATGACAAATCTCTATATGTAACGAGAATTTAAAAGGTGAATTCTGTACGTCCAAAGTGTCATTGGAAATTTTGAAAAAAGTCCTCACACAACTTACGAAATTTTAAAATTACCCTTAATTCTACTCAAAGTCCAATTGAACTAAAAAAAACTTGATTCAACCCCAACATTAACACCCTTCTAACAATAAATTTATTTTCATATATATTTTTTTAAAACCCAATGTAAAAGGACAAAATTTGTTGGAGTGATTTTACTAATTTCAAATTTTCATTTAATAAAATTAATGATTTCTAATAGAGTAATACTACAGTGCACCGGGATCTTGCCTGATTTTGGTGCCTGATGCTACCAAGCACCGTTGATATGCCTCGAGATAGGCATATGTTCCTATCTCGAGGCATATCAATGGTGTTTGATAGCACCAGACACCAAAACCGGGTAAGATCCCGATGCACTTAAGAATTCTCGTTTCCAATATTTGTTTAAACCATATATAAAAAGGTTTGATTAATTTTTTTAATGCTAACCCATAATTTGGTTTTATATTTGGTAGTTTAATGACTTATCTAAGGAGTGTCGAAGGCACGACCTAAGGACTAGAGTGACATAACAATTGTTTTCATGCATATTAAGTGAAAAGTGTATAGCCATCAGTACGATACACTAATATAACTAATCACCACCATATTAGTTGGCACGAGTACACACTAAAAAGCTCTGCTCGATATCCCCGTAAAATTATACAAATGTATTAATTTGCAAGCAGTTACAAAAAAATAGGTGTTTGTTAAGATTTACGTAAAGTGGTTATGGAATTAAAATGCATAACCTCTTTATATTCACGTGATGAGATCTCGCATTATTTTTAGAGAATAAAAATTCTTGAATTCTTTTGCGGAGAAGTCCAAAGTGTATTGCTGTCGGCACAGACTGGTATAGGGCTGAACAAAAAACCGATCAAACCGATTAAATTCAGTTCGGATCGGTTTCAATTTTAAAAAATTCAAAACCAAAGTGGTCGGTTCGGTTTTCGGTTTTTATGTGATTTTAACCAACGAATATATATAATAATAATATATATTTTTATATAAATAATACAATATGTTGAAAATAGTCGGTCGGTTCAGTTTTATTTCGGTTTTGGTTCAATTTTAGTCAGTTCGATTCGGTTACAGTTTGTATAAATTAGAATCAGTTCGATTTCAGTTTCGAATCAGTTCGATTTTGATTTGAAAATTTTAAAACCAACCTAAGTCAATTCGATTAACGATTTAAGTGAAAAACCGAACCATCAATTCGATTTTCAGCCCTACACTGGTATAACTAACCACCACCATATTAGACATGCACATGCACAATGTGGAGTGAGCCTGGACATTGGACTGACATTACAAGTGTTTCCAGAACAATCCTCGCGTACACGCAAATCCCTCTCTACTAACTATAAAACAAACTAATCGTATCAAAGCTAACCATTCAAAACCATAACTCAAAATCACCAAAATAAAATAAAAAATGTCACTAATTCTCTCCACAACTGCAACTTCACTCATCAAACCTTCATCTCCATGGTCTCTCCAAACCCCTCTCTCCTCTTCATTCAAACCCACAACCTTCTCAATTACCACCACAAGCAATTCACGAAAAAGATCAAACCTTGCCACCCCTCTTTGAGTTTCAGCTCCCCCAACAACACCACCAGTTGAATCAACCACCACTAGTTCAGAATCTAATCAACTTGTCGAAGAAGAAGAGACTTCGACCTCTTCGAAGTTCTCATGGAGAGATCAGTGGTACCCAGTTGCACTAATCGAAGACCTCGACACACGTATCCCAACCCCATTTCAGCTCCTCAACCACGAAATCGTGCTCTGGAACCCCCCAACAGGTAACGAATGGATCGCTTTCGATGACAAATGCCCCCACACCGGCTCGCACCACTCTCTGTAAACTCCAAACCATTTGATCCATTTTTAGTTTTGAATCTAGGGTTTTGTGAAGTTTTGATTTTTATGAAATGGGTGTGTTTTGGTTTTTTTTTTTTTTTTTTGCAGGAAGGAAGGATTGATGAAGATGGGAGTTTGCAGTGTTCTTATCATGGTTGATCTTTTGGTGCGTCTGGGTCTTGTGTGAGGATTCCTCAAGCTACTTCGGAAGGTCCCGAAGCTCGGGCGATTCAATCGCCCAGAGCTTGTGCGAAGAAATTCCCGACTCGGGTTTCGCAAGGTTTGCTCTTTGTTTGGCCGGATGAGAATGGGTGGGAGAGAGCTGCTGCCACTGAACCTCCAAGGTGATTGATTCAAGCTGAGTTTACAGTTATAGTGTTCTTAACTTCGTGGTTTGTTTATTGTTTTCTTAGTTATTTAGTATTTAATTTAGTTGAGGTGTACTCAGTGTAGTAGTTTATTCATATGGTTTTGGTGCTTTTTGAATTGTTTAATTGAGTGTTGGTGCATTGGATTCTGCTTAGGTTGCCTGATGACTTTGATAGTCCTGAATTTTCAACAGTTCCGATACAGCGAGATCTGATTTATGGATACGATACGCTCATGGAGAACGTCTCAGATCCTTCCCACATTGATTTTGCCCATCACAAGGTTCAATTTTGAATCACAAGCTTTTTGTTTTTGTTTTATTTTGTTGGTTGTTTCAGTCAGATGTGCTATTTTATAGCTGACCTAGGTTTATTTTAGAACCCCGTGAATCCAATTCTTTTATTTTGAATTTGCATGGACTTATCATCTGTTAGTGTAAAAAAGTCTGAAGTCGATTAGAACAACTTTATCATTTTTCAGAAATGCACAAAATTTCTTATATTGCCTTGATATATTGAAATTTTACACGAAGAACATAAATGTTGATCTAAAGATCTATTGAAACTTGTCTGACACAACTTTCATCTGGCTGGATGGTGTTTCACAACTTTTCTTGAGGAAAAGACGACACCTTGGTGGTTCAAGTTTGATGAACGACAGAATATGTTACTAATTTTTAATATGATGTTACGCCAACCTTGTTATTACCTAGCATCATAAGACGCTTTGCTACATATCTCAGAAAATATGTAAGCCATGAGGAGTAGGCGAGTAGCATAGTGTAGTAGTTGATCGAATCAACAATATACATGGAAATAGAAAATAAATACAAAAAATTTCAATGCATTCTAAATAGTCTTTTTCATTCCTAGGAAGATCTCACTGTATATTAAATAATACTGATTGATGATAAAATAAAATAGTCCATTATCTTTAATTTTCTCTCAGTTCAAGAATGTGTTAACGGATATCATTGGTGATGTCTTCTCTTAGGTGTCCTATATCCTTTCCACCTTTACAAAGTAACTTGTTGGCACCTTGTTATTCTGAAACATTGAGCCTTATTCTTTTAACCCGTGGTTTGAACCAGCTCACTTACGGTTCTAGCTAATGCATTACAGCCTGATTTGGCATCACCAATCTCATGCTAGTGGGCCTTTTATATACTTGTGCCATATATTAGATAATCCTGGACACTGGATAAAGATAATAAGCATATATATGCTAATTCATGAATATTGGAAAAATGTTTTAATTTGATTTGTGTTTTACATAGAAGGGCTTATTGTTTCTATGATGCCCCTTTCAGTTAGGGGTGGGCACGGTTCGGTTCGGTTCCAAATTTTGAGGAACCTAACTCGAACCGTTTAAAAATTTAACGGTTCCGATTCGGATCGGTTCCTCTATTTTGAACGTTGGAACCGAACCTAACTCGATTCGTTTACAACGGTTCGGTTCCAAACGGTTCCTTGAAACATAGAATCTCATTTCATTAACCACCTTTTTTGAGAAGCAACAAGAAGAGGTGTTTGGGTTTCGCAACTACTAATAGCCAAGTAGTATTAGTAGCAAGTAAACGCTAGCTTGTTGATGAGGTTCATTCAAGCTTCACTTAGAAGTTTTGGTAGTAAAGGAAGCTTTGTCATGGTGCAGATCCTACAATGTAGGTTTGGTGTTCTCTGATTCATTTAAACATATGAAAGGTAAAACTCTTAAATTCCATCTGATGAAACTTAGTACAAAGAACAAGATTGATATCAAGCAGAATGAAATCTTCAGTTTTCAATTCACCGTCTTACTCCAAAGCAGAATGAAATTTAAATAACAATTAAGTTTCAATGCCCCTCACTATTAAGCGGTCCAACAAAGTTGACAAAGCAAATACATGCTTGCAAGTTGAAGATACATATATAGTCAAAACAATAGTGGCTATAGATAGGTGATCAAGAACCATTTTTAAAACACACAGGCGAATGGTCATGCTCAGTAGAGAACACAAAAACACTATGAACGTGAAAACAACCAGATGAAAAGAACGTATACCCGTTGGCCATTACATACTTATATCCAGGAGCTTAAACACGCATAGACAATTCACAAAAGCTAAGTTGGAGGCAATCCTACCAAAGCTGATATGCCTCCATAGTTCATATCAGCTATGGAGACAATCCTGCCAAAGCTAAGTTGCCAAAGGCAACATATATATAATCAAACCTCTTGAAAAAACAAAACAGCCTTGTTGTTTGAATGTCAATAATTGATTGTTAGTATTTAATTGCACACTTGAACAAGCTACAATGAAGCCCAAGATGGTGACAAGCTCCATCTAAAAACACAAGAGTCGCATCAGAAATTCAAGCCCTTCACCTCACCTTCCACTCCCCTCCCGGCCATCACCACCAACCACCCCCCCCCCACCCCCCCACCCCAACTCCCCCTTCAAACACACCCTCAATCATAATCAATTTTTAGTGACCAAACCAAAAGCAATACAATCAAATAACCAATCCAAGCAAAAGCAGGCATAATCGCCTTTTGTAGTGAGTTAAATTTTCAAGCAATAGCAGACACATACGCACACATACTAGGACAAAGTGAGATGCTCAAACACACAAACTTGACTAGGGAACACAACATAGTATAAGAAAAGTACATGATGACAATGAGAAAATCATTATGTGTATTTACAAGTCCACAGAAAAACGAAGAGTTCTATTAATTAGTCTGTAAATAGTGGATATTTGTATAAGGGGCTTCAAAACGAATAAATCAATCAAAAAAATGAGCCAGGTGTGATAAAATATTTCTGCACCTCAATCTGTTGAAGTTTAGCTACAAAGAGCTTTTCCCTGTCATCTTCCTAAAAAAACATGATAAAACAAGTTAAATCAAGCCAATTGAAAGAATATGGAGGTCATTCCATATTTATAAAAAATTTAAATTAAAATAAATAAAAGTTCTTCCATTGCAAGCTTGCACATTCAAAACTCTTTACCTTGAGTGTTCGCCCATCAGGAGCAGGATGTGCAAGAACAAAGACGCGGTCAATAAGGACAATAACAGGCTCTTTGCCGAGACTTTTCCAGGGAACCCAAACATTGGAGTTTGAACTTCTTTCAGATTGCAAACTAACCATCCAAATCATGGAAGTATTGTTACTAGAAACGAATAAAAGGGTCAGATTGAAAATCAGATCTTGTTATGATCTTGATACACACCTGAGACGAGAATCAGATCTTGAGAAAATCAGATCTGAGGTTCGATTGAAGATTGAGAGAGGAAATCAGTGGAAGGAAATTTTACCATGATTTTGAGAAACTAGGGTTAGAACTTAGAAATGAGAGAAACTAGGGTTAGAAAATTTACCATGTTTTTGAAGATTGCATCAGGAACGAGTCGGACGACAGGAAGATTTTGCTCTGCTCTCTGCTCGCTGCCTGCTCGTGGACTGGATTGTGGAGAAATGAGAGAAGGGGAGGAGAGCTCTTCGTTGTGGTTGTGGAGAGAAATCAGATACGAGAGGACAGAGGAGAACTTAGTTAGGTTAGAAAATGGGTATGATGGGTATATGTAATCGGATCGAAACGGATCGGAACCGAACCGTTTGAAAAAAAAAAATTGGAACCGGAACCGAACCGTTTAAGAACGGTTCCGGAACCGAACCGAATCGTTTCACAATTTTAAAAATCAAAACCGAACCGTTTGGAGTAAAACGGTCCGGTTCGGTTTGGATCCGCGGTTCCTCGACTCGTTTGCCCACCCCTACTTTCAGTTGTTTCTCTTTTTGTCCAGTGTTGTACATTATGATGGATGTATCTATGATCCAGAAGTTCATGTACTTAGTTCACTTACTCCACAGGTTACTGGAAGAAGGGATAGAGCAAAGCCCTTGCCCTTTAAGCTCAAAGATAGTGGTGTTTGGGGTTTTGAAGGTTCAAATGAGGGGAACCCACGAATCTTTGCTAAGTTCGTCGCACCATGTTATTATATGAACAAGTGAGTATCCCCTCCGTAATACATTCACATGGCAGTTTTAAAGATGAATTGATACTCTCCCACCCCCAATCAGAAAGAATGAAACACCATTTTTGAGCCCCGTGTTCAAATTCCCATGTGAAGGACGTGGAAGTTTTTTCATGCTTGTGTTTATTGAAAGTTCAAGAACATGCCTCATTTGCAATGCAACTAATTGATACCAGGGTGGAATTTGGTATATGGGGTAGGTGCCTACTTCAAAAGTATGCTGCGCATATATGATTTGCTTTCTTTTATTCAGAATAGAGATAGATACGAAGCTCCCTATAGTTGGTGAGCAAAAATGGAAAATATGGATTTACTCCTTCAATATACCAATGGCTCCTGGAAAGACTCGTTCAATAGTGTGCAGTGCTCGCAACTTTTTCCAATTCACAATGCCAGGCCCTGCGTGGTGGCAGGTATGATATTTACAATTTGATTCCACATAAATTTATGTTAGTTACATTCTGCATGAACAACACATGCACTAGATCCGATCTCAGCCTGTTGTCAGAACCAGTAATTGGTACATTTGTAATCCCAATTGAAGATGAAGATAATGGCATTTTTCCATTGTTTAATTTATGATGTCTAACCACTATGTGTCTAGTATTTACTCTTAGGGCGTGTTTTGGGTGCATGGGATGTTAAGGGATAAAAAGGGAGGCGATAGGAGGAGAAAGGTAAGGAAGAGAGAAGGGAGGTTATACATGACCAATTCCTATTTATATGGTAATATAGAGATCAGCTATAAATTTTAAAATTGAGGTCAAGCTTTGAAGAAGAAGAGGAGTCTATCCAGCACAGCTCTGGCAGCCATAATCTTAATAGAGCTGAACATTATGTAAATAGAAATAGCTTAATAGCTTATACTAACCAGCCCTGTTACTTTCTTTAGGCCACTCTGTTCATTTTCGAAGTTTTGATGTGGAAAAATGGAATTTTAAGGGGAATGGTCATTGTTTCACATTACCTAATACTCATCACATGTCAGGAGACAAAAGATAATCAACATCCCAACAAAATTCTGAAGTAGTTTATGCAGATTCACATAAAGGATGTTAATGGTGAATGGTGAAACCTTCAGGGGTTGGATGTGATCAATCATCCATCTTTCCATCAACTTAGAAACGGTCACAAATCTAAGAATTTTGTCCCAGTGGTTCTCAACATATATTGCTATCAACATTGTCAAGTGCCATATTTTCTTTTGTACATTTCTATCTTATTAAAGGATTGCTCTTCTTGATGTGATCATATACTGTAATCATCATGAACATCAAAGCCATATTACTCTTTTTTGTGGTTTTGCTACCTCAATCTAGGTGATAATGTTGTGAAATTTGGGTTTCTCCTGTTTGGTACCAAGAAACTGAAAAACTTTAGATTGGTAATGTTGGTACTTGAATGAATTCATAACTAAACAAATTTTGTCAAAAAAATCCTAAGAAATGGGTGTCCTGAAAACAGATCAATGGCAAACAAATATAGCAAAACTGAAAAAGATTGTCTTCAATTACATACAACTAATATCATGTGCACCTACAAAGACAGAAGATGGTGGAAAAGAGAACAAGAAGTTGATACAAATTGACCCAAAGTAGTTCCATTCTTTAGTTTACTGCAACTTTTTAGATGTGTTTGACATCTTAATATGAGTCAGTACTAGGAGTAGGCAGCTTGATTAGTTTACAAGTTATAAGCAGAATCAGCCAAGTGAAGTGTTTCACAATTACATAGTTTCATCGGAATGGGACGGGACGGGATGGGTGGGAAAATGTCTATCCCGATCCCATCCCACTCTAGATGGGGATGGGATCGTGATGAGTTTGATCTATCCCAAAAAGACCTGGAGAAAATAGGGACGGGACCGGGATCGGGATGGGATGCCCATCCCTATTACTACATATGATCCTTCTACATAAGCCAATTACATTTTTCAATTGTGAACTGTATAATAGGACTTTCCTTTTCAAACTGTGGCTATTGATTGAGCTTCTTTGTTTGTTTCTCTGGTTGTTTCAGGTTATCCCCAGATGGAATGAGCACTGGACGTCAAATAAGGTCTATGATGGTGACATGATTGTACTTCAGGGTCAGGAGAAGACCTTTCTTGCGAAATCTATGAAGTCTTCTGCTGATGTTAATAAGCAATGCACAACAATTACTTTCACACCTACACAAGCAGACCGGTTTGTCTTGGCATTTTGGAACTGGCTCGGGCGATATGGGAACAGCCAACCTGACTGGTTCGGACTCACCAATCAATTCCAGCCCTTGCCATCCACAACATTAACCAAGCGCCAGGTACAGATGAGACTTCCATAAGCATCAATGGGCTTCAATTTAAATTCTTGGTTTAAAATAAGTAACTTTGTGTTGCAGATGTTGGATAGATTTGAACAGCACACTCTTAAGTGTTCATCATGCAGAGGGGCGTATACTGCATTCCAGACATTACAGAAGGTGCTAATAGTGGAACCGTTATCTTTAGTGAGACTGCGGGAATTCTGTCAGGGATGCAGTTTCGCATTATCCTGGGGGGACTTGCTCTCGTTTGTACTGGCTTTGCTTATGCTCTGCATGAGCTCCAAAAGAACTTTGTATTTGTTGATTATGTGCATGCAGATATCGAATAAAGACTGAGAAAGAGATAAAAGGGAGAGGATATAAAACCACAAGTATATATTGGTGCAGTTCAGTTCCTGTGGTCATCATCTCCAGATAAGCAGGTAGATCGACTTGTATTCTCAATATTTGTTGTAATTAGATTACACATTCAAAGCCTATACGAATCATGTATATAAAGTTTTGTTAGTTACAGTTATATGTACATGAGTAAAAATACGTTTATTATGTGATTGAATTGGATCAAAAGAAGCTATAGTGTCTTTAAGTGATCTTAATCAATGGTTTAGTAGCTTAGATATGGATTGAAAGATTTATGAAAAATGTTAGAGAATCTAATCTGAATTGTGCGTATATTAATTTAATCAAGAGAAATACAGAAAAAAAATTTCAAAGATAAATATAAGCTATAGTGCTGAAAAGAGAAGTTGTTTTAAGTATGAAAGAGACTATAAGATACCAAACAAAACAACAAACAAGCCAGTGTGGGAAAGAAAAAAAAATTCCAAGATTAAAATATCAAAGAAGAGAGCTGAATAAATAAATAAAAGTATTATCAGATACTAGGAGGGTGCTTTGCGACAAAGCATTTTGGATCGGTGATCATGGAGCTCTTCCATCTTTCAAAGGAATTTTTTTGTTAGAATTTGATTATTAATTAGGATTCTATAGTTTCAGGATCTTAATATAGTGGTAGGACCTTAATGATTTAAGGTTTTTGTTATGTAATACTATGAGTATTGCTTGATAAGATTTTTTACCTTTAAAAAAAATCTGATAATAAGACACATATGCTGAACAACAGTATTGAGTTCAAGCTTTAGAAGACGACTTGCTAACCTTGCTGTTCAAGATTGCATTTTTGTTAAGACTTGCTAACCTCACTGTTCAAGATTGCATTTTTGTTATTGCACCTTGGTACCTGGTTTGCTGAGGGAGTTCGCCAATCAACCTACTGAAACCATTACCTAAACTGCAAGGACACATATGGGAGATTTTGGGATTTTTAAGTATGAAGTCAATAGGAAAGTATCCTGAGAATTTCAAGAATGCATTCCTGCAAGACAATATAAGTCCAAACTAGAAGAGCTCTGAAAATCTCTCCGATATTGATACGAACTGATCTATGACCCTCTACAGATAGGGTTTCGTACATAATAGGTGTGATTATCTGAAATATGCAGAGCTATCCAGACAAACTCTGTTCCTTCATCTCTTTGGGTTGTGTGACACCTAAAATCCCCATGAGAGGGATGAGGGTGGTGTGCTGAAAATGCGTAGCTCTATGGGGTGGTGATGGGTGTGCGACGTGTTTGTCTCACAAGCTTAGCCTTCTGTCCAAGGGGAAATTCGTAAATGTGGACAGCAAGGTTTTCGTAGCTCAATTGGTTGAGATTGTGACTTCTAGTTGTTCTTCTAGCATCCCGTGTTGATTAGAGGCTAGTATCATGGGTTAGTTGTTTGATTCCTGCGAGGGCAACAAATTGGTCCCAATGGGAATCAACAAATTGATCTTGCATTAGGATTAGGACCCCGCGCTCCCATGAGAGGTATGCATGAATATTTCCTAGAGCTTCTTTCAGATCTCTATAAAGTATAAACATACCAATTTTTGGATCTTATATATCATATAGGTTGAACCAAGTCGGAGACTGAGCCTTCCAACTGGTTAAGTTCTGGGCGAAGGAAAAGACTCTCATTCACAAGGGAAATCATGAAAAGGAAAGCTGAGTGAAGCAAATCACTGACAAGGGATTACTTGAAGAGTGTTACTGTATTTTGAAGCATAGCATATTACTGTGTAAGAACTTTATCTGAACTCCGCTGTTTAATCATACTCATATCTGTGATTATGACATCTCTAGTGAAATGATTCAAATGCAAAAGATTGCAATAATAACTAATAACTTATGAACACAGAGTACCTTAGGTATATCAAATTCATAGTTGAGTATACTTTAAATCAGCTATAATTTTAAAATGACCTATAAACATCAAGTACTTAGTCATGTAACGAAAGCTGCAAAGCCAAAGCTAAAGTAATTGATAAAGTAATAACTATATAGATAAGGTGGTCCACAAATCATGATTCTTCTTCCAGGTATTGCTGCAGATATTTTTTTAAGGATTTTATCCCCCTTTGGATGGTTTAGTATGCATCAAAAGCAAACAGTCATACTGGGATAATATGGCTCATGTGTTGCCTCATTTCATTCTGTCATTGTAGTCTTGGTACAGAGTATTTCCATCTGCTGGCAGGCTTGAGTACATACTTGTATTATTCTGATCTCTGCCGATTTTCACAGAAGAATGAAGTTGTAATATCTGACTGATTTCTTCTGATTGTGGCAATCACGTGAATCTACAATTTTGACTGTGATGAAATCCCCGTCTTTATCTCTTGTATATATGTATGTCTGAAAATACGCAAATACAGAACAAAATCATTACGAAAAATATGTTTAGGTATATCTTCTAATCGCTTTTATTCCTTTGATATGCTGAGAATGCTTTTATTCTTTTGATATGCCAAATATTCTCAGCTGTTAGGTTTACTCGAGAGCAGACCGGAGCTATGTGAAGACACTTATTGCCTAAATCAACAACAATAAATATACTTTATTCTTGAGTTCAAGGCTAAAAAATTGTCCATAAATGTATGTTAATGCTAGCTCCCTATGTTTCTCCTCTGCTTTATGAATACTGATTTTACTTGCTCCTCTTGCACCCTGAACTGAGAAACTCATTTTCCTTGAAAAGTTGTGATGATGATCTACACATGCCACTTGTATTACACATCCAAGCTCTAAAATTTAATGGATGTAGTTTATATAGCGAACAATAACGAACTTCGAATATTGATCAGCAACATTGCTGGATATTTGACAGTTCAAGGTTGTTTGCTATCTTGATTTTTGTGTTCGATCTAGAATCATAAGAGTATCATATGATACAATCCATGGAGATTGACAACATCTCAATGGTGCTATCCTGTGGTTAAGCACATAATAGGCAAGTGACTGCATTTTGTTCAGAGATTTTCCTGCTATTTATCTACTTTGGCTACCCAGGTATACAAAACAACTTGGCATAAAAAATGAATTTTACCTATTTATATTAGACGACGTGTCAGTTTTCCATTAGATGGCCGTGACAAACTAAGTTTAACTTTGAGACTGAACCCTAGCTTTAACTCTAGTTAAAACCCTAACTCTCTGTCTCTCTTTCTCTCTCACTCTCAAAACAATACATAAACCCAAAACCCCAAAATCTTCTGTTTTTCTCCCTCTCGCGCCGTGTTCGCCGAAATCCGAAACCCTCTCTGTGTTTCACTCTCACTCTGTTTTGTTTCTCTGCTTCGAAAGCTATCTCCTTTCTTCTGCAAATCGTTGAAAGTTTGGATTTTTATTGATTTTTCTGTTATGGAAACTGAAATCCGCTCTGAATCGAAGATCCAAGCAATGGGTTTGGATCAGAAGGGTCCAATCTCGGAGAAAGGTGGAGTCTTTGAAGCTAAGAAGTCGGCTTCCAAGGTGGTTGATGGAGGGAGTTCTGATGGAGAAAGCAGGGAATCTGTGGTCGACATTGTGACCCCATTAAGATGGGGTTCTGATTGTGTATCAAATGGGGAGGTTTGTGATGTTGATTCGAGTCCGAGGACCCCAAAAGACGACGTTTTCGATCCTTTCGCTCCAGGTCGAGAAGAGATGCTTTTGGCACCTCAAGTGAAGAAAATACCCAAAGAGGTGAAGATTAGTGTTTCCAAAAGATTGAGTTTTGGGGAAATGGAGGAGGATTTGAGGTTGGAATCTCCTTTGCAAGATGAGATTTTGTTGGAGATAATGTATGAATCCATCTTAGATGCCATTGTTTCAAGCCAGGCTGAATCAGTTGTAGATGAAGACATTGGTGTTTGTGAGAAAGGGGTTTCGAAGACCCCGACTAAGATTCCATTTCTCACTGGCATTGCAGAGACTTGCCCGAGTGCCCCTAAGAAAGCCAGATCGAATTCGAGGCAAATCATGGATATGGGGTTGTGCCGAAAGCTCGAATTTTGAAGAACAAGAGCAGAGGAGGTTCTCAATTGAGAATAAATTGATCTAGGCTTTGGGCTCAGAGTCGAAATAGGAAATGGTGGAGGGAGTTCTAAGCTGATTTATGTAGGATGTAAGCTTTTGTACATTGCTAGCTTTTGATACCCTACTTGATTGATTTTGTATTCTAATGTAAATGGGTGTTTTAGGTAGAATGTCTGGGGATGCCTAATTTAACTTCTTTGTTTTTTAGATTGAGATCTGTGGTGGAAACATTGTATAGTGATATTTATCTTTGGGTTTGGATTAGAAAGACTTGTGTTCGAACAGAAACGTCGAGTCGTTGATGATGATCAATAGAGTTATTATTCAAGGTTGATTGATGATTTCTTGCTTCTGTATTTTCTATACAATGTTCATTTTAGACTTGCAAATGTTCATTTTGAGCATCTTTTGATGCAATAATACTGTCATATGGATTGTTGGTTGTTCACAGTAGTTGTTGGTCTACCATTTTTACATTTTCCTACTATCATAGTTAGTTGCCACATTTTTTTTTTCTTTTTGGGTTTTCTTTTTCAGAAATTCTAGGGGGCGAGGGAATGCATGAGGGAGAGGGAGAGGGAGTGGGAGTGTGTAACCACCTATCCCTCTCGAAATGCGCAGCATCACTCATCTTGAGGGGGATAGGTGGTTACACCCATTCCTCGCTCCCTAGAAGCGCTCTTTCTTATTTTTGAGTTTGGCCGTCGTTAGTTTGTACTCAATAGAATTTGGCCTTAATTTTAAATTTTAATTGAGGCTAACCGTGGAAGTTTATGTAACGTTTCATCAACTTTTCTAGAGAGCATCTCGAAGATGATGGATGGTATTGAGCCAGGCCCGGCTCTTTAGAAAATTCAAATTTCATTGTATAGAAACTAGGAAGCAGGTTGTGTCATTTTCAAACGTTGATGAATGCCCCATTTGCAGGTTTTGAAGTATGTTTGTAATTGGTTAAAGCTAATTGTAATCTTTAATAGCACAATTGTAAATGATTGTTTGCATCACGAGGGATTTTAAGCTATCGGTGCATTTCCGAGTAGTATATGCAGTAATTCAGCTAAACTAAAACTCAAAAATGAAGGAAGTAAGAACTGGCATAAGAGGTGTTTTATCTTTATTAATTGTCTGGCTAATTTGATTTAGTACTTTTATAATTTACAAGCTATCTTTACACGTGCTAAGCACGGGAGTTTACACCACTTTTTCAAATGTATTTTTTAAGTTTTTTTTAATATTTATTTTGATATAATACCACAAAGAAAGAATGCCATTATTGAATATAAATAATCTACACTTTTTTAAAAGTGTTTTGTCAGCGGACAAAATGATAGACGCTGCCTCAGTTAGCATCCAATTGAACAATTTTTAAGAGTCAGTTTTCTAGCGCTAGATCGACGTCAGGAGAGGCTCAAGAACGTGTTGAAGAAAAAGAAAATAGATGAAGATGAAGAACATAAGAAGAACGGCTGAAGAACATAAGAAGAAAATAGAAACATTTAACAACAACAACAACTTAAACATGATTTAATTACTGAAACAAATAAAAATTCTAATCAGGAATGACTGACGTTGCTAGTCTCACTAGCGAAACTTTAGTAACGCTGCTCAAAAGTCTCTAAACCTGAAATACTAATCGGGTACATTTTCAAAGGAATGTACTCAAGAAGCAAAAGTTCACTTGAGTCAGCAATAAAGCTGGTATGAGTAATCTTCATCTCAAAATCAATAAATTCGCACGTGATAGCATCAAATTAAGCACAAGAAAACCAAAGTTAGGGTTGTGTGGGTTCATCCCCCACGACCTAGGTTTAAGACCCGTCGGCGGCATGGTTATTTTCTTATGGTGTTGACCTGTAGGTCGCACCTTGTTGATAGGTTATGGATCCTATAAAAATTCAGCCCGCTTTCCAAAAAAAAAAAAACACCAACATGTAGTTCCTCAATGTGGCAAAGTTGTCATGCAAGAAAAACACAGTTCAAAGAATTTAGTTCCTCAACGAAGCAAACATGTCATCATCCTAATAAATAAATATGCATTTACTTGTACTTACATTATAGAAATTGACTATGACAAGTCTGGCCTGCAGAAATATTAGTGAACTTGTCATCCTGCATGAAAAGGGTTAGAAACAATATAAACGAAATTTATTAATTAAACAGTTGTCTTCGTACAATATTTGATTTACGCGTATTATTCATTTTTATTTGAATTTGATTCATTTTTAACGGCTTGATCACTTAGACGATTCCACATTCGCACCACATCTGTGCCGAACATACATGCACGTATGCCTCTCTCATATAAATGATGACTTTTCCGTCATCCATGCCCAAGTGAGGACACATCACATACATGCATGCATCACCGGATACCCTTAACTATATGAGTAACAAAAGTCATTGTTGGGCTATCAATGCGCATAAATTCACGTCACATTTTTTACGGATAAATATCAAGCCTATTTTAGGCATTTCAAAACCACTACCTTTCCGCAAGACTAACCCGAGGGTTATTTTAGTTTCTCTATAAGAAATGGGTGTCTCACATCCGCAAGACTAACCCGAAGGTTATTAGAACAAAGTCAACTCGAAAATGCCTTTTTAAAAGATAAACATAAATTTGAACAAGATAAATTAACGTATGAATTTAATAGTAAAATCTCTACGTTAAACGAAGAATTTTTAATGTTAAAAGTCCAGATCACAAAAATAAGCACTAACTCTAAAATGAAAGACAAAGATTACGACATTATTGATACTCTTGTGTCACAAGAAGTCACTCCATCTTTCTCAACTTGTGATCCTTCGGTCATGCTTTTACCATCGTCAAATCTTTTAAGCGTTTTATGTAAAATAAAATTTAAAGATGGAAAAACTCAAGACTTTACAGCTGTGATTGACACTGGCTGTTCAAAAACACAAATTGACATTTATCTCATACCAGTACAATATCATCAGTTATTACCCAAACCTTCGTATCTCCAAAGTTTCAATGGAGCTTATTCTATTGTTTACGAGATTGTCAGATATTTTTTATAAACGTCTTCGGACAATGGGAAGAAGAGTACTATCATCTTCCTCAGGTCCATTTACAAGATATCAAACATAATCATAAATGTGTGTTAGGATTAAATTTTCTTTGAAATATGAAAGGAAATGTTATAATTAATAGTGACTATATACAATTTTGTCGTGGCACTACGACAACCCTACTGATTATTTAACCCTACTGATTATTTACTTTCTTGACACAATCTACTCACCTATAAAGACTATCCTGCCATTCTTCCACCTCCTGAGTGTGATCAAAAGTGTGGTGGAATACCACATAAAAATGAACTTGAAATTCCTGAAATTCACCCCAATATATACATTTTCGATCAATCACTATATAAAGAGCCTATCCACGATTTCAATGTCATAACCACAGATTACTTTTCTTCAATAAACCAAAAAGAAAATTAGCATATAATAAAAAAGATATCCTAGATAATATCATATGAATTGCTGAAGAAACACAAGTCTTGGGAGAAGATCCGATAAAATATTGGTCACGTAATAAATATTTAGCAAAATTAGAAATTAAAAATCCTGATATGTCCATTAAAACTGGAACTATGACTCATACTCCGGTAGACATTTAGGAATTCTCGATACAAATAAATGAACTTTTAAAGCTCGGAGTAATAAGACATAGCAACAGTACACATAGAAGCACTGCCTTTTTAGTACGAAATCATGCTAAAGTAAAACTAGGAAAGGTCCGAATGGTAATTAATTATAAAAGACTAAATGATAATACACATGATGACCAATATCTTATACCAAACAAAGACCAATTACTAATTGCATTCAAGACAATACTGTCTTTAGTAAATTTGATTGTAAAAGTGGTTTCTGACAAGTTATGATGGGCGAACAAGCTATCCCATGGATTGCATTCACGTGTCATGAAGGACATTTTGAATGGCTTGTTATGCCTTTCGGTCTTAAAAATGCCCCTTCTATCTTTCAGAGAAAAATGGATCTCCTTTTTGGTAAGTACAAACACTTTGTTCTCGTCTATATTGATGATATTTTAGTTTTTTCTAAAGACCTTGACTCTCATTATGATCATCTTATACTTGTTTTTTAATGAATTTGGTAGCAACGGACTTTTCATATCAAAGAAAAAGATAGAACTTTGCAAAACCTATATCGATTTTTTAGGAATGAAAATAGGAAAAGGAAAAATTCAGCTACAGGAACATATAGTAAAGAAAATATTAGAATATCCTGATAATATTGAAAGTACTAAACAACTTCAATCATTTTTAGGAACCCTAATTTATTTCCGTCATTATATTAAAGATCTTAGTAAATTAATAGGTCCTTTATATAGTAAAACAACTCCTATGGTGAAAAACGTTTTAATAAGGAAGATATAAAAATTGTCCATGCTATCAAAGAAATTTGCAAACACTTACCTGCATTAACATTACCATTACAATCTGATTATAAAATCATAGAAACCGATACTTGTGAAGAAGGTTGGGGAGTTGTACTACTAGCCAAACCTAATGAATACAGTTCTAAAAATGAAGAACGAATATGTGGATATACTTCTGGCAAATATAAAGAAAAGGGACTAACGTACGTCTTTAGATTATGAAATTCTGGGTGTTATCAATGCATTAGAACACTTTAAATTATACCTAGATAAACCTTTTACTATTCGTACTGATTGCGAAGTCATAGTAAAATTTTATAATAAAAGCAATGATAAACGAATAAATTCTAAACGCTAGACAAACTTTTTAAGCAGTGTCATTGGAAATGGTTATAAAGTAAAATTTGAACACATAAAATGAGAAAATAATAGTATTGCTGATGCTTTATCAAGATCCATTTATATCTGTGAAGAAGAACATATTTGTTTTATGCAGGCTAGCAGCAATATGCAGAATAACAACAACATGGAATGTCAATTTGGACAAATATGCTTACCAATTATACACTCTTCAAAACCACGTGACATCCAAATCAATAATTTAGATATTCTACAGGTTTGTCTCCTTCAAAACCTTCAACATTCAAAATCTCATGCTGAACAATTTAAAATGGTCTTACAAGCATTATCCCATTATTTTCAAAAGATACATTCAAAACCGCTTTCAAAAAGATTTTCTTTTTATGTCGTGATTAAAGGAAGAACTCAAGGAGTTTATACTCACTGGGCTGAGGTATTTGAAGAAATTAATGGATTTCCAAATCCAGAGTATAAAGGTTTCTATGAAATGCAATTAGCCCTGAACTATTGCTGACAAAAATTAGGCTTAAGGTATTATATATCTTCAAGGGCACTTTGTAAAAATATCTGACAATCTCGTAAACAAATTGAACAATAGAATAAGCTCCATTGAAACTTTGGAGATACAAAGGTTTGGGTAATAACTGGTGATATTGTACTGGTATGAGATTAATGTCAATTTGTGTTTTTGAACAACCAGTGTCAATCATAGCCGTAAAGTCTTGAGTTTTTCTATCTTTAAATTTTATTTTACATAAAACGCTTAAAAGATTTGACGATGGTAAAAGCATGACCGAAGGATCACAAGTTGAGAAAGATGGTGTGACTTCTTGTGATACAAGAATATCAATAATGTCGTAATCTTTGTCATTCATTTTAGAGTTATGCTTATTTTTGTGATCTGGAATTTTAACGTTAAAATTTCTTCATTTAACGTAGAGATTTTACTATTAAATTCGTACGTTAATTTATCTTGTTCAAATTTATTTTTATCTTTTAAAAAGGCATTTTCGAGTTGACTTTGTTCTAATAACATTTTATATCGTTGTAATTCTGAAGTAGAACCATTTTCAATAAGGGGTGTTATAGGTTTTGGTTGAATATTGTAAGTAGTGGTCAAACACCATTGTTAGATTTCGATCTTACAGTTTTTACATTGATAATGATATTCTGGACTTGGGTATCGTATACAATGTATGCATTTTTGTTGGTCAAAACCAATTTTATGAAGCCATTCATGATTACACTCATTGTCTGTTAACATATAAGTTTCGTCATTAGAACATTCAGAATCATTGCTATCATTTTCATGATAGTATTCTTCATAAATGCTATAAACATTGTCACTATCAATATCATCTATACTGACAATGTCATCTTCTAAGTCTTCAATTAAATATGTTCGAGGATTATTAGTTTTATTTCTTTGAAGATGACGATTTGCTAGATGTTGGTCATTTCCACAAATAAAACACTTACATTTTTTGTGAGAGGGTTTTTTTTAACATATTTATCCTTTTTCTAACCTTTAAAAGTTTTAGATTTTCTTAGATATTTTCTTCTCTTTAGTTGCTTGTTCATTTCTTCCTTCTTTTTTCGTTCTTTATATACTTGTGGAATATATATTACCTTTTTACAGAATCCATAAGGTTGCTTTTTAAGATTTTTTTGAACTTCTACTTTGATACATTTACTTTTTAGAATTTTATAAGTATGATGTATTCGAGCACCGAGGTTTCCTGTGGTTTGCTTAGTTAAAGTTAATTTATACTATTCTTGACTAATTTCTTCACCTAAATGTCCTGGTAGTTTTTGAAAGAATTTTTCACTTATTTCTGGGTCAAGAATTTTTCCAGTTTTAGCAGTTGTACAAAAATAATCATTACAAAAGTGTTCAATATAATCCCAACTTTTTATTTGCATTTTTTTGAGATCAGCTAAGGCCGAGTTTTGTATAGTTACATCTCTCATTGAAGGATCATGATCGATAAGTAGAGTTCGAATAATACTTGTGAAATTATGCGGATTATCACCAGATTCTCTAAGTTGGTTGAGTTCTTCAGTATGTTCTCTTTTCCAAGTATTAAACAGAAGGCCAACACTATTTCCTAGAAGAGTTTCAAGAAAAGGACACATATCATTAGATAACGTATTATGCCAGGCACGAGTTGAATTAGATTCCCATCTATTTATTATATCTGACCAATCTTGGGGATTATGTTTAGCAATTTCTAAAATACTTCCAAATGTAGAGGCTTTGGATAATTCTTGTGTTTGATCAGGGAGTTGTCTTCTTCCCATGGGTTTATAATTTTATTAGTATTAATATTGTCAGTTCCAGGTGGAATTGGATATCGACCTCCAGGTTCATGAGGTTTTCCCCTGAAATTTTCATATCAATTTCTAGAAGTAGAAGGTAGAGCTGGATTCGAAAATACAATTGAACTGCTAGGTTGAGTGTTCATAAATGTTTCTTCTATAATAGGTTTTCTTAGTAACATATGAGGAGGTAACTCTTCATCTAAGACGGCTTCTTCATACTGCATATCAAACTCTTTGTCTAATAAAGTTCTTATTTCAATAATTGGTAATTTTCCATGTGTAAGTTCTAATTCTGTAGTTCTTTTATTTATAATTTCTATTACCTCATCAAGAGTAAGATCTTCATTGTCAAAAGCCATATGGGTATAATCTATAGATTCCTCATTTATGGTTTCATCATCTTCGTCATTGAAATTATTTTCTTTTGGTATATTAGAATAATTATTGAATCTAAGATTGAGTGTACCATCTTTATGTTTATAAGAAAAATTTTCTTTTGGAACAAGAATAGATTTTCAAGGAATGATTCTATTTTCCAATCTAGTCCAGCATATTTTTAGGAGAAAAATGTTTAGCTCCTATGGCTTGTATTCCCTTTGTTCCTAATAATTTTTCTAAGCTGCTACTATCAAGTTGATATTTTGTTGTACTAGTATCTGATATTCGTTTGATAAATTCGGTACATATTAATAATTTTTCTTCGCCCCTTTTCATATCATAGCCTTTCGATTTAATACCAAGTTTAATATTATGATAAAAAAATTTTGTAGGCAACAAATAGTCGGGAACAAAATAAATAATTTCACCTTTGTTATTCATGTCTAATTCGATTGATCCCAAAAGTCCTTTTTCGATATCAGTAAAGCGATCATCATATAAACATAAAAAGAGTTTGGCTCCCAAAGTTGAATGATGTAAACCTTTGACTCCTACTATGATTATTCTCAGATGCATTAAACTTAGTTTTTTGTCTTCAAGTTTTTTCCAAGAATCGTGACTTATCAAATCTAATTTTATTTGTTGTTCCTCGTGTGTACATGATACTTGTCTTTCACTATAATGTTGATAGATAAAAGGTTTGCTAAAAGGATTTTTTGGTGTTTTATAGAGAATTGATGGTTCTATAAGATCTAACTTGTTTTGTTTAAAATTTTCAATTTGTAGATCGACATCGAGAATAGTTTCAAGTCTAATGTCTGAAGATCTAACAGATTTAGTACGTAACTTACTAAATATATTACCAACTATTTTTTCTCTACTTACTATTTGTTTTCCACGATCCATAATAGTTTCTATTTTGTTTTTTTACCAATTTGACTTGATTGTATATTTAGGGTTTTAAATTTGTTTATTAAGTTTGTAATATTATTGTCAAGAGATAAGATGTCTTTTATATGTGTCAGACTGTCTTCAATAGTTGATATTCGATATTTCAAAGATGCAATCTTATGGGTGATAAGTTCTATATTTCTATCTTCCTTTGTATTTTTTATATAATCTAATTTTTCTATTATTTCAGTGTATATTTGTTTATTGGTTTGTTCGATGTAAACATATGTTTTTAAGACTGAAATATCTGATTCTAAATTATTAGCTTAAATCAATTATACCGTTTAAATGTTCGTTACTACTATGAAGAAGATGTTTAAAGGTACAGTCAATATTAGAGTCTAGATGACAACTATCTATAAGTCTTTTTGTTTTATAGTAGTTACTGAGTTTGAGATTAAGATAATTTAAACGTTTATTCATATACACAAACAATTGTTCCATCCGTTTATAAGGTGTCTTTTTACTAGATGTAATAAATTCCGAGAAAATGCGCATGAGAAAAATCAGTTGTACTTGATATATAATAAAATAAACATCATAACCATCACCAAATTGAAAAACTGTAAGTATTGCCTTTTTATTTAATATGTATTGTTCAAGAGAGAAGCAATGTTGAAAACTTTAATACTTCAAAACATAAAGTCCCTAACTACTTGCTTTTCGTAAACCAAAATCCAACATAAACAACTATAGATTTTGGATTTAACTACATCTAACAAAAAGGATTTAAGATTAATTGCAATCTTGATGTTGAATATTCTATCTCAATCCTTCCACCACATATGGAAGAAGGATATAAATACCTGAAAATTCTGAACAAAAACAACCGAGACTAAGGCAACAGAACATCAACAATACATTAAGTATATATATTGAGTCAATTCAACTACAACATATGATTTTTTATTTCAGAATGGTTTTGTAGCTTCAAGTAGGGGTGGGTATGGGACGAGATCAAGATGGGATATACCTCATTTTGACCATGTCCCCTCCCAAACGGATTCGAGACGGGACGGGACGAGATCAACAAGCTTTCACCAAACAAAACAACACCTGCTAGGCTCATTTCATGGGAAATCTCATTCTTGTGTGTATTCTCAAAGGATCACTTGATTTCAATAGTTAGTGTCTCATTAAATCTTACAGCCAAAGTAATTGGTGACATTGAAGATATGGATAATGACAATACATTTAGGACCATGATTGGAAATTCCTAATCTATGGATTTCATGCTTTCCCAGACCAGGATTATAAGTTTCAATTACTTAAACACTATGCCATATTTGAAGTCCGAAATTTCAATACCAACTCTCACATCTCTAGATACATGAAAACTCTTATTTTTAACGTCAATATTTACTCCAATTTCACAGTAACAAAAATGTCTTCAATAGAGTTCCATTATCTTATTCATTTATTCTTCATTTCGGTTTAGAGTTTATAATAAAGATGGGAAGACAACCCCATTCATGAACTTCTTAAAGACAGAACATTTGTCCAGTTGAATAAATTTGTTGTTCATTACTGTTCAGATCCTAATAGTTCTATTTATTGTTCATGAAAATGGATGTTTAAGGAACATTAATAACATGTGGGAATGGAAGCAACTCAGTTGGATTGTAGACTACATTTACCTTGTATTGTAGTCTCATCGGAGAGTAGGGAACTTTTTTTTTAATCACTTGAAAATTTGTACAACTCACTACTATGGAATACAAGCAATTGCTAAATGGTCGATATTTGAAACTTAAATACTAAAAGAATATGAAAATTATTAATAATAAATATTTAAAAAATCATTTTGGGATTGGACGGGATGAGCGAGATTGAAAATCTCCATCCCGAATCAATCTCACTCTAGATCGGGACGGGACGGGATTAGGATGAGATTGATTAATTCCAACAAAACCCCAAAAAATCGAGACAAAACAAAATCACGATCGCGAGACGGAACAAAATCTCACTCCTAGCTTCAAGGGCAACTTGTCCATTTACATAGCGTCCTAGACAAATTGACATGTAAACATATCCACCAATCAAATATGTCCTAGTCTCTCTTTTCTTCCTTAAGAGTGAAGAAGGCTCGCTAGCCACAAAGCTCAAATTTAGCTCTCAACTTAGACATAATCAACCAAGGGAACAATGTCAAGCAGTATACAAAATCTCCTCCTACTAACAAATGAAATTTTGAAATGAAGGAAAAAATACAATTTGAGAAAAGCCATTACCAAATTCTAGTCAATAAATGCACACAAACACATAGTACCTCAAGTACGTAGTCACCATCCAGACCCACGACAATTATAGTCTTCCTATCATGATCAACAACTTTGCACCAGCAAATGATAGTCTGGTTTGATAGTTAAGGCTGTGGTGGTTTAACTCCCATATCCTGAGTTCTATATCCACCAGCGACAGACTCTCTTTTCCAAAAAAAAAAAAAAAACCTTGCAGCAAAAATCGTATAGGTCTTATTTAAAAATCACATAATTTTTTCTCAAATCAACTTATTTTAGTACCACTAACTAGAATTGGTTAAGTTTTATGTAATTAAATGCAACCATGCATATCAAATTGGTTTCAACAACTTTTTCTTTAGTAGCATAACAAATAATGTGTGGTGTAAATAGCACATTCCAAACTTAGCAAAGAAAATTCAGAGCTTTACATAATTACAATTGGGAGTTGCTACGTGTATTCGACTATTTGGCTCGGATGCATCAAATATTTGTTGCACCGACATTTTAGGATGTTTCAGCTTTGTTGCACCAATCTAAAATATGTAACACCGACTTTCATTTTTATCAATAAAATTTATTAGGTAATTTTGTTTATTTATGACAAAAAAATTTAAAAATAATTGTTATCAACATAACAAAACTTTATTCACGAAATTTTAACTTTCAAATTTTTGTACAAACATCAAAGATACATTAACCATCATCACAAGTTCTACAACAAATAACAAACATTATGGTGGGTTGTGTAAAAAAAAATTAATAAGAACACAATGTGTTCATCAAACACAAAGGGGTTGGTAAAAAATACGTATTAAACCCCAAATTCCATCACCAAACACTATGGTTGTATAAACTTTTAGATGTAGAGTTCTTGGGTTTGAATGTATTTTTTAATAGTTGCAACCACTTACATTTTTTTATAATTTATTTACTGATGCTCCTAAATGAGAAAATTCCATCACCAAATGGTTTTCATTTATTCAAAAAAAGTAAGTTGGTGTTACATCTTTTAGATTGGTGCAACAAAGTCGAAACATTTTAAAATGTCGGTGCAACAAAGAGTTGGTACAACTGAGCTAAATAATCAGGTACAAATAGTCGTTATATACAATTCACTTAGGGGTATTCAATTCGAGATTTGAATGAATTCTGAAGGATTTTAAATCTCATGGATTTTTAAAATTTTCAAAGAATTTTACAAAATCCACTAGATTTTGATGGATTATAAATGATTGAATTTTGTAGATTTTATAAAAGTTTATTATGGATTTCTATGAATTCTTATAAATTCAATAGATTCTTAAAATATGTTATTAATCATATGAAGCAATGAAAGAACATCATCTATATTATTATCCATGCCAACACAAATTATAAAACATCAATTAAATATTTTTTTGTATGCTATGAGAAATTTACTTCAAATTAAAAAAAAAATCAAATACATTAAAGATGATCCAAAAGTAATACAAATAACTATTCCCTTTTTTCTTTTTAAAAAGAAAAACAATGCAAATAATTCTGCAATAAAAATAGATAGATAAACCAGAAGAAAAAAAATCACCATCTTCATTGCTCATCATTGACTCCCGACACTCACAACATCTCCCCACATATTTGAAGCTATAGTTGCACTCCAGAAAAAAAATCACCATCTTCTTCTCACAGTGATGAAAGCTCGTCGTCTTCTTCAATTGGAAGAACGACACTTTTTATGAAAAAAGTTGTGTAAGGTTACACACGCTAGCACTAACTCCATTTGTATTTTATATGGAGATGGGTTCAATTGAGATTGAAATAAGGGAGTTTGTTGATTTTCGTCTGAAAGAACAAGAACCCTAGAAGAAGAGAGAGATGGGGGAAGGGGAGAGAAAAAAAGGGGAAGAGAGAGAAAAGCCAATAACACTACCATTTACTGAAGGACCCCCTTACTTTATGAAGGACACCACCACCTTTCTGAATGACACCCCACCTATTGAAAGATACTATCAATATAAACAAAAAAACCATAAACTTTATTCTCATCTCTCTCTTTCTTCTCCATCAATCACCATCGCCACCTCTCCACCTCATCCTACCCTTCACCACCTTGCCACCATTACCTCTCCTATTCATCCCTTATTCTTATTCTTCTTCTTCAATCACCACCACCTTTCCTCCTCCCCCTTTTTATTCTTCTCCATCAATCGCCACCTTATGTTTTGTTTTTTGCTTTTTTCTATTTCTTATCCTCCTCCACTTTTTTTATCTACGATTTTTTCTCCACTCTTCTTATTTTTATTCTTTTTGCCCTCGCGAAGGTTCTGGCAAGTGGGGAACCTCCGCAAGGGCGAACGAGAAAAAAAGTATGGGAGAAGAAAAATAAGATATGAGAAAAAAATAGAAGAAGAGGAAGAAAAAAACAGAGAGAAAATAATAATAATAAGAAAAATAAGAAATCAAATGGAAAAGGAATGAAAAGAACAAAAAATAAATATGAAGAAAATAAATGACAAGAATAAGAGAAAATAAAATAAAGAGAATGAGAAGAAGAATAACAAAAAAGAAGATACAGGAACAAAAGAAAAAAAGGAAGTGCGGGTGGTGGTGTGTAGGGGTGGGCACAGGACGGGATGGGACGAGATGGTAGGGCTAAAAACCGAACCGACTTGGGTCGGTTTTAAAATTTTAAAACTGAAATCGAACCGACCATTAACAAAACCGATCCGAAACCGAATCGATTCTAATTTATGCAAACCGTAACCGAACCGACTAAAATCGAAATAAAACAAAACCGACCGATTATTTTAAACATATTGAATTATTTATATATAAAATATATATTATTTATTATATATATTTTGTCGGTTCGGTTTGGTCGCTTAAAATCACATAAAAATCGAAAACCGAACCGACCAATTCGATTTTGAGTTTTTTAAACCGAAAATCGATCCGAACCGAATTTAAACAAAACCGATCGTTTAGATCGGTTTGATAGGTTTTTTGTTCAGGTCTACGAGATGGACCCATCCCGTTCATTCGGGATCGGGACGGGATAGACCTCATCCCATCTCAAAAGGGATCGGGACAGGAGGAAATGAACACATACTAAATAGTCCTCAAATAAAAAATAACAAAAAAGTTTTATCTCACATTACTCACACATCAATAATGTCAAATTTATATGCATATAACTTACATCATTAATAATAGATATTAAATAAATAAATATTAATTTTTTTTAAAGACAAATAAATATAAAATTTTATTTAAAATTAATGATTCAATTCATTTAGGTTTCATATAGAATTTCATCTTACATTGATTTAATTTCAACACGTCCTAAACTTTAATTTAGAAGAGTATTTTGATTAAAATTAATAATAATAAAAAATAAATTCGGGACGGGATAGGCGGGATTGAAAATCTCCATCCCGATGATCGAGATGAGTTTGATTAATCCCAAAATGACCCAAAAAATCGAGACGGGTCCAGGATCGCAGGATGGGATGCCCACCCCTAGTGGTGTGGCAAAATTTTTTGGGGCGACGTGGTGGCGCTATTGTGAAGAGAGAAGAGAAAGTGGTGGTGTCCTTTAGCAGATCCTAAAAAAGTGGAGTGTGACATCCTTCAGTGAAAATGGTGGTGTTATTTAACAATAACTAATACAAATCCATTATAAGGGATGAGGTTGGATTTGAAACGACTCTTGTTATATATATTTTTCACCCACAAATTTTTCGAAATTCATAACTTTAACAAATCCATTAAAATCCACTACTTCTTGAATACCTCTGATTTTGATAAATTTTTGAAAATCATAAATTGAATATCCCTAATTTTGATGGCATTTTAAAATTTGTATTTGAATACTCATAAATTTATATATATTATTTTAAATCCATAGCCATTATAATCAATAATTGAATACCACCCATCACTATATAAAAAAGTCAATGGGGGACATCAAAAAATCAAAAATAAAATTAATTATTGTACGAATGTGTGTACGTCGAGTACTACTAAACCTTACCACCTTCCTTTTTATCTCTTTGAAGTCTAAGAAGAAATAACGAATCTCTCTTTCCTCTGCTATGCTCTCGCTCTGATTCAGAAGAAGAAGCAAAATGGAGTCACCCGAGTCTGATTCATACATGTCGTCCCCAGAAAATGAAGCCCCTCCGAGGAGATATGCACACGCCACATCTCCCGATCGAGGTATAATCATTCAAATTCTCCTTTCAAGTTTCGTTTTCGTTGAAAATTTCAGAATTCTAGGTCATTGATCTTCTTCATCATTCTCATAAAAAATTTACCTAATTTTTCCTGCATTATGTATTTGATTTCAATATGATGTTCTATTTGGAGTCTTTGAACTGTTAGTTTGATTGTCAATATGATACAAACAATGCTTGATTTCTTGAATCTGAGATTGGAATTTACTAATTTGATTGGGATATGGATAAAATTCGTCACCGAAAGATTAGTGCGAAGGAAAATGAGAATCCGAGTGTTAAAACGCGTAATTATGCATAATAAATGATTGTAGGAGTTGCCCTAACAAGATTTGCACCCTACTGTAGAATTTCCATTTTTTTTATAGGGGGAGCAGTTGTAGGATAAATGAGTGGAATTGGAAACATATAGAATGCCTATATACATTGTTTAACGAATGTAATGGGGATGCAAAGATGCACACTTAGGTGTGAGTCGTGTGCCTTAGTTAGTTCGATTTTGGCAGTTTAAGTGCTGAGTTTTGAATTTTCGTGGGTGTCTAAGACGCTTAACCTTCACTCTAAGTGTCTAGGGTGATTTCATATGTAATATGACAGCACAAGTCAAAAGCTGATTTTGTTATTTTCTCTTTATTTGTTGGAGTTCTCATTACTCCTCATTTGATAGGATCTTCTTTTTCCCTGTAAAATTTTTTTATTTTAAAGAGGAAATTCCATGGAAGACCATGAGAAAAGAGTAGGGATGAGAGAGAAAAAAAAATACGAGAAGGGATCCATTTGATTTTTTTTTTTGCACAAGAAAAAATTGGAGGTGAACCTGTTTTTAATGAGATTAGTGACTCGTGTTAATAGGGTTCTGAACTTGTGATACCATCCGCCACAAGTCTACCAGCTGAGCTGGCTAACATTGGCACACCTTTGGTGGATTTAGAAACTATTTCTTGTTGATTTCTTAACCATGTATGTCATTGCACCAAATATCAATGCATTCCAACATTTGTAAACCCCAAAAAAGTGCTTCACAAGTTTGAAGAATTACAAACAATCCATTGACGTGTTGAATTTAACAACATATTTGATAGGGCTAGATATTTTGAAAATCGATAATTTTTGGAGAAGGTGGTCTACAAGAGAGGTCGTTGTCCTCACAAAGCGTCAACATATTTCAAATTCTCTGACTACATCAAAAGTGACTTAGAAGGAAACTGACGCAAGTCCCTAGATACATACACACACAAGTATCCTTTCGCTTCTCTTATATACATTTCGTAGTTTTGCACCGGTTTCACATTTTGATGAGGAATTTGTCATGCTTTATCTTTACAGATGATATGAAGAAGCCTACCCACATTAGGTTTCTTGTATCCAATTCATCAGCTGGTTCTGTCATAGGAAAGGGAGGCTCAACAATCACAGATTTTCAGTCACAGTCTGGAGCACGAATTCAGTTGTCACGTAATAATGAATTCTTTCCTGGGACATCTGATAGGATCATAATGATATCTGGATCATTTGATGAAATAATCAAGGCAATGGAACTTATTCTTGCAAAATTGTTGAGTGAGGTAATGTTTTACTAGTATTTTTTCCCCCTTTTTGACGTATTTATCCATGCTGTTTTACGTATTGGCATATTTGGCAGGTAGCTGTTGAAGATGGTGAGGATGTTGACCCCAAATCGAAAGTGAGGCTTGTTGTCACAAACAGCTCTTGTGGTGGCATAATTGGCAAGGGCGGCGCTACAATAAAGTACTGTTTTCCCAACATCTTTCTTTCTTATATATCTTTCTTTTTGAACAAGATGAAATGAAAGATCTTTTATGAATCCCAAACAGTGATTACTGGTCATCTTTACTAGGCCACGTCTTGGGCCTATCATTAACATTTAATTGACCTTGCTGTGCACTAAGTAGTCCCTTCTGCATGAAATGTGCTTGCTTTGCTTTTTGAAAAGTGTTTTTGTGCCTTTTTGTCGTCAACATGCGGGGTTATATTTTTTCTTTGGGTTCTTCACCATTGGGCGGAAAAAGAATTGCTAGGAGTATATCCCCTTATTTGCAGATTGGTGGAAGATCAATTTTATCAGTTTGCCATTGGTGTATGGACTTCCATCTTATCATTTTAGATCTGATTTCTAGGAGAAATTGCAAGGTATTGTTTGGAGAGAGTTTCTATAGAAAGTTTTTTTTTTTTTTTTAAACGGGAAAAATAATAATAATACTGTAATTGCAATAAAAAAGAGGGAGGGGGGTGCCATTTTTTTCTTGGTCAGCACATATAATCCTGTTTATACAGGTTGGGTAGGTTTCTCATTACCTTAACTGGGAGAACCACATGGGATGCTCTCTTGTGACGAGTCTCGCTTCTTGGAGATTACTGATTCAGGGTAGTTCTCTCCCCAGTTGAGATGGGCCACGTTCAGCCTGGAACAGATTAAAGTTGCTGATGGGCATATTTAGGGAGTGGGATAAGGACTACTATGGGAAGATGGACACAGTGGTTGCTCTTCTCAGTAAGTATTGAAATATAGACTTGTAGAAAGTTGATGACAATATTAATTGGGATTTGTTCTTTGTTGCATCCATCTGACGGGTTTGGGGACTAATGGAGAAGATAGATCAAAACATATCTTTTTCACTGCCATTCTCAGTGTTGATCAAATATACTTCCATCTATTTCTTCAAAGCTCAAGAGGTACCACCTAGGGTTGTTAATCGGTTCAAATGGTTCAAAATTATGCTAAAACCGAAATTGAACCGAGCTTAGGTTTGGTTTTTCAATTTTCAAATATAAAAACCAAAACCGAACCAAATCGTGCGGATCGGTTTGATTTTTATTCGGTTTTTTATAATAAGTTGTTCACTTTGTTTTCAGTTGTTCATGATTTCATTGTGGGATTAAAAAAAGAGTAGATGAGAATTAAAGAAATAGAATGAGAGTAAAAGAAAGAGGAATAGTGGTGGAAATTAAAAATAAGAAAGATAAATGGTGGTTGGGAATTGATTTAAATAGAGAGAAAGTTGAATTAAAAAAGATAAAGAGAGAGAGAAAGAGAATTGAATTAAAAAGAGAGATATGTTATGGGTAGGGTGCGTTGGAAATTGGAATGGGTAGGAAGAGAGAGAATTGAATTAAAAAAAATGAGAGAGAATGTAGGAATTGAATTAAAAATGAGAGGTATGGCTATGGGTAGGGTGCATTGGAAATTGGAATGGGTAGGAAATGAGAATTAAAATTAGAAAAAAACTCACTTCGAATCGGTTTTGTTTTTTCGGGTGTTAAAAAAACCAAAACCGCAATCGAATCGAATGTATTCGGTTTGGTTCGATTTTCTACTATTTAGTTTCGGTTTGGCTTGTTTCGATTTGATTCGATCGATTCTGCCGGTTTTTGAAAACCAATTAACACCCCTAGTACCACCATCCTCTCTCGGTTGAAATTTTGAGCAGAATAATCCTTATGGCTAGAAGATGGGGTTTGTTTTGGGTTACGAATAGGGTTCCTATGGTTACTCACTACAATTTGAAGATGATGCCATTTTCTGTAGGTGAAATGATTTTAGCTCAATTGGATAATTTCAAGTCTATTTTTAATATCTTATGTTGATCTGTTCGTATTAAGTTTGAATATTAAATTCAACAAAAATGTGGTTTATGAGATGCGGGAAGTGGCTTCAGTTTGTGAAATTTAAGTGTTGTGTCGTTCTCGCTTTGATCTATGATGGGCTTCCTGGGGGCGAGGTTGTCAAATCTCGCAGTTGATACCTTAGAATCTAAACTTGTGATGTGGAAACTGGAAAAGCACACTCCTCTCCAAGGTGGAGGATTTACATTGGTTAAGGGAATTTTGGTTAACCATCTTGTGGTGGTGGTTGATAAAATGGTAGCCATTGTATGTAATCTTGTTGGACAAAATATTGTCCCTCTTAAGTGGGATCTTCTTTGTACTTCGAATGAGATTAGAGCTCCGGGAATTTGAAGTTGAAGATAACAAATGAATTCTTGTTGAGGAATTGGTTGTAAAGGTTGTGGAAATGGTCATAGTGAGGATAGGGATTGCATGCCTAATAACGTTGTATGGGACAACTTTATGGCAAAGTATCGCTAATGTCCAATTGGACTTCTTGGAGAGGATTTTGTAATTGAAGTGGAGAGAATCAAGTTTTGAAATGGTGTGTTCCGCAGTGAGACAACTTTCAAAGTACATGTTGTCAAATGATGTATTGGGGGTGGGCGGGGGTGTCGAGACTAGAATATAGAACATGACTATTTATTGGATTTCCCATCTTTGGATGGGTCCAAGGGATAATGAAATTGATGGAGTGTGTCATCTTATGCAGTGTAGTGAAGGCGTTTTTACATAATTCCGCCTCAAAGTGAGGCAATGTGGTGCAGTGAAATGAGGTGTCCGCTTTGCCCCGCCTCAGCCCAAAAATGGTTGCGACCAACCCATTTATAGCCTAATTGCAGCAAAAAGAGATTGCAACCCACTCTATTATAGGGTTTTATGTTTCTTTGTGTAATATTTGATGAAAACAAGATAAAATATTTTTAAGTTTGATAAATTTCTCACTTTTTTAATCTTTTTTTGGAGAAAACATATAATGTTTTGATCAGTTTGTATTCAACATCAATCTTGATTTTTTTATAGCATAGTTCAATGATTTTTATGTTTTTGGATTACCAATGATGATTCGTAATTGTGGATATTTACTAATCATTCCAACAATTTCTTCTAACAAATTCTCAAGTTTCTATTATTTCAAGATTATTGATTTTTTATAAATTTTGTGGATGTTTACAAGTTACTTGACACTTATGTAGTGCATTTTTTCGCTATGTCATGCAACTTTATTATATTTCCATTTCGATTCTAGGTAGTTGTATCACTTTTTGACATACTTGCTTATGATACTTATCAAAATGATGATGTATACTTTATTATAAAAAAAATCTTTAAAAAATGTTAAGATCGCCTCACTTCACGAGGCGTCTGCCTCGCCTCACGCCTCACACATTTTCAGGCCCGTCCGCCTCGTTTCTACCTGAACACCTTACTACAATGATCTTATAGAAGCACTGTTTAGGATTTGAATCTTTTCTCATTTATTGGGTAACATTGTAAACGTATAATTAAAACCATCTTATGCTACCTTTACTGTTTCTCACTTTTTGTTAAGGCTGAAAACCGAACTGACTTAAGTCGGTTTTAAAATTTTCAAATCGAAACCGAACCGATCATTAACAAAACCGATCCGAAATCGAACCGATTATAATTTATGCAAACCGTAACCGAACCGACTAAAATCAAACCAAAATCGAAATAAAACCGAACCGACCGACTATTCTAAACATATTGTATTATTTATATATAAAATGTATATTATTTATTATATATATTCGGTCGGTTCGGTTTGGTCGGTTAAAATCACATAGAAACCGGAAATTGAACCGACCACTTCGGTTTTGAATTTTTTAAAATCGAAACTGATCCGAATTGAATTTAAATCGAACCAATCGGTTCGGTTTAGATCGATTTAATCGGTTTTTTATTCAACCCTACTTTTTGTGAAGAAATTTTTTACTTTTTTTTAGTTATTTTATTTCAAAAGTAGGATTGTTCATGGTTTGCGGTTTCATGTTTCCTGAAATCGAACAATATCAACCGGTTTGACAGAAATCCAAACCGAATGTGTAATTAGGGATGGCAATGGTGCAGATTTGGGCAAATCTAAATACGCCCCGCCGAATTTTGTTCATCGTGGAATCCGCCCCAAAACCTTTTTTTTATAAACCATCCCTAATCCGTCATGGAGGACGGATATCCGCGAGCCTCCAATTATCCATTTATTTGCTGGAATTTTTTTTTTCAATCTTCTAAATCAATTGATTGAACACAATATAGATCCACCACCATCTGAGAGAGAACCCATCCTCAGCATCATTGTTATGGATTCCAAACTACACACCACATACCCCATGTTGGTCATCCATCATTCAAGATTACAAGGGAGGGAACAATACTGATTCCGGATATAATTTCCATTTTTAAATGTTGGATGAGTTGTTGGATTTGTTTGTGGTGGGGTTAGGGCAACCAAAAGTGGCTTTTCATCATCTTCAAGTGGTACATATTACTAGATCCAAAAGAGGAATACCTAAAGCTCCATTTATGAGCTGCCCAATGCCTCCCTTTCCTTCTCCGCACGACCCACCAGCCCTTCTTTCTCTTCTTTCTCACTCTCTCTCCACTCAACCCCACCCCTCCCTCATTTCCCCTCTTTCTCTGCACCCCACCCTCCCTCCCTCCCTCCCTCTCTCATTTCTCCCTCCTTTCCCCTTCTTTCACTGTTGCTGTGTGACCCACCCCCTTTCTCCTTTCCCCTCTCTCTGCGCCCCACCCTCCTTTCCCCTCTGTCACTCTTTATGCCCCCATCCCCTCCCTCGTTATCTTAAAGAAGAAGATCTAAACAGTGGACGTCTGGACGATGTTGATGAGCAGTGGTGGAGGCGTGGAGCCGTGAAGACTGTGTCTTGTGTGATCTGAGATGGAGACTGCAAAGAAAGAGTAGAGTGAGTGGAGAGAATGAGGGATTTAGGGTTTTTAATGTATTTAAAGGGAATGTTATTTTAGTAATAAATATTTTTTTAAATAAAAATATTATATATATAAATGGATATCCGCTGGGCGGATATGGCAAAATCCCTATCCGCCTCGCAAACAGTGACGGATCCAATTTTGATCCCTGAACCGCACCAAAATTTGTTTAGCAAAAACCAATCTGCCCCAAACGGTCTAGGGCGGAGCATAAAATAAAATAAAAACCAATCCGCCCCACTGCCATCCCTATGTGTAATGAAACTGAACCGAAATAAAATTCAATAAAACCAAACCACAAAAACTATGCTAAACCAAAACCAAAACCAAACCGACAAAAAAATATAATTATCTATTAATTCTATATGGATACATATAATATTAAAAATATAAAGATATGTATCGGTTCGGTTTCCTCATTTTTTTTCAACCTAGAAACATATCCACTTTGGTTTCAAAATGTTACAAACCGAAACAAAATCAAACCAAATTGATCGGTTCATTCGGTTTTTTGTTCAGCCCCTATTCAAGAGTGTCTTAAATGAAGGAGGCTATTTTTTGTTTATCTCAGTGTGATGGCTGGATGGCTGAACATGGAAGAGACAGTAGATCTGCAGTGTTTTTGTAACCTGACCTTAAGTTTCTCTTTTCCACACTCTAAACTCAAGAAAAAACAGCTGCTTTAGTTTCTCTTCTCTTTATGGTTTCATGGAGTTCTAGTGATACCAAAAGGTTTCTGATTTTTCTGAAAGAAAACTTGTATTAGGGAGTGTGTTCAGCACTGTTATAGAACACCAGAAAAAGAGTCACCTGGTCGATTTGTATCTTACTTAGTGAGAATTGATCATACTTACGTCTATAAATAAAAAAAGCGTGTTTGCTTTATGTATGATAAAAAAATCACTCTGTATGACATTCAATCTTTATCTTCATCTATTGATACCTATTTTATGCTTTTGAGCAGGTCATTTATCGAAGAGTCCCAAGCTAATATAAAGATATCGCCTCAAGATAACAGCTATGTTGGATTGAACGACAGACTAGTGACACTCACAGGCTCTGTGGATGAGCAAATGCACGGTATCTCTTTGATTTTGTCAAAGCTAGCAGAAGATTCATATTATCCAGAGTCCATGAATTCCCCCTTTTCATATGCAGGTTTGGCTTCACCAAGTTCATTTATATAGTCCAATTATTCTGTCAAGATGTTTGCAACCACAATACATACATATATGAAAATAACATGAAGGGAAGAAGAGTTGAACTTTAGTGGGTCCATTGAAAGGGTAAACAATAATGATGGAGCAGTATAGAAAATTGAATAACTCTAGATATCAAGTACACAAATCAGTAGAAAGCACCTAATGCACCAAAAGGTATGTCTTAGTTCAGGCATACAACTCAAGCGCGGCAAGGACCCTCAGCCTGCGGACATTCAACACTTAAGAAATACCTGATAGAGATCAAACAAAGATTATAACATAATACCCTCACAGAAGGTTAGTTTTTGTTGCATCCATGCCCAGTACCAATATTTGGTCAAATATTTAGGGAAGTTGAGAAAATAAGCATAAATGTTGTAGTTCTATTTCCTGTTTCGGTCATTAATAACTATTAAGAGAAAAAAAAAATGCTGCTTGACAGTGTAATTACTGCTATTTTATTTTTGATACTGTGCCAAATAAATTGGTAATTTGATAATATATATTGTTACATCAATTTGAACTTCCAGGTGCTAATGTTTCAAGTGCTCCATATGGATACATGGGTCCTCCTGTTGGAATGCCAGCATACCCTGGATCAAATGGCGCTGGAAGAAAGTTTCCAAATAACAAGGTATCTTCTATGCAGTACTTCTCTTTATCCTAGTGGCTCTCCAAACGCTAGTAAGGATTCTCTATCCTAGTGGCTCTCCAAACACTAGCTGTCCTCCTTTGGTAAGATCGTCAAGTTAGATGCTTTGTTCTTTGGGAAAAGTGTCATTGTTTTCTTCTGGTAAGTAGTAATAAAATGACATTCACGAGGCGT
The DNA here is from genome assembly GCA_003290165.1 of Berberis thunbergii. Classification (NCBI taxonomy): domain Eukaryota; kingdom Viridiplantae; phylum Streptophyta; class Magnoliopsida; order Ranunculales; family Berberidaceae; genus Berberis; species Berberis thunbergii. The sequence continues at coordinate 116,383 of QNQO01000402.1, read as the reverse complement.
CTATTTCTGTAGTTATATTAAACAAGTCCTCTTGAAGGAACGGGTATTATGACTAAGAGTATAAATATTTTACATAACCAAATTTCATAAAATAAATTCAGTGTTTAAAAAAAAAAAAACTTCAGCACATGATTTTCTGTTGAGGGTCTGATCTTGATATTATACCAAGTGCTTAACACGAGGCAATTTCGGAGGATCACAGGAAGATCGAAACAACTCGTTGACATTTGGGATTGCTGATGAGCACGTTGGAGCAGTTGTTGGTCGTGGTGGAAGGATTATAATGGAGATAAGTCAGGTATGTCGCGAACCCTATTTCCATTGTTAGCGTATTGTTCAAAAGGATAAAAGAAGGTAGTCTTCTTATATGAGCTAATCAGGGAATTTTTTTCATCCGTCAACTGTAAAGATCACTGCTCAGTTTCTTCTTGATCAATAGTAACCTATTAAAATAACAAGAACACACCATTTCTAAGTACTTTACTTGCACTCTGCTATTAGATATAAATCAACAGTCAACATTCTCTATATGGCTTGGGTGTCAGTTTCATAGGAGTCCGCCTGTTTGACCCTTTTCCTCCATGTTGCTCGTCCATGTCTTTGTTAAACAGATGTAAATGACCAGGATCCTTTTTTCTTTTCTGCAGGCAAGTGGAGCCAGGATAAAAATCTCAGATAGAGGTGATTTCATGTCTGGTACATCCGACAGGTAAAAAAAAAAGCTTTTTAAACTGGTTGTAACCCTTCAAGCAGTCATCTCTGCAAGTGTTGAAAATTAATTTTTTGTTGGGTACTTCACTTGCCAGGAAAGTGACAGTCACAGGATCAAAGGCGGCAATACGGGCAGCTGAAAACATGATCATGCAAAAGGTGGCTTCTGCCTCGGAGGGTTAAATGATGATTCACTTTTTGAGTTTAATTGAATTTTTGTCACTTGTGGACTCCGCACACACTTGCAAATATCTTGAACCATGTCTGCAACATTCATCTTCTATATCACATGATCATCAATGACTAGGCACAAGAAAAATGAGCAATTTTCAGACCAATTGCTGCGTGATTATGTTTTTCACAGATTTTTGCTCATTGCCTGGAAACTAGAACAAAATGTTGGTGATACAGAGATCCCAATGAGAAGAGGAGGTCACCTAAACTAGTTTCTTGACCAATATAACTGGTGTTAACATTCAATTCTATGTACAATTTGGTTTTCTTGTGCAATAGTTTAAATTCTTGTGTTAACATATTCACCTTAAGGATTTTTATTCACTGTTATTAGGATTTGATTTTTATGTTCGAGAGTCTAAAGGATCATACATGGTTTACAGTCAAGGAGGTATTATAAGCTCGTATTCTTTGCAGTAACTCTACTAGACCTGCCGCCCTCCAGTACTGATAACCTGTTACTAATGCAAGCAGCAACTTCAATTACCTGACAAATGCCATGTAAAAAGTACATATGTTCGTCCCTCGGTTTTTCTATATTGGTGTTGGACAGAAAGTTATATTGTAGGTAGCACCAGTACAGTGAACAAGTGGCGGAGTTGTGTCGTTTGGTTGTACACGGGCCAGAGGGCAGGCGTGCTTGAAGACGTTTGAGACGTGGTTGGGCTGGCAGGCGTTTGGTCCTTTCAGCATGTCACATGAACTCTGGCAGGCAATCACATTCCCGTTAGGACTCTTGTAAGCCAGTTCTGGTGGGCAGATGCTCGTGATATCTTTAGCGCACACAGATGTAGGGCATGATATAGGTCCTCCGATTGGAACAATGCGCACCGGGACATTGAATCCATGGACCAAGCTTACTTCATATGTAGCAACTGATTGCTTGATGTCAAAATTGAGCAACGTAACTGGGTACTTGGGTGGTTGTCCAGTGCAATCGGTTGAATTGGTGCCACAGTCACCAGTCAAGCATGCAAAATCACATTCACTCACTCCACTGCACTTCGTTCGAAGCCATATGGATCCTTCCCAATTGTCTGGGGTCTCGAATATCGTCAGCGTTTCCGTTGGATATTCCCACATTGCTTCTCCTATTGGAGGTTTTGCTGCCAGCCATACTGAAAAAGGGCATTGGTTTAAATAGTTGAAATAGGTGCCTGCATACCCACCTGAAAAAAAAAAACAGTTAAAACTGATAGTTTTAACATTCCTAACCAGTAAAATGACTTTCATTTATCGAAAAGTTCCTATCAACATCATTACCTATGGTATTTATAACCTAAACCCAAGAAAATGAAGAAATGGAATGTACCTGTCAAGAGGATTGCAAGGAAAACAAAGCTGATGAGGGTTGCTGTTCTTGCCATGGCGATTATTTACTTTGCTTGTACTGAGAGAAAGAGAAGTACTTATATAAGCAATAGCATTGCACTATACGAAAGATTTTTGTAATCAAACACACTCATCATAATTATGTGCAACTCAACAACCCAGAGTTTGTAAAGACTCAGCGTCAAAGTCTATGTAGAAAAGATGTGACATTACTCAGTGCCCACTACTCAATTAATTTGTTTGATTTCCCGTTTGACTATCTAACTCGAGAATCGTTAAGAGCACTCTCTGGCTATCTAATAAAACCTCTCCCATTAACTCCATTAGCAAATATTGACATTCTTTCATAGAACCATTTTTCATACCAAATTTCATCAAGTGCTCATGCTACTTACATAACAATTCTCAATACTTATGCAATCAATTCTTCGAAAGAGATTTTATTGGATCAGATTGTATTTTGCTAGGCCCAAAAGAAATTTTGATAAGCCCATATAAGAACTACCCATCATATATATAAAAATCTTAAAATTTTAGCGCTCGTGTTGATTATTGATTTTGTTGGAAAGATCTTAAAAAGTACATTTCAAAGATATTAACTTTACCAAAATCCGATAACGATGTAGATAATTATGATAATTTTTATTTTACTAAAAACAAAACACAATATTTTCACTCTCCGCTACATGTACATTTCACCAACTTTTTTCAAAAACTTTTCATTATTTTGTCACATTTTTGTCATTCTACATGTTTTATATTTACAAATATGTCATCATGGAAAATGAATCTCAACCCTCAAATTCAATACATTTCTCAACTTTTAATCATAATTATCTTTTATCTCTAATATTTTCGATTTGACTTTATCTCAGTCAACAATGAATAGTAAAATACAACTCTGAATTGTAATATATATTCTTGGAGGATTTGTTTGCTTATAATGTTCATGTTAACATGCTAGAAAAGTTTATTATACCATTTCCCTCCCCTATGCACGCTTACTAATTAAGATAGTTGGCATTGGCAAACATATTGTCAACATAGACTTATAAGAAAAAAGGCAACTATTACTCTGCATCACCAATTGAATGAGGGAGAGAGTGGAACAGAAAGGGAAGATTTAATTAGGGCAGAGGGGGAATAATTTGATTTGAATGAGGGAGAGAGTGGATGTCTGTTTATATTGGTGGTGTGGTAGAGCAGTGGTGATGTGAGAAATAAAGCAGGTGGTGTCGAAGAATGTAATGGTGTGAGACAACATATTTGATAGTGTGGATTAGTTGTTGCCGAAAAATGTGGGAGAGTAATGGTGATGTGAGAAATAAAGCAAATAATGTGGGAGAGTGTAATGGTACGGGACAACATTTGATAGGGTGGAGTAGTTGTTGCCTAAGAAAATATGTCATCAAACGTGTTTCCTTTTCCACGGTGGTTTCTACCTAAAAATTCAAATATTGGGTAATTACTAATTAGGGTTGGGTACCCTATCACAATCAACAAGCCTAAATTTACACACCATTACACATTTGAAAAGATGGTGTTCAAAGTTCAAACCTTCTTCTCAAATGTGTGAAAAAAAGTAGTAGAGATTGATCTTATGGAAACATTGTAAGGATGATGAGTCAGTCAATGTGAGAAGAAGAATACTTAACAATGTTTATATCCATACAAATAAAAACCGGTTGCTTTCAAACATAGAAGTCAAGTGTCTAAAAATAAACACAAATTGTGAAAAGGAACCAAAACTTAATTTGCTTTGGTGGTGGATTGCCTTGCAAATTGGGTGGTGGTGGTAGTAGTTGTGGTAGGAATCAAGCATATGTTTCATGGTTCTCTATAGTGAACATCTTCAAAAATTGACAGACAAGTCGGCCACCTAATAGTACCATATTATTCCATTTTCTTTTAATTATTGAGAATTTGGGAAAAATACGCGCTTACGCACATCTACCTGCGGACATAGGATAAAAATTAATATTTGGACCTTTTCCTCAATGCTATATATGGTTATTCGCCTTTGCGCTAGGTTATTATTTTTTATTAGAGAGTATGATTGAAGGGAGATTTTTTTATTTTATTTACGCAGACTACAATAGAAAAAAAATTGTTAATTGTCCAGTCTTAATGACATAGGGTAAGATTATATGCTAGTTAATACGCTATCTAAAATGACGTGTGATAAAATAATATTACGTTGGGCACGTCAGTGTTTAAATTAAATTTTCTTGCTCATTGAGTTACAAACGTCATTTTTTTCATTTAATTAATTTTTTTTCACATGTTTTATTATACTATACGTAGAAGACAAAAGGATAAATACAAGATGACCGATCTTTTGCTGTCAAATACATTAGATAAGTAAAGTCGTATTAATTATGTATAGACCCTAAAACTGAAAGGTGATGACGAGGGAATTAATATAGAATTGAGATCGGAAAATTTTAATTATTAGAAAAATTCATTCGGCCAAAGTTTTTTTGGGACTAATCCATCGATCGAAGAATCAAACTTTACTGATTCACATGAATTAGTTTTTATAGTATCCATTCTACTTATCTATGGACATATTTTGTTTTGAGTCTCAGCCTCACCTGCTAAAATGACAAAACTAGCAATGGGTTTTTTTTTCCTTGTAGTCCTGTAAACCCAAGAAAATGAGGAAATGGAATGTACCTGTAAAGAGAATTGCAAGGAAAACAGAGCTGATGAGGGTTGCTGTTCTTGCCATGGCGATTATTTACTTTGCTTGTACTGAGAGGAAGAGAAGTACTTTTATAAGGAACAATTAATTGGGGTAGCAATAGCATTGCACTATACGAAAGATTTTTGTAATCAAACACACTCATCATAATTATGTGCAACTCAACAACCCAGTGTTTGTAAAGACTCAGCGTCAAAGTTTATATAAAAAAGGTGTAACATTACTCAGTGCCCACTTTCAGGGGCGGATTTCCCCACTGACTTTAGAAAAAAAACTCGATTTGTCTAACTTGCAATCGACGACGCCATTTCGCCTCACTCTTTCTTCTTTTTCACTATTGTCCGTGACGTTGACAACCCCGTTCCTCCATTTCTTCTTTTCTTTACTCTCTATTTGTTTACCGGTAAAAGTATACTAGCTGAGTTAGTAGAGGTATAACGTATGGAATCACATATCACGGGTTCGAACTCGGCCGACAGCATGAGGTGGGGAGGGTTATGGGTAAAAAAAAACGTTTACTATGAGAACAACAACCGCTCTGCCTCCACTTCTCTTCCTCTTATTCTCTCTCTGTTTGATTTATTTTCCTTTCTCACCAACGCTCCAACCTCTTTTTTCTTCTTTGAAGAAGAATAATGTTTTTAAAGTATTTTTTTCGAGATGAATTTGTATATCAAGATCTAGTTTAGTATTTTATTCATAGGATTATTTTGGAGAAATTATCCATTAGTATTTTTGGCCCTTAACTTTATACACCAAATGAATTGACCAGATCAATAGAATTGCACGATGCCGAGTTATCGCCTTGTTATGTATATTTGAAAGGCAAGCGTGCCGCCGTCCTCTATATATTTATCTCTTGTGTACCTACAAAGTAGATTGTTAGATCAATTTTCCTCACCCATGAATTAAATGAAGTTTTGTTTAGCAGTTGGTGTTTTATATAGTTATTTATGTATTGTTCAAAATTTAACAAAAATTATATTAAAGTGCTTAATTATTATATTATCATTAGTTAAATATGACTCATCACTCTGCCCCCATTCAACGAAAATCCTGGCTCCATCACTGCCACTACTCAATTAATTTGTTTAATTTTCTGTTTGACTATCTAACTCGAGAATCGTTAAGAGCACTCTCCGGCTATCTAATAAAACCTCTCCCATTAACTCCATTAGCAAATATTGACATTCTTTCATAGAACCAAATTTCATCAAGTGCTCATGCTACTTACATAACAATTTTCAATACTTATGCAATAAATTCTTCGAATAATCTCTTCGATCAGATTGTACTCTGCTAGGCCCAAAAGAAATTTTGATAAGCCCATATAAGAACTACACATACACACATATATATATATATAATATTGGATGGCGACATGAACATTTCATTTAATAGTTGACATTGTGTTTGCCAATATTTGGAAGCTCGGTTTCCCCTTGGTAAATAAAACTTGTTTAGCTTCATTCATTGTATATAGACCACTACGCTCCAAGATGTCATCGAAAAGAAACGCATCAACAGGAAAATGAGCAAGCTTTAAGAATTATTCACTTATCTTTTGTTCCTCGGCTGATAAAGAAAATTTTTCTGCCCGTTGGGAACCCGAAATAATCGGAAGATGAACCGACCTCTCAACCATAAATAGTCAGAATTCACGGAAGCATAGAACCAAGACCGCGACCAATCGTGGATGTTGTTACTAAGGCTGTTGAAACAATCAGGAGAACGAATGAAGCAGGTCTTCTTGTTCACTAACTAACATATCAACCACCGAATGCATAATCATATCAGTTAAAGGAATACCTGCAAGGGTAGCTCTCGCGTAAGAAAAGACCATCACCTTCCAACCATTGGGACCCATTTGGGCAGGAGGAATACCCAAGATATTCAAATACTCCCAAAACAACTCCGAAACATGAAATCGAAGGCCAGAAGAAAACATGCACGAATACAGTGCAATGCATCCAGCCTTTGGGTTACAAGGGCTATCATATGGTCCAGACAGGATAAGCTCGAGGTCATGCGAAAGATTATAATCAGAACGAAGGCTCTCCAGAGTCGGCTGAGAAGCTCTAATAGGAGAATAATGAGCCTCACAAAGAGTCACCAACTTACCACTTAACTTATCACCAACAGAAGAGGAATGAACATATTCACCACATTTCCTTTTATAGAGCCAAGCGATGAAGAGACAGCTCATGGGGACAGCATGTGAGATGACGATGCAAAATCCCAGAAATGTGTGCAAGAAACGAAAGGACAAGCATAGGATCAAGAGACCAGCTCGTGAAAAGCATCTGACAACATTAAATATAAGGCAACGATAAAATGGAAAGTTGAACCGTCACCAAAGTTAGTGGCCACGTCAGCATGACTAAGGGGGAATAACTGATGATACATCAAAATAGACCGATCATTATGATCAAACACGTGGCACAAGGACCCATCACGAGGACACTACAAACAACCCACTGGCCAGCTTGTGAAGCCCGATAGAAATAAAACTAATTCCACAGGTCTAGACAAGGCCCACCTCTAAGGTGGCGTAAGCATGATTCAAGTCCAGGCCCAGACGAATCAAAGCCCAAATTCAAGCCCGTCACACGTTATCTCATTAAGAAGAAAAACGTTGCACCAAGAAAGAGCCGTGGAGGGACTTACGCTTCCACGAACGCATCTCCATTAAGGAGACAGTTACAGAAACATTTCCTTCCGTTGCGCCTCACATACTTAAGTCACATGTAATACCCACCCAATTCACTTACCAATATTTTTTTATTATCTTAGAAGTTAATAATATTTATTTATTGATAGTATTTATTAATTGGTAATAGTTACAAAAAATTATATTTTATAATTTTAATTTAAGAGAAGAGAAAAAACAAAAAAAAAACTTACATTGAAAATATAAGAGGGCTAGAATTAAAATCATAAAAAGTTTTGGATAATTTTTTTTCTTTATTTTCTCTATACTTATGCAATGTAAGAGAAACCCTAGCCCTTTTTTTTTTTTCTCTTTTACATACACAAAAAAAAAAAAAAAAAAAAAACTTACATTGAAAAATCTATCCTTCTTCAATATTTATTTTCCCAATGTAAATACGATTCCCTTGACATCTTGATTGGATTTACATCTTTAATGGAGGAAAAACCGATATGACAGTTTGCATTGATTTATATCTTTAATGAAAAACCGATTTGACATCGTTTGATTTACATATTTAATGAAAAATTGATTTGACATCATGAGTTGATTTACATCTTTAATTAAAAACCGAACTGACATCGTGAGTTGATTTACATCTTTAATGGAGGAAAAATTGATTTGACATTTTGGTTTGATTTACACATGAAAAACCGATTTGACATCTTGATTTGTTTTACGTCTTTAATGGAGGTGAAAGTATGAATGATTATGGATGTGATAGTTTCTAGTTGAATGGACATCCATGTAGGAGTTTAGTCATTATACTTGGAAATTGAAATGAAAGGAAACAAGTATCCTAATTTTGTTGTTGTAAATTGTGGGAAGGGAAATGAAAACCTCGTGTGATATACAATACACATTTTGTTTACCTTGACAAGTGGCGATGTGACAACCTTAGATGATACTACAGAGTACAAACAACAGATGTGATCTCTGTAAAAAACCTTGAGAGGGTTTTTTTTTTCTTTATTGTATGTGATGTGATATCTGTAAGAAAAAAAAAAAGATATGATATTTGTAAGAAATAAAAAGATGTGATGGCTATGGCTATGTGATTTCTGTTAGAAAAATATAAATACTTGGTAATGCTATTTTTCAAAACTAAAAAATTTTAAAAATTGTATACAAACTTGATAGTATACGTCTGATATAAATTATGGGTATGCAAACTTGCTTGCATATCGGTACGCCGTTCCATGTGAGTTCGGTAGTATGTGTAGATTTAGGAAATACTTGTCAGGTATCGAACTTCGAGTGAGATGACATGACACTCGATGTAGCACCCTACTTTGGTCATGTACGCTCTGAGTGGCTTCGAGGGCAAGAGAGACACACTTGGGTGAGGTGTGCTCGGCACAAGAGGAGAGTGCGATTGTGGAAAATAAGCCAAGAATTAGGAAAAATAAATGAAACCATTGAATTGATCATAACACGAAATTGTGTACGAATTATTTTAGCATATACTAGGTTAGCCTTGAGGGAATAAACTAACAGCTCATTCGAATCTCGAATGAGAACTACATGTCTTCCTTAAGTTTGCTCACACCAGTATTAATATACTAACATAGATTTTGTATTGTTTTACAAATTTGGGTGCTTTCTTAATGAGCGTAGCCCCAAAAACCTATCAAGGTTAATTGGAGTGCAAGAGTGGTATAAGCTGTGTGGCGATAGCTGAGGAGTCGATACGTTTTTTTGTTAGATCTTTATTATTATCATCATTATTATTATTATTATTATTATTATTATTATTATTATTATTATTATTATTATTATTATTATTATTATTATTATTTTAGCATATACTAGGTTAGCCTTGAGGAAATAAACTACCAGCTCATTCGAATCTTGAATGAGAACTACATGTCTTCCTTAAGTTTGCTCACACCAGTATTAATATACTGACACAGATTTTGTATTGTTTTACAAATTTGGGTGCGTTCTTAATGAACGTAGCCCCAAAAACCTATCAAGGTTAATTGGAGTGCAAGAGTGGTATAAGCTGTGTGGCGATAGCTGAGGAGTCGACACGTTTTTTTGTTAGATCTTTATTATTATTATTATTATTATTATATTATTATTATTATTATTCATAGGTAATTAGATTTAGATTTTAGATATAAATGCTCAGTTTTTGTCAAATATTTATTTGAGAATTGATTAATGTAAAGAAAATGAATCTCAACCTTTAAATTCAACACATTTATCAACTTTCAATACTAACAATCTTTTATTTCTAATACTTTCGATTTGACATTGTCCCAGTCAACAATGAATAGTAAAACATCCATCTGAATTGTAATTTGAATACATATTTGATATTAATCGCACCATGTAAAAGTGCTAGTGCACGAGGAACTCATTTCGAAACAAACCTAATCATGTATCCCAACCCAAGCATCCTAATATTTTGAGTAGCAACTTTAAACTTTAAAAGTTGATGGAGCGCCTTATTTTCCTATAGAAGAATGCCTACCTTCGGATTTGTACTCATGTAGGACTAATTCATACAACTCACGTGAACAATGTCGATATTCATAAAATAAGTGGATTACCTAATTCTTAGTACCCCAATTCTAATTGTTGAGGAAACCGGCGAGGAAAACAGCAAGGGAGAGAGGGAGGAGGGAGGGAGGACCCTCCATCCCTCGCTGTTTTCCTCACCAGTTAGCCAAGTTCTTCTTAGTATAAGGGTCATAAAGTAGTGTTCCAAACAAATACACTACATACCATTTCTAATTAGTCTCAACTAAATGACATTCAAAGTCGTTAAAGTGTCCTCCAATTTTTAATATTTCCCTAGACCACATATAGACTTGTGTAGTATTCTCACCCAAAGATTGATTTTTTGCGAAATTTTGCAAAATATTTCGCTTTTTGGAGGTATTGAAATTTAAAAGACTGCAGTGGAAAAGTACAATATTTCGCATTTTTCGTAAATTTTGGCATTTTTGTGTAAAACCCAAAATGTTATGAAATTAATTACCTTTTTTCGGTTGGAATATTTGTTATTTTTCATAAATTTCGATATTTCGCGTAAAACTCAAAAAATTACATTTATAGGGATACTTGTGTACTTAAGCTCTATTTAATGTATTTATTAAGTTAATTTACTTATATTTAACATACATATATATATATATATATATATATATATATATGATATACCCCGAAATTTTGAAGTTTTGTGTAGGAAAAGTGACTTTTAGGGCCTACTTTTTAACAAAATAGACAATTTGGATACCATAATTGATGTAATGGCTAATTTGCACCTAATTTTATACTTTTATGATTAACAATGACTATTTTATTAACCCATAAAGTTATATGACATATTTACCATCATAAACAAATAGAAAACATAATTTTATAGTTTAATGACCAACAAAGACTACAGAAAAAAAAAATCTACGTTAATTTTTATTTAACAAAAATTTTAGTTCCTCTTTGTTATTAACCAACAAGGACTATAGAAAAAAAAATTGTTATTGACCAATTTTAGTTACTATTTGTTATTTAATTGACCAACAAGGACTACAAAAATGCCTTTAAAAAAAACAAGAACTAAAAAAAAAACTACGTTGTTGTTATTGAACGACAATTTTAACAAGGACTACAGAAGAAAAAATATTAGTCTGTTCACTGACTTGAAAATAATGGACATCATATGATAAATCCTAATTTTATTCAGTGAATATGCTATTTTTGCTATAGTTATTGTTAAAATTGTCGTTTAATATATATATATATATTTGTCTTTATTGGTCAATAAAACTAACAAAAAGTAATTAAAATTGGTCAATAACAATTAACGTAAGGTTTTTTTTTTTTTTTTTTTTCTATAGTCCTTGTTTGTTAATAACAAAGAGTAACTAAAAATGTCATTCAATAACAATTTTATATTATAAATCCTAAATTTTCATATGATAAATCTTAATCTTTTTCAAGTCAGTGAACAGGCTATCCTGTAGTCCTTGTTGGGTAATAACAAAGAGTGACTAAAATTCTCGTTCAATAACAATTAACGTAGGTTTTTTTTCTTCTATTCTGTAGTATTTGTTGGTCATAAAACTATAAAATTAGGTTTTTATTTGTTTAGGTGGGTAAATATGTCATATAACGTTATGGGTTAACCTGGGTTAATTACTAAAAGAATCATTGTTAATTATAAAAGTATAAAATTAGGCACAAATTAGTCATTACAGTATCTAAATTGTCTATTTTGTGAAAAAGTAGGTCCTAAAAGTCATTTTTCATGTTTTGTTTACGTAGAATGAAATATTTTTTACAAAAAAAAAAAACCAAAATTACTTGGCAAAACCAAAACACAATCCTTGGTCTCATCACGTATCCCAACCCAACCAATTGTCCCTATATATATATACTCTAGTATGTCTCGTGCCGTTGGCACTACACATAATTTTAAAACATTTTCAAGTGATTCAAATTGTATTTATTAAATAACTTAGAGTACTACAATTTTTGTGTTTTGATGAGCTTGGGAATCGATCTCAATTGAAAGTTTAAATTGATCCAAAGTTACCCTATTTGTATGTTACTATTTTTTTAACAGGTGGTCAACCAATCGAATGAGGGAGAGAGTGGAGCCGGTGGTGAAACAATCCAACCAATTGAATGGGGGAGAGAGTGGATCAGTAAGAGAATGGGGAGAGCGATCGAATCAATTGAATGGGGGAGAGAGTGGAACATTGAGGGAAACTTTAATTAGGGTAAAGAAGGAAGAATTCGATTTGAATGAGGGAGATAATGGATGTCTGTTTATGTTGGGTGTGGGAGAGCAGTGGTGATGTGAGAAATAAAGCAGATTGTGTTGGAGAGTGTAATAGTGTGAGACAACATAATTGATTGTGTGGAGTAATTGTTGCCTAAAAAAACAAATCATCAAACGTGTTTCCTTTTACGCAATGGCTTCTACCTAAAAATTCAAATATTGGGTAATTACTAATTAGGGTTGGGTATCGTATCACAATCAACAAGCCTAAATTTACACACCATTACACATTTGAAAAGATGGTGTTCAAAGTTCAAACCTTTTTCTCAAATGTGTGAAAAAAGTAGTAGAGATTGATCTTTGATGGAAACATTGTAAGGATGATGAGTCAGTCAATGTGAGAAGAAAAATACTTAACAATGTTTATATCCATACAAATAAAAACCAGTTGCTTTCAAATATAGAATTCAAGTTTCTAAAAATAGGGAAATTCTAAATGGTGAGGGAATCAGTGAGGGTGGGGGTGAAACCGTTCACCCCCCTCAAAATGAGTGAAGGCGTGTATCTTGGGGAGCATTCACGCATTTTAAGGGAGTAAACGACTTCACCCCCTCCCTCACTGGTTTCCTTGCCCCTTCCCTCTCTATTTAGACAAACCCCTAAAAATAAACACAAATTGTAAAACAACCAAAACTTAATTTGCCTTGACGGTGGATTGCCTTGCAAATTAGGTGGTGGTGGTGGTAGTGGTAGTGGTAGGAATCAAGCATATGTTTCATGGATCTTTATAATGAACATCTTCAAAAATTGACAGACAAGTAGGCCACCTAATAGTACCATATTGTTCAATCAAAATATTTGATCGATTCCTTTGTTTTTGCAGTCGTTTTATTCCAATTTCTCTTAATTATTGAGAATTTAGGAAAAATACGCGCTTACCCGCATCTACCTGCGGACATAGGATAAAAATTAATATTTGTACCTTTTACACGATGCTATGAACCCGTCTAAGTGTCGAGGAAAACAGTGAGGGACCCCATAGGGGGGAGGGGGTAGGGGGGACCGTCCATCCTCTCGGAATGCATGTTTGACTTTTCAACGCACACATCCCAGAAATTCAAGTGAGCATCTCGGGGGGATGGACGGCTCCTGCCACCCCTCGTTGTTTTCCTTGTCATTTCCCGCGACAATTAGAATTTTTCCAATGCTATATATGATTATTCGCCTTTGCGCTATGTTATTATTTTTTATTAGAGAGTATGATTGAAGGGAGATTTTTTTTTATTTACGCAGACTACAATAGAAAAAAAAATTTGTTAATTGTCCAGTCTTAATGACATAGGGTAAGATTATATGCTAGTTAATACGCTATCTAAAATGACGTGTGATAAAATAATATTACGTTGGGCACGTCAGTGTTTAAATTAAATTTTCTTGCTCATTGAGTTACAAACGTCATTTTTTTCATTTAATTAATTTTTCTTCACATGTTTTATTATACTATACGTAGAAGACAAAAGGATAAATACAAGATGACCGATCTTTTGCTGTCAAATACATTAGATAAGTAAAATCGGTATTAATTATGTATAGATCCTAAAACTGAAAGGTGATGACGAGGGAATTAATATAGAATTGAGATTGGAAAATTTTTATTATTAGAAAAATTCATTCGGCCAAGTTTTTTTGGGACTAATCCATCGATCGAAGAATCAAACTTTACTGATTCACATGAATTAGTTTTTATAGTATCCATTCTACTTATCTATGGACATATTTTGTTTTGAGTCTCAGCCTCACCTGCTAACATGACAAAACTAGCAATGGGTTTTTTTTTTCCTTGTAGTCCTGTAAACCCAAGAAAATGAGGAAATGGAATGTACCTGTAAAGAGAATTGCAAGGAAAACAAAGCTGATGAGGGTTACTGTTCTTGCCATGGCGATTATTTACTTTGCTTGTACTGAAGAGGAAGAGAAGTACTTTTATAAGGAACAATTAATTGGGGTAGCAATAGCATTGCACTATACGAAAGATTTTTGTAATCAAACACACTCATCATAATTATGTGCAACTCAACAACCCAGTGTTTGTAAAGACTCAGCGTCAAAGTCTATATAGAAAAGGTGTAACATTACTCAGTGACCACTACTCAATTAATTTGTTTGATTTTCCGTTTGACTATCTAACTCGAGAATCGTTAAGAGCACTCTCTGGCTATCTAATAAAACCTCTCCCATTAACTCCATAACAATTCTTTCAATGAACCAAATTTCATCAAGTGCTCATGCTAGTACTTACATAACAATTCTCAATACTTATGCAATCAATTCTTCGAAAGAGATTATTCGATCAGATTGTATTCTGCTAGGCCCAAAAGAAATTTTGATAAGCCCATATAAGTACTACCCATACATATATATATATATATATATAATATTGGATGGCGACATGAACATTTCATTTAATAGTTGACATTGTGTTTGCCAATATTTGGAAGCTCGGTTTCCCCTAGGTAAATAAAACTCGTTTCGCTTCATTCATTGTATATAGACCACTACGCTCCAAGATGCCATAAAAAAGAAACGCATCAACAGGAAAACGAGCAAGCTTCAAGAATTCTTCACTTATCTTTTGTTCCTCAGCTGATAAAGAAGATTTTTCCACCTGTTGGGAACTCAAAATAATCGGAAGATCAACCGACCTCTCAACCAAAAATAGTCAAAATTCACGGAAGCATATAACCATGACCGCGACCAATCGTGGATGTTGTCACTAAGGCTCTCGAAACAATCAGGAGAACGAATGAAGCAGGTCTTCTTGTTCACTAACTAACATATCAACCACCGAATGCAGAATCCTATTAGTTAAAGGAATACTTGCAAGGATAGCCCTCGCGTAAGAAAAGACCGTCACCTTCCAACCATTGGGACCCATTTAGGCAGGAAAAATACCCAAGATATTCAAATACTCCGAGAACAACTCCGAAACATGAAATCGAAGGCCATAAGAAAACATGCACGAATACAGTGCAATGTATCCAGCCTTTGGGTTACAAGGGCTATCATCTGGTGCAGACAGGATAAGCTCGAGGTCATGCGGAAGATTATAATCAGAACGAAAGCTCTCCAGAGTCGGCTAAGAAGCTCTAATAGGAGAATAATGAGCCTCACAAAGAGTCACCAACTTACCACTTCACTTATCACCAACAGAAGAGGAAATAACATATTCACCACATTTCCTTTTATAAAGCCAATCGATGAAGAGACAGCTCATGGGGACAGCATGTGAAATGACGATGCGAAATCCCAGAAATGTGCGCAAGAAACGAATGGACAAGCATAAGATCAAGACACCAGCTCGTGAAAAGCAACTCACAACATTAAATACAAGACAATGATAAAATGGAAAGTTGAACCGTCACCAAAGTTAGTGGCCACGTCAGCATGACTAACTAATGGGGGAATAGTTGATGATACATCAAAATAGACCGATCATTATGCTCGAACACGTGGCACAAGGACCATCACGAGGAGACTACAAACAACCCACTGGCCAGCTTATGAAGCCCGATAGAAATAAAACTAATTCCACAGGCCCAGACAAGGCCCACCTCTAAGGTGGCGTAAGCAATGTCCAAGTCCAGGCCCAAACAAATCAAAGCCCAAATTCAAGCCCGTCACACGTTCTCTCATTAAGAAGAATAACGTTGCACCAAGAAAGAGCCGTGGAGGGACTTACGCCTCCACGAACGCATCTCTATCAAGGAGACCGTTACATAAACATCTCCTTCCGTTGCGCCTCACATGCTTAAGTCACGTGTAATACCCACCCAATTCACTTACCAATATTTTTTTTATTATCTTAGAAGTTAATAATATTTATTTATTGATAGTATTTATTAATTGGTAATAGTTACAAATAATTATATTTTATGATTTTAATTTAGGACCTAGGTTTAGGATGGAGGTGGGGGTGGGTAAGAGATGAAGCTATGGTAAGAGAAGAGAAAAAAAAAGTTGTGGATACAAAAAAAAAAAAAAAAAACTTACATTGAAAATATAAGAGGGCTAGAATTAAAATCATAAAAAGTTTTGGATAGTTTTTTTTTTTTTTTTTTTCTATACTTATGTAATGTAAGAGAACACCTAGCCCTTTTTTTTTTCTCTTTACATACACACGAAAGAAAAAAGAAAAAAAAAAACTTACATTGAAAAAGGTGGGAGTCGCTTAGAAGGAATAACTTTTGAATATTTGCAAAGAAAAAAAAAGTTGTGAGTAAAACTCTATCCTTCTTCAATATTTTTTTCCCAATGTAAATACGATTCCCTTGACATCTTGATTGGATTTACATCTTTAATGGAGTAAAAAACGATATGACAGTCTAGATTGATTTATATCTTTAATGAAAAACTGATTTGACATCGTTTGATTTACATATTTAATGAAAATTGATTTGACATCGTGAGTTGATTTACATCTTTAATGGAGGAAAAACCGATTTGACATTTTGGTTTGATTTACATATGAAAAATCGATTTGACATCTTGACTTGTCTTACATCTTTAATGGAGATGATAGTATGAATGATTATGGATGTGATAGTGTCTGGTTGAATGGACATCCATGTAAGAAAAAAAAAGAGTTTAGTCATTATAACTGAAAATTGAATTGAAAGGAAATAAGTATCCTAATTTTGATGCTGTAATTTTTTTTTTTAATTTGTGAGAAGGGAAATGAAAACCTCGTGTGATTTACAATGCACATTTTTTTTACCTTGACAAGTGGCGATGTGACAACCTTAGATTATACTACTAAGTACTGACAACAGATGTGATCTCTATAGAAAACCTTGGGAATTGTTTTTTTTCTTTATTGTATGTAATGTGATATCTGTTATAAAAATATAAATACTTGGTAATGCTCTTTTTCACAACTCAAAAAATAAAAATAAAAAATGAATTATTTTGTATACAGACTTGATTGTATACGTGTGATATAAATTATGCGTATGCAGACTTGCTTGCATATCGATACGTCGTTCCATGTGAGTTCGGTAGTACGTATAGATTTAGGAAATACTTGCCAGGTATCGAACTTCGGGTGAGATGATATGACACTCAATGTGGCACCCCACTTGAGTCATGTACGCTCCGAGTGGCTTCGAGGGCAAGGGAGCACACTTGGGTGAGGTGTGTTCGGCACAGGAGGAGAGTGCGATTGTGGAAAAGAAGCCAAAAATTAGGAAAAATAAATAAAACCATTGAATTGATCTTAACATGAAAATGTGTACGAATTATTTTAGCATGTACTAGGTTAACCTTGAGGGAAGAAACTAACAGTTCATTCGAATCTCGAATGAAAACTACCTGTTTTCCTTAAGGTGAAATGCATTTTTTTAATATTTAATTGTCTCAATTTGTAAGTTTGCTCACACCGGTATTAATATACTGACCCAAATTTTGTATTGTTTTACAAATTTGGGTGCATTCTTAATGAGCGTAGACCCAAAGATCTATCAAGGTTAATTGGAGCGCAATAGTGGTATTAGCTACGTGGCGATAGCTGAGGAGTCGACACGTTTTTTTGTTAGATCTTTATTATTATTATTCCTAGGTAATCAGATGTAGGGTTTAGTTATAAATGCTCAGTTTTTGTCAGAGATTTATTTGGGAATTGATTGATATAATTTTCATTTACTTATAATTGTTGACCTCATTTTGAGAAGAAGAATTTTGAGGAAGGTTATTATTTCATTTATTGCCTTATAACTGTACCATTTAATTTGTTCCTGACGTGCTTCAGTTTTTGAACAATCTATTAATTTATGTTGTTAAAAAATCGGGGCGTGACATCATGCAAAGGGTTAACTATGACCATTATAAAAGTAAAAAGAATTTCGACAAAGGCATGCAACTTTAATTGAG
The DNA here is from genome assembly GCA_003290165.1 of Berberis thunbergii. Taxonomy (NCBI): domain Eukaryota; kingdom Viridiplantae; phylum Streptophyta; class Magnoliopsida; order Ranunculales; family Berberidaceae; genus Berberis; species Berberis thunbergii. The sequence goes on along the minus strand of QNQO01000402.1, from coordinate 98,032 downwards.
TTTTGTCAATATTTACTTTATTCTTCTAACAAAGTTATTAACTTAAGCGTCGGAGTGCCTTCAAACTCACAGGAGGACGATTTTTGGACGCATCAGTAAGTTTTTTTTTTTTTTTGCACTGGAACTAAATGTTATACATTAAAATTAAAAAAATATAGATATCGGATAAAACTCCCAAACTGCCCATTTAGGATCTCCCTTAGGTTCGCTTACTTAAAAGGATCTGGGTAAATAAAAATTATGGCTTGTCAATTTGTTTGAATTGAATTTTGAGGGAAACTATAAATTCATGCTAGAAAAAATGTGGTAAAGTTTCTCCCTATTGGCCAACCAACGCCCATTGTCCTAGACCACCGGCTTGCTGCTCGTCCTTAAAAACCCACAAATACCGTTCATTAAGATATTTAATGGTGAGATATAATCACACATCTCAAGGACAATGTCGAAATAATGGGCTGATAATTTACGCCATTTGTAATGACTAGAGTATGCCCCGTGCCGTTTGCACTACACATAATTTGTTTTTTTGCTAATTTTTTTGTACTGAGCATCTACATCAATATCTTCATTTTCGTTTTCAATCAATATTGAAGTGTAAGCCGATTACAAGTGTAAGCATGTTCAGTTAAATTTGAATCAGTTTGGAAAAAAATTTAAACGCCGAGAATGAGTTATCCCTCAATCTTTGAATTCACCAAACCATGAAATTTATAGTTTTTGTTTAAATGTGCATTAAGATGCTCGACTCACTTTTTCTGGTATGATCGACATGTCTCATTGCTTTTAAAAATATTGAAAAATATTAAAGACGTGTAATACATTATAATTTTCTTTGTTATGAAATATTTTTTTTTTTATATTTTGGCCCTTATATTGATCATTGATTTTGTTCGAAACATCTTCAAAAATGCATTTCAACGATACTAAGTTTATCAAAATCCGACAACGATGTAGATAGTTATGATAATTTTTATTTTGCTAAAAGGAAAACACAATATTTTCTCTCTCCGCCACATGTACATTCCACCAACTTTTTTCAAAAGTTTTTTCATTATTTTTTCCTTCTATATATTTTATATTTACACATGTCATCATAGAAAATGAATCTCAACCTTCAAATTTAACACATTTCTCAACTTTCAATCCTAACCATCTTTTATTTCTAATACTTTCGATTTGACATTGTCCCAATTAGCAATGAATCGTAAAACATCCATCTGAATTGTAATTTGATATTAATCACACAATGTAAAAGTGTTAGTGCACAAGGAACTCATTTCGAAACAAGCCTAATCATGTATCCCAACCCACGCATCCTAATATTTTGAGTAGCAACTTTAAACTTTAAAAGTTGATGAAGCGCCTTCTTTTCCTATAGAAGAATGCCTACCTTCCGATTTGTACTCATGTAGGACTAATTCACACAACTCACGTGAACAATGTCGATATTCATAAAATAAGTGGATTACCTAATTCTTAGTGTAAGGGTCATAAATTAGTGTTCCAAACAAGTACACTACATACCATTTCTAATTAGTCTCAACTAAATGACATTCAAAGTGGTTAAAGTGTCATCCAATTTTTAATATTTCCCTATACCACATATAGACTTGTGTAGTATGCTCACCCAAAGATTGATTGTTTGCAAAAATTTTCGCTCTTTGGAGGTCTTGAAATTTAAAAGACTGCAGTGGAAAACTACAATATTTCGCATTTTTCATAAATTTTGACATTTTCGTGTAAAACCCAAAATGTTATGAAACTAATTACATTTTTTCGGCTGGAATATTTGTTATTTTTCATAAATTTTGATATTTCGCGTAAAACTCAAAAAATTACATCTATATGGATACTTGTGTACTTAAGCTCTATTTAATGTATTTATTAAGTTAATTTACTTATATTTAACATATTTATATATGTATTTGATATACCCCGAAATTTTGAAGTTTTGTATAGGGAAAATGACTTTTAGGGCATACTTTTTAACAAAATAGACAATTTTGTCATAAAAGAATCATTGTTAGTCAAAAAAGTATAAAATTAGGGTTAACTTGGATTAATAAAAGAATCATTGTTAGTCATAAAAGTATAAAATTAGGCACAAATTAGTCATTACAGTATCTAAATTGTCTATTTTGTGAAAAAGTATGCCCTAAAAGTCATTTTTCGTGTTTTGTTTATGTAGAATGAAATATTTTTTACAAAAAAAAAGACCAAAATTACTTGGCAAAACGAAAACACAATCCTTGGTCTCACCACGTATCCCAACCCAACCAATTGTCCCTATATATATACTCTAGTATGTCCCGTGCCGTTGGCACTACACATAATTTTAAAACATTTTCAAGTGATTCAAATTGTATTTATTAGATAACTTAGAGTACTACAATTTTTGTGTTTTGATGAGCTTGGGAATCGATCTCAATTGAAAGTTTAAATTGGTCCAAAGTTACCATATTTGTATGTTACTATTTTTTTTAACAGGTGGTGAACCAATCGAATGAGGGATAGAATGGAGCCGGTGGTGAAACAATCCAACAAATTGAATGGGGGAGAGAGTGGAGCAGTAAGAGAACGGGGAGAGCGACCGAATGGGGGAGAGAGTGGGGGAGAGAGTGGAACATAGAGGGAAAATTTAATTAGGGTAGAGAAGAAAGAATTCGATTTGAATGAGGGAGAGAGTGGATGTCCGTTTATGTTGGGTGTGGGAGAGTAGTGGTGATGTGAGAAATAAAGCAGGTGATGTGGGAGAGTATAATGGTATGAGACAATATATTTGATGGTATGGAGTAGTTGTTGCCTAAAAAAATATGTCATCAAACATGTTTCCTTTTACGCAATGGTTTCTACCTAAAAATTCAAATATTGGGTAATTACTAATTAGGGTTGGGTATCCTATCACAATCAACAAGCCTAAATTTACACACTATTACACATTTGAAAAGATGGTGTTCAAAGTTCAAACCTTCTTCTCAAATGTGTGGAAATAGTAGTAGAGATTGATCTTTGATGGAAACATTGTAAGGATGATGAGTCAGTCAATGTGAGAAGAAGAATACTTAACAATGTTTATATCCATACAAATAAAGACCAGTTGCTTTCAAATACAGAAGTCAAGTGTCCAAAAATAGGGAAATTCTAATGGCGAGGGAATCAGTATGGGAGGAGGTGAAGCCGTTCATCCCTTCAAAATGCATGAAGATGTGTATCTCGAGGAGTATTCACACATCTCAAGGGGGTGAACAGCTTCACCCCCTCCCTCGCTGTTTAGACAAACCCCTAAAAATAAACACAAATTGTGAAAAAGAACCACAACTTAATTTGCTTTGGTGGTGGATTGCCTTGCAAATTGGGTGGTGGTGGTGGTAGTAGTTGTGGTAGGAATCAAGCATATGTTTCATGGTTCTCTATAGTGAACATCTTCAAAAATTGACAGACAAGTCGGCCACCTAATAGTACCATATTGTTCAATCAAAATATTTGATTGATTCCTTTGTTTTTGCAGTCGTTTTATTCCATTTTCTTTTAATTATTGAGAATTTGGGAAAAATACGCGCTTACACGCATCTACCTGCGGACATAGGATAAAAATTAATATTTGTACCTTTTACACGATGCTATGAACCCGTCTAAGTGTCGAGGAAAAACAGTGAGGGACCCCACAGGGGGAGGGGGAAGGGGAGGGAGAGGGGAGCGTCCATCCCCTCGGGATGCATGTTTGACTTTTCAATGCACACATCCCAAAGATTCAAGTGAGCATCCCGGGGGGATGGATGGCTCCTCCCACCCCTCGCTGTTTTCCTCGTCATTTCCCTCGACAATTAGAATTTTTCCGATGCTATATATGATTATTCGCCTTTGCGCTATGTTATTATTTTTTATTAGAGAGTATGATTGAAGAGAGATCTTTTATTTATTTATTTACGCAAACTACAATAGAAAAAAAAAATTGTTAATTGGCCAGTCTTAATGACATAGGGTAAGATTATATGCTAGTTAATACGCTATCTAAAATGACGTGTGATAAAATAATATTACGTTGGGCACGTCAGTGTTTAACTTAAATTTTCTTGCTCATTGAGTTACAAACGTCATTTTTTCATTTAATTTTCATTTAATTAATTTTTCTTCACACGTTTTATTATACTATACGTAGAAGACAAAAGGATAAATACAAGATGACCGATCTTTTGCTGTCAAATACATTAGATAAGTAAAGTCGTATTAATTATGTATAGACCCTAAAACTGAAAGGTGATGACGAGGGAATTAATATAGAATTGAGATTGGAAATTTTTTATTATTAGAAAAATTCATTCGGCCAAAATTTTTTTTGGGACTAATCCATCGATCGAAGAATCAAAAGTATCTATTCTACTCATCTATGGACATATTTTGTTTTGAGTCTCAGCCTCACCTGCTAACATGACAAAACTAGCAATGGGGGTTGTTGAGCTCTCTCTTTACAAGTAATTTTTCCACTATATAATCCACTTGATGTGTTTAATTATATATATTTTTGATGAATTATCATTTTTATCCAAAACCTAATCCAAGCTACTACAAGTGGTAAACACCCAAATGGTATCTTACAGTACTGAAATGGCGAATGCTCGGAAACCTTAATGATGAACTATTGTTGTTTTTAATTACAGATCGTCTGCATTAATGAAACTCTAATCTATAAGAAAATAATGCGCCACTTGAAATTTTTCTTGAGATTTTGTATGAAATAGAAAATCTGCACCCTACACAGTAGATGAACAAACTAACTTATTTTAGTAAGGCGGTGGTCAAATGGCACGTAATGTTAGTGGCAATGACAACGATGGTGGTGAAAACAATGTTTAGTTGTGAACTATTTAATGAAAAAGAAAGGTGATTAGTAAGAAGCTGAAATCTCTTTTGGTAGAGACTTTAATTATGAGATTTATAACCTTGCTGATATGGCAGCCCGACAATTATGTACTTTTAATTAGTTATTTATGCTATAGGCTTATTTAAAAAAAAAAAAAAATGATGAAATCTCTGATTTGATAATTGCAATTTTTTTTTTTTTTTACTCTAGCTGCATAATTATGGTTGATATTTGAGTTTAATTTTTACTTACCTACTCTTTTAGAATTTATTGTAGTTAAGGACACACTTATGTAAGGAATGTAGTTGAAGAATGCGAAATTGAATAATAATCCATGCCTGAGGGTTAAATATCACCATTTTTTTTGTCAAACACGAAGATTTTTATTGAAGATACAAAGGAAAACAAGATACAAGATAAACCATTGCTAAATCGAAGGAATGCCAAGATAACGTGAAATTTTCAAAAAACAAGCATCTCAAAAGATTATAAGCCGAATCCATCATTCACAACATTTTCCTATTCTCGATAAAAATAGATTGTTCCGATCTATTGAGCCTTTAAAATACCTTCTTATTTCTCTCTTTCAATACAAGTACACTACATGAACATGTGATGAATCCTATGCTATAACCACTCCGCACGTGCTAAAATGGGTTGTTAGATTTAGACCACCAATTTAGTCATTCCAAAAGAAACTATGAAACATCAAATTCATACCTATCAAGAAACTATTCCAAATAAATTTAGAAAATTTGCAGTGAATCATCAAATTATTCAAGAGTCTCTTCACTCTCGTTACAAAGAACCCTATTTGATTCCATGTGCTCAGTATATCTGAATGTCTGGAAGAGAATTTTGATTTGCTTTCTTCTCCATCTAATTACTACTATATTTGAGTCTTTTTTTGGCAATGGTTACTTCTATTCACTGGTCACTCTACACATGCCTAATGTGTTATTGCGCCATATCTTGAATCGTGACCATTTGATGTATTCACAAATCTACTCTTTGGATTTAGATCTTTATAATGGCCAAGAAAAGCTACAACTATTGGTCTTATTAAAAGTGTATTTGCATGATTAGTAAAGTATATATTTAGCTAAATATGTGATCGTCCACGACTCGTCATCCAATTTAGATACGATGCCGACACTCAGTTATCTAGTGTAAGCAAAAATATTAGGTACCATATCGCAAAATGTTACATTCTAATTGGGTTTTATCGATGGATCAAAAAGCATATAAATTTCTTACTTTTGTTTTGTGACTGTAAAAATAAAAAGTCATCACATATTTTAATTTTAATTTTTTTTTTTAAAATCTAATGAAAAGTACATGTCACATTTCATTCCGAGCTTTTCTATGTATCGAGGGAAAGGGCGAGGAACCAGCGAGGTTTTTGAGGTGGCTGGGGGTGAACCGTTCACCCCCCTCGAGATGTGTCCACGCGCGCATCTCGAGGGGGGTGAACGGTTCACCCCCCGCCACCTCAAAAACCTCGCTGGTTTCCTCGCTCTTTCCCTCGACATTTAGAATTTCCCATGTTGCTTAAAGTGCTAATTATAACCTAAAAAGTTAACCAATCCATAGATAATTAATTAATCTAGTCCATTTCCAAATTTATTTTTTATAATCTTTTAACACGAAAAATTCATCCATTTGAACTCCCAACCTATATGGGGTTCCATCAAATTCTACCCTAAGATGCCAAACTAAAGCTTTTTGCACATCATATCCGAAATTTGAAGAAATGTTGTCCATTCTTTATAAATTTTCTTTTAACAAGATCACTTATAACGGAATCAGGTCGATAAGGCATTATCTCAAAATATATATAAACACTTTGAAAATTTTATCATTCTTTTCAAATTACATCACATCATCGTGATTGCAAAACCTAATTTCCATACATTTAATATAAACCAATCCGGAAAATATCAAGTAAAAGGTTTTCTCCACTTTACAAAGCACATCTCAAATTCTTGCACATGAGCATGTTATTTATATATGAAATGGATAGAATAAATGGACAGTGGAGTCCATCCACTCACATTCTGTCCAAATTGCAGGCAGGACTTCAATCTATACTGACACATTAAATTGCATCTTTATCTTGGCTAATAATGGGTCGGCTTTATTTTACAACTTGTTTAATTCACATTTTATGATTCCTTTTTTTCATCAAATATCCTAAAATTTTCATGAGCTTTCTGTCAATTTTGGACCTATATATTGATACTGACAATCTTACGAAGTGGCCAACCTATGATATGAGATCTGACTCATTTGTAAAGAGTATATTTATAGTGAAATTCTAAGATATTTGTGTTTGACAAATCCAATAATGTGGGCACACATATATGTAATATAATGTGTATTGTTATCTTAAAGTATAGTCCATTTAAATATGTGATCTAATAGGGGTATTGGACTATAATGTATTAATAAATAATATGGTGTGAATAAGGATGTAATTTATAATTCAATGAGAAGCAGAATTGGAAATTCACAGCCCGTAAGTTGAAGGGTTGTGACTTATGGGCATTATAAATATGATGGGTCCTCGATTGAGCGTATGCGTAATAGAGAAATTTTTTGGCATTGTCTTCTGTATCCTCTCAGCAGAGAACTAAGGGAAAACACTTGAATCAATCGGAAGATCCAAACAATCCAAACTCATCACAATCAACGAGAAAATCGCTATGGATCGATCGGGCATGTTTTTATTCTTCTTGTTTCCATTGAATCAACTAGAGTCTTAAGTTTTTAGTTTAAATACAACAACTCGTTTATATGTCCAAATTAGGGTGACAAGGTGAGTGTGACCGCTTATTCCTCTCGAGATGTGTGCTTGTGTTATCAAAATGCGTAGCTTTGCACATCTCAAAGAGATGAGCGGTCACACCCACTCTCGCCCCTTTCCTCAACGCCTAGAAGGGTTAAATTAGGATACTTGTTTTAATGTTTTTAATTACATTTTCTTTTGTAATTGTTTCTCTCTTATTTGTTTTCTTAAGTTCGACCATTATATCGGCATAACTACCAGTTTATTGTCTATTTTTTTTTCATAATTGTTTATTTTTCTTAACATATTTTAGTGAAGAAAATGACTAATATGACACTGATGGCCGGGGATTCGAAAAAAAATCACAAAAGAAAATGACAAATGAGCACTATATATATATATATATTATATATATATATATATATATATATATATATATATATATATACATTCAGAGCCACTTAATCATCAGGGACCATGAACCCCACTATGTGTCGTTGTTGATAAATTGTAATTCGAAGATAGCTTTATTTTTTTTAGTGTCCGTATTTCAGATGCCTTTGCGAAATGATCTTGTTCACAACAATTCCTCAAAAAATACAAAATAATAATAATTGTGGATGTCATTAGTTAACATATAAACAAGAATCAGAATTTAATTAGTACTCACATAAAAAATAAAGTCCAAGGTTTACACAAACGCTTGATCTAAAACAACTTACATCATTTTTACTACATGTAAAAAAAATTCCATATGTTCGAAATTGAGCTTATATGATAATTTGGTAAAGCCGCTAACCGGATTAGAAGAGTGAAGTTGATCAGTGATGCCTTTATGAGCCTTGTTCTAGCACGCGCATTTGAAGACTTTGATTACCCTAATCAGTAATTGCTATGATATTGAATTTGAATATAGAGATGTCGATCAAGAAGTGAAGAATGACGCTGGATGGCCCCTGGATAGGGTAACCATGACATAGTTCGCTGTGGTCTATGTACTACGGATTACTGCACAAACATTTTAAAAATGTAAGAGCCGCTGTTCGATGATGATAACATAAATTAACTAATTAATTCTTACCAGGACCACCTAATCCTACGAATCCTGCAATAACATGATCATGTCTCATATAAAACTTTTGAAACACGAATTTTTTACATTGTTGCTATTTTTTCATTACATTTTTCACTTCTTGGAGGCTCGGGCTTTTGAAATCACCAAATAGCAAGTAATATAATAAAATTACGAGTAATGCTACGGTGTCTGGTGCTATCAAGCACCATAGATTTGTATCAAAATAAGGAACAACTTTTATTGCGATGCAAATCTACAATATCTAATTTTTTTTTTTTTTTTTAATTTGGGTCGTTGACCATTTTATTTATTAATCCATGCCCGAAGGCTACATGACTGACCCAATAGGGTTAACCAAACCAGACCCGAAGGCTACTACAATATTGTTGCTACTTAATGTCCTCGTCGCCTCTATCTCGCATAAGGACTTGCTTTCGCTCCGATCCATTGCCTCCACCTTGCATGAAGACTCGCTTTCGCTTTCCGATCTAGTCCATCTAAGCAGCTGCATTCAATACTCGAAGGCTTATCAACGGCGGAGCAAATGTGTTCCTAATAATCGGGCGAAAATTCACAAAATCCTAACTGGTGACCCGTGACCTCTCACAAAGAGAATGAATGTCCGACCAACTGAGTTACAATTGATGAACACAATATCTAATTTACACCATACACAACACCAAACATTAGGCCGGTGCACCTCTAAAATTACAGTTACCACTTGACAACTGAGGTGAAAGGTTCGGAAGAAGAAGAAGACAATATCATGGGACAATGGACCCGACGTGAAAGGCCTGAATCACACCCTTGGTTCTAAAATGTTGTCTGTGTCTTAGGTGAGGAACAAGGGAGCGGTAAGCGATGTTTTGATCATGGTCTTCTTATTAACTAATTTAATCTTCTCTAAACTACATTATCAATTAACTAACCCTCTCATATTATATTTGCTACCAATAAATTCCTTACATTTGCTAGGGTAGAGTGGAATGCTGACCAAACAAAGAAGAGGATGATCTAATCTTTATTAGTGTTTGAATTATTTTCCTAATTACACTTTGATTTGCGTGACTGGCTAAGGGCGTAAAGGTTAGTAGAGAGAAAATTTTTGGTTGGTTATTTCTTTTCATCTCTCTTCCTTTTTGCCGCCTCTGCTCTCTGTGTCTGAGTCGATATAGATTATGGACTTCAATTTTCTTCAGAGTTAACCATAGTATTGCTTTCAGGTCTTCTTTGCTCCTTCTACTAAACAATTCTTTCAGTCTCGCTTTGATGTTGATCTGATTTTGAGTAGAATAAAATCTCGTTTGTTTGTGATTACAATTCCTTTGAGTTCGTTTTAATCAATTTCATAGTTGACGAGAGGGTTTGAAACAGCTTAGCCCATCGATTTCGCTGCTAGAGAATGCTAGCTAATCTTGATTCTAGTTTGTTTTTCTTTGCAATTATTGTGAATTGGCTTTTAGGTTTTTCGAAATTATTTGTTAGTTTTTTTTTCTTTCAAGAATTTTGAATTTTTAGATGCATTGGAATATGAAATGGAAGATTGTGAATCCGCAAGTTGTTCTTGAGGTTCTTCACTTGAAGACGGAATTGGTGGTAGTGGTGACCATATTGAAAAAGTGAATTGCGGTAGTGGTGATGGTGATGGTTCATTTGTTGCTTTATAGGTGGTTTGGTTGAATTGGGCTAGGTTAGGTATAAGGAGAATAATGGCAGATAGAATCGTGTAGATGATCACATGTTTTAATTGATCATAGTTGGTATATTGTGCTGTCTTAATTTTCTCTTCCGATTGAGGAGGCTTTGAGACAAACAAATGTTCTTTGTCACCATTGATGTGGATTTTCTCTACTAAGGAATTTTTTGTTTAATTCGACAATATGTAAGTTTGACACTGGTTTTAGTTTAGGGTTACACTTAATATGGGCTTGGTTGCAATCAAATACTAGTCAGAATTGGGTTTTCAAATACAATTGCCCTGTTCCAAAGGGGTGATTGGCAGCGGATTTGTCATTTTACTTGTTATCAGACATTTTAGTTCTGAGTCTACTTCTTATCTGGCTTGGTGAGTTTGTTGTTTTGCTGGAGTTATACGTCGCCGGGAAGCTTGGGAACAAGCATAGGGTTTCATAGTTGCTCTTTTGTATAAGATTGCAAGGATAAGAACTTGGTCACCATGTGCTGATTTTCACTTGGATTTAGTATTCGTATTATTATATACAGATTACAGATACTGTGTGTGATTGAACTTCCCTCCCTGTAAAGTATGAATTTGCTGTAAAAAAATTTATTTCCTTTTCTAAGTGTTGTGTCAATACCACTCATTTTTCTCAAACTCCATATCCTTTTTAGATCTCCAATAAACTTGTTATTTTTCATGTGAATCTCCTATAATTTATCTTCTGTTTGAAATTCGTATAAATACATCCCATATACTCCTCCCCAGTTTCTGATTTTGCATTGTATAGCACCTTGATGTGCTCATTTATTGTCATTGTTATTATTACAATTTTGGTTAATTTGGGAAAATGTAGTTTCGAAAGTGCCTATTCGTCATTGTTTTAGTGAATTGAGAGCTTATAGAGTTATAGTTTACCTCGCACTTTGTTAGGCCTGTTAGATTTATGAGTTCAAGTACTGAGCAATATTGTTCTCTTAAATATGTCATTTCCATTCGTTACATTTTTCTAATCTTATATTCTTTTCTTTGTTCGTTCAGATGAGGCTCTGAGAAAAATAAGGGGAATCATTGACATTTGGCTACGAAATATTCTATAAGATCCTACAGTGTCTTCTACCTTAAGCTATTCCCAGGTTTATCACTGCAGAAGGGGTTGAATTCTTTTTAGACATTATGCATGTCTGGCCACGGAGGGACTTATCGTGCAGAAAGAAGTAGATCACTTGATGTTGGTTCTTTCCTAAATAAAGAACAGTCACCTAAGTTAGCTAATGGACAGCTTCCACATTCACCTGAAGAGACCTCCGGATTTAGAGTTGGTAATCTGTTACTACCTCATGGAGATTCATTCACTGGAGCATTGTTGGGAAACATGCCAGAAGGTACAGGGAAGTATGTGTGGTTAGATGGCTGTATATATGAGGGTGAGTGGAGAAGGGGGACGAGGCATGGAACTGGAAAGATTCAGTGGCGTTCTGGAGCTTTCTATGAGGGTGAATTTTCGGGTGGCTATATGCATGGTACTGGTACACATGTTGGGCCTGATAAAATAACCTACAAAGGACGTTGGCGGTTGAATCTCAAACATGGATTGGGATGTCAAACCTATCCTAATGGAGATACCTTTGAAGGATCTTGGATTCAGGGAACAATAGAAGGGCCCGGTAAATATGTTTGGGCTAATGGAAATGTTTATGTAGGCAACATGAAGGGGGGGAAAATGTCTGGGAAAGGAACTCTTACATGGACTAATGGGGATTCATTTGAAGGAAGTTGGTTGGATGGCATGATTCATGGGTTCGGAGTGTATACCTGGTATGATGGCAGCTCATATGTTGGAACTTGGACCAGGGGTCTAAAAGATGGAAAAGGAGCTTTCTATCCAAATGGAAGCAGGCTTCCAGCTGTACAAGAGCTTTACCTGAGTGCTCTGAGAAAGCGAGGTTTGTTGCCAGATCTGAGAAAGCAAACACATAGTTCCCGCATTCGTCACGCTTCTTCAGTTGATCTTGGGAATGTGAAAGTTGATAAGAACCAGGGATCCCTTCGTATTTCCTCTGGAAATCTTCCCAAGGGAACACTACTAAATTTGGATCAATCTCGCTCCCAAAATGTTTCTTTGGAGAGGCGTTGGAGTCTTGAAGTATCTATTGAAAAGGTCATCAGACGTGATTTGTCATTTAATTCGGGAGAATCTATTTTTGAAGGTGACGAAAAGAATGGGGATACAAATGCTCCAATTCTTGAAAGAGAATACATGCAAGGTGTTCTGATCAGCGAGCTTGTATTGAATAATAGTTTTCAATCAACCAAAAGAGCAAGACGACGACAGAAAAAACTTGTAAAGGAAATCAAAAGGCCAGGTGAAGCAATAATTAAAGGTCACCGAAGTTATGACCTAATGCTCAGTTTGCAACTTGGTATCAGGTAGCATTCGTTTCTGTGGATAGATCAATTTTAGCTCTGCTTTCTGGATATTCCTTTCTCTTTATGCTCCTTTATTTTCCAAATTTATGTTCATCTTTGTTAGTGTTATGCTTGAATCTTCAGAGATAATGTCACATTGTTTTGTGGTTTTCTTATATTAGTTATTATTATTATTATTATTATTATTATTATTATTATTATTATTATTATTATTATTATTATTATTATTTTATTTATGTTTCAGCATGTAAAGGATAAATGGGTCACTAGTTTGTTAGTAACTTAGCATTGATAATTTGATTGTAATCTTTGCCTATCACACTAGTAACATCCAATCTTAACTTGGTAAGTATGAGCGGGTTTTCTTTCAGTCATATATTTCAACACTGAAGGGCTGGTAAACATATATGGGTGTTTCAGCAGCTTCAGCTCAATTTTTTAATAAAAGCAAGTAAAGTGAATGCATAATTAAGAAAGAAGGAAACTCCACCAACAAATGATATATGAGTTTTATGCCGGATCACTTTTGTGTTTTAATGAATTGACATGAGGTGAGCGGTTTATGCACGGATCAATAAATTATTATGGGTGACCACGGCACGGGCGCGGGCCCGCAGGGGGGGGGGGTGGGAGTTGGGATACTAGTACTACGAAACCAGTATCCAAATTAAAGAAATGTTCTTTAGATGCAAAAGCAAATATTGGACTGTCTCAGAACCAATACTCATAAGGAATTGAAACAAAATATTGACAATTGTGACTCAAAAAACTATCTCGGATCCTGGGGTCTCTATATTAGTAACATCCAACCTTGTCCTCGTGCCAAATAAGGTAAAAGGATCACCCACAAGATAGCCATCACCCTCAGCTGGTGATGCTTGTGAACTCTAGTATCACATCTACAAATCACATAAAGTAGCAGGTAAATTAGTTACCTTACACCAATCAACTCTAAAACACCCCAAGTTTACCAATTAACATTTAACATGTGTAAGTTAACTATATTACTTCTGTTACTGCTCACCCGAAACCAACACATCTTCCTCTTTTAAAAAAAAACCCAACACATCTTCTCGACTCCTTATTTGCACACCTGCACCAGCAATTGTGTACCCACAACTTAGGGGTATCATTTATAAAAGTAAATTTTTACTCCTTTGACTCAATTAAACACTGGATCAACATGTCGAAGCGAACAAGTGGAAGCTAGTTGAAAAGAAAAGAATTCAACTTACCGCAGGCTACAGCTTGAGAAAGCCAACTATTTTGTCTGCCCACGGAGTGTGCTCCCCTCTTGTTGAAGTCATCATTTTCGAATCAAATGAAGGGTGGTATACCTTAAGTGTCATAAATGTTGGAATCTGTTGGTGGATCTCCATATCCTAATAGTTGATACATGTCAGATTGAGCAATTTAATCCATGTATGCCACATCAGTTGTTTTAATCCTTTCTCAAGTGTATTGTATATCACTTTTGATTCGGAAAATTTTGTCGTAACATTTCTCTTTAGATTGCCCCAATAAGTTGACCGTGATATCCCATAAGGGGATGGGAAAAAGCCAAGTCAGGTCAAGATTTTGACAAGCAAAATGGAAATCAGTAATGTCACCTATAAGTGGCACTTCGTGCAGGTCAAAGGCTTTAAAGGGGGGAAGACAACGGCCGTGAATTTAGATTGCAAAAACTAGGAGGAATACACTTCAAGAGAAGGCACGAATCTTGATGGATTGAATGGAAGAGAATAAGACTAACATTGTCAAGGCCTACTTGGGTTAGTGAGGTAAGACTGGTAAATATAACCTACTACAATCTATCTGTCGCACCAAAGAAAGCGAATAGTTGAGTTCTTTTAATTTTTCATCTATAATAATTGAACTCATGTTATAAGCTTGTATCATGGTGGAAGATAATCGCTTGTCTTGTCTAGTTGAATCTCATCTTTCAATTTTTACAATTTTCTTGTTAATATTTGCCATGCTTTATTTGAATATCCGATTTCAATTTTTTGGTTATTGCAAAGAAAGCTCGGTTCATATGATACTTCCTACAAATTTTCAGTCGATGAGCTTAATGTGCAAATATTTGGTCAGGTACACTGTTGGGAAAATCACACCGGTACAAAGGAGAGAAGTCCGGGGATCAGATTTTGGTCCTCGGGCAAGCTTCTGGATGAACTTTCCTAAAGAAGGCTCTCAGTTGACACCTTCTCACCAATCAGAAGATTTTAAATGGAAAGATTATTGCCCAATGGTTTTTAGGTTGGTTAGTCATTTATACTCCAACAACTGCAAATAGTTCAAAGCTGACATATTTTTGTTTTGGTGCAATTACTTCATCTACTTAATAGTGATCAAAGCTACTGTTGTGCTCAGAAATTTTCTCCTGCAATTTTTTTACCAACCTGTTTGTGGGATAGACACTTCCATAAACAGCTAGTCTGTCATGGTGGACGGTCTATTTTATTAGCAAGTCAAAGTGGTTCTGTTGTTTTCATGTTCACGATGTCCTACGATGATTTGCTTGCTATGTGATAACTTTCAGCCACTGTTTACAAATTACTAAATTTTTTTTGTCAAGTTTTGGTCTGTCTGATTTTAAGTGACATAAAGTTTTGTTGGGGATAGTTGGCACCATATGTTTCATAGTCAATAGTTCGTTCTACACCGTAACTCGTGAGATATATTAGGACCAGGATGTTGGTTACTTGGTTTAACAGGCCTGGTTAGAAAGGTCATTACTGGTCAAGGTTCATGACTCTGTTTGGGGTGTTGTTTCTGTTGTATTTGTAATACATGTATACGCCATACCCCCTTCACCAGACACATAGTTTGTATGCACTGTGCACACTTTTGTTGTCAAGGTAAACTGTTATTTCCAAATTCTAGTCAAGTGAGAAGCGAAAGGACTGGCTTACAGAAAGAAAGTAGGCATCTAATAAATTATTCACTAAAGCATGTTGTCTGCCAAAGAACGCAAGTTGAACTCCTTATCAATAACCAAATGATGAGTTACAGTCGTGCTCTATCTCAGCCACCTTGAATTTTTGAATTACATAACTTTGGTGGAGGTGATGTTCTTGCCTATTGAAAGAAGTGTCATTCACCTCCAATACTTCTCATCTTTAGTTTGTAGACGGCATTTGGCATACTACCCTTTAAGAATTGTTTAAAAAATTTGAGTCATCCTATCTATGTCAAGGAGATGATCTCCACCAAAATTCATGTGATCCAGAAACAGTTAAGGGGTAAAAATGGAGAAAGAATCACAATCCAAACAATGAAGCTCATGCACCTAGCCATACAATCCAAAAGAACAATAGGTACAAACACCAAATGCTCTAAAATGAGAACAGGGAAAGAGAAGTGTGTTTGTCATTGATTCATTAGATTTTCACCAGATCTTATGTTTTGTTGTTTTACAGTAGTTGCACCTGC
Source organism: Berberis thunbergii (assembly GCA_003290165.1). Classification (NCBI taxonomy): domain Eukaryota; kingdom Viridiplantae; phylum Streptophyta; class Magnoliopsida; order Ranunculales; family Berberidaceae; genus Berberis; species Berberis thunbergii. The sequence goes on along the minus strand of QNQO01000402.1, from coordinate 81,765 downwards.
AACATCACCACTTCTTACTTGCACTGTTATTCTTGCAGAAATTTGAGGGAAATGTTCAGGATTGACGCAGCAGATTACATGATATCCATCTGTGGAAATGATACGTTGAGGGAGCTCTCATCTCCAGGGAAAAGTGGCAGTGTCTTTTTATGTCTCAAGATGAACGATTTATGATTAAGACTCTCCGAAAATCTGAAGTGAAGGTGTGCTCTGTTTCTTTATTGTCCATTCATCCACGCATTTAACTTTATGTATTTTATTTCGACAAAAATTTCAAATTTGCAATTTCAATGTCTTCAAAACTGTACTTTCATGTACATCCTGTTCACTTTTGATTTTTGTCCAATTTTGCGCACGGTTCAGATCTCCTACTTGTTTTGACAACTCCAAAATAGCCTCGGTAGCAACCAATTGGGTTGTGTTTTTAGGAGGTCCCTGAACGATTTTGAAAATTGTTCAAGTTTTGGATGTAGATATAGTCATAGATCCTATTTTCTTCTTGTTTGACTCCATTAAACTTTCCCTGTATATTTGATAAGCTGGTAACCATTGATAAATTAGTGAACTCAGCCATGGTTGTCTTTTAATATACAATAGCATTAGCATGAATGTATTCATTTAGGGTTTTGTCTTTTATGAGATTAAACAAGTCAAAACATTTCTCATCTAATTTACTTATTTGGTCTAGTGATGAAATGATTGCATCATGTGTTGTTCATCCATTCTGTTGCTCGAGCAGAGCAACCTCATCTTGCTTGCTTCTGGCAAAACACATATTTGCTAGAATTTAGAGTTAAAAAATCCACAAAATAAGTGGGGGTTCATTTGGTTTTTCAAACTCACACACACTATGCTGCATCTATGGGAGAGACTTGTCTACTATAAGCAAAACTAGAACTCACAAAAAATTTAGATGCTGATGATCCTCATGAACACCACTCCTCTGCCACTCACCAATAATCCTTCCATATTAATCATTGATGAAGTGTATGGTGGTGAGGAAATCTGAAAAATCATGACCTTGATTATGCTTTTGTTCTTGATTAACAAAAACTCTACTTGCAAAAAGCTTGATATCAGTCAATGAAAGCTTCTAGTAGTGCATGGTCTGTCGGGTCGAATTTGGGTGACAGCCTATCAATGGCTGTTCAGAGAAATTTCTTTAAGCTTTTCAATCTTTACAGATCTATGTCACATGAAAAACATTTTTAAAGAGGTTTCCCAAGGTCTACTAGGTCAATTGGACCGAACTGTGTTCTTTGTAGATGAAGCTGATGTTGAGTAGAATTGCTGCTTTGACTTTGGTAACATGTATCTTGTTTCGACCATCAAAGGAGCCAACTAAAATTTAACTAAAACACACTATCCTGATTGTGGAATGAAATAAGATCAACTAGTGCAAGGTTCACAATATAGTTGGTATTAAGTGACTACTTGTACATATGTGAACGGTGATATCAAATCTTTTCTCATAGTTAGATATCTGTATATTGCTCCTTCTGCGTGCTTACTGTATTTTGGGAAACCATTGTTAACCAGTTAGTATTTGAGCTTAAAACATTTGATTGTTTACATTTAAGAACTTGAGTTTGGATTTCTAAACTAATCATGGTTATGAATGTTTAGGTTCTCCTACGGATGCTTCCAGATTATCACCATCATGTCCGCACTTATGATAACACACTTATAACTAAATTTTTTGGTCTTCACAGGATCAAACCTTCAAGTGGACAAAAGGTAAATCTTTACCAGTTGAGTCATTTATTTTGTTCACTGTTCTAATTTATAAACTCTTACCTTGATAGACATCATAATGCCCCTGTGCTGAAGAAATAAATTTTGCAGTTTCGTTTTGTAGTAATGGGGAACATGTTCTGCACCGAACTAAGGATTCATCGGAGATTTGATTTGAAAGGTTCATCACTCGGCCGCTCTGCAGACAAGGTTGAAATTGATGAGAACACGATACTCAAAGATTTGGATCTTAACTACTCCTTTTATTTGGAACCTTCTTGGAGAGAGGCTTTGTTCACGTAAGGACACTTCCATTTCAACCTTTGATATCAACTAGGATTTACAATGTGTTGTTTCCTGTTTGCCTATGGAGTTCAGTTTTGTTCTTTTGCAAAATGAAATCGTTTGGCTCCAAGAAGTTGCTAAACTGTGCTTGGTAACCATTCACTACTGGCCATACCATTCTGCAAGGATAAACAGTCAGTCAAGCAAATACAACCACAGATGCCAAAAATAAAAAAAAGATGTTCAAGGAGCTGTCAATTCCATTCGAAGCTTGAGGGTCCTTCCGAAGTAGCTTTGTACTAGCACTTAAAAATGTGCAAATCTAATAATTAACTTGTGGTTTCTATTTAAAGTTAGCATCCATATTTAATTTTCTTAGCCTGCTTTTGATCCCATACATAGTTATTTCTTGGTGTTTCACGGCCTGTTTCCCCATTCTGTGTTGCCATATTATTTGTGAACCATCTGTTTTGGTTTCTCTCTTGATGAGACATGCTGAGTGTACAAATTCGTCGACTTACTCTTTGGAGTAGTATTATGCATGTCCATGCATATTTTTGCTGTCATAACCTTGGACCTTTTTCGTAATTTTTGGCAGGCAAATTGAGATCGATAGCAAATTTTTGGAAGCACAAAACATTATGGATTACAGCCTTCTATTAGGTGTGCATTATAGAGCTCCACAACATTTGAAGACTCTTTCTTACCAGCAAAGTATCTCGGCAGATGGATTGGGGGTTGTTGCAGAAGGTGAGTTTCATTTCCCGGTTCACTTGTTATCTGGTTTTGAAGTTTCCTCTGGCTGTCCGTGCTATGAAATCATTAATTGACTCCGATTAATCTCCATTTGGGCTTTAAGAGTTTTGATTACACAAAAAGTCGTATATTTTGGCCAATCGTATCAGTGATTAATTGGGGGTTGTCAATTATATTGGGGATTAATCAGCCAAGTTATCAATTAATTCTAAGTCAGGTGGATACTGAAGCCAACTTAAACTGGGTTTTATAGTTAATTTTTGTTTTAGGCTATTACCACATTGGAAAATATGAAGTTTTAATAATTGTAACCTGTTAATATGTATAAAAAAAACTTATAGATTAGTTATAATGATTTATGTACCAACTTGTTAGTGGATTTGTTCAGAAAATAGCTAAATTTAAGTATCATCTTATTCTGGCACTGAGCGACAGAGAAGTCAAGTTAAAAATTCAAAGAAAGCTTCTTGTGAATTGCTAGATACCCCCACATGTCCAAAACTTGAAATTCATGATATTCGATTGTTAAAGTGGAGACATGAGAGAATAAGAGCAATCACAGCTGAAACCTGATAGCAAAACACTGGGATCACCACATTGGTCGAACATTATCTAATATGGTTATTGAAGGTGCTATGACGTATCATCACTTTTCAACTTTGCTAGGCCAAAATACATAGCAGCCCTTTACTGACATTAATGGTTATGTTTATGTTTGTTCAATGGTTATAAGTAACTCCAATTAGTCAGAAGTAAGGACTAAGCACCTGCTTGATTTTACTGTTTTAGCATTTACTGGTTTGAGAACTTTTACTTATTTAGAAGTGGAAGAAAATGCACAAAATCGGTGACCATGCTTCTATTCAGGAATTTGGTTCTTTAAAAAATAAAATAAAAAAAATTCCAATTTCCAAATGCTTTGCGACTTTTCTTCATAATGTGATTAGTTCTGTTAATCCGTGTGTATATTCACTGCGACATGATCCATATGGAAACCAGCGTCTAACTTATTGCTAATGATGATCAATACCAGAGGAGGATGAAATTTCGAACTACCCTCAGGGCCTTGTTTTGGTACCTCGTGGAACTGATGATGATAGTGTTGTTGTGGGTCCTCATATCAGAGGTAGTAGGCTACGAGCGTCCGCTGCTGGTGATGAGGAAGTAGATCTCCTCCTTCCTGGTACAGCAAGGTATGCTCCCTGGACATTTCAAATGATCAATAATCCCTATCCTATCCTGGAAGCTATTTTGATGGTGTATCTCTTTCACTGTTCAGTAGACTTCAGATCCAACTTGGGGTGAACATGCCAGCTAGAGCAGAACTTATTCCGGGAGAAGGAGAAGAGGAAAAAACTGTGTTTCATGAGGTGTATGATGTCGTTCTGTACTTGGGTATCATAGACATACTGCAGGAATACAACATGACAAAGAAGATAGAACACGCATATAAGTCGATGCAATTTGATTCACTGTCAATCTCAGCCGTTGATCCAGTATTCTATTCAGAGCGCTTCTTGGAATTCATTCAGAAGGTCTTTCCTCAAAATTCTTAGCATGATAAGAGCCTTCCCATGCCATCATTGCAACTTCCGGTGACTCGAGTTAGGCCATGAAAATCTTGTTTGACATTTTTAATCAGAAGACGCAATTCATACTGTTTGAAATATAGCGCAAATTAGGTCAGCTCTCATCTCTGCCCATCAGATGTTCTTATAGCTTTTAATAAGATGAGATTTCTTTCAAGTCTTGTCATTCTTTGAGAGTATATGCATGTACGCTGTTTAGTGTAATTGAGTTTGCGGTCTTCTGGAGAGAAAAATGTACCGAAGTGGAACATGAGGAGTCTGTTATACAGCATTCAGTTTGTTCTAGTTTGGTTGATCGGGTTTGAGGTCTAACCTGCGCAAAACAGGAAGGCACCAAAATTGAGTTAAATCAACCCAATATTTGATCTGAACATGCTCAATGCAAGCTATGAGCTTAGTTCAGATTAATTGGGTTGTGTTGTAAGCAACATTCTCATTCTTTCACACCATTTTTACTCTGCATTAGAAATCAAATTTGTTTTAACATAGTATTTGCTTGGTTTTTAGTTTAGTCTTATGATTAGCTTTTGGAATAAAGCAATCATACTTATAAACCTATCACAGACAAAAATCAATAATCCTTTTTGTAATTATAGATTCGGGAATTTGTTTCCCTATTGTTAAGCTAGGGCTTATACCTTCATCATGGGTTTTGGTGGTGTGGGGTATAAACCTTCGTGGCAATGCTTACTTACTTGAAGTCAGACTATTTAATCCAACAATAGTCAGAGTTCTTGTAGACACTTGTATAGTCGTTCTTGCTCATAATAAGATGATGGAAAATGACATAATCCCAATTGTCAACGCGTGGGAAGTTTCACATTGACTCGTCTAACTATTTTCTTGGCAGCCATAATGATCGAAAGCCACAAAATTTCTTGAGCTTGGGTGGTAGGTGATTAAAGCAGCCATTAATTTCAACATTCCATATGTTAATTAATCATTGTTAATAGATTGTGTTGGTTTAGGTTTGTCCCCATGAAAGACCTGAGAGGACAAATCACCAATGGTACAAGAATTTGACTTCTTGATGTCAACTTATTACGTTAGTAAAGTCTGGAGGGCGTTGATTAGATTATTACTAATAATGAGATTATGACAAACATTATTCAACTGCGCCCTCCGCATCTTCACCTACTAACACTGCAAGCTTCGACAAAGACAAGCGAAAAAAATTCGCGTAATAAGCCAATGAAATATAGTTAACAGAATGATATTCTAGACTATATGTCGCTATATTCCAACATTTTTCACAAGAAAAGAATTCAAACACAATGTTGAGAAAATTGTTCCATTGTTCCCATTGATCGCGGAGAAAAGAAAGAAAAGGGATAGCGATCAACTTCTCAATGAGTTAGCATTGTTTGCATAATATGACTTAGACATTTTGGAGTTACCTCTATGGATAGCCTTCTCCATCCCTCAAGACCAACAAGGAGTCCACTCGACACTTAGCTACCCAGCATTTATTGTGAGCATGATAACTAGTACACTAGAGGTGATCCTTCCTGGTCCTCTCGAAAGGAACTCCTAGTGCAAAACTAAAAAAAACTTTTTTTTTGTTCAAACACGAAGATTTTTATTAAAGAAAATAAGAGAAACAAGATACAATTATCCCTATATCAAGTCTTAGCCAATTCAAAAGGGAACCTTGAAACATCAAACTTAAACCAAATTCTGACAAGAAGCTGCTCCAAATAGATTTGAAGAATCTGCAGTAAAGCATCAAATGATCCAAAGTTTCGTCAATCTCATTACAAAGCATACAAAGACTTCCTGCAGGGATTCATCTCTTCCTTTATCTATCTTTGGTCGATCATCTCATGCAATACTGGCCAACAAAAGAAATTAATCCGAGAAAGAAGATTTTTCACCTAAACCAGGTTCTTATGAGAGGAAATGAAAGGGTTAGAGTGGGTCTTATAATGAGAGGCAACCAACATATCAGAAAACTCTATCATCGAGAAGCTTGCACCTGTGCCCTTCCACACCAAACTATCGGATCCCTTCGAGAGCATTTGAGTATCCAACAGTTGCATTATATTTACGGCCTCCCATATCTCCCCATCATTTAGAGGTGTCCGAAAGGAAAGATCCCAAGAATCTCCATCAGACCAAAAATTGCTAACTCTCACATTTTTCAGGTTGTTAATGATAAACAGTGTTGGGAACAAATCCTTTAGAGGTTGGTTGCTACACCAGAAATCATGCCAGAAGGAGATAAGATCACTATTGCCATATCGAGGCATGGTGTGAGAGTAGAAAACACTTGCGCACAGGGAGATAGACTTTCACAAGGAGCATCCATAGGGAGTATATTTTGTTTTGGAATCCCAATCCCATCTATTTCGCCCATATTTATCAATGATCAGTGATCTTCAGAAATTCTCATCTTCTTCTGCAAAACGCCAAAACTACTTGGAAAGTAAAGCTAAGTTGAAAGCACTCATTTGGCGAATGCCTAAACCCCCTCGAATTTTGGGACAACAATTTTTTTCCCAACTCACTAGATATATATTTTCTAGATTTTTGTGTGGAACCCCAAAGGAAGTCACGCATAATCTGTTTCATCTTGGCTACTATTGAAGATGATACCTTGAGAAGAGACAAAAGGAACACCGGGATAGAAGCTAAAGTGGATTGGACAAGAGCAAACATGCCTGCTTTAGAGAGGAATTTGCGCTTCCAAGAAACTAGTCTTGATTCCATCCATTTGATTGTCTAATTCCACACAGCTTTACTTTTAAATCTAGCACCTAAAGGCATGCTTAAGTACTCAACTGGAAGTTTACCTGCTACACAACCAAATAAATTCGCCAACTGCGGCAAATGAGGGACATCTCCAATGGGCAACACTACCGATTTGTGAAAGTTAATTTCAGATCTAAAATAACTTTGAACCAATGCATAATTCTTTTGAGAGCAAGAACCTGAGAAGCAAAGACATCACAAAAGAAGATAATATCATTCGCATACTGAAGAATGGAAACAGAAGGACTACCATCTGTGTTAAGTATAAATAGCTAGATAGGGTAATACATAGGTAGTCAGCACAAATACTGATGTTGTTAGTTTGTTAAGCACAAATGTTGATAGTTTGTTAAGCACAAATGTTGATGTTGTTAGGTTGTTACAAGAGTTGTCTATGTAAGCATGTCCAATGTACATTTACAGATATGCAAGACAAAACTATTATTCATGGCTTCTCTTAGAAGCTAACATGGTATCAGAGCCATCTCATTTCCCATTTCCTCCTCTTCTTCATTTCAATCTTCTTTTTCACTTCAAGCTCTCTTAGTAGTATTAATGGTGGAATCGACCTCTTCAAATGCTACATCACTTACCAATTCTGTCATGACAGAGTCCAAACCAGTGATGTTCTATCTGTAAAACTGGATGAACACAACTACTTGTTGTGGAAACAACAAGTGTTGGCAACAATCAGAGGTCACAAACCTCATAAGTTTATTGAAAAAGGTTCATCTCCATCACGTTTTCTATCAGCTGAAGATCAAGCAAACAACAATGTCAATCCAGAGTTCATTAACTGGGAGCAGCAAGATCAACTCCTATTCTCATGGCTTCTTTCCTCTATGACTCAATCGTTTCTCACAAGGTTAGTAGGTTGTGAAACATCCGAACATATTTGGAAGACTCTTGAAACCTTCTTCAATTCTCAAACCATTGCCAAAATCTCTCAGTTTAGGACTTAATTACAGAACTTCAAGAAAGGAGATTTTTCTATTAATGACTATCTACTGAAATTGAAGTCTATCATTGATCAATTAGCATCTGTAGGGCATCCACTTTCTTCAAAATATCATATTAATGCAATCTTTGATGGATTACCACAGTCATATGACACCTTTGTAGTCTCAATAAGCTCTAGATCTGATGCATATAGTGTAGCAGAGGTTGAGTTTCTTTTGTTTGCTCAAGAATCAAGAATTGAAAGGCATATGAAGGATCTTGATGTGTCTAGTTCAATCAATGTAACTCACACCTCATACAAACCCTCACCTAGGTCTTTTGTGTCTAACTCACCTAGAGGTGCAAGATATCCATTCAATTCACAAACCTTCTCACCAAGAGAAGCAAGACCTGGATCTGGGAAAGGGTATAGGCCTTCTGGTTATCAATCTAGTCGACCTCAGTGTCAAATTTGTGGAAAACTTGGACACCTTGCCTTCAAATGCTATAATAGGTTTGACAATAGTGTGTTAAATCCATGGAATTCCACTCCACAGACCTCGTCTTCAAGCACACCTTCTCAGACAATAAATCTACCACCTCGTCATGCCTTCTCTACTTCTTCCAGTCAGTATACTCATCCCAGTTGGGGAGCCAAATCTTAGTCTCCAATGCAAACCAGTGTTGCTTCTTCCACATCATCTGATCATAGGTGGTATCCTGACTCTGGGGCAACAGATCACTGCACTCCATATACTCAGAATATTGGTCAGTCTATCTTACACTCTTCAAATTCTTCAAGAACATTGCTTCTTAAGAACATTTTTCAAGTTCCTAAACTCACTAAGAATTTGTTAAGTGTTTCTAAATTTGCAAGAGATAATGGAGTTTTCTTTGAATTTCATCCTGATTTGTGTTTTGTTAAGGATCAGGTCACCAATCAAATCCTGTTGGAAGGGAAGCTTAACAAGGGGCGTTATGTCTTCCCATCCATGTCTCTTGCTGCCCGAGAACCAGTCTTCTCAAGAGACAAAGTCTTCCAATTTTAATCAAAGCTTTCCAACTAATACAAGTTATTCTTGTTTCAATCAAACAGTTTCAGTCCATACAACTACTTCTGAGTCCTCTTCCTCTTTGCGTCTTTGGCATGCTCGATTAGGTCACCCTTCATTACCACTTGTGCAAAAGATACTTACCAGATGTAATATTTCTGTTTCAAACAAGAATACTGTTAATTTGTGTTCTTCATGTTGTTTAGGAAAAATACACAAATTTCCCTTTTCTAGTTCTTCTAATGTATACAATAAACCATTAGAACTCATTTACAGATCTATGGGGTCCTCCTTCCACTGTGTCTTCTTATGGATATAAGTACTATATTCACTTTATTGATGCATATAGTAGGTTCACTTGGGTGTATCTTTTACAGAACAAATCTGATGCTTATCCTACTTTCATTAAGTTCAAATCACAGGTTGAATTAGAATTTGGTCATTCTATCAAGTGTATTCAATCTGACTGGGGAGGGGAATATAGATCATTTTCAAAAAATTTAGCTCAACATGGTATCTGTCATCGATTGGCTTGCCCCACTACCCATCAGCAAAATGGGGTTGCTGAGAGGAAACACAGACATATCATTGAATCTGCATTGACACTTCTTGCTCACGCTTCTCTTCCCATGAAGTTCTAGGATGAAACAGTAAGGACTTCAGTTTATCTGCTTAATCGAGTTTCTTCTTCTGTTCTGCATGGCCTCTCTCCATTTGAGATACTTTATCACAAGATTCCTGATTATCAAAATCTCAAAGTTTTTGGTTGTTTTTGCTTTCCAAATACAAGACCATACAATTCTCACAAACTTCAATTCAGGTCTGTTGAATGTACTTTTCTTGGTTATAGTTTGCAACATAAAGGGTATAGATGCTTATCTCCTAATGGTCGGATCTATATCTCCAGGGATGTTCTCTTTAATGAGAACTCCTTTCCACATTCAAGATTGCGTCCCAATTCATCAATATCTCCTTCTCTTTCCCCTGCATCTATTCCTGCATCTATATCCCTTTTTTCTATAACTAATGACATCAATACACCTAGTGTCAGCAATGCACCCATTGACAGTAATGTTTTTCTTTCTAGTCCAGTGGTCTCTTCTCCTACTCCAGTTCTACCTCATTTGTCCACCCAAGATATGAGCTTTCTTGCTGATCCTACTGTTGCTTATATTGTCCCTAGTGTTCCCAGTGCTACTCCTGGTGTTACTACTGGAGCTGCTACTGATTCTATTGTTGTTCCTGGACATCCGATGGTAACCAGATCGAAAGTAGGTGTCTACAAGCCTAAGGTGTAAATAGCCTCAGTTGAACCCTCCAGTTTGAATGAGGTCTTAGACACTCCTCATTGGTTTGCTACTATGCAAGAAGAATATATGGCATTAATCAGGAACAATACTTGGTCACTAGTTGACCTTCCCCAAAATAGGTCTATTGTTGGTTGTATATGGATTTTCAAGATCAAGGAAAATTCAAATGGAACGGTTCACAAATACAAAGCTCGCTTGGTGGCTAGGGGATTTCAACAGATTGTTGGTTTTGACTATGAAAAGACATTTAGTCCAGTTGTTAAACCCACTACAGTCAGAGTTGTGCTTTCAATGGCTATTACGTTTGGATGGTCAGTGTTTCAGCTAGATGTCAACAATGCGTTTTTAAATGGTGATCTACTAGACGAGGTTTACATGATGAAACCTCCTGGCATTGTTGATCCTTCACGTCCCAATGTCGTTTGATAGCTTACCAAGGCTCTATATGGTTTAAAACAGGCTCCTAGAGTTTGGTTTGACAAACTGAGACATACTCTTCTCAAGTTTGGTTTTACTCCCACTAAGTCAGACTCATCACTCTTTATTCGACACTCTCCATCTCCAATTTTTCTTCTTGTATATGTGGATGACATTTTGGTCACTGGTGCAAACTCATCTGACGTCTCTCAGTTAATTCAGCAACTAAATTCTCATTTCTCTTTGAAAGACTTGGGTCTTGTTTATTACTTTCTTGGCATTCAAGTTCAACATACTGCCAATGGTCTATTCCTATCTCAATCCAAGTACATTCATGATCTTCTTTGTCGTGCCAAGATGCAATTTGCTAAAGGCTTACCTACTCCTATGAGTGGTGGTGAGAAAATGTTTGCTATGGGTAGTGATCCTGTCCAAAATGTCCACTTCTATCGCAGTATAGTTGGTGATTTGCAATATGTCACCATCACCAGACCAGAAATTGCATACTCAGTCAATCGAGTCTGCCAATTCATGCAGAATCCTCTTGAATCTCATTGGCGAGTGGTAAAAAGGATCTTAAGGTATCTAAAGGCTACAACTGCTTTTGGACTTCAGCTAACACCTGCTCCTCATTTTCATTTGACTAGCTTCTGTGATGCTGATTGGACATCTGACCCAAATGACAGACGTTCTACCTCGGGTTATTGTGTATATTTGGGATCCAATCTCATTTCGTTGTCATCCAAGAAGCAAAGTGTTGTCTCTAGAAGTAGTACTGAGGCTGAATATCGAAGTTTAGCTTCAGTTACATCTGAGCTCACATGGCTACAATCACTCTTTTATGAACTCAAGCTTGCTTGTGCATCTCCTACTATCTGGTGTGATAACAATAACACAGTTTATTATTGTTCATCACAAGCATATTGAGTTGGATATCTACTTTGTCCGTGAGAAGATTGCTCGCAAGCTTATTACTGTTCATCACATTTCAGCAGTTCATCAGGTTGCTGATATATTCACAAAGGCCCTTGGTACTTCCAAATTTCTATTGCTATGTGACAAACTGAGTGTTCTTGATGGATCTACACTCAGTTTGAAGGGGGATGTTAAGTATAAATAACTAGATAGGTTAATACATAGGTAGTCAGCACAAATACTGATGTTGTTAGTTTGTTAAGCACAAATGTTGTTAGTTTGTTAAGCACAAATGCTGATGTTGTTAGGTTGTTACGAGAGCTGTCTATATAAGCATGTCCAATGTACATTTACAGATATGAAATACAGAACTATTATTCATGGCTTCTCTTAGAAGCTAACAATCTGCAAATGAGAACCATCTCACTAGACCAACATCAACAGCTTTAAGAATCATTTGGATCAGACCTTCTACTGCTAAAGTAAAGAGAAGGGGAGACAAATGATCGCCTTGACGCAGGCCTTTAGAGGCATTGAAAAACTCGTACAACTGACTATTAGTCTTCAAAGAGAAATTGGCCATAAACTAATCAATGCAATTTTGATGGCTAAAATTAATAAGTTTTGAAAATAAGGGTCTGACTCAATACTGTATAAACTAATGAGGGTGAAACTCAAAGAAAATAAAATTTAATTAATTTTATGGGTGGCTCTAAATGTTGACGAATCTACATGGGAGTTCGTGATTATGGGTGGTGTGGTTTAACGTGGTGGAGACGGGAATTGTATCTTGCTGAAGCCAAATTTCTTGCTCTGTTAGAGGGAATTAGGTTGTGTGTGGAAACAAAGGTAGAGAATGTGATTGTGCAAATAGATTCCTTGTTGGTTAGGAAGTGGTTTTATGGGAAGTACAAGATCCCATGGCAGTTAGAGTCGATTTGGAGGAAAATCAAGGAGGAGAGCCAACAGATTTACTATTCTTATATGCATGTGTTTGGGAAGCAAATGCGGTAGCAGACTCACTTGCCAATATTGCTGGAGATAGTGCGGTTATATTTACCATGCTCAAACCTTGCTTACTTGTCTTGAAGCTCTACTACGATTAGATCAGACTCACTGCTTATGTTAGATTTTTGAAATAATTATTGTAAATGTTTTTTAACAATTGTAAAGTTTTGACATCCCAAAGTTACCCCTTCACGATAGAGGTTTAACCAATAATAATAATAAACTAAACTAAACAAATATCTTGAAGATAAAATCAAGGCACGCTTGAAAGTCATGACTCATAGTGACAAGATTTATCCATTATGGATAGAGCTTATCCACTCGTCCTCTTTGGAAGATAATAAAAAAAATAATAAATTAAAGAAGGGAGAACAATCGAGATTTCTTTCCTAATCGATCTTTCCTAATTACCATTCTATGGAAGATTCTATAATTTGAAGGATGGAGACATCACTATTTTTTTTCTCTCTTTTCCTTTATTAGTATAAAAAAAAAGGGTAGATAATGACCCAATTCTTTATCAAATCAAAAGTTGCCAACTCCAAAGTGTTCAAACACACGCAAACATTTCAAGTGCACTCTATAATCACTTAATTAAGTTAACATTTTTGTAAAAATCCAAAAAACAGTAATACGTTAGAGATATAACAATTCACAAATTTTTTTTGAATATTTTCACAAATAAAGTGATAAAATAATTGTATTATCATAAAAAGTAAAGCCTACAATTGATATTATTCATGGTGATCTAATTTATTGTATCATTTTTTAGTATAACTATTTTTTTTTTTGACTAAATATAGTTTTGACTTGAAATTATTTGGTGAATTGTTATAACTCAAAAATATTACTATTTTATAAATTGTTACAAATATGTTAATTTGATGTAGTGACTGAAATTAAGACACTATACAAACAAGCAAATACTTGCATTAAATTAATCTTCACAATATTAGAAGAGTCATTTACTAAAAAAAGTTCATTAACTTTCTTAGGTAGGGCTGAACAAAAAAATCGATCAAAATCGACCGAACCGATTGGTTCGGTTTAAATTCGGTTTGGATCGGTTTCGGTTTAAAAAAATGCAAAATCGAAGTGGTCGGTTCGGTTTTCGATTTCTATGTGATTTAAACCGACCAAATCGAACCGAATATTTAAATATATTATATTATTATATATAAAATATTTATTTTATATATAAATAATATAATATATTTAAATATTCGGTTCAGTTCGGTTTTATTTCGGTTTTGGTTCGATTTTAGTCGGTTCGGTTCGGTTACGATTTGCATAAATTGGAATCGGTTCGATTTCGGATCGATTTTGTTAATGGTCGGTTCGATTTCGATTTGAAAATTTTAAAACCGACCTAAGTCGGTTCGGTTCACGGTTTAGGTGAAAAACCGAACCGACGATTCGATTTTCAGCCCTATTCTTAGGTGTGTCTCCAAATGATCAAATTAAATATCAATAATTTATTTAATTTGTAAAACTGAAGATGTACGTATATAAACGATAGGTAATATGTACAGCCAGATACCCATATGGCAGGAATCGTGATATGCCCACGAGCTTCATGCTCCATCATTATTATCCTAATGGAGTACCAATATGCTCGACAAACGCCCCCCAAGTACATCTGATATGGTGCAATCTAGCATGGGTTGCAGTGAGTTTCTTGAGTTCCTTATCTGAATCATAGGTCAGTTAGCTTCGTATATGCTCAAATTTCGTATTCCATTTCTAGCGTACATAAAACCCATAATATTGTTTTTTAGAGGGATCAACCTAGATGTCGTTCATGGTCATAAATTTCATGTAGATCAACTCATTCTAATATTTGTAGCACAGTAAAAAAAAAAGAGTAGTTTATAAGTTTAAATATGGTGTATCATGCACATTTATTAGAGCAGAAATTCTAAAACTTCAAAGCTAGTAAACAATAAACCATTCTCATCTCCACGAAGTTTCCAACTTTCTCAATCAGTGGGAACTATATATAGAACAATTTTTTAAAACATATGTTTGAATTCTTATCTCCTTGTTTTTTTCATGAAAAGGTGGTGGAATGAAAAGGAAAAAAACTCTAGAAGATCTTTATGATACTACTATATTTGCTTAACTAATTACGCGCAACCAGTGTTATTACATGTGACATTTCTTTATTTTTTGTCTTTGAGTTTGGCTGCATTAAGATTATCTTACGTTGAGTGTTGGACTTGTTTTTCTTTTTTCTTCAATCGCGTGTGTTTGAAATGAGGGAGGTAGGTGGGTGCAACCCTTCACCCCTTTGAAATGTGTGCTATCGCGTATTTTGAGAGAAATGAAAGGTTGCACCCTCCTCCTTTGCCCATTTCCTCGCTAATTAGAAGGGCTTTCTACATTTACGAATTACAAGTAAAACATGCTTTTCAACGCGGTGTTAGTAGGAAAAAAGCACTGTTATTTTTTTATGTTATCGACACGCCCGTCAGACTTTACTAACGTAACAAGTTGACACTATGAAGTGAAATTCATGTACTGTTATCAATTGTCCTGTTTTCATAGACAACCAAACTCCACAAGTCTACCGAAAGATGATCTTATGATATGGTAATGGCAGCTTAAATAAGCTGGCTTCCACCCAAACTCAAGAAACTTATATTTGACTTGAGTTACATATATAATTCAACCTGAATTCAGTACATGGCGAGGATAAATTTCACGCAACTTAATCGTTGGGATTAATTATGGCACATTACAATCATGCACAGGAGAGTGTTGCAAGGACTTTGCATTTAACCTAGAATTGCGAATGGAATTTTGAAAAAGGTTGGCAACAAATTAAGTTGAATGATTACACTTTAAGACTAAAATCAATGAGCTCCACCTCATTAACGAATTGATTGAATTTCTTCATGCTCATAGACCTATTTTCGTAATCTTTCTTTTCGTTCATGTGACGGACAATATTGAAGTCTTCTGTTAACACCCACAACGATTGTACCCAGTCAGCAATGTCATAAAGTTCTTCCCAAAGTGCTCTCTCAGCAAAAGATCACACTGACCATAAATATTAGATCCTGACCCAAAAGAGTTATCTGAAATCATTTCGAACTAAATAAAAAGAGAAAAAAAAAACATTTTCAACACTTCCTTCTGCAAAACCCCTTTAATTTTGTTTGTCTTTAAAAAAAATAATATAATATATATATATACACACACTTTATGTTAGGTCAAGTTTTGCCATCAAAATTGTTTTTTTATTATTTTTTTTATTATTATTGCCTTCATTTTTTCCAACGTGATTGTTTAATCAAGATGGAATTTGCTCTAAAATTGTGTTATTACAAAAACAAAACTCACCTTTCTAATAAACTTTAATTAATGATGTTTATGAATTTTTTTTTAATATATATATGTAAAGCTGAATTAAACATACTAAATTAAGTAATGTCAAAGGCTGCTTCAATATTTATAGGATACATATATCGCATATTTTACATGCTATTATTATCAGTGTATATATATATACACCGCATCTGTTAGTTAGAAAAGTGTAATCACTAATGTTGCCAACCTTTTTCAAAAATTCCATTGGCAATTAATCTAGGTTCAATACTAGGGAACTAGATGAGTTCGCTAATCTAATGCATTTGTTGGATAGACAAATGCTCTCAGAGGGATCAGATAGTTTGGTGTGGAAGGGTAAAGGGGTGGGCTTCTCGGTGAAAGAATTTTCAGATATGTTGGCTGCATCTCATTATGAGACTCATTCTAACCCCTTCATTTCTTCCCACAAAAATCTGGTATGGGTGAAAAACCTTTTTCCTCGGATTAATTTCTTTAGTTGGTCAGTTTTGCATGAGAAGCTCTTGACTAAAGATAGGTTAAGAAAAAGAGGAATCCTCACAGGGAGTCTTTGTATGCTTTGCAATGAATTTGATGAGACACTGGACCATTTGATGCTTCACTGCAGTTTTTCCAAATCCATTTGGAGCAGTTTCTTGGCGGAATTCGGTTTGAGTTTGATGTTTGAAGGCTCCATTTTAGATTGGCTAAGTTGGTGGTCTCAAGCTAATCCTTCCCGTCGGGGGGAGTGGTTATGGCGTAGGGTCCCTCACGTTCTCATGTGGTGCGTGTGGAAAGAAAGAAACAAAAGGGTATTTGAAGGACTCAACAGATCAGAGCACTCTATCTTTATCGAGATTAGAGAATTGCTGTGGAGGATGGGTACTGCATGTAATTTGTTTAGGGAGTTGGGTTTTGACACTTTCATAGGGTCTTGGCATTCCTTGATATAAAAATGTCTCTCTTTGTAATTTGTTTCCCTTTCTTTCATTAATAAACCTCTTCGTATTTGAACCAAAAAAAAAAAAATCTAGGTTCAATGCAAAGTCCTTGCTGCACTCTCTTTTGCATGATGATTGTAAGGTGTCATAATCAATCCTAACAATTAAGTTACGTGAAATTTATCCATGCCATGTAATGAATTCTGGTTAAATTATGTAACTCAAGTCAAATACAAGTTTCATGAGTTTGGGTGGAAGCCCTATTTAAGCTGCCATTACCTTATCATAACATCATCTTTCGGTACTTGTGGGGTTTGATTGTCTGATGAAAACTTTATCGAAAATTCTAGGGTCGAGGGAGAGAGCGAGGGATGGGTGTAATCACTCATCTTCCTAGAAATAAGTGACAGTACGCATTTCCAAAGTAATGTACTCATTTCGAGAAGGATGTGTAGTTACAGCCATCCCTCGCTCCCCAGCAAAGCTCAAACTTTATAGGACAAATGATAACAGTACATGAATTTCACTTGATAGGGTCAACTTGCTACGTTAGTAAAGTCTGACGGGCGAATTGATAACATAAAAAAATAACACAGTTCCAATCACCCCAACATTCAAATTTCAAACCCCACACCCAGCCTTTTTCCTACTGACACCGCGTGAAAAGCATATGTTTTACTTTGAAGTGTAGAAAATAACACACACACACGAATGAAGAAAAACAAGAAAAACACTCAACGTAAGATAATCTTAATGCAGCCAATCTCAAAAGACAAAAAAATAAACAGAACTGTCACATGTAATAGGAAAATCCTAAATGTTTCAAGGGTGCAGGCACGCATCTTAAGGGGATGAGCGGTCACACTCACCCGCTCACCTGATTCCTTGCCCCTTTTCTCGCCATTTCCTCGCCATTTAGATGGACTGCATGTAATAACACTGGTTACGCAATTAGTCAAGCAAATATGGTAGTATCCGGAAGATCGTCTAGAGTTTCTTTCTATTTCATTCCACCACTTTTTCATTAAAAAAACAAGGAGATAGGAATTCAAACATACGTTTTAGAAAATTGTTCTAGAGTTCCCACTGATTAAGAAAGTAAGAAACTTCTTATAGGTTAGAACGGTTTATTGTTTGCTAGCTTTGAAGTTTTAGTCAAAACTTATCTCTAATAAGTGTGCATGATACACCATTTTTAAACTTATAAACTACTGTTTTTTTTTTTTTTTTTACTGTGCTACAAATATTAGAATGAGTTGATCTACATGAAATTTATGACCATGAACCACATCTAGGTTGATCCCTCTAAAAAACAATTATGGTTTTTATGTACTCTAGAAATGGAATACAAAATTTGAGCATATATGAAGCTAAGTGAGCTATGATTCAGATAAGGAACTCAAGAAACTCACTGCAACCCATACTAGATCACACCATATCATATGTACTTGATGGGCGTTTGTCGATGGAGCATGAAGCTCGTGGGGCATATAAAGATATTTAATTTGATCATTTGGTGATACACCTAAGAAAGTTTTTATTTTCATTCTTTGAAGGCGAGCAGAGTTTTTATAGGATCTCATAACTCATTAACTACCAGAACTGGTCAACACACCATATACTGATAAATATGCCGCAAACTGAATTTGAACCCAAGACCAAATAAAATCATCTGCCAAACTCTAACCGTTGAGCTACCATGTCATTGGCAACACCTAAAAAAGTTAATTAACCTTTTTTTAGTAAATGACTCTTCTAATACTGTGTCTTTCATTATAGAGTGCAATTGAAATGGTTGTGGTTGAACACTTTGGAGTCCGGCAACTTTTGATATGATAAAGAAATTGAAGTCGCCATCTACCCTTGTTTTTTATTCTAATAAAGGAAAAGACAGAAAAAAACAGTGTGATGTCATCATCCTTCAAATTATAGAATCCTCAATAGAATGGCAATTAGGAAAGAGAACTCGATCATGTTCTCCCTTATTTAATTTTTTTTATTTTTTTTATTATCTTCCAAAGAGGATGAGGGGATAACTTCTATCCATAATGGATAAAGTATGAGTCATGACCTTCAATAACAAGCTTTTGCCTTGATTTTATCTTCAAGATAATTGTTTAGTTTATATATATATATATATATATATATATATATTTTTTTTTTTTTTTTTTTTTGTTAGACCTCTATTGTGAAGGGATTACTTTGAGATGTCAAACTTTATTATTGTCAAAAAATATTTACAATGGCAATACAATTATGATTTTACACGTAAACATTTATAATAATTCTTTCAAAAATCTAACATAAGGAGTGTGAGTCTGATCTAATCGTAGCAGAGCTTCAAAAGACCAAGCAAGGTTTGAGCATTGTAAATCCGATTGACTTTCTCCTCTTGAGCAATATTGGCAAGTGCGTCTGCTACCGCATTTGCTTCCCAAACACATGCGTACAAGAATGGTAAATCCGTTGGCTCTCTTCCTTAATTTTCCTCCAAATCGACTCCAACTGCCACGGGATCTTGTATTTCCCATAGAACCACTGTCACGCCCCGATTTTTGAGAAAAATGAAAATCCTAAAATTCACGTAGGATTATCCGTTTTCTCAAAACTCGGGACGTGAAATTCAATAACAACAGAGACATTTAGCAGCAAAGACAAAAATATAGTTTAGAAAAAAAAAGAACAAACTAAAATTAATACAAAACTCTAATTATGCAAAAAAACTGACGTCGCTAGTCCCACCAACGAAACTCCCGTAACGCTTCTCAAAAGTCTCTAAACCTAAAAAGCTAATCGGCTACATTTCCAAAGGAATGTACCAAAGAAGCAAAAGCTCACTTGGGTCAACAATAAGCTGGTGTGAGAAATCTTCATCCCAAAATCAATAAAATCGCACGTGATAAACATCAAACTAAACACAAACAATACACAAACACACCAACAGGTAGTTCCTCAACGAGGCAAATGTGTGATGCAAGAAAACACAGTTCTTCATCGAGGCCATCATATCATCATCCCAACTAAGTAAAATGCATTTACTTATACTTACCCTATAGGAGTCAATTATGGCAAGTCTGACCTGCAGAAATATTAGTGAACTTGCAATCACCTTTCCACACACAATCTGATTCCCTCTAACAGAGCAAGTGATTTAGCTCTGTTGTTATAGCCTCTACCAAATAAATTTTGCTTCGCCAAGATACAATTCCCGTCTCCACCACGTAAAACCACACCACCCATAATCACGAACTCCCTGGTAGATCCATCAACATTTATAGCCACCCAACTCGAAGGGAGGAAGATCCATCATCCAATGCAATGTGAAAGGTGTTCTCACTCTACATTCAACTTGTCGAGTTCTTAGGTTGAAGGTTGGTGTAACGACATGATCACTTGGTAGGACGTAGACCTGTGGATGCCAAAACAGACAATATTGTACCAAGTGGATTGAATCGTTACAACTGAAATCTCCCATTATGATCAATCGACCTCTCTTTAGGTACAAAGGCATGTGAAACCAGCTTCAACCATTATATGACTCGAATAATAATGTAGTTCGCATTCCATGATCTTTACCTTGGTACATTATCTAACTCGAAACTTGAAGCATGTAATAAACTTCCCTATAAAAAAATGTACATTATCACTATCTCTAGAGTGATGCAATCATCTTGAGAAGAATGAGTGGTTACATCCATCCCTTGCTCCCTAGCAAAGCTCAAACTTTATAAGACAAATGATGACAGTACATGAATTTCACTTGATAGGGTCAACTTGTTCCGTTAGTAAAGTCTGACGGGCGCATTGATAACATAAAAAAATAACACAGATCCAATCACCCCAACATTCAAACCCCACACTCGAGCCTTTTTCGTACTGACACCGCGTGAAAAGCATATGTTTTACTTCTAGATGTTGAAAAAAACACACAGACACACGAAAAGAAAAAAGAAAAACAAGTCCAATACTCAATGTAAGATAATCTTAATGCAGCCAACCTCAAAAGACAAAAAATAAACAGAAATGTCACATGTAATAGCAAAATTCTAAATGTCTGATGGGAGCAGGCGCGCATTTCAAGGAAATGAGCAGTCGCATCCACCCCCTCACCTGATTCGTTGCGCCTTTCTTCGCCATTTAGATGGACTGCATGTAATAACACTGGTTACGCAATTAGTCAAGCAAATACAGTAGTATCATGAAGATCTTCTAGAGTTTCTTTCTATTTCATTCCACCATTTTTTCATGAAAAAAAACAAGGAGATAGGAATTCAAACATACGTTTTAGAAAATTGTTCTAGAGTTCCCACTGATTAAGAAAGTTAGAAACTTCTTATAGATTAGAATGGTTTATTGTTTGTCAAGCTTTGAAGTTTTAGTCAAAACTTATCTCTAATAAGTGTGCATGATATACCATTTTTAAACTTATAAACTACTTTTTTTTTTTTTTTTTTTACTGTGCTACAAATATTAGAATGAGTTGATCTACATGAAATTTATGACCATGAACCACATCTAGGTTGATCCCTCTAAAAACACAATTATGGTTTATATGTACTCTAGAAATGGAATACGAAATTTGAGCATATATGAAGCTAACTGACCTATGATTCAGATAAGGAACTCAAGAAACTCACTGCAACCCATGCTGGGGGGGGGGGGGGGGGGGGTCGTTTGTCGAGAATATTGGTACTCCATTAGGATAATAACGATGGAGCATGAAGCTCGTGGGGCATATCACGATTCGTGCCATTTGGGTATCTGGCTGTACATATTACCTATAGTTTCTATATATCTTCAGTTTTATAAATCATTGATCATTTGGAGATACACCTAAGAAAGTTCTTTTTTTGGAAGACGGGCATGGTTTTTATAGGATCTCAAAATTTATTAAAGACCAAAATTGGTCAAGACACCATACACTGATAAAGATGTCGCAAGCTGAATTCGAACCCAAGACTAAATAAAACCATCCGCCAAACTTCAATCATTGAGCTGTCATGCCATTGACAACACCTAAAAAGGTTAATGAACTTTTTTTTTTTTTTAAGTAAATGACTCTTCTAATATTGTGTCTTTCATTATAGAGTGTTGGGGTGGGCATCCCATCCCGCAATCCCGATTATGTTCCGATTTTTTCGGGTCTTAATGAAATTTAATAATTTCATCCCGATCCCGTCCCGTTCCAGTCTAGAATGGGATGAAGATTTTCAATCCCGCCAATCCCGAGCTAATTTTTTAATATTTATTATTAATATTTTTATTTATGTATTTATTTTTATTCATATAAACTTACAGATGATTGACAGAAACTCATGGTGTTTGCAATGGTAATAGAAATGTTACTTCAAAAAATAAATATTCATTAAGCAAGAGAAAGATAGCAGACTGTTGCTTGAATTCTCAATAAAAGTGATTCCAATTATTTAACTTACAAATATTGATAATACCCAGGTGAAAATGAAAAATAAAAATTAACTAGTAATACATATTCAAAAATGAACATTCAGGGGTAGAGCCAAGAATTTGAGATGTCCCGGACTCAGGGGCGGATCTACCCTTTGGCTAAATCATTAAAAAAAACCACTAAGGTATTTTTATTTTCCATATTGCCCCCCTTTAAATTTGTAGGTTATCACCCTCACGTCCAAAAAAAACTTTCATTCATTGAATATTTGAATTTTTGATGGGCATAATGATGCATTTTGAATCTTGTTTATTATAATTCATTGCGGCCGCGTTCAAGAAATTTCATGGACGTCTCCTGTCTCCTCCGCGTCCGACGGATATTTAGGACTCCCAACTAATGTTGCGAATGAACCAATTTTGTGCCTAATTTGGGAGCAAATTGCCACGCTTTACACTGGATCATTCGATGACAGGTCCGATGCGAAAGCCTCGCTCATTTCGCTTGCTTGTGACAATAATCGGTATGGAAAACTAATAATTAAAGAAGGTGGAGTTGTGCCACTGCTGAAATTGGTGTTGTTGAATAGTTATGTATTGTTTGCCCCCCTTTGTTTGCAATCTTGGCTCTGTCCCTGCTCGGACTGTAAAAATATTTTTTTATAATTACAATATATGTATTGATGGTAATCATTATGAATGTGTTAGAGCATCACCAATAGGTCTATATTTATTCCCTAACAAAAGATAAAATGTCATTTTGTCAAGGAACCATGAATTTTATTTCCCACAGTAATGAAATTGTAAAATCAGTTGGGAGACCATCACAGCAGCACAATACTCTTAGTGGATCCCATTTATCATGTCATTTTCTAAAAGTCAGCCCACTCGACTTCATTGTTAGGGGATTTAGTGGCTACCCTTATATTTGCATGTCACATCTATATCTAATTATAAAAAGTTATTTTTCACGCTCTTATATGATGATAATTTTCGCAGCAGTCATAGGAGCGTGCTGATCCCACTCCATCCCGTACTAAATTCATTTGGTATAAAACGAGATCGAGATGAAATTTATTCCATCTTACCCCATCCCAATTTCGTATAAATTAGATGGGATAAGAATGAGTATATACCATCTCATCCCATCCCATCCCATGCCCAGGCCTAATAAAGTGCAATTAAAATGATTGTCAGTTGTTGACCACTTTGGAGTTGGCAACTTTTGATTTGATAAAGAAATTCAGGTCACCATCTACCCTTGTTTTTATACTAATAAAGGAAAAGACAGAAATAAACAGTGTGATGTCTTCATCCTTAATAAAGGAAAAGACAGAGAAAAAAACAGTGTGATGTCTTCATCCTTCAAATTATAGAATCTTCCATAGAATGGTAATTAGGAAAGAGACTCGATCATGTTCTCCCTTCTTTAATTTTTTATTTTTTTATTATCTTCCAAAGAGGATGAGTGGATAAGCTCTATCCATAACGGATAAAATCCTGTCACTGCGTATGAGTCATGACCTTCAATAACAAGCTTTTGCCTTGATTTTATCTTCAAGATAATTGTTTAGTTTAGTTTATTTTTATTTTTACCTTGTTGTGAAGGATTTTAATTCCAATCTAAATTTACAATAATTATTCAAAAATCTAACATAAAGAGTGTGATTCTGATCTAATAGCTTCAAGACGACCAAGCAAGGTTTGAACATTGTAAATTCGACTGACTTTCTCCACTTGAGCAATATTGGTAAGTGCATCGGTTACCGCATTTGCTTTCCAAACATATGCGTACAAAAATAGTAAATCCGTTAGTTTATTGAAAATCATCACTAACTAGTCCAAATGTTTAAAGGCTAAAGCCCAAATCAATTATCTAGAAGATCATGAGTATTTTCTAAATGGTTCAATGTCTAGAGAATTCTACACCCTTATAATACTCTAGACATTTGAGAGAGTTCTAGAGAAACAAAAATGTGTGGTTGAGATTGCTTCTCTAGAATCTCTCACCTCTTTAGAACTACTATAAATAGGGGAGCTGTTGTGAGGTGTAGGCATCAAGGAGCAAACAAGCTCAAGTGTAGTAGTGAGTGTTGTGAGCATAGTAAGATGTAAAGTTGTAAGAGACTTTTGAAAGATTAATAAAATTAGTTTTTCTTAAGTTCCGGTTCTTCCCAAATCTCCCAACAATTTGGTATCAGAGTCAGCTCACCCTATTCATACATAGGTACTATTCTCACATTTGGTAAAACACTGTCTAGTCAGAGATCGTTCGTGCACAGTTCGGGATCGTGAAACAGATTGGTGTAAGACCAAGCTTACTCGGTAGCACAAAGGAGGTTGTATCTTGTCACAATGGGAGATCTCGTTGGCACAACTGGTGGGCTTACAAAGCTCAACCACCATAATTACAAGAGTTGGCAAACAATGATAAAGTCCTACTTGCAATGCCAAGACTTGTGGCAGGTTGTTGGTGGTAGTGAGACTGCACCACCACCAAAGGAGAATGTTGTCGAATTCAAGAAGTGGGAGATCAAAGCAGGGAAGACGCTTTATGTGCTCAAGACGATGGATCGAGAATGAAATGCTTCAGTATATAGAAATGCTGACACACACAAAGGAGCTTGAGATACATTTGCATCCATGTTTTCAAGAACGAATGATGCACGCCTATAATTCTTGGAGAATGAGTTGATGAACTCCAAGCAAGGAGGTATGTCTATTAGAGACTATTTTATAAAATTAAAACTTTATGTCGTGAAACTTTAGAGTTAGACCCTTGCCTCCAAAGTTACCGAAGATAGGATGAAAAGAATAATAATCCATGGTCTAAAACCTGAATATACCGGGATTGTTACTGCCATTCGTGGTTGGCCAACTCAACCTTCTATTGTAGAGTTTGAAAGTCTGTTGGCCAATCAAGAAAGTTAGGCTAAGCAAATGGCAGGTGTCTCTCTGAAAAATAAGGAAGAGGAGGCGTTCTTCAACAAAATAAAGGGCGGGTATAAAAAGAAGAATTTTGTAAAATCAAATAAAAAGAAGATAGCAGGCCCAAGAAGTCCCAGGAGATGAGCTACAAGAAAGGGGGAGCTCAGCAAGGCAGAAACAACAATGACCGGAGAAAAGATGGTTGTTACAACTGTGGCAAGAGAGGCCACTATGCAAAAGACTGTTGGTCAAAAAAGAAGACAGTTGAAGAAAAATTGGTGACGTCTCACAAAAACAGCAGTGAAGAAAAATGAAACTTTCAAGTATCCTTTGCAACTACCCAACCTATTCATGAGGATCTTTTAGATGAAGAAATTGGCTTCTCCAATGATGAGGTAGCCATGGCCGCTGAAGATCAAGACGTGCAAGTCAACTACAGTAAGGATTGGATTGTTGACTCAGGCTGCTCCAACCATATGACTGGAGACAAGGAGAAGTTGTCAAGCTTATGTGAATACAAAGGAGACCGAGTTGTGATAACTGCCGATAACACGAGATTGCCGATTGCTCACACTGGGGAGGCTACATTCACTCCACGCTTCAGCCCTAATCAAGTTCAATTGCAGAATGTCTATCACGTTCCAGGTATGAAAAAAAACTTATTGTCAATATCACAATTACCAGCAACTGGCAAGTATGTGGTGTTCGGGCCGGAAGATGTTAAGGTGTATCGAACTCTAAAGCCATCAGGTACACCCATCATGACAGGAAGAAAGTTGGAGTCTATCTACGTGATGTCTGCGGAATCAACATATGTGGATAAGACTCGATGCAGTGAAACTGCTGACTTGTGACATGCAAGGCTAGAGCATGTTAACTATCATAAGTTGAAGATAATGATGGCCAAGTCAATGTTGAAGGGTCTACCTCACCTGGACGTAGGAGGAGGAACAATCTGTACTGGGTGCTAGTACGGAAAAGCTCATCAACTTCCCTATCATGAGTCAAAGTTTCGGGCCAAGGAACCATTGCAACTCATCCACTCAGATGTGTTCGGCCGGGTGAAGCAACCATCAGTCAGTGGAATGCGATACATGGTGACCTTTATTGATGATTTTTCAAGGTACGTATGAGTTTATTTTATGAAGGAAAAATCAGAAGTTCTCGACATATTTAAGGCATTTAAGGAGGACATCGAATGCAAAGTAGGAAAGAATATCAAATGCCTGCGTACCGATAATGGTTGAGAATACACTTCGGATGAATTTACCAACTTTCTGAAGGAGTATAAAATCAGGAGGCAACTAACATGTCCAGGCACCCCTCAACAAAATGGCATAGCTGGAAGGAAGAACTGACATTTGGCAGAGATATGTCGAAGTATGTTGCATGCAAAGAATGTACCGAGTCGATTTTGGGCCGAGTGTATGAAGATTGCAGCTCATATTATCAACAGGCTGCCACAAGCAAAACTAGATTTCCTTTCACCGTTCCAGAAGTTATGGCATACCAAGCCTACGGTGAGTCACTTTCGAGTATTCGGATGTGTGTGCTACGTGTTCATGTCTGATCACCTAAGAAGTAAGTTTGATAAGAATGCTATTCGTTGCATCTTTGTGGGATACGACAATCAAAGAAAAGGGTGGAAATGTTACAATCCTACAACCAGATGGTGTTATACATCAAGGAACGTGGTGTTTGACGAAGCTTCATCGTGGTGGTCTACACAACAACTACTTCTGCCAGACTCCAAAAGTATACAAGAGGAAATGCAGGAAAATGAGTCATCACCTGCAAATGATGAAAAAGGAGTACGACCAAGCTCACCCAAAACACTAAGTACATGCATCTTCAAGCCCATTGTATACTGGTATATATAAAAGAACACCAGAAGAAGTTCAAGAAAGTGAAGAAGATGTGGGACAACAGTTAAGAAGGACAACCAGACAACACAAGCCCAATCCAAAGTATGCAAATTTGTGACTGAAGAACACAACATTAAGGAGCCCGCAACATTTGAAGAAGCATCTCAGAGTCTGGAATGGAGAAATGCAATGGAAGAAGAAATCCAAGCCCTGGAGCAAAATCAAACTTGGGACTTGGTACCAAAACCAAAGAATGTAAAGCCCATATCACGTAAATGGGTCTACAAGATAAAGACTCGTTCTGATGGCTCGATAGAACGGTACAAGGCTCGATTGGTAGCTCGAGGGTTCTCACAGCAATATGGGCTGGACTACGATGAAACATTCAGTCCAGTAGCCAAGATTACTACGGCCAGGGTTCTACTTTCACTAGCAGCAAATAAATCTTGAAAACTATGACAAATGGATGTGAAGAACGCGTTCCTGCATGGTAAAACTAACCGAGAAATATATATGGAACAACCGAGGGGATTTGAGTGTAAAACTCAACAAAACTATGTTTGCAACCTAAAAAAGGCGTTATATGGACTGAAGTAAGCACCAAGGGCCTGGTACGGGAAGATAGCGGAGTTCTTAGTTCAAAGCGGTTACTCAGCTGCACATTCAGACTCCAGCCTATTTATCAAATCTCAGGAAGGAAAACTAGCAATAGTGTTAGTATACGTAGATGATCTGATTGTCACTAGAAATGATACAAAAGAGATTCAAAGAGTATGAAGAAACTTGACGGTCCGCTTCCAAATGAAGGAGTTAGGAGAATTAAGACACTTCCTAGGGCTTGAAATAGAACGAAGTGACAAAGGCTTATTTCTTTGCCAGCAGAAATATGCTCGAGATTTATTGAAGAAGTATGAGATGTTTGGGTGTAAACGAACCTCAACACCGATGGAGACCAATGCTAAATTATGTGCTGATAAAGGAAAAGACTTGGAAAATACAACAATGTATCGCCAGCTTGTCAGGAGCCTAGCTAATCTACCTAACCCTCACACGGCCAGACATAGCCTACGCAGTTGGAATAGCAAGTCGGTTCATGCAGAAGCTGAAGAAGCCTCATATCGAAGCAGTTCGCAGAATCTTAAGGTATGTGAAATGTACCACTGACATTGGAATTTTATACAAGAAAGATGATGAATGCAAAATGGTTGGCTAATGCGATGCAGATTATGCTGGAGATCATGACACAAGGAGATCGACTACAAGATACGTGTTTAGTCTTGGTTCAGGAGCAGTCACTTGGTGTAGCAAGAGACAA
Organism: Berberis thunbergii; assembly: GCA_003290165.1. NCBI lineage: Eukaryota > Viridiplantae > Streptophyta > Magnoliopsida > Ranunculales > Berberidaceae > Berberis > Berberis thunbergii. The sequence goes on along the minus strand of QNQO01000402.1, from coordinate 53,224 downwards.
CCAACAATATCTCTCTCAACTACAGAAGCAGAGTACAGAGCAACAACTATGGCAACACAGGAAAGTACTTGGCTAATACAACTAATGAAGGACCTTCACCAGCCAGTCGATTGTGCAATACCATTGCATTGTGATAATCAGTCTGCAATACGCTTAGCTGAAAATCCGGTGTTCCATGCAAGGACAAAGCACGTAGAGGTTCACTACCACTTCATTAGAGAGAATGTACTTCAAGGAGAGATAGAGATGCAAACAAGCAAGACAGATAACCAAGTAGCAGATATATTCACTAAGGGACTTGGCACGACAAAGTTCGAAGACTTTCGGAGACAACTTGGCATGATCTTCAACGGAGTTAGTGATGAGGGAGAGTGTTGAAAATCATCACTAACTAGCCCAAATGTTTAAAGCCTAAAACCCAAAAGTTAAAGCCCAAACCCATTATCTAGAAGATCATGGGTATTCTCTAGATGGTTCAATGTCTAGATAATTCTACACCCTTATAATACTCTAGACATTTGAAAGAGTTCTAGAGAAGCAAAAATGTGTGGTTGAGATTGCTTCTCTAGAATCCTCCCATCTCCTTAGAACTACTATAAATAGGGGAGAGGTTGTGAGGTGTAGGCATCAAGGAGCAAACAAACTCAAGTGTAGTAGTGAGTGTTGTGAGCATAGTAAGGGTGTGAAGTTGTAAGAGATTTTTGAGAGATTAATAAAATTAGTCTTTCTTAAGTTCCAGTTCTTCCCAAATCTCCCAACATGGCTCTCCTCCTTAATTTTCCTCCAAATCGACTGCAACTGCCACGGGATCTTGTACTTCTCATGGAACCACTCCCTAACCAACAAAGAATTTGTTTGCACAATGACCTTCTCTACCCCTTTTTCCACACACAACCTGATTCCCTCTAACATAGCAAGTGATTTAGCTATGTTGTTATAGCCTCTACCAAAGAAATTTTGATTCGCCAAGATACAATTCTCGTCTCCACCACATAAAGCCACACCACCCATAATCACGAACTCCCTGGGAGATCCATCAACATTTATAGCCACCCAACTCGAAGGGAGGAAGATCCATCATCCAATGCACTGCGAAAGGTGTTCTCACTCTGCATTCAACCCGTCGAGTTCTCAGGTTGAGGGTTGGTGTAACGACACGATCCACTTGGTAGGATGTAGGCCTGTGGATGCCAAAACAGACAATATTGTACCAAGTGGATTTGGTCGTTACAGTTGGGATCTCCCATTATGGTCGATCGACCTCTCTTTAGGTACAAAGGCCTGTGAAAACCAGCTTCAACCATTATATGACTCAAATAATAATGTAGTTTGCATTCCATGATCTTTACCTATCTAACTCAAAATTTGAAGCATGTAATAAACTTTCCCGTAAAAAGTGTACCTGTTGAGTTGGTAGAAGTGTGACGGATAAAATCACACGTCACAAGTTCAAACCCAACTGATGGCATGGAGTGGGAAGAGTTAAGAGTTAAAAATAATGTAAAAAACTTCCTCGGGATGATGACAATGCATTCCAAATGTGTACTTGAAATGTTGCCAAACTCTGGCAGCTAACTCACTTTCAATGAATAAATACTAGGTTGATTAAAATTATGGAAAAGTACAACATTAACACTCCAAGGCAAGTTTAAACCTGATTCTTTTTGTATTGCCATCAATTGCGATGACCCCTCGAAAGAGCTTTCAAATGAAAATTGAAATTTTATACGGTAATAAAGGATGCCAGAAGATAATTGATAATTGGTTAGTTATGATAATTTTTTGTCTCGATTACAGTCACAATTCTGGCATTTTACACTTGATAAGATCTCAAACAATGTGTAATGATGAATGAATGTGTAACCACTCATTTGCCTCGAAATGAACACATCAAATTTGAGATGCACAATAAAATTCATCTCAAGATAGATGAGTGACTTCTACCCATCCCCGCTCCCTCCCACGACCCCTAGAATTTCTAAATGAATATATATAAAAGTATCGTGTCAATAAGACATGGCATATGTTACACGCTAACCAACGTCGTTGTTATTAGCAGTACTAGTTTATGCACATACACTGGATGTGTTTGCACCAGTGTATTCACTGAATTTAAATTCTTGTCAATTTGTAAAAATTAAACACTATTTGCATTAAATAGTTAACATTCAACAACTTAAAAAAGAAAAAAAGAAAAATTAAAATATCTGTAGGCACAATGTCACTACATCAAGTTAAGGTTTTTCAATGCATTTAAAAAAAATGACCAAATTGGGAGTCAAGGATTATGCAATAGGGATTATATTTCCTCCAATTTTTATAAGGCAACGACTTTTTAATACCATCACTTTTGTTGAAAGACACCGTATTACCTGCTTTCTAATGTACATTATCACTTGCTGAAGATTGTCACTAATATAAATAAATAAAAAAAACCACCACCAATTCTCTTCTCTCATAGGAAACAACACCACGACTGCATTGCATTGCTCCACCACCACTTTGACTTGCCTGCCTGCCGATTGGTCACACCTCTATTCTTCTTATTCTTCTTTGATTTCTTTTCATCTGTTCTTCATTTCCTTTTCTCAGCAGATTTGTACAAATGGGGATTTCCCATTCACAGAAACATGCATGAGGGCAAATTTTTTGCATGCCATTCCTACCGGCTCGTGCGAGTGGGGAATCATTGTTCGCATGAATCTGTTCAAGGATAGAAAAAAATCAAGGAGAGGAGAAAAAACAGGCGGGGTGGGGTGATGTCGACGGTAAAGAAGAAGAAAAGAGAAGATAAGGAGAGGAGAACGAAGAAGAAGAACAAAAAAAGAAGAAGAAGAAGAAGAACAACAACAACAAAAGAGAAGAGGAAAAAAGTAAAATGGTAACGGAGTGGTGTAGCCTGACATTCGGAGGGGTGATGCAACTGGGCAGTCTGGTGATGGTGGTGAGAGAGGGATTATATTGAAAGTGTCCATAACACATAAATAATAATAATAATAATAATAAAAGAAGGAAAAAAAAAAAAAAAAAAAAAGAGGATGGTATTGTAAAAAAGTCGCTGCCTTTTTATAACTTGAAATTTGTATTTCCTTACTTAGTTTTACTAGGATTGAAAGTGGGGTTTGAGATGCAAGTGAGAGCTAAATAAATTAATACATTCGAAAAATTACTTTGGCTATACACCAAATGAAGAATTATCTGTGATACCACACATACCCATTGTCATCCCTATATTTCGTTCAATACTGTACTCAATGGTCTGACAAATCACTCAAAGTTTCGCATTTCAGAAACAGAAATTCTAAATAGCGAGGAAACGAGCGAGGAAAGCGGGAAGGGAGGTGGAGGGGGGGGACCGTTCACTGGGATGTCGGTGCAAAAAATGATGGCACACATCCCAAGGGTGATTCGGTCTCCCTTCCACCTCTCCCCTCGCTCAGAAATTCTAAATGGCAGAAAAAAGGGACGAGGAAACCAGCGAGGGGAGGGTGTGACTGTTCATCCTCTTCGAGATGCACAACAACATAAATTTCGAGGACAATGAGTGGTAAAACCCCTCCCACTCACTTGTTTCCTCGCCCCTTTCCTCGACAATAAGAAAGATCTTCGCATTTGGATACAAAGCTACATGCCTGAGGATACATCACACTATCACAGTTCTCCTTTGATAAACCAAATTATTATAAGCCAGATGATGATGGTTTATTTATCATTTTTTCCCTAACACCCCTGTTTCCGGCTCCACGGATGAACAGAACAATAAATTTTGGATGAGGCTCCAAAGTTGATGTGAGTCAAGTGCAGGTTTCGATGAAATGGTTTTGTTTTGTATGATAACATTGTAGCAACTCATGATGACACTCGAAACAAAAAAGGTACAGTTTCGCAACATCTATTTGTTTGATTTAAGTTGAACAAGTCCGTGGGCTAAACTTCGTCAAATAACTGTGAGATTTAGGACACAGAACATCGATACCGTGGGTGGGGGCGTGCCAAACGCATGATAAGTCCCTCTCTCGAGATCCTCGTGGGCTATTATTATGACTAATTTATTTATTTTTATTTTTTTCTTCTATTGACATAAGAAAGAAACAAGGCATTCTCTCCAAACCACACAACAAAACCTTCCATTCTTCTCATTTTCTATACTTCCATTCAAACCCAATAGTCCATACCCACTCTTCTTCTCTGAACTTCTAATAGGTTTTCTTTATATACAGGTAGATATATTGACACCACCACTTAACATTTTTACTACAACTTTTCTTCTTCATATCTTAGCTATAGCTAGATCATCTTCTTTGGTCATTTAGAGAGAGTAACAAAACAAAAAATTGAAGATGAAAACCAACAAGAAGGCTTCAAATCGCCTTAATGATAACTCGAGATCATCCTCATCCAACTCGAATAATACTACTGCGAATGGTCATGGTGGTGGTAATTCTGGATTGATGAAAGCATCAGTAGTGGTATGCAAGAAAAGTCCTCAACTCATCATTCTTGCGCGTCTAAGACAGTATCTTCTCTATACCAAGCTTAGATCTCTATTACCACCTCAAGCACTGATACCTCCTCCTCCTCCTTCTCCTCCTCAGGTAATTGAACAGCTCTCTCTACACCACTCACTTATGTAGCTGTGTACTAGTTTAAGACAACCACTATAAGAGTCATAGTGGTTGAATTAACATTCATATTTATTGGAGTTTTTGTCAGTTTTACAGGATTTTAGCCCATTTACAGATTTGTATAGCTTAGTGATATTTGGAAGATATAGAGTTCATTTATTATGTCAATGATATTAGCCAAAGCTAACTATTGTTTTGGAACATATAGATTGTCTCTAAGGCAAGATTTATGTTTTAGGAAGTATTCAAAATAGAAACTTTTAATTTTCAAAATATGACTCAATTCATAACTACAAATATTTGAGTTTCAAACTATAGGAAGAAAATAAACATATATTATCTGTGTGCTGCTGCACTAAAAAAAAAAAAAATCATTTGAAGGTACTCTCATTCGCGCATCTATGGTGTTCTTGATTGTGTTCATGACTAGGTCAAATTCATTTCTCTATATAATTTTCTAAATCGGTGTTTGGGTTCTCATGCAACAGGAAAGAAGTGCTAAAATTGCGGTTGAGGAAGCAACAGAGATGGACTTGGAACACCATGAGATCCCAGAAGATGACAGTGTGGTGGTGTTTGAGAGTGATGATGAAGAGGAAGAGACACCATTCATTCCATCGATCAAGATAAAAAAAATGGATGATTCTTTACTGATCAACACTATAGTTCTCAAGGATGTTTGTTTAACTTCGGCTCTCTTTCGGATTCTAGAAGAAGAAAATTTAGATGTAGTGTTTGAAAATCAGTACAGAACTGAGAACAAAGTTGCTCATACAATTCAAGTGAGGTTGGAAGGTGAATACAACGTCGATGCCTTAGAGAGGAAGCTTTGTTTGTGGGCTAGAAAAATCACGTAGCTTTGCAAATCCTGTACTTGTTTGTTTAATTAATTCATAAATGTTGGTTGATCGAGAATAGATATAGGAAGTGCTCTAAAGTCCTGTATAATATGACTGATTTATTCAGTTTCTTTTTAACGATTCACCTAAGAATAACGAAAGACATATGGAAAATTCCATGAAATAATGAAATGTGGTGAAGAATATCTAGCAGTAAAATTAGTACATTGTGCTAGTCCCCATTGAGTGCATTCCTTGATAAGTCGAAGAGCAAGGGATATAGGCAAATCTCCACAAATGGTGCAGGATGCATTACGAATATGTGCACATAGCTGCAGGCTTTGGGACAAAGCATTGTATCAAGCTGCGGGGCTCTACTGGTGAATTTGGGCTACCGCCGCATCTCTAATGGCCTCCAAAACCGGATCAATGGGTCTGAAGTCCTTGTGTTCTAGCTAGGTTCCAAGAAGTTGGATTAGGCTTATAATGGATGTAAAGGAAAAGGATACACTTCGCCAATTTCCATTGTGTTTGGTTGAAATGAACTTTTATCAGATGTCTGTTCTGCGATATTCAATAGAATTAGAATGAATAGAGAAGATTTGCATAGCCTATGCTGAAGGATGACAAGCACTAATCGGAAATTTTTAAGGTGTACTGTACTGATTGCACATTCAAATTTGTAAGAAAACTGAAAACCATAAACCAGTTTAGGCTGGACCTTAGTCAATTTTGGGTCTAATCCAAGTTCGTGATCTCAGCCTAGACCTCGAGACACCGGAGAACCCCGTATACACTGATTTTGTTACACAGTATTTAAAAGTAGGTTATTGATAACTTAAACTTATGATTCATGTAATGTGAAAATTTCCTGCATTTATTCACTGGAACTCCAAAAGGGAAATGTTGACCTAATAAGTGGGTGGAGGCTGTGATAGTTGTGTACATGTTGTCAAGTTCGATTCTATGTTTTTTTGGTAAGTTTTAATTATTCTTTTACTGACTTTACAAAAAAAAATTATGTACGTGTTTATCCACGGTAATATTGTGTGAGTTTGTAGTATAATTATACTATTGGTATACCTAACCAGGGGTGGATCTAGGATTGCAGACAAAGAGGGGTAAACAATACACAATTATTTTACTATACAACTATTCAACTAGATAAATATACATTACATGATTAATTCAACTATAGCTAGCAAAGGAAGAACTTACCTTTTTGAATTGGAGAAAACAAAATTAAGCATGGTGGTATAAGATGATAGTTGGCGAGAAGCATACCTCTGCTTTCTTTCTAACTTTTCGGCGTTGAGGCAAACATAACAGTACAATCTAAGTCCAAGTAGTAGTAACAACAATGTCTATTCTCTGGACTAGGCTGGATGTAGAGATTTCTCCTTTTGGGCTAGTTCAGACGAAGCAGACAAACAACAATTTTTAAAAATTTAAATTAATAATTGTTTAATAAAAATAAAGAGATTAGATAGATAGAAATAAAAAAAAAAAATTTGAAATGTATAATTTCCCTTCTCCCAATCTCCAACTCAATTAATGGTGGGTATTAAAATAGAGAGATTAAAAAAAAGAAAAAGAGAGAGATGGTGAGTGGATAGATGAGAATTAGAAAAGGAGAGAGAGAGATTAAATAAAAGAGAAAGAGATGGAGTGTGATTAAGATTGGTGAAGGTGGAGTTTAAAAAATAGAAAACAAAATCTTTTTTTTATAAATGACTTGGAGTCTATAGTCAAGATTGTTTATAAAGAGGGGCATTCTAAAATTTTAAAGGGGGGCAAGATAAAATATACAAGTAACTTAATGGAATTTTTCAAAAATATAAGGGGGGCAATTGACCCCCTTATCCAACACATACATCCGCCCCTGTACCACAATGTATGTTGTAGTCCCACACCTACACTTTCACTTCCGCTTGATATGTGATTAAATTCACTGTCTCCATAAATTTGAACTTTTAGAGGGTTGACAATTTATCAAATAACATCACAATGAAAATGCATTTGAATATGATGATCGAAGGCATCGTGGTCGTCATTGGTAAAGAGCAAAGGAAAACACTGATAATTATCCTCCCTTTTGTCGCCACTACCTCACATTACTTTGTAGTTTGCTCAATGATTCCTTGTTATCTTCTCCTCCTTCCTATATTTTAGACCTCTACCACAATTACCGTGACCATCGATTAGGGTTGACAGTGGGGTAGATTTTTCATGGATATCCGACTCGAATGGGGCGGATTTGGATATGCCTAAATAGATATCGGGGCAGATTCGGAGATCCAAATGGTATCAGTCACAGATTCGAGACACGGATATGGATTTGGCCATATCCGCCACGCGGATATCCATTTATATTTCTTATTTTAATAAAATACCCTCCCTTAAGAAAAAAAAACCTAAACCTAAACGAACCCATCTCCTTCCATCGCCACTCTCCATTCTCTAACGTGGTGACGACGACGATTGCAAGTACTTCCCTTCTTCATCTTCTTCTTCTTCTTCTCTCGATCGATCTCTTGATCTCTCTCTCAATCAATCTCCTCCGATCGATCTCTCCCAATCTTAATCTCATTCTCTCATCTGATGTCTCTCTCTTTTTATCTTACGATTTCTTGATCTACTATTTTGTTCTCTCAATCTATCTCTTTCGATCTTTCTGCATTCTCTCTGTAGCTCTCGATTCTTTCAATCCATTTCTCTCGCTGCAAATTAGGAGAATTAGGTGTTCAAAGGAGCATTAAATCAGATTTAATTCTTAAATTGGATTTGATGATTGAAGTTTTGAAATTGAAGATGTTGAAACAGATTTATGCGAGAGAGAATCTAATTGAAAGAAGAATAAAATCTGATTTCATACATAATTTGATTTTCCAAGTAAATAAAAAAGAATCTTATATTTGATTTAATAATTGAAGTTTTGGAATTGAAAATGTTGATGACTAAATTGTTTGTAGGTTTATCAATAGGAGTGTACTGAACATGTGGGTAGTGTTCATGGGCAGGGGGCGGGGATTTATTAACCACCAGAAAAACCACTATATAAACGGTTAATCGGGAAGGGACGTACAAATATCCGCCAATCAGTACAGAGCGGGGATAATTCTTAAAAAATAATAATAAACGATCATTTGAGACAGATTCAGGGATCTGCAGTCCTTGATAGGGTGGGGATGGATTTGCCCAAATCCGGCCCCATTGCCATCCCTACCACTAACAAGCCACCCTCATCACATTTTAATCACATTTTAGTCAAATGGAGGTGGAAAGGAAAGGGTGTCTTAATCCAAGTATAGGGCACCTTTGGCGACCACCATAGTTTCTGTTGTTCAATTATTAAATAAATTTGGAATGTTTTGAGTGTGTTCTTATTAGCAATGATTTAGAGATAAGATTAAGCTCTATAGTCTCCCCCGAAAAAAACAACATTTTGAGTTATGTACGTCACTTGCACTCTACACCACCACCACTATCTATTACAGGTGTCGTCTTGCACTAAGTTTTTGGATAGTTTAACAGAGCTTATGGTTCATATGAATACATGATATACATCCAAAAAAAGGGAAAGTGCTTAAGGTGACCCACTTTAGTTTTAGGTTTTAAATAGTGTGGTTGTGGTGGTCTTATTTTCATTCATTCTGAAAACATGGTTGATGAGGTAGCAAAAGAGATGGACTCTGATGAAGGTAGCAATGTGGTAATTGAGATTGATGATGTAGAAGAAAATATCACATCAAAGCCTTTTGTTCCATCCATCAAGATAACCAAAATGGAGGATTCCGTATTGATCGAGGCTATAGTTCTCAAAGATGCTTGTTTAACTTCAGTGCTATTTCGGATTCTGGAAGAAGAAAATCTTGATATAGTGTTTGAAAATCAGTATAGAACTGAGACCAAAGTTACTCATACTATTCAAGCGAGGTTGGAAGCTGATTATAGTGTAGATGATTTGGCGAGAAAGCTTCGTTCATGGGCTATAGGCTATAAAAATTAGGTGGCACTGAATTCATGTATTTCATAATGTTGGTTGACTGAGAATCAATAGAAACTAGTTTATCTGTTCAATTTTCCTTGATGTATATATACAGAAGTAAGTGCTAAGACTAAGAGCATCTCTAACAGCGTCATTAAGAGGTTCGTTGGGTGCTAAATTTCTAGGGGTGGCAAGAATCCTGATCCATCCGGACCAACCCAGACCGGTATGGTTCTGAACCGTTTGTTTGACTTCAGCACTCTTTCGAATTCTGGACGAAGAAAAACTTGATGCAGTATGTGAAAATCAGTATAGAACTGAACAAAGTGGCTCAGACCATTCTAGTGAAGTTGCAACCAGATTAGAGAGAAGGCTTTGTACATGGGCAAGAAAAATCATAAAGGTTGCAACTATGCAATAGTACTTGGTTTATCTCATGCATGTTAGTTCATGGAGAATCTTTATTTTCAGTACATTCCATAACATGATTGAAACTGTTTGTGAATAGAATTAAATTCTCAAGAAAAGTTTAGTGTATGCAATTCATTTGTAGTATCATAAGCAGGTTTTTTTTAATCCATTAACACCTCCCATCTGAAATGTCGTCGGTTGAGTTTGATACTTAAGACTTTTTTTTTTTTTTTTTTTTATAGTGTATATGTATATTGGAATTGAATATTGGTTTGGGAAAGCACAAAGCCAACCAATGCCTTCAAAAATTGAAATGGATGACAAATGACAATCTATAGTAAAAGGTGGTTTGTATCCACTTGAGACATGTTAATTAAAAATGAATAAATTATAAAAAGCTAAAAATATTGGAGGGAAGACTTGATTAAATATATATTAGTTTTTCAATCAAATTGATTTTTAATTAACTTAATTAGCTCTTCTTTACATGCTTTATTCTAATGAACTCACCATGAATATATATTAAAACAATAACCTACAGTTCCTAGGATTGAAATTTGGCTGTGATAAAATTTGTTGGTCAATTTTTATTTTTAAATTTTTTTTGGGTTTTTTATTTTTTATTTCCACTTGTGAAGTCCTTTCATATTAGATTCAGCTGAATTTAAAACTCACGGGGAGTACAACTCGAAAAAATTAGCATAAAAAATCAAACATCTGGCGGAGTCACTGCAAGCTTTACCCATTGACATCCAATAAAAACAAGAGCAACCCTTCCTTCCGCGTGCAAGCAAAACCATTTGATAGGGGCTCGCGAGCTCCTCGTGGGCTCTCCTTCGCCAACATGTTTTACTTAAAATAAAAAAAAATAAAAAACCTTTCACCAAACACTTATCATGTCTCTTTAAAAAATGAACCCTTCTACGCGTTGAGGGAACGTGCGAGGAAATGGGTCAGGGGAGTGTTACCACTTATCTCTCTCGAGATTCATAAAAGCACGCATCTTGAGACAGACGAAGGGTAACGCCCATTCCTCGCACGTTCCATTGACATTTAGAAAAAAAAAACGTTAAAAAAATACAACAATCACCCTTCCCTCTCTACATTTAACCAACCCACCATCAAATATAAATTATACCGTTCACTTGTTTCATAATTTGTAGTCTCTCCATTTCTCTGAACACAAACTCGTACACAGAAACAAAAGTTGGAAGAGATGAAGGACATGAGGAATGCTAAGGTTGTTTCAAGCTCACATAATACCTGCAATCTCAATGGGGTGAGAGCAATATTGATATGCAAGAACAGCCCTGAAGAACGTATCCTTCGCCGTGTCAGAGAACACCTTCTTTATGCTAACTTAGATCTCTTTTATCACTCTTGATAAGGTAACGCCACTTAACTGTAATATTTCCATATTTGATTTACAAATATTTTTTCAAAACTGAATAGGATACTATGAACCTTTATCAAACATACTAATCACACTATCATGCAATAGGAAAGAGATGTTGAAGATATGTCTGAGGAAGCAACAGAAGTTGAGTTAGAGCCTGAAGAGTTGCCACAAAGAGATTCCGACGGTGAAAGTGCTAATGCACACCACCAAACTAGCTCGCAGAGCAATGATGAACATAGAGAAAACAATGTGGTATACAACATAGAGGAGGATGAAGAAGAAGGTACATCAAATCCATTCATGCCATCAATCAAAATAAAGAGAATGGATGGGTCAATATTGATAAGTTCAATCGTTGACAAGAACTTAGCATTAACATCGGCTTTATTTGGTCTTCTTGAAGAAGAAAAGCTTGATATAGTGTTTGAAAATCAGTACAGAACCGAAACAAAAGTGGTTCATACGCTTCAGGTAAATAATCCATTTGCACTAGATTTCTACTTATATGTTTGTACAAGTATAAGCTAGGTGGACGGTTTTCTGATTTATATGAACTTAAATGGGATTTGCAGGTGAAACTGCAACCAAATTACAACATAGATGCATTGGAGAAGAGGCTTTGCGCGTGGGCTGGGTGTTCAATGTAGGCAGTTCGTTGTTGTTCGACTCCAAGAGCTCTTCCATCTCTTTGGTGATTGCACAAGATGCACACACAAGTTTTCATCGATTTGTACGTGTTGAAAGCAGAATTGTGAATCAAGTTGATATTTTTTTTGTCCCCTTTTTAGGTATATATTTACCATGTTGGTGATTTGAAATCATAATGGTTTTATTATTTTATTAATTCAGGTGCATGAAGGTTTTATTTTTATATTTCATTTCATTGAGAAATCTTTTAGAGATAACGGTTGACTCCAAAACCAGTTTAAGAGGGAAATTATAGAACTTCATTCAACAAAAAATGTAACTTTCGACAATCAAAACCAGACCGGACCAAACGAAATTCTGATAAGTTCTAAATGTTCATTGTATGTGTTCATCATGTATATCTGCCCACCCACTACAAAATTTTGACTTTCTGATTCTAATTTATATTTAAGAGTTGTTAGTAAATGATTATTTTTATAACAGTTCCATTGGCATTGATCGATTGAATAACTTCTGCAAGCTAATTAGATAGCTATCTCCATTATTGTTTTTGGTATTTAATTGGAGAAAACCAGCAAAAAGGGGTGGGCAAGAATCCCGGTCGGTCTGGACCGGTATGGTCTCGAACCGGTTTAAACCGGGACCAACTAGTTCATGTAGTTTTAATCTCGGTCTCGAACCGGTAAGTACCGAGACGGAACCGGTTTTCACTAATTCTGTCTTAAACCGTTCCGGTTACTCCAGCAAGCCCAAGCCCAAAATTTTTATCAAGTCTAAGCCTCAAGCCCAACTGACTTTATCAAGTCCAAACCAATTTTCCATCCCTAAAATATCATGAGTCCCACCTCAGCCACACAATAGCTCTCTCTCTCTCTCTCTCTCAATGAAGAAAATCTGTGAATGAAGAACTCTCTCTCTCAACCAAATCAAACACCAAACAACAATGGTGTCTCCATCACTTAGGTGTTGTCCTTCTCCCTGGTCTTTTTCCATATTTTGCATTTGGGCTTCTCCTTGACTGGATCGGGCCAAGGAGGTGATTTGGGGGAAGAAATGATCAGCTCTGATTTTGGATTGAAACTGTTGAGTGAGTGAGCGAGTTACAAGTGAAGGTAGAGTGCAAAGAGTGAACGGATCTTCTCTCGTTCACTTTGGTTGGGGGTTTTGTTTTTGTGAGAAGATATGAAGAGAAAAAAAGTTCTTGTTTGTGAAAAAGAATATAAGAGAAAAAAATGGCTTTGAAGCTCAGCTCTCTCTCCTTCCAATCTCTCAAATACCCATCATTTAGCCTTCCCCAAGCAGTAGCTAATCTCAGATCTCCCAAGATTGTCATGGCTTCCACCCTTCGCACCACTTCCCCCTAGTAAGTGTTGCATTACCCACAAAACCATTCTTGTTGACCATCAAAAACTTTGATGTGCTGAAGAGATTGTTGGTTTTGGTTAGGGCTGAACAAAAAACCGATCAAACCGATTAAATCGAACCTATTGGTACGGTTTAAATTTGGTTCAAATCAATTTCGGTTTCAAAAAATTCAAAACGGAAGTGGTTGGTTCGATTTTCATTTTTATGTGATTTTAATCGACCAAATCAAACCGACTGAATATATATAATAAATAATATATACTTTATATATAAATAATACAATATGTTTAAAATAGTCGATCGGTTCGATTTTATTTCGGTTTTGGTTCAATTTTAGTCGGTTCAGTTCGGTTATGGTTTGCATAAATTAGAATCGGTTCGGTTTTCAGATTGGTTTTGTTAATGGTCGGTTGGATTTCGGTTTGAAAATTTAAAAACCGACCTAAGTCGGTTCGATTTACGGTTTAGATAAAAAATAGAATTGTCGGTTCGGTTTTTAGCCCTAGTTTTGGTAATTTTAGGAGGAATTCTTGTTGTAGAAATGTTGAAGTCGTCCAAAAGTGAAGTCGAGAAGAAGTTTTTATTGCTATTTGTGTAAACATACATGGAAAAGGAAAATGTGTCTTGTTCTTGTAATCCAAGTCAAACATCATCTTTGTGTTTGTTCGAGCTTTATGTGCTAGTGGAGTTTACTTGAATAATCAAATCTTATTTCCTATGTGCATTTGATCATCAAATTTTGTCGAATCTGTCCAATTAACGTGATGGGTATATGCAATTCACTTATAATTTTTAACTGGGATGGTTTGGCATGGTTGCTCTGTCGATGGCAAAACAGAGAAGTGGATATATGTTTCTCTTTGCAAAAAGAAGAATGGTTGGAATGAGATGATGAAAAATGAGGAGGGGGAGAGGCCTTTATATAGGCTTCAAATGAGGTGAGTGAATTAATGAGGTGGATGGATGGTTGCAATTAATTGGGTAGGCATCAACCACCATCTTGTCACTGTCCACCCACTGACTTCCCTTTTTTTTTTTTAACTTTCTCAACAATCTCCCACTTGAAGACTGATTTCAATATGTCTTCACACCTCGATCAATGCAGCAGCCTTTCCGATCTTGTTACTCTAGCAGGCCAACTAAAGTTGAACACAACTTCAGTTTGTCGATAGTCACCGCCTTTGTCAACATATCCGATGGATTCTTGCTTCCTTGGATCTTTTCCAGTATTAACACATCATCTTCCAATAACGATCTGATGAAGTGATAACGAAGTCCAATATGCTTGGTTCTGGAATGAAATGTTGAATTCTTTGCCAAGTGTATCGCATTTTGACTATCACTGTGCAAAACATTCTTCTCCTGTTTGAATCCCAACTCAATTAACAAACCTTGAAGCCATATCATCTCTTTACTAACTTCAGTTACTGCTACATACTCAGCCTCTGTAGTGGATAGAGTGACAATCTTCTGTATCTGTGACATCCAACTAACAGCCATGGTTCCAATGGTAAACACATAACCGGTGGTGCTCCTTTGGTGATCGACTTCCCCTGCAAAATCTGCATCTATGTAGCCAAAGTACAAACACTTGTCTATGGTGCCTCGTAGGTACCTCAAAATCCACTTGACTGCTTCCCAGTGGATCTTTCCTGGGTTTGACATAAACCTGCTAACAACTCCCACTGCATGGCCAATGTCTGGTCTCGTACAGACCATCGCGTACATCAAACTCCCAATGGCTGGGGCGTAAGGAACCTTAGCCATGAAGTTTCTTTCGTCCTCTGTTTGAGGAAACTGTTCCTTGGATAGGCGGAAATGACTTGCCAAGGGTGTGCTGACTACCTTGGCATCGCCCATGTTGAATCTTTGCAAAACACAGTTGATGTACTCTGCATGAGATAACTGCAAAGTCCCTCTTTGCTTATCTCTTGTGATTTGCATTCCAAGAATCTTATTTGCTAGCACCCAAGTCTTTCATGTCAAACTCCTTTGACAATTGCTGCTTCAACCTTGTGACGTCGTCCATATCTGGGCTTGCTATCAACAAAGAGAAGTAAAATGATATAGCTGGACTTACACCTCTTGAAGTAGCAACAGTGGTCAGCGTTGCACTTCTGAAAACCTTCCTTGTGCATGAAGCCGTCGAACTTTTTGTACCACTGTCTTGGGGCTTGCTTCAGGCCATACAAACTCTTCTTAAGTCTGCACACCATGTTTTTCTTCCCTTTTTCTGAAAAACCTTCTGGCCGGTGCATGTATATCTCCTCTTCTAGATCTCCATGAAGAAACACAGTTTTCACATCCAATTGCTCAAGATGAAGATCTTTAATGGCAACAATACTCAACACTGACCTGATAATGTTAAGTTTCACAACAGGAGCAAAAATGTCGGTGTAGTCAACTCCTTCCTTCTGTTGGAATCCTTTGACAACTAGTCGGGCTTTGTATCTCTTAGAGCCACACGCTCCTCTTTCACCCGGTACACCCATTTGTTGTGAAGTGCCTTCTTCCCCACGGGTAACTCAGCTAGTTCCCATGTCTGGTTGGAGATGAGAGACTTCATCTCCTCATTCATAGCAAGCTCCCACTTGCTGACATCTCCAGTCTGAAAAGCTTCATCATAGCATTTGGGCTTCTTTCCATCAGTCAGCAACAAATAGTTCATGTATCTCCTGTTAGGCACATGAGGCCGAGAATACCTTTTCAATACAGGAGCTGGAGTAGGAGGATGTGGTGTGTCTGACTGTTGTACACTACTCTGTTCAGCAGATTCCTTTGGCTGAGGACTTTCTACTATCTGCTCCATCACAGGACTATCTGAAATATCATCTGCATCTGCAAATATTGGCCCACTCTGTTCTGAGTCGCTGGCGTCAGTTTTATGCTTGTCTTTGTACATCACTCTTTCGTTGAAAATCACATCTCTGCTGCGGATCACCTTCTTGTTTTTGTCATCCCAAATGCGGTAGCCGAACTCATCCTCACCATAGCCGATGAGGGTGCATTTATTGGATTTGTGATCAAGCTTATTCCTGCCTTGATCACTGATATGCACATATGCTACACAACAGAAAACTTTTAGATGTGATAACTTGACCTCCTTTCCGCTCCATACTTCCTCTGGTATTCTGTGCTCTAATGGAATCGATGGTCCTCGGTTGATCAAGTAAGTTGTTGTGTTGACTGCTTCCGCCTAAAACTGCGTTGGGAAGGCCTGATTGCATACACATGCTTCTGACTCTCTCAATCAACGTTCGGTTCATACGCTCAGCTACACCATTGTGTTGGGGTGTACCTGGCACGGTTCTCTCCATTCTGATTCCGTGCTCATAGCAGAACTTCTTGAATCTGGTGTCTTCATATTCGCCACCATTGTCGGTTATAAGCTTTTTGATCTTTAGACCTGTCTCATTTTCAACCATGGCTTTCCATCTTCTGAAAGCCTCAAACACTTCAGACTTATGCTTCAGAAAGTAAACCCATACCTTCCGAGAGTGATCATCGATGAAAGTCACAAAATAGTGTTTCCCATCAATGGATGAGATGGTCGTTGGTCCCCAAACATCAGAGTGAACGAGCTCCAGCCTTTCCTTCTTTGGGGTTCTCCCACTTGTCTGAAAGCTGACCCTCTTCTGCTTTCTAAGTATGCAATCTTCGCACATGTCAATCTCAACTGACTGTAGACCAGGAAGTTTCCCTTTCGAGTGCATAATCTTCATCCCCTTCTCTCTCATGTGGCCAAGACTCTGGTGCCACAGATTGGGATTTTCGTTTCCTGCTGCAACTGCAATTGAACAGCGTGCCCCTGCTGTCATGTAAAGAGTACCACTCTTTTTGCCTTGAGCAACCATCATCTCTTCACAGGGTTGGTTATCACCAAGGTATACCTTACCAAGGTTTCCGGGGACATACCTCTCGAAGAATTCTTTTGCGAAGTGGCATGGAATGATGCTCCAGAGTCTAACACCCAAGAATCTTCATTGATTTCCAAAGAGCATATCAGCGCATCATCTCTTCCTGAGGTGGAAGTAACATTTGCCTCTGCCTTCGTCTTTCACTCCCGGTCCTTCGGTGCACTCTTGCACTGAAATTTGTATTGCCCGATCTTCCCACAGTTCCAACACTCGACGGTCTTCGAGCTCTGAAAATTATTGGGATTTCTTGATTTGGACCTCTTGTCCTTTGATCTACCTTGATAGTTTGATCTGTCGCGTCCATTCTCACGAGTCGAGTTTCTTCCTCTTGACTCTGTATGCAAGACTGAAGAGGTTGACGATTCACCCGACTCTCTCCGTCAGATCTCTTCACTGAGATCTAGATCACGAACATCATTAAATTTTAACTTGTTCCTTCCCGACGAGCTACTCACAGCTGTGACAGTAGCATTCCAGCTTTCTGGTAAAAAAGACAACAATATCAGTGCACGTACTTCTTCATCAAATTCAATCTCAACTGAACTCAACTGGGTTGTGATTGTGTTGAGTTCATTGAGATGTTGAGCAACCGATGCGCCTTCCATCATTCGCAAATTGAACAACCGTTTCATCAAGTGAACTTTGTTAGAGGTCGATGGCTTCTCATACATACTTGAGAGAGCCGCCATAAGACCCGTCGTGGTCTTCTCCTTTGCTATGTTAAAAGCAACATTTCGGGATAGTGTCAATCGGATAACTCAAAGGGCTTGTCTATCAAGCAGGGCCCACTCCTCATCCTTCATAGTTTCTGGCTTCTTCCCTATGAAAGTTATGTACAGATTTTTTTGGTATAGATGATCCTCTATCTGCATCTTCCAGAATCCAAAATTTGTGCCATCGAACTTTTTGAGTTTCACCTTCCCTTCGTCTGCAACCATCGCTTCCACTCGAATCTGGCTTCTTTTGGATCATTTCTGACAATTTTTGCGAACCACCGTGTATTAGAACACCTCCGTTGACAGACCGATACCGTCGACGAAATTTCACTATTCATGAAATTCACTATTCACGTGAATAGTACCCTTGCAGAAAAATTGCCAGAATACACGACCAAGGCTCTGATACCAATTGATGGGGAAATTGCGCAAATTTCCTATAAACCAGATTAGTGAGAATGCAATAAATAAATGAACACACAAATATTTACGTGGTTCACCCAACTTGGGCTACGTCCACGAACTGCTGCAAAACTTTACTTAAAGGAAACAAATTGTTTACAAACACTCACAACTCACGACCCACAACCTAATTACACCCGAGAAAATTACTCTCAATTTTTTTCTTTCTCACAAATTTAATTCTCTAAGCTTTTACTCACTCTCTTCTCCGAGGAGAAGATATGCTTCTCTTTGCAAAGAGAAGAATGGTTGGGATGAGATGATGAAAAATGAGGAGGGGGAGAGGCCTTTATATAGGCTTCAAATGAGGTGGGTGAATTAATGAGGTGGATGGATGATTGCAATTAATTGGGTAGGCATCAACCCAGGGGCGGAGCTAGGATTGCAGATAAAGGGGGGCAAATAGTCAATAACTATTTACAAAAATAATAAGAAATTGGGTTTTTACAACCATATTTTGCAATCAGGGTGACATGGCATGATCGTGAAAAAATGATGACTAATTCAACCATACAAACAATATACATGACATGATTAATTCAATTGTAGCTAGCTAATTAAGAGCTTCCATTTTTTACTTGAAGAAAACAGAAGCAGGCAAGGTGTTATAAGATGAGAGTTGACGATGAGCAAACCTCTGGCTTTGAGGTAGCAGGACGGTATGGTCCAAGTCCAAGGAGTAGTAGCAGCAGTAGCTTGACTGGACTGGATGGATTCAAGTGAATTTGTCGGACAACAATTTTATTTTTGGAATCCTCATTCCTCTTCTCCTCCTGCTTTATCTGTCCGTCTGTTTCTTCTTATTTGAAACTCACTTCTGAGTCAAAACCTCTGAGGATAACACTTACACAACCAACCCACTTTCTTTTGTCTTCTCGGAAGGGAAATATATGTGTGTATAGAGAGAGATAGTTTTCTCCTTTTGGGCTAGCTCAGGTAAAGCAGACAAACAACATCTTAGCTGAATCGACCTACAACCATCGTATTTTTCCAACCGCCCCAAATCCAAATGATTACTTTTAATTTTGAAAGACCAAAGAGAAAGCAAAGTAGATCAGATCCCAACCCCCTAAATTAATCTAATGTGTTAACTAATCTTTTATCACTCTTACCACTATATGCTAGTTGAGTCTGAGGTAAGATAATCCTAATTCTTTTTTTTTCTTTTTTTAACAAAACAAAAGAAAACCAATGATGATGACGATGTAAAATTTCCTCGACCGGTCCCCAACCCAATTAAAATTTTTAATATGAATATGATCACATGGGAAGCAAACCCACCATGTATGGCACCTCTCTTCTGGTTTCTTTGTTGCTCTCTG
Organism: Berberis thunbergii; assembly: GCA_003290165.1. Classification (NCBI taxonomy): domain Eukaryota; kingdom Viridiplantae; phylum Streptophyta; class Magnoliopsida; order Ranunculales; family Berberidaceae; genus Berberis; species Berberis thunbergii. Next base: position 33,532 of record QNQO01000402.1, on the reverse strand, counting down.
CGTGTGTAGGGGGTGAATGAATTAAAATGAGTTAGTAGGAATTAAGAGAGAGAAGGAGAGATTAAAAAAAAAAAGGATGGAAATTAAAAAAAAAGATATTAAAAAAATAGAGAGATTGGGTGAGATTGGGATTGGTGAGGGTGGAGTTTAAAAAAAAATTTGTTGTTTTAATTTTTAGTGGATTTAGAAGTCAAGATTTCATAAAGAGGGGCAACATGAAATTGTAAAGGGGAGAATGTAAAAATACGAGTAACTTAGTGAAATTTTTCAGAAAAATAAGGAGGACAATTAACCCCCTTACCTAACACATAGATCTGCCCATGCATCAACCACCATCTTCTCACCGGCAATCCACTAGCCTCCCCCTTGTTTTTTTGACTTTCTCAGCTCAACAGTCTTGCACTATGTTTTGGGATAGTTTAACAAAGCTCATGGTTCACATGAATACATGATATACATCCAAAAAAAGGAAAGTGCTTGTGGTGACCCACTTTAGTTTTAGGTTTTATATAGTGTGGTGGTGGTGGTCTTAATTTCATTCATTCTGAAAACATGGTTGATGAGGTAGCAAAAGAGATGGACTCTGAGAAAGGTAGCAATGTGGTAATTGAGATTGATGATGTAGAAGAAAATATCACATCAAAGCCATTTGTTCCATCCATCAAGATAACCAGAATGGAGGATTCCGTATTGATCGAGGCTATAGTTCTCAAAGATGCTTGTTTAAGTTCAGTGCTATTTCGGATTCTGGAAGAAGAAAATCTGGATATAGTGTTTGAAAATCAGTATAGAACTAAGACCAAAGTTACTCATACTATTCAAGCGAGGTTGGAAGGTGATTATAGTGTAGATGATTTGGCGAGGAAGCTTCGTTCATGGGCTATAGGCTATAAAAATTAGGTAGCACTGAATTCATGTAATTTGTGGTTTGTTTCATAATGTTGGTTGACTGAGAATCAATAGAAACTAGTTTATCTGTTCAATTTTCCTTGATGTATATATACAGAAATAAGGGCTAAGACATCAATCCGGACCAACCCAGACCAGTATGGTTCTGAACCGTTTGTTTAACTTCAGCACTCTTTCGAATTCTGGGCGAAGAAAAACTTGATGCAGTGTGTGAAAATCAGTATAGAACTGAACAAAGTGGCTCAGACCATTCAAGTGAAGTTGCAACCAGATTAGAGAGGAGGCTTTGTACATGGGCAAGAAAAATTATAAAGCTTTGCAATTATGCAATAGTACTTGTTGGTTTATCTCATGCATGTTAGTTCATGGAAAATCTTTATTTTCAGTATTTTTTTTTTGGAAGGTGAGTTGGGTTTTTAAGGATTCCATAACCTATCAATTGAGTGACCTATAAGTCAACACCCATTAAAAAGTAACCATACCGCAGGTGAGATTCGAAGTTAGGACGTGGGAGACAAACCCACACAGCCCTAACTACTAGGCTATAACACCATTGGCTAGTACATTCCATAACACGATTGAAACTGTTTGTGCATAGAATTGAATTCTCAAGAAAAGTTTAGTGTATGTCATTTTATATTTTCAGCAATCGGAGTGACGCAGCGGAAGCGTGGTGGGCCCATAACCCACAATTCCTAGGATTGAAATCGGGCTGTGATAAAATTTGTTGTTCAATTTTTATTTTAAATTTTCTTTTCTTTTTTTATTTCCACTTGTGAAGTCCTTTCATATTAGATTCAGCTGAATAGGACCTGTATCCGATCCATTGCTAGCCCTAGTTTGAATTTCGGTTTTAAAAAATTCAAAACGGAAGTGGTTGGTTCGGTTTTCATTTTTTATGTGATTTTAACCGACCAAATCGAACCGACCGGATATATATATAATAAATAATAATATATTCTATATATAAATAATACAATATGTTTAAAATAGTCGATCGGTTCGATTTTATTTTGGTTTTGGTTCAATTTTAGTCGGTTTAGTTCGATTACGATTTGCATAAATTAGAATCGGTTCGGTTTTCAGATATGTTTTGTTAGTGGTCGGTTGGATTTCGGTTTGAAAATTTTAAAACCGACCTAAGTCGGTTCGATTCACGGTTTAGGTGAAAAACAGAATTGTCGGTTTGGTTTTTAGCCCTAGTTTTGGTAATTTTAGGAGCAATTCTTGTTGTAGAAATGTTGAAGTCGTCCAAAAGTGAAGTTGAGAAGAAGTTTTTATTGCTATTTGTGTAAACATACATGGAAAAGGAAAAGGTGTCTTGTTCTTGTAATCCAAGTCAAACATCATCTTTGTGTTTGTTTGAGCTTTATGTGCTTGTGGAGTTTAATTGAATAATCAAATCTTATTTCCTATGTGCATTTGATCATCAAATTTTGTCGAATCTGTCCAATTAACGTGATGGGTATATACATTTCACTTATAATTTTTAACTGGGATGGGTGGGGATGGTTGCTCTGTCGATGGCAAAATAGAGAAGTGGAGATTAGTGATGGAAGGTGAAGGTTGTGTTAGAATATGTAGACACGTTATGTAATACCCACCCAATTCACTTACCAATATACTTGCATTATTTTAGAAGTTAATAATATTTATTGGTAGTAATTATTAATTGTTAATAATTACAAGTAATAATAGTTTATGATTTTTAATTTCAAACTTAGGTTCAGACTGATGGTAGGAAAAAGATAAAGGATGGGTGTGTTTAGCCAAAGAAACCCTAAATTTTTATTTAAAAAGAAACCCTAGTTTTTCTTTCCTAATTGCACACACACAAAAGAAAAAGAAGAAAAAAAATCTGCGTTGGGAGGCACTGGAAGAAGAACCTTGGAATCTTGCCAAAGAAAAAAATATTAGTGAGTTAAATTCTATCAAAATTTTAAATCTACGATATCGATTATTCTGTGACTTTTTTTTTTATGTACGAACTCGATTTTTTTTTTTTACAGATGTTAATCCTGATATAAACCCTAGATTCCTCATTTTCTTTTATTGATAGTGATTGATATCTTTACATTTTTTTTTATTAATGGTGAGGTGATATGAGAAGGGTTTATTTGTTTTTTGTGATTGACATGTGTAAGAGAAAGGTTTTTGGTTATAAGTTTTGTTGTTGTGATGTGACGACTGGAAGAAAAAGGATGGGAAAGTGATGGGTGGTTTTCCATATGTGGTTTGCATAGATTAGTGTTGATTTATTTTGTTTTCATATGATTTTTATATGTGGCCTCAAATGGTTTTAGGATTACAGTGGGTTCATTTTGTTTTTTGTTGCAGTTTGTGTGTATGGGTTTCCCCAAATAATCACATGGGTTATGTTTTTGTGTCTGACAGGTGGTTTCATCATATAGATATATTTTTGTTACAATTTTGTGAATAATCACATGGATTTGAAGCCAAACCCATTTGTTGATCCGAACCATGTCTCCTACTATCTGGTGGCATCAATTAGATAATCAATGAGGCCTATATGTTAAATAGGCTGAATTACTTAGGGGCATCGAAACTGTTTTTGGAACCATTTGAGATGAAATTTCGATGTTTACAAGTAAGCAAGAAAGTAAAGGTGGATTTCCATAAGGATAGTCAGGGTATCTTAATTTAGGATATAGCTAGTTAATGAAACTTGTTTTCTTGACACGTGTATGTCACTATGATAAAAGAATGTTTGTGCTTGCGACACACGTGTTTTTCATTCTTTTCTTAAGGAGATGGCAAAATAGATTTTGTCATGTTGTGAATATAATTGTAGTAAGGTTTTATGCATATGGTACTGTAGGGGGGAATGTGATGTGCTGTTAATTGATTTGAAAAAATAAAATAATGGCTCAAATAAAATACTTGGCAAATGTTCTTTCTCCACAACTCCGGAAAAAAAAATGTGAAAAGAAAAAAAAATTTGTATACAGACTTGCTTGTATACGTGTGATAGAATTATGAGTATGCAGACTTGCTTGCATATCGGTGCACCGTTCCATGCGAGTTCGGTTGTACGTGCAGATTTAGGAGATGCTTGTCATGGATCGAACTTCTGGTGAGATGACATGTTCCTCAATGTGGCACCCCACTTGGAACATGTACGCTCCGAGTGGTTTCAAAGGCAAGGGAGGCACACTTGGATGAGGTGTGTTCGGCACAGGAGGAGAGTGCGATTGTGGAAAAGAAGCCAAGGATTAGAAACTAAAAACAAATAATTAATGAAACCATTTAATTGAGCATGTCATTAAATTGTGTATAGATTAGTTTAGCTTGTACTAGGTTAGTCTTGAGGGAAGAAACTAACAGCTCATTCGAACCTCGAATGATAACTATCTGTCTTCCTCAAGGTAAAATTTGCATTTTGTCCTTTTATATTTAATTTGTTTGATTTGTAAGTTTGCTCACACCAGTATGATTATACTGACCCAGATTTTGTATTTTTTTACAAATTTGGGTACGTTCTTAATGAGCGTAGCCCCAGAGACTTATCAGAGTTAATTGGAGCTTAAGGAAGGATAGTAGCTGCGTGGCGATAGTTGAGGAGTCGACAAGTTGTATTTTCTTTTTAGATCTTTATTATTACTCCTAGGCAATCAGATGTAGGATTTGGATATAAATGCTCAGTTTTGTCAGATATTTATTTGGGGAATTCATTATTTAAATTTTCATTTATTCGTTGTGGACCTCATTTTTAGAGGAAGAATATTGAGGGAGTTTATTAGTTGTTTTCTGCCTTATGATTGTACCATTTAAAGTGTTCCTATAATTATGCCTTGGTTTTTGGACAATCTATTTATTTATGTTTTTCAAAAAATCGGGGCGTGACACGTTATTGCTCCTAGGATGATCTTTCTAAAAACGTCGTTGTTTAGTGGTATCGACTTTCTTAAATTTCCAACAATTGTCGACAGTGTCGGCTTTCAATCCACAATAATCACAAGTGAGATGAGAATGACAGTCAGCAGCAGTATGACCTACTATGTCACATGTTCCACACTTGACGTCGGGATTAAAGGGCTTTCGGGATCCTCCCGACTTGTCAGCGTTGCGTGCACCTCTGGGATCAATATTTCGCATGGCAAAAGTTGTAGCATCAGGTATGGTGGGTTTGCTAGTAGAGATCTCTTGCTGGCGTTCGTGACGAAGCACAAGGGAGTAAACCTTGTTGACTGGAGGAAGATGATCCATCAACAAAATTTGACCTCTAACAGAATTGTAGGCGTCAGTTAGCCCCATCAAGAACTTGATCGAACATTGAGTGTGAACATATGCAAGAACGGTGTTCATGGTGTCGCTAGTGTCTTCAGATTCAATTTGGTAAGTAGGCACTGACATTCATCACCCCTTGAGTGCATCCATGGATTTTCAGATTCAATATGATAAATCTGCGCGTAATTAGTTTGTGCATACCTTTCTTTCAAATCAGCCCATACATTATAAACCAATTCGCAGTACATGACACTTGCCTAGAGGTCAGGTGAGATGGCGTTGATGAGTCATGATTTCACCAAGTTGTTGCAACGATCCCATTGTAGTAGTTCATCATTATTGGCTTTGTCGTCGGGTTTCCTGATAGATCCATCAACAAAACCCCTTTTTTTTCTTTGAGAGTCATGGTCATCGCTCGACTCCATATGTTGTAATTGGTAGGAGTAAGCGGTTGTGAAACAGGAGCCACTCTAGGTTGATCGAAGTGGTGAAGAAAGTATGGGTGATGATGATTGTTGTGTGGTGAGATGGTGGTGTTTGAACCACTGTTTGTATTGTCGCCTATGGTGGCTGCAGCTACGTAGTGTACTGACTTTTAAAATCAGTTAAAAGTCTAATTTTTTAAAATCAGTTGGTGTATTGACTGAATCTTAGGGTGCTAATAGCACGTGGGTAGAAATATTGGAGGACAACTTAAGAGAAAAGCAAGCCTTTCTCTTCTTGCTTATTCTTCTAATGATGATGATGATGGAAAGTACTTTGAAGATCTTTGTTGATGATGTGATGCAAGTGAGAAGAGATCTTCTTCTGATGATGATGGACGACGATCAATGATTGGCTAGCGATCGGTGATCGGGGATGATCTGATGCAAGTGAAAAGAGATCTTCTTCTTCTTCTGATGTGGATGGAGATGATCTGATGATGAAGACGAAGTGATGCAAGTGAGAAGACGAAGTGAGTGATGCAAGTGAGAAGAAATGATCTGATGATGCAGACGAAGTGAGTGATGCAAGTGAGAAGAGATGATGGAGATGAAGTGATGCAAGATTGAGATGAAGACGATCACGCTGATTTGAGAGTAGTTGATGATCTGGAAACGATTTGGAGACGTTCGTTATAAGATCTGACTGGAAGAAAGCGGAAGTCGGAAGCTTAATTGAGTTTGATTGGGCGAGGATGGACGATCGGTGAATCGGTGATGGTGATTGTGACGAAAGACTATTTGTTGGTTGTCGCTGTGTGATGAGGGGTGTTGTTGCTGTTGCAGAGTGCTCTGTGGATGGAGAGGGGTTTGATTCATCCGAAAAAGTACTGCTAGGATTTAGTTCAACGGAGAACTTGCTCTGATACCATGTAAATAAAATAATTGAAAAATTGTATTATTGTTGTTTCTTTACCGGTTGAAATGAATTTAGAACTATTTAGTAAGAGTTACGGGGTGGTATTCAATTACAAATTTTAATGGATTGTGTTGGTTTTTAAAATCTATTAAAATCTGGGGGTATTCAATTAAGGATTTAAAATGATACATGTAAATCTAGGGGTATTCAAATTTTAAAGGATTGTTTTAAAATTCATCAAAATCAGGGGGTATTCAATTCATGCTTTTAAAAAATCCACCAAAATCAGGGGGTATTCAAAAAGTAGTGGATTTTAATGAATTTGTTAAAGTTGTGGATTTTGAAGGATTTGTGAGTGAAAAGTATATATAACAAGTGTTATTCTAAATCCAACCTTTCCCTCTCATATTTCAACGGATTTGTATTGGCTATTGTTAAATAACACCACCATTTTTGCTAAAGGATGCCACCATCCCATTTTTTTGTGATCTTCTCAAAGACACCACCACCTTCTTTTCTCTTCTTTCTTCACAAGAGCAACACCACCTCGCCCCACAACTTTCGTCCACACCACCATGCCCTACCACCACCCGCACTTCCTCTTTTCTTTTGTTCTTGTTTTTCTTTTTTGTTATTATTCTTCTTCTTTTCATTTTCTTTCTTTTATTTTTTTATTTTTCTTGTCCTCTCTTCATCTTTTTTTTTCTCATTTTTTTTCCTTCTGATTTCTTCTTCTTCTACTTTTCTCTTTGTTTTTCTATTTTTTTCTCCTCTCTTATTTTTTTCCCATTTTTTTTCGCTCTTGCGGAGGTTCCTGAAAGTGGAGGTTCCCCACTTGCCAAAACCTTTGCGAGGGCAAAAAAAAAAGAAGAAAAAGAAAAAACAAAAAGAGAAAAAAGTGGAGGAGGAAGTGAAGAAGAAGAAAAAAAGAAAAGAACAGATAAGAAGAAAATGTGAGGGGGAAAGGTTGAGATGAGAAGATGAAAATGGGTGGAGGTGGTGATTGATAGAGAATAAGAAGACGAAAAATGATGAAGAGGATGTGAGGTGGCGGTGGCGGAAATAACAAATTGAAGTAAAATAGTTATTTGTGTTACTTTTGAACCATCTTCAATGTATTTGATTTCTTTTTTTAATTTGAAATAAAATTCCTCGCAACATACAAACAATTGTTTAATTGATGTTTTGAGTTATGTTTTATGATTTGTATTGGCATAAATGACAATTTAGGTGATGTATTTTTATTGTTTCCTATGACTAATAACACATTTATAAAAATCCATTGAATTTATAAGAATCCATAGAAATTCATAACAAACTTTTATAAAATCTACAAAATTCAATCATTTAAAACTCATCAAAATCCACTGGATTTTGTAAAATCATTTGAAACCTTTTAAAATCCACGAGATTTAAAATTCTTCAGAGTCCATTCAAATCCCGAATTGAATATCCCCACCTTAGATTGCTTTAGTCTTTTTGTTTCATCTATTCGAACCTAACTTAGTCATGGCCAGATGCACCACATACGTGTTAAATATTTCACGTGGATACGAAATTCTTTGAATAGATATATGGATAGGACATAGGAGTTATTACCAATATCCATGCATTTGTTCTGAAAATGCCAAATATATAGTTGTCCAGATAACATGAAACAGAAAATATTAGAATATGTAGGGTTTATACTCAACATGACTAAGCTCAAGTCTAAGATTGATTCACCTCTGTAAGAAAGAAATACAAAAAGAAGAAAGTCAGAATAAGTAAAGATGTAATGTCAGAATAAAAAAGTAAAAAAAACAGTCATCTCTGTGTAGAGTAAAGGCGGGGAACTTAAATGTATCTCATTTTCCATCTTCAATGATGATTGCATTGCTGAAAAATCTTGCATTAACTGGTTTGAAATTAATGAACAAGCTAAGATCTATGAAATTGAGTCAAAGATTAGTAATGTATATATTTGTAATGACTTTTCTTATATTCATTGGTTCTATTAAAAAGATCACAAAATGTTAAGTAAACTCACTGTAACTTAAGATCGAAAAAGCTTGGATCTTGTGAGAAGGTTGAACTTGGAAAAAAAATAATATGGCTTCACTCGGGTTCGAATCGGAGACTTTCACGCTTAAGACATATAGAATTCATATTTGAAGCCACACACTGTATGTGCAATAGAATTTTTTTCTTTTCAAGTGATCATTGACATGTATACAATCCTAGTGCAACCAAAAACATTTGATAAGAGCTCTCGTCGATGCTCCTTTTCACAAAATATATCTCCCCCCTCCCACCCCAAATGTAGATAAAATTTGTAGTCTCTCGCTTCTTTCAAAACACCTTCTCTCAAAATGCAGACAAAAAAAAATGAAGTTAGAAGAGATGAAAGACAAAAATGAATGTTGCAGGTGTTTCAAGCTCACTCGACACATGCAATACGGTGAGAACAGTGTGATAAGCAGGAACAATAACCCTGAAGAAAGTATCATTCCTCGTCTTAAAGAATGCCTTCTCTATGCCAAACTCAGAGCTCTCTAACCACACTACAAAAAAAAGCAAAATTAGCTACGGAAATTAGCGACGGTTTTTTAAAACCGTCGTTATTTAAACGGTTTGCCATGGAAATTATTTAAACGATTTGCGACGGCAATAAACCGTCGCTATAGTTTCTGCCACAGTTTCGATACATAATTAAAATAACTGTCGCTAACAGTTTTGCGACGGTTAAAACCGTCGCTAATCCAAGAATTAGCGACGGCATTCGGACCGTAGCTAATGTTTGGAAATTTTTTTTGTAGCCGTAGCTAATGTATTTTTTTTTTTTAAATATAACAAAACAACTTAGCGACAGCAGGAGGGCCGTAGCTAATGAGATTTTTATTTAAAAAAAACAACGAAACAACTTAGCGACGACAATACAACCGTAGCTAATGTTTAGAAATGTTTTTGTGATTTTTTTTAAAAATCAGTTAGCCACGGCCATAATGCCGTCGCTAAAATAAAAAAAATTAATTTTTTTAAAAATCAGTTAGCCACGGCCAAAATGCCGTCGCTAAAATAAAAAAATTTTATTTTAAAAATCAGTTAGCCACGGCCATAATGCCGTCGCTAAAAATTAAAATTATTTTTCTCTCATCTTCCAGAGAAGAAACCCACTGAGGAGAAGTCCGCCGCTTCTTCGACACCGATCTCGGCCGCCTCTCTCTCCCCTCCCTTCATCCGTCGCCGCTCTCTCGGAGATCTGAGATCTCTCATCTCAGAGATCTGTGACCTCAGATCTCTGATATCTCGGATCTCGGAGATCTGAGACCTGAGATAACGGAGATCTTTGAGATCCCTCGGATATCTCAGATCTCGGATATCTAAGATCTCTGATCTCGATCTCCGATATTTTTTTAAATATATATATATATATATATATTTTAAAAATCTCAGAGATCTCGGAGAAATCTCAGATCTCGGAGAAATCTGATCTTTTAAAATATATATAAATATATATATATATATATATTTAAAAAAAAAACCATTTAGCGCCGGCAATTGTGCCGTCGCTAAAATAAAAAAAATTTAAATTTTTTTTTAAAAATCAGTTAGCCACGGCCAAAATACCGTCGCTAAAATAAAAAAAATTTAATTTTTTTTAAAAAATCAGTTAGCCACGGCAAAAATGCCGTCGCTAAAATAAAAAAAATTAATTTTTTTTTAAATCAGTTAGCCACGGCCATAACGTCGTCGCTAAAATAAATAAAAATTAAAATTTTTTTTAAAAATCAGTTAGCCACGCCCAAAATGCCGTCGCTAATTTAAAATCAGTTAGCCACGGCCAAAATGCCGTCGCTAAAATAAAAAAAATCAGTTAGCCATGGCCAAAATGTCGTCGCTAAAATAAAAAAATTAAATTTTTTTTTTACAAAAATCAATTAGCGACGGATATTTTACACTTTAGCGACGGTTGTATCCCGTGGCTAATTAGCTACGGCTATTTTGCGGTCGCTGAATCAAATAGCGACGATAAATCTAGCTACGGGATAGCGATGGATGTAGTGCCGTCGCTGATTCCTTTTAACTATGGTTTTAGCTCAATCAGCGACGGTTTTTAGCCGTTGCTGATTTCCATTTTTTTTGTAGTGCCATTACAATTTTTATGATCAGGTAACACCACCACTACCATATTCGATACACAAGTATTTCTAAAAATTGATCAAATATGATGAACATTCCTTGCATGTATCTAATACAATAATTACAATAAGGCACAACAAGAAGGACAAGTTAAAGATATGACAAGTAGCTAATTATGTACTGTCACCAACTGGTAATGCAGCTCACAAAACCAACTTGCAAAATAAAGATGAACAACATAGAGGATGATACAATGTGATCTACAGCAGCAAAGACAATGAAGAAATGGCAAATAAATTATCACTTGTACAGAAATTTACCTCTTTGTATTGTTGTGGCAGAGAACTCTTAAATGTTTCTCACTCTGATTGATGAAAATCTCTCATCATGTTGTTGTTGGAGAACAATAGAACACTTAGGGCATGTTTGGTTACCCCTTTGACCATTGTAATGTAATGGCCATTACAATGATTAATTGCATTCATTTGTTTGGTGGCACAAAAAAGCATTGTAATAGCCATTCCCATTACCAATTTGGTTGTAATGGCCATTACATCCTCCCACCCTATGAATGGCCATTACATTGGTCATTGTAATGGTCAACAAAGCAAAATGACTTCATTTGCCCTCATCATCTTTGTTGTTGTGTTGAAGTTTTTATGCTTTGTAGTGAGGGGAATATTGGTAAAGTCACATTCCCACTCCCATTACATTCATAGTTAAACCAAACACTCCTTTTACATTCCCATTACTACTCCCATTACCACTCCCATTACTACTCCCATTACAACGTGGAACCAAACAGGCCCTTATACATATATTGATATAATGGTACAAAGAATGCATAATAATAAAGAGTGAATTCAATGAAATCAAAACATAAAATAAATATTAGACTCCATCCCAGCCGTTAATGATTCACTGAGATGTACATTGTCACAAGTCTCAACAGTTATAATGACAATTCACTCAAATGAATAGTGAATTGTCTTCAAACTAAAAATTAAAATGCGGGTAAATGTAGCGAAGGGTGTTTGTGTTTTAAACAAAAAAAAACACTATTACATATTTTTTTACAAATTTGATCTCTCAAATTCAAATTATTTATAATCAAACTTAGCCCTTCAAAATATTCATTAATTATATTTAAGGCATTAACATAATTTATTTGAAACTCTTCAAATATTTATAAATTATAAATATGCCCTTACATCTAACATTGGTATTTTTTATTTTGCCCTCCGCATTTCATAATTTTACAATCCAAACAAGCCTTTCTTAAACATTGATTGATAAATTATACCTAAGCCCCTAAATAATTTATTATAAACCTCAAATTATCTATACATTATAAAAAGACCTTTAAAATAACTTTTTGATTTCTCATTTTTACCATCCACATTTCATATTCTTACTGTAAGAATCTTACAATCAAAAGCAACCTCTCTCGAACATTAATTAATTATACTTAAGCCCCTAATATTTTAATTTATTTGAGACCCTCTAATTATTCATAAACTATACAAATGCCCTTAAAATTATAAATAATTATTTTATTTAAAATTTCAATAATAATTTTTACTTATTATTAAAATATTGTAATAAAATAAAAAAGTATTGAATATTTGCGCACGTAGAGCACATCCACACCCTAGCCTGTTGTAGGAAGGGCATGTCCACTAGAATATTAGAAACTAGTAAGTTCAAATATTGGTTTAAAATTTTGAACTAGTAAGGACGGTTTAATGGATTTTTTATTATAGTTTTTTGCTAAATTTTTAGCTGAAAATTTTAAAAAATTGAATGGAATAAAAGGCTGAAGAACATGTTAAAGTTTCAAGTCGACGGGACATGTGCTCCACAAGAAATATAGCAATAAAAATTACATGAACCAAATTTTTTTTTTTGGCATCAGTTGAGTAAATTTGTTTTTGTAAGAATAATGTCAAGAATCGATAAAACCTCCTAAATACATGTCAAAACATGGCACATTATTGAAGTTCACTTGGTGAAAAAAAAGAAGAAGCTTTCAACCGAGTTAATGACTACCATTTCACAATGTAACTAGTATAGAAACCGCATAACATAATGATCGTAGGAAGCACAAACCAACCTTCGAATAAAAGCCAAATGCTAATGTGTGGTCAATATTAGTTTGCAATAAGCTTGTTAAAGAATGAAGGAAATATACAACATTCACTTAGATACTGAAGGTAATATACATCAATTATTTATATAATGAAGGAAATATACAACAATCACTTAGAAAATGAAGAAAATAAATAACAATCTGCCAGGATATCCCAGCCATTGCGCTGAAAGAGTATTGAGACTTGAAGTCCACTACACTCATTCTGTAGACCTAACCTTGATATATGTTAGATATGCTCTCTCTATTAGCTTAAGCTTTTATAGAAGTTGGCAATTTAACATGGTATCAGAGCATGAGCAAGACAAAATCATCCAAGGATGCCATGAACAAATCAGGTGCCACCCTTTTTGGCAACCTCAATCATCCATACCATCTGTACCACTCAGACCAACCTAGCATGATCCTTGTATCACAACCACTGGGTGAGAATAATTATGACACATGGAAACCTTCCATGACCATAGCGTTATGCGCCAAGAACAAGCGAGAGAAACAAGATGGGAAAGACACCGAGTATCGCAACCTTTCCTGTGAACACTCACGAGGCAACCAAGTTTCAGTGCCTCAGCCAACTGATCAACCCGTGACCAACCCATTTTCACTCACGCCTGAACAATGCCAGGAGCTCCTACAAATGTTACAAACCACTCAAAGCAAGGCGAATAACGTGGGTAATGCCTCTACTTTCTCTGATCTCTCAGGTAAAGTTTCTTCAATCGAATTTGCTTAATGCATCGATGGTATGGATCCTTGACAGTGGTGTCACAGACCACATGATTTCATCCCACACAACTCTCACTTCTTGTAAGCCAATATTTAATCGCACATTGAAGTTACCCAATGGTACTCATGTTGTTGTCACTCACATTGGCACCATGGTATTCTCATCAAATCGCATCCTTAAGAGCATCTTTTGTGTTCCATCATTTCAATTGAATTTAACTTCTGTCAACAAGCTTGTTTATTAGTCTCTTTGTCTCATCCTTTTCTTCGATCGTTTTTGTGTCATACAGGACCTACGTTCGAGGACGAGGATTGGGACAAGAACTGAGAAGGGCGACCTCTATTTCCTCAACCACCTGACTACTTCATCTTCGGTTCACTCTGTCCAAACGCTCGCCTCTCATCCTCTTTGGCACAAACGTCTCGGGCACCCCTCAAATCAAGTATTACTTTATTTACCTTCTCTTGTTACATCTTGCACTGATTTTTCTTGCACCATATATATTCTTATAAAACAAATTTGATTTCCATTTCCAATTTGTTCAATAAAAACATAGCTTTTTTTTACCTTATTGCATGTTGACAGTTGGGGAGGGTATCACGTCCCTTCTCTCACTGGTGCACGTTATTTTCTGATAATCATTGATGATTACACACGATGCACTTGGATTTACTTGATGAAACATAAGTCTGATACACGAGATTTGTTAATTTCTTTTATCAATTTTGTTCACGCACAATTTTATACTTCTATCAAAACAATTCGAAGTGACAATGGCTCAGAGTTTAAACTTCAAACTTTCTATTCTCAAAATGATATTGATCATCAAATTAGTTGTGTTGCCACTCTACAACAAAATGGGATAGCTGAAAGAAAACACCACCATTTGTTGCAATTGGCCTGGGCTCTCTTGTACTAAGCAAGTTTACCATTTTTAGGGTGAAGCCATCCTCACTACTACATACTTAATAAACCGGACACCTACCCCAATTCTTCAAAGTAAAACCCCTTTTGAAATGTTTTACTAATGATCGCCTAATTACTCACATTTGCATGTGTTTGACTGTCCTTATTTTGTCTCTACGGATGCCCAACGACCTTCCAAATTTGACTCTTGGGTCACTCGATGTATTTTTCTGGGTACCCTTAAGATAAAAAGGTTACAAAATTTTTTATCTTGAACTGGGCAAGGTTTTTAAGTCTCGTGATGTTATTTTCCACAATTTTCCCCCCTTTCTCACTACTTTCGTTACTCCTCCTACGTCATCACTACCCAATCCTACCTATTTTTCCACTACTCTTTTTCCTCTTGACGATGCTCTTTCTGATGCAGCAACAGAAACTGCCGTCGATCCCAGTGGTTCACCATCATCTAGCCAACAACATACCAACGTGCTTAAGCCTTCCATGCCAATTGTCACCTCACCAACTGACTCACGGACTCCAAATTCACATGTCTTTCTTTCGTTGGCCTCTATAAACCTCTCCCTACAGAGATTTTCTCGTCCTTCCAGGCCCACACGCATTCCATCCCACTTGCTCAACTACCATGTGGACGTATCCCTGCCTTCTAGCTCCCGTCCCTCTTTTGGTTCCAATGTGGTTCTGCACCCAGGTACAAATCACCCAATTTATTTATTTTACTCAATTATCTGATAGCCATCATGCTTTTATTACTCACCTATCTGCCGTCAAGGATCCCGTATCATTTATGCAGGTCATGCAGTTTTGAGCACTGGCGGAAGGCCATGAGAGCTAAAATAGATGCCCTTGAGTCCAACCACACTTTATCCCTTTAGTCGCTGCCCCTCGAAAAAAAACCAATTGGTTGTAAATGGATCTTCAAAACAAAACTCCATTCGGATGGCACGGTTGAACGTCACCGAGCCTGCCATGTGGCCAAAGACTCCAGTCATGTAGAATGATTCGACTATGGGAAACGTTTGCATCAGTGGCCAAGTTAGCGACTGCCCGATTCCTGCTTGTTGTTGCCACCATCAAAGGCTGACATCTTCACCAACTGAACGTTAACAATGCCTTCTTGCATGGTGATCACTTAGAGAATGAAGGAAATAAACAACAATCCGCCAAAATATCCTAACATATTATTTGCCAAGATATTCTTCTATTTTAGGTTTATTTTATTTGATATGATTTGTATTCGTGTCTAAATGTACTTTTCGTTTAGGTTATATAAACCCCCATCTTAGGTCTCTTATAAGATATTCAATCAATAAAGTTTTCTTCTTCTTCTACACAATTTCCATTTGATCAGATTCACCATGTTACCGATTGTGTAGCTAACACAATGTGTTGATCTTTATTTTTTTAGCTAATCGAGTCAACATGTGTCGAGTCATGTTAGCGACCTAGTTAAGGGTCTTTTCCAACTTGAGTTTGCTCGCAACCCAACTCTAATATGACATGATCCAACCTAACCTAACGCGACCCATTGTGACCCTACCTATATTTGGAGGGATTTTCCATAACCCACTTCAGAATTGAGATCCTAAAGTCTCCCAAGTACACTGAATTGTACTAAAATACTTGTACTCAATGAGTGTCATCGTTACAATAACATTGGATATCACATTATTTTATAGTCGGGTACAGTAGCATTGGAGGTGCCAAAGGTGTGATGGCTCAGTGGCGGATGGTATCACTAGGTCACGGGGTCGAACCCATCTGGGTGGGAGGGGTTAAGGGATTAAAAAAAATAAAAATTGGAGGTTTTTGGGAGTTGTTTATGTTTTCCGACATTTCTTGGGGCAATGACTACCTTGCACCACCATATCCTCTTTCTCACACCACCATTGATTTTTATGTTTCTTACTTTCTCACACTACCTATATAAACAAAAACCTCCATTTCCCCCCCCCCTCACCATTCAAATCTACAATGGTTCCTCCCTCCTTCCCTATTCGAAGTCACTTTCAAATCTCTCCCCACACTCAGATCTCTTGCAAATCTCATCCATCTCGTTCGAAAACTCTGAAAATCCCTTTAAAATTGAAACCCTTAAACCCAAATTCAATAAATATGCATAACTTAACATAACAGACAAATCCAAACTCAAACTGAAAAAACGAAAAATATGGTAACTTTCAAACCAATTTAAACCCTCAATAGAGGTTGATTATCAAGCTCATCAAAATACAAAAGTTGTACGTACTCTGAGTTATCTAATAAACATAGCTTGAATGACCATAACTTGCTCATTTCAAAACATTTTTAAGTGATTCAAGTTGTCTTTATTAGATAATTGAGATTACTACAACTTTTGTGATTTGTTCAACTTGAGAATCGGTCTCGACCGAGCACATAAGTTGGCTGAAAGTCAGTAACACTATTCCATTTTTTATTTTTTGGGCAGATTTGCGCGACTTTAGTAAAATGACCATAACCAGGGTACTACAACTTTTAAGTGATTCAAGTTGTGTTATTAGATAACTCGGAGTACTACAACTTTCGTGTTTTGATAAACTTGAGAATCAGTTTCAATTAAGGATTTAAATTGGTTCGAAAGTTATCCTGTTTTTCATTTTTTCGGTTTGAGTTTGGATTTGTTTGTTATGTTAAGTTATAAATATTTATTGAATTTGAGTTTAAGGGTTTCAACTTTAATAGGATTTTGTGAGTTTTTTATAGAGAGAGAGAAAAGATTTGAGTGTGGGGAGAGATTTGGAATAATTTTCGAACGGGGGAAGGAGAAACCATTATAAATTTGAATGGTGAAATAAAAAATGTAGGTTTTTATAGACGGTGTGAGAGAGTATGATACTGTGAGAAAATAGAATGACATGAGAGAGGAATTGGAGGTGCGATGTAGTCGTCGCCATTTCTTGGCAGACAATATGGATGAGAAAGAGAAATGCTTGCCAAAATGTGAACAAAATCCAGGTGAATTTGAGAAGGGGACAAGTAGTAGGTATCGGCCGTCACTAGGGTCCTCACAAAAACTATTAAAAACGAAAGGCGAATTCGACAGGCAGAGACATTCATTTCACAGAGAAATGAAGTGGGGACGAAGCAATTGCTTTGTCTTGTCTATGAGAGATTCCATTCGGAGAGACACCCTTTACTTGTTTTCTTCTCAGATGGATGCCGACTTCGTCTTTTTGGACGATTGGGTTTCTTTGCTTTCTTCTTCTCCACCATCTTCGAATCAACCCCACCACCACTTCCAAAAGCGCTTTAAACTTCCCTCATTTCATCTTCTCCTCTGTTTTTCTTTGTATATTTTACACTTCAAGGTTGAGTCTTTGAGACTAACGAAACATACCCAGAGTGAAACCCATTAATCAATCAATCAATAAATACAGAGAGGTACGAGATTTGATTTGCAGAGTTTGGGTTGATGGGGTCGGGACATGGGAGCAATTACGATTACTCTTTCAAGGTTTTGTTGATTGGGGACTCTGCTGTTGGGAAGAGTAGTCTTCTTGTCAGTTTCATTTCCAACTCGGTTGAGAGTCTTTCACCTACCATAGGTTCATTTTCTATATTGGGTTTTTGTGTGTTACATCTTTGATTGCTAAATTTGTTTGGTTTGTGTACTTGTTTAAGTTTGATGAAGAAATGGGTTTGAGGTTTTAGTCATAAAGATGTGGTTTTTATTTTGTTTCAGGTGTGGATTTCAAGATCAAGTTGCTCACTGTTGGGGAGAAGAAATTGAAGCTAACCATTTGGGATACTGGTAATTAGTTAATGTAAATTATTGCAATTTTTTTTTTCCATTTCAAAATTAAATTAGTTTGAGATGGATCATAGGTAATGAGGTTTAGGGGGTGTTTTATTTTGTAATTTAATACAGTTGAGGCATAAATTTGAAAATACAACGTATTTTTCTTGAAATTCAGACTTGGTGATTTTTACTCAAATTAGGTTTAAATGAGTTTTCGATTTTCTAGACTAGTACTACTCAGTAGCGAATAATGTTCATGTTGATATGAGTCTAGGAGTATGCAATTACGTAGAGGCACACACAATTTCCAAACATTTGTTTCTCTTGGAATGTTTGACAATTGACACGAGAGTTGTTGTTTCATTGCAGCCGGACAAGAAAGGTTCAGAACATTAACAAGCTCTTATTATAGAGGTGCACAAGGGATCATTCTAGGTATATACTTCTTAGTTTTTGGTCATGTACTTGTCTATATTTGATTTTAGCTGTAAGCCTTGTTCTTGTGTCAAGCACGTAAATGTCTGGCGTGAACCTAAGATAATTTAATGTTCTGTAATATTTTAACCTTATAACGTTTTGGGGATTTTTATGTGTGTGGGTCTTGTGATGGGGAGGAGGGAGGGGATAGTTCAAGTCTTAATGTGGCATCTAAACCAAACTTATTAAACAAAGAGGGATTGGGCTTGGAGTCCCGCAAACTCCTAATTCATACCCAGGAGGACACCATTCATAGTTTCACATTTCAGGTCCCTAGTAAACTAAAAAAAGGTTTTTTTTAAAACTCGTTTCATCTTCGTTCGAGTTGTAAATTTCAGGAAAATTACACATTACCAATAAAAATGTGTCAAAGTTCTGAACCATCTCTACACTGTTCCTCGAGATACTTATTTAGATCCCTGCCATTAAATATCTTGATAAATGATATTTATGAACCACAAGCAAGCAGGTGGTCTTGGACAATGGGTGTTGGCTTGCCTATCTGCCAGTTTTGTGTCGCGCCCAAGGTAGGCCCTAACTCGCTTCGCTCACTTGTGATATTTATAGAAATTTCTCTTATCCCACTTAGCGTGTATCTTGAGGCACATATTTCGAAATGAGCTAAACTTTGGCATGTTGTTTTTTATGTTGGTACTTAATTTTCCTTAAAATTTCAGTTCAAACGGAATAGTGGAAGGCTATAAATTTAAAAACGTGTTTTGCACAATGCAAAACATGTGCAAGACTTGAATTGGAAAAGTTAGTAGGTTGTCCTGCATAGTGCATATTAATGCAAATGAAGGACTTGACTTCCTATTTTTATTTAACAAACAACAACTCTTCCCCCAATTGTGCTTTAAGTCACATATAAACCAATACATGGAACTTACTTTTTTAAATGGCAGGTACAGGTGTGAGAATATAGGTGCATAAGTGGGGTGGGGTGTCATAGTTCATTGGTTTATTCATAATTCTCCAGGGACAAAATGTTCCAAGAAAATATTTGTTGAGCATGTCAGCTTTTACCTACCTAGGTGTTTGGTTTCAGAAATAAAAACAGTTTGTCTTTGATATTTTCTGCTGCTTTTTAATCTCCATTTCTTTAGATGAATTAAAGGTTGCTAATTTGATATTCTTTCCTTTTAGTTTATGATGTCACGCGGCGAGAAACCTTCACAAACTTGGCAGACATTTGGCTCAAGGAAGTAGAACTCTACGCCACAAATCAGAATTGCATCAAGATGCTTGTTGGGAATAAAGTTGATAGGGTCAGTTCTCTATTTCATATCACACTTTATGCTCTCAATCGAGAAGTACTTTTCCTTGTTTTGTGCAGTTAATTCTTATACTGTAATATGAAGCCTAAATTCCAGTTCCTCAAGCACTCCATTCTGATATTTTAAGAGATGCATTATTCTCATTGATGACATCCTGGACTTCGTTTGAGTTTGTTATTATGACTTTTTTCAAGAACCATGATCCTAAAGTACATAACAAAAAATTTCAACTGGTGTTGTTATCTATCTCTTTGTTATTTGTCACATCCGAGGCAACAAGCTTATAGTTTAGTTTGTAGTATTGTTCGACTTTATCTATTCAATAGCGACCATCATGTTCCCTAGTTATGGAACACTGTTTATGCACCGATTATGATACTTCATAAAATGCTTAGGTCTACACATTACTGAGACATTATGTTTTCAGGATAGTGAAAGGGCAGTGACAAGAGAAGAAGGGATTAATCTTGCTAAGGAGCATGGGTGCTTGTTTCTTGAATGTAGCGCAAGAACTCGAGAAAACGTAGAGCAGTGTTTTGAAGAACTTGCTTCAAAGGTATGCTACTTTAAGGTGCCATGCATTTTTTCATATTGCTATTTTTGCATTGTGTGACATCACTGTTGTCCTGTTGATTATCACATGCTGTGAGCTTTTCATGCAACTCACATTTGTATCTTTGTATATCAAATTCTGTAAATACATAAATACCTTAAAAAACTAGAATAACAAATGGAAACTGACATAAACAAGCACTCTTCAGAATTTAAAAAAAAAAAAAAACCTAGAATAAAATAGAGCATGACTTAGATGAGGGTTCCTTGTGTTGAAATATGGATATGATGTTACTATAATGAGAAAATCGTGCACAAACTCCAAACTTCTAGAATTTAATTGCAAAATGAGTAAGAACTGTATAAGTTCTGGAAATATTAGCTCACACAAATTTGTTTACCAAAGCATTAAAGTTTCCTCACTCGTACTTCGAGTTAGTGGAGTTACTTCTAACCATACCCTAAAGCAACAAAGAGTAATTGGGTCTGAAAATTGATCTTGCATTAAGAATAACTTCTATTATATCTTTTTTTTTCTTCTGATCTTAGATTAACATGCAGATTCTAGAGGTTCCTAGTCTATTGGATGAAGGATCGTCCTTAATGAAGAGGAACATTCTGAAACAAAAACAAGAATACCAAGCACCTCCTAATGCTGGTTGCTGTTCATAAGTTCTACATAATAGAGGCCACGATACCCAAATTATACCAAATTTCACATGAAAGATCCCCAAAGCAACAAGCCTGAAAAATTTGCCTCCTCAGGTGGTTTCTTCAAGGTGTGAAAGCTCTTAATAATGTAATCATGTATCTGACAATTCTTCTGTAATCTTACTATTTCATTCGTGTAAATCTCTCATATTCATACCTTATTTATGTAGTGCTGGTATGTCATGGTGAAGAAGATTATGTATTCATGATAGTCCTGTAAGCAAATAAATGGTGTTTATTGATATATTCTAACACAGATTTATACACAACTATACATGGGATTTGTTTTTCAACATTCTACTTGGTTCTGGCCCATTTTGAATGATTACTGTTTTTAGACAATAAATTTCAGAGATCTGTTTGATTGTATTTGTATGAGTTACTGTTATGCACCAAGGCATATTGCAGATCAAACTCAATGCATGCTTTCTGGAATTCATAAGTCACATTGATCTATTTCTTGCATTGTGTTGTATATGTAGGCTGCCCTTATATTGGCAATTATGTGTTTTGTAAATATGAAATGGTGTACAAATCAGTGATGTTGTAGGTATGAAGTCCTGTTTCGCTGGTTTTAACAATGATTAGCAATTGAAGAACCTATTATACTGTTAAACAGGAACTATATGACAAAATGGGAGACTGCCTCTCATACAAGAAATAATCAATCTATTCACAGAAAGGGTCCAATAAGAAGTGAGTCAAGCAACTGGCCCTGTAGAAATAAGTGCTCAAACCAGAAAATGCTCGTCATTTCGACGTGCAGCTACAAGTCTCAGGGTGCGAATATCACTTTCTGACAACTGGTTCATGCTTCACAACCTAAAGAGGACCCTACTTGAGTAATGAAGACACCATTGTGATTAATTGACTCCCACAGGTAACTTCTAAGCAAACATATTGCAGCCAGTATGTCCAAACAAGGAACTGCTTCCCTTATGTTATGACACTAGGATTATTGGATTTTTATTGATGACAAATAAAAATCTTATATGGCACAAAGTCCCTATGACTATATTCTATTGATCTCTTAGGTTTCTTCACTATATTCCTAGGTACCTCCAACAAGTCCATAGAAATCTCATTTAAGCAACCCTTCATGCATATCTTTCCAAAATAGCAACAACACGATATCAAACATGCACCCCATTCTTGCCATGGATCACATTCGTCACTTGAGATTTATGGAGATCATGACGACGCTTATGCTACACATCTCTGTAGCAAGAGCAGAAGATATTTTCTATGAATGGAATATATCCGTCAGTATGAATATCAGGCCGCTTGACAGTACTCAACAAGTAAGTACATTATATATACTGAATTGCTGCTTGTTCACTGTAAAATATGTTTTTTAAATTGGTTATGATTGATTGTTGTTATTTATGAACAGGTTATAACCATCAATGGGATGTTCCCAGGTCCACTCATCAATGCAACTACCAACGATTATGTTCACATAAACATCTTCAACAACTTGGACGAGCCCTT
This sequence comes from Berberis thunbergii, assembly GCA_003290165.1. Lineage (NCBI taxonomy): Eukaryota > Viridiplantae > Streptophyta > Magnoliopsida > Ranunculales > Berberidaceae > Berberis > Berberis thunbergii. The sequence continues at coordinate 10,844 of QNQO01000402.1, read as the reverse complement.
TCTAATGACATGGTATGACGAAATTTTACTATAACAAGATATGTTTGTTTGGTTTGTTTTCAAGGAAAAAGTATTTTTATTTCAATTGTTGAACTTACTAATCATGTGTCAAACCACTTACTCCACCAGCATCCATAAAAAAAACTTAATAAATAAATTTAAGTGCTACATCAGCTTTTTATGGTTAATTGTGTGGTTTCTTTATGAAAACTTAGAAACGCCGAAATTATCTTGGGGGTCAATATATAATGTGGATTCCTGTGGTAGGGAGTTTTAATACAATCTCATTTCACCGAGAAAATGCCTAAAAAAAGGAAAATCCACCCTCTCAAACTTCTTACTTGTTACGTGTATTTATCAATTTAGACAAACTTATTTGAAAGCATCCTAATTATAAAATATGTTTGAACCTTCATGAACAAACATAGGCATGAGTTTAGATTTTACTAAAGAAAAAGAATAATAATAAAATCCATCTAAATTCAATTAGAAAAGGAATGAGTTTTGGATTTCAAACATAGGCATGTAATCCGGGCAAACAGCTTAAAAACGTTTGAGAACTGGACCACCTGGTGTGGATTGGCTGCAGGAATGGCATACAGCAGAGACGAAACTCATGGCAAGATGGAGTTTCGGGTACAAATTGCCCAATCCAACCTGGTCAGAACTGGACCTACGTGTTCCAAATGAAGGACCAAATTGGTAGCTTCTTCTATTTCCCCTCTCTCAACTTCCAAAAGGCTGCCGGTGGGTACGGACCTATCCGGGTCAACAACCGAAACATAACCGCAGCCCCATTTCCCAAACCTGAAGCAGAGTTCGACCTTCTCATTGGTGATTGGTCCAATTTTAACTACACGGTAAGTCACTCACTGGTTTCTTGATTTTCTTACATGGCTTGCAAATCTAACATGATTAGGGCTGTTCAAATAACCGAGAAGTGGTTGGTTCGGTTCACAGTTTGACCAATTTCAAAACTGATTATAACCAAACCCATTGCAAAGGACAAAGGATATCGTTTCCAGAAACAACCTATAGGTATTCTAACACTACGAATATACTTCAACGGGCTAAAAAAAATAACAAAGAATAATTAAATAGAGTTACTTTGCAAGGCAAAGTATTTTAAAAACTGTACTTTAATTGAATATACAAAGCAAAAACTTAAGTTTTTTTTATTCCTATACAAGAAAATAGCTGGTGGTGAATGGACAGCAGGATTTCGCTAGGGGCAGAGCCCTAAACTCTCTTAATTTATATGCAACCCATGATCTTATTCTTCATGCAGCTTCCAACATATGTTCCATTAACAATAGCTTGTTGCAGGTGAGATGGTATTTGCAGTCGCAATTTGTGATTTTCTCTGTAATCTTCGTATAATTTTTTTTTTTCCTTCATTACAGAACATTGACTATGGCTAGAACTGACAAAACCGGACCGAACCGAATAACCTGGTTTGGCTCGGTCAATATAGTAACTGGTTTGGTTTTGGTCACAGTAACTTGCAAACTGAATGTGCCGGTTTGGTTGGCTATTTTGTTCAAACCGGTGCAATCGGAACTGTGAACAATCCTAAACATGATAAAGGGCCAGCTACATGCCCATCTTTTAGCCTGTGATCTTAATACCTGGAATGCCGTACTTAAAAAACTCGCAACAAACCTCAAATTTGATAACCTCAAAATGAAAATCTATCTTAGTGTTCTGTTGGGGACCTAGTGGGCCTTCATTCATCAAAATTTGAGATTTGAGAGTCACAGGTTTGGTTAGTATAGTTAGGTGTGCATGTTAGGTTTTGTGGTTGACATGTAATATCATTGTTACAGGATCTCAGAGGCTATGCTGATATTGTACATGAGGACGCTACCTATATTGCCATCCTCATGAATGGCATTGATCCGTACGCTTCAGAAGGACACAACTCAACCTCATTCACTGTTACTAAAGGTGTGCTTTGTATGTTAAGAGGTTCATAAATTTTCAAATATTCAGTTATAATTCACAAACTGGACGTCTGAATATATGCCCGTCCATGCAGGGAAAACGTATATGTTCAGGATATCAAATGTAGGCATTGGATTGAGCTTCAACTTCGGAATTCAGAACCATACAATGGTGCTGGTGGAAACTGAAGGTTCTTACACCGACCAGATCATACTGGATACCTTGGACGTGCATGTGGGTCAGTCTTATTCTGTCCTTGTCACAGCAGACCAACCTGATGCAGACTACTTCATCGTGGCACATCCGACACAAACTGATGATGTTGAGTTATTGGGTGAGGCGACCTTACATTATGACAACTCTACCTCTGCTCCTAATTTGATTTATCCAACAGGGCCTGATCCAATGGATCGTCAGTTCTCGATGAATCAAGCTAGATCAATCAGGTAAATACTTATTGACCGGTCCATGAACTGATGATAGTTTCTGTTCTTGATCAAAATTGGTTATAGCTGTTAAAAACCTTTCCCAGACGTACACTTGTAATAATATTTTCCTTGTATAATTATACAACTAGCGCTAATTGAACAGTTTGACGTCATGCATGTGCAGATGGAACATGACCGCAGGAGCTGCGTCGCCAAATCCACAGGGCACATTCAATGTGACAAAAGTTACACTCGCACAAACATTTGTTTTCCATGCCTCTCAATCGCCAATTGATGGTTTACCTCGCTACAATGTGAACAATGTGTCATACGTTATACCTGATACCCCATTAAAGCTTGCAGATTACTTTCGTAATGGATCAGGAGTGTACGAGCTCGACACCCTCCCCGTGAATACAGTCAATCGAGTTTCAGTGAATAGGACCTTTGTGGTCACTGGTATCTACAAGGGATGGATCGAGATCGTGCTTCAAAATGATCTTGATATTATGGACTCTTGGCACCTGGACGGGTTTGGGGTTTATCTTGTTGGGTAAGGCATTAGTAACTTATGTACTTGTTATTTAATTAAAACTGATGTTTCTGTTTATATATTTCTCTGTTTTATTGCAGTGTCATATTTAACACTTATTTTTATTCTTATTAGGTTGGGTGATGGAAAATGGAGTCCAGAGTCTCGATCAGCCTATAATCTTTATGACCCGGTGGTGCGATCCACTGTTCAGGTTGGTTCCTGCAATGGCCTAGCTATTTATTATCATTTAAGCTGCATTTTTTGCCTAGACCACAAAGATTTAAAAAAATATATTGATCTATATATATTCTTATAAATGTTTTATTTAATTAATACGTTAATGATATTTCGTAATATGATCATATGTCAGGTGTACCCAAAAGGATGGAGTGCAATATACGTATGCTTGGACAACCCAGGCATGTGGAACTTGAGGTCGCAACGGTTACGTAATTGGTACCTAGGGGCGGAACTCTACATCAGAGTCCATGATCCGGATTCAAACCCTGCCGAAGAGTGCCCACCTCCTTTGAACATTCTGCTTTGTGGTATTTCTCCTTTCCAGTTATGTTATCTGTTCTTGGTCATCAGCTTTCGTTCAAAACTGTACTACTGAATTTTGTTTTATTCTTGTTGATAGGAATTCTTGTATCTCCTCCAGCACCAGCTCCAATTAGTTCCCGGTAAGGAATCTGAATCTTCATGCTTGTTAAATCAATTCGAATGGTCTATCATTTTTCATAAATAAGTAAATAACGAGACGGGGATTGTACTTTTGATGGATGGCATCACAAGTTCCGATTTCAAACCCTGCCAAGGCATTTAAATGATTCTGGCATCTATTAAAAAGCCTGCTAGCCTTCAAAAACAAAAAGAAAATAATGCGACAGGTGGATTACATCTTTATCAATATTTTTAGATATCGAAGTATAACAAAATCACTCTTCTTTTTATGGCAGGAGTACAACAAACACGCCAAACTCTTACCTGTTTGCAAGCTTTGTTGTTTAATTGTATCATTGTTCAACTTGTAAAACAGTCATGTTGTTTAATTTGTGATTGTACTTAGTTGTATAAGTGATGTACAATAATTCTGACTTTTTTTTTTCCTAGAAAGGATAAATAAATCGGTGCAAAGTTGTATAATTGTTATTCATTTCATGCTGTTTTATGAGAATTTCAATGCAGTTTTCATTTGTGAAAACATAATTATACAGATATCGCACATAAAAAAAAATCCTCAAAGCAATGAGCCTGCAAAATGTGCCCCATTGAATGATATCTTTGCCGCGTAATGTACACATGCATCTAATGGTTCTCCTGTAATCTTTACCATTATAACTGTTTAAATCTCTCATTTATGCACTGTGGGAATGACATTAGATAGAATATGTATTCGCGATAGAGTTGCTAGTTCTGTAAACACGTGGTGTAATTTCATATGTTCTAACACTGATTTATAAACATCTACACCTAGGATTTGTTTCTTCAATTTTATACTTGGTTCTGGTCCATGTTGGATGATTACTATGTTTTGACAATGACTTCTGACATCTGTTTGATCATATTGTATCACTTCCTGTAAAGCTCCAGGGCAAATTGCATATGAATGAAACTCGTTATGTACTTTCTGGAAATCATAAACTGTTTGATTTCATCGACAAGCCTACTTATTTGCTTGTTGTTTTCACTGTAAAATATGTTCCATTAAACTGGTTATGCTTGATTGTTGTTATTTATGAAGAGGTTATAACCATCAGTGTGGGATGTTCCCAGGTCCACTCATCAATGCAACCACCAATGATTATGTCAACGTAAACATCTGCAACAATTTGGATGAACCCTTTCTCATGACATAGTATGACAATTAATTTAATTTCTCTCGTTTGATAGCAACATATGTTTGTTTGGTCTGTTTCCATGGAAAAGATGTTTATGCTGTGATCTTATATGTATAGACTCGTCTAATTTCCTGCTTACTACATTTATCCATAAACTTGAGAAACTTCATTTCAAACTAGTTTCTTGATTTTATCATACAAGACTTGCAAAATGCAAATCTAACATGATCAAAGGGGCAGCTAGAGACTCATTGTTTTGGCTCTGACATAATGACAGTGCCCGGGCGCCTATGGCACAATTGCAAACGCACATAGTTAGGGGCCCTGTCGACACATAGTATATTTTTTTATCCTATTACTTCGGGGAAAGCATGGAATACCCAGTGTAAAAACTCACAGCAGACCTGAAATTTATTTGTTTTTGTGGACTTGTAATATTGTTGTTACAGGATATGAAAGGTCATGGAAAGACTGTTTTAAATGTAGACAATACCTATGTTGCCTTTGTTATGAATGACATTGTTGCTCTGGAGGACCCTTCAGCAGGACATGACTCTACCTCATTCACTGTTACCAAGGGTGCGCTTTGTATCTTAACCGATTGATCAAATCTCTAATAATTCATGAACCTGAACATCTGAACATTGTGCCTTCCATGCAGGAAAAACATACCGATTTAGGATATCAAATGTAGGCACTGGATTGAGCTTCAACTTCAGAATTCAGAACCATACAATGGTGTTGGTGGAAACTGAGGTGTCTTAACGCTGACCAGATCACAGTACTGAATACACTGGACGTGCATTTGAGTAAGTCTTATTCTGTACTTGTCAAGCAGACCAACCTGATGAGTGCTAGTTCATCAAGGCATATTCGAGATAAACTGCTCTTCAAGTACGGCAACCTTAGATTATGCCAATGCTACCTCTGGTTCTCATTTGCTTCATCCAATGGATCGGCAATTCTTAATGAATCAAGCTAGATCAATCAGGTTAATACTTATTCCCGAATCCAACAGCTAGTGATGGTTTCTGTTCTTGATAAAAAATTCTCTAAATTGTTTATAGTTGTTAAAGGCCACTTGCGAATGGTACAATTGAAATAATCTTCCCTCGTATCAAGGGCGGAGCCAGGATTGCAGATAAAGGAGGGCAAACACTATATAACTATTTACGAAAATACTAAAAAATTGGGTTTTTACAATTATATTTTGCAATCAGGGTGACATGGTGTGATCGTGAAAAAATGATGATTAATTTAACCATACAAACAATATACATGACATGATTAATTCAATTGTAGTTAGCTAATTAAGAGCTTCCTTTTTTACCAGAAGAAAACAGAAGCAGACATAGTGGTATAAGATGAGAGTTGGCGAGGAGCATATATATACCTCTGCTTTCTTTCTGGCTTTGAGTTAGCAGGACGGTATAGTCCAAGTCCAAAGAGTAGTAGTAGCAGTAGCTTGACTGGACATGATGGATTCAAGTGAATTTGTCAGACAACAATTTTATTTTTGGAATCCTCCTTCATCTTCTCCTCTTGCTTTATCTGTCCGTCTGTCTCCTCTTCTTTGAAACTCGCTCATGAGTTAAGAACCTCCGAGGATAACACTTACACAACCAACCCACTATCTTTTGTCTTCTTATTCTTGTCTGTCTTCCCGGAAGGGAAATAGATGTGTGTATAGGGAGAGAGCCTTCTCTTTTTGGGCTAGCTCATGTTAAGCATACAAACAAAAGCTTACCTGAATCGACCTACGAATATCGTGTTTTTCCAACTGCCCTAAACCCAAATGATTATTTTTATTTGAAAGATCAGAAAGAAAGCAAAGCATATCAGATCCCAACCAACTCAATTAATTTAATGTGTTAACTAATCTTTTATCACTCTTACCACCATATGCTAGCCGAGTCTGAGGTAAGATAATCCTAATTCTTTCTTTTCTTTATTTTTTCAACAAAACAAAAGAAAATCAATGATGATGTAAATTTTCCTCGGCCGGTCTCTAACCTAATTAAAAATTTTAATACGAATATGATCACATGGGAAACAAACCCACCATGTATGGTACTTCTCTTCTGGTTTCTTTGTTTCTCTCAGCGTGTGCAGGGGGTAAATGAATTAAAATGAGTTGGTAGAAATTAAGAGAGTGAGAGAGAGATTAAAAAAAGAGAAAGAAAGAGAGAGGGTGGGAATTCAAAAAAATATATATATTAAAAAAAATAGAGAAATTGAGTGGAATTGAGATTGGTGAGGGTGGAGTTAAAAAAAAATACATTTGTTGTTTTAATTTTTAGTGGAGTTAGAAATCAAGATTTCATAAAAGGGGGGAAATATAAAATTTTAAAGGGGGCAATGTAAAAAATATGAGTAACTTAGAAAAAAAAATAAGGGGGCAATTACCTCCTAATATTCACGTAATTATTACATAATATATTCCTTAATTTTATATATGTTAGTGTTTCGATTATTATATTTTATAATAATAATTTTGTTTTCATGTCTTTGTAGGAATTTGAGCGGTGAACGATGAAATCATATTAAGGCGACAATTTAAGGAATGACAATTTGTCAATTCTAGCGGTGGTACAAAGTAGAGGGCCACATATCTAAACCTAACCCAAATAAATCTAGGTCCACCTAATTTAACCTAAGTCCAAACTCAAAATGTTAACCTAAAAACCCAAGCCCAACACCTTTAGAGATCTCAAGCCCAAAAAAATAGGAGAACCCTAGTTAGCTCTCCCCGGTTTGGAGAAACTCTTCTTTCTCTTCTTCTCTATTTTCTTTTCCGCTCTGGGTGCTCTTCTAGCCACCACGCCAATTCACCCCTGCTGGCAATCCTCGCTCAATAGGAGAGCCGGCAGAGTTATAATCCCGCCATCACCGCCTCCTCCTCGTCTGCCACCATCTTCTGTCCCTCTCTCTGTTCCATCATCCACACCGCCACCATCCACCATCAGACGCACCACCACCGTGACAGGAGCAGAAACAGGGAGCGGTCCCTCCTTTCTGTTCTCTGCCGCTCGTCTCTCTCGATCCTCCTTCCTGTTTTCCTCTCTTCTCCACGGTCTCTCCCTCCTCCACTTTTCTCTTTCTATTCCTTCATCCCACTGAAACATGGGCGTTACAACCCTAAATAAACAGGGGCGTGACAACCCTCAAACCAGACAGAGCTCACGATAATCCCGCCATCACCACCTTCTCCTTCATCCCACTGAAACAGGGGCGTGACAACCATGGGCGGACCTATTAAGGGGCGAGGGGGGGGGGGGGGCAGCTGCCCCCCCTCAACTTTAAATATTTTTAGTATATATATTTAGTCTTAAAAAATTGATTATATAATGTATAATACAATATGTTAATTGTTTATGAAAATATTCAAACATGTCTTTGTTGTTGTAGTGGTTGGAGGTTTATCACTTTTTGTAAAAGACCTGAGTTCGATACTCTTCGAGTGCATTTTTATTTTATTTTCAATGGCAATTTTATTAGTAATGCAAACATTAAAAAATGTTTAGTTAATAAAAATTTTATTAACATTAAAGAAATGAATTGTTTTTCACAAGTGATATTAAACTCCTACCAAAAAAATATTTAAAATTAATATCTAAAATAATAACAATAGAATTCAATAAAAATATATACCATTAGCCAACTCGTATAAAATTTGAGACTCATATAAACTATTTTTCTTTGAAATTGTATTATGATCATATTAGATTCGCAAATTTCAAAAAAAATTTAGCTTCACCTAGAACTTATCCTAATTATTTTGTGATTCTCAATTCTAGACAACCAGGCTTTATAGCACTTTTTGGTCAGGTTTAAGTTTTTTACATTTCTATCCCTTCTATAGATAATGTTTGTGGTTGTATTTTAAAGTGAATGGGTAAATGTGTAAAAATGTTATAGCTTGGCCAAAAAATGGTTTTAAAGTATGATTGCTTAGACAAACTCTTTTGTGATATTAGTTATATATTCTAGTTATTATGCTTGTTTGCTCTTTGCTCAGGTTATCAATAGTGATCTTATTTTGGCTTAAAATGGACTACACTTGGATTCAATTTGATATATGCATTGTATTTTAATAGTTGAATTTTTTTATTAGTTACTAGCTTCAGTAAAAAAAATTGGCTTTACCATTGATAACTATTATTATCAACTAATAAGTATTTTCCATTTCGCCCCCCCCCCTCCCTCAACTAAAATTCTGAGTTCGCCCCTGTTGACAACCCTGTTTCTCATCATCACGCCACATCAGCCACCACTACCACCGAGCACCACCTTCTCCGCCATCACCCGAGCACAACCACAACCACCTCGCGCACAAAACAGAGTCCCTGTTACTCCTCCTTCACGAACTGCGGCCGCCCCTTTTCTCCCCTCTCTCGCCCTCCTTCCTGTTTCCCTCTCTATTTCTCACTGTCTCTCTCTCGAACACCGTTACAACCAGACCAAGCAACCACCACCATCATCACTGCGAAACAGAGTTCGCGACAGAGCACCGTCCATGCTCCTCTCCTCTTTGTTCTCTCTTCGTCTCGGTCTCCCTTTGTATACTGGCCGCCCACCCAACGCCGGTCATCTCCGGACGCACACCCGCACGCCCAAGCAGGACCTCCATCAGCGCTCCTGCGTCGGCTCTGGTATCCCGTCTGTTGTTCCCGCCTCCTCTCTGTTCAAATCGGGACAGAAAGGGTGGCAGTTATTTGCACCCCGGTGTTTACTCTGAGCAAACACAGACCATTAGCAGCCCTTTTCTCGGGATTTGTGTTCGTGCAGAGATGAGTTGAGGCGTATCACACCACGAGGAGATGACCACCGCTACCATGGAGAGTTAACCATTTGCCAAGGCAAAGATAAATCAATTGGGTTTCAAGAGTTTGTTTTAGTTTGATTTTTTTATTTTATTATGTGCTTAACTGCAAAATACATTTAATTTCTGAGTATTAGTAAATTACTTTTACCGATTTTATCGGATTTGACTAGACTAGTCAGTAGTTAGAGTTTCTTTACTAATATTAAAGCATTAGTTTTTAATTGGTTAAGTTATGACTTGTGATTGAGTGTGCCCTAATAAGACACCCAATGCTTGAAGTCTATAATTTATACTGAAGTTAATTGTAACATTTGATTATAAAACCTGAATTGTTCTTAACGATCACATCATTCGATGCAGCAGGGATTCTCATCTCTAAACTTCTCGCTTCTATAAAATACTAGTTAGATTAAAATAACTTGAAAAATTGAAATTGGTGGATTCAAACTGCCTTGGTTTCCTTTCTCATATTCTTAAAAACCTTTTTTATTGTTTTTTTTTAATTTGATCTTTAGAATAGATATTTGTTGATTGCTGTACCCCCATTTAAATTAGTTTAAGTCATTCTGAAATTTAATCGCAACCACAGTCCCTCGTAGGATCGACCTGTACTTCCATTGCCTAGCCAGTTAGACACTGTGCACTTGCAATTTATTACAGAGGTTAAATTAACCTATTTATTTAGGTAGTTAAATATGCTGCATCAGTTTTTGGCGTCGTTGCAGAGGACTGTAGCGGTATAATTGAATTTAAAAGTTTATTTTCACTAATTTGTAGTTTAGGTTAAAAAAAAATTAGGTCAGATATAGATTGTTTTTGCTTTTAGGATATGATTGATTTTATTTTTTAGTTATTTCTTTTAAGCCTAAGAAGTTTTTATACTTGTTTTTTTTTTTTTTTTGCAAGTATTAATAAGTAGGAAGCATATATAACAGGTTGCATAATAAAATAAAAAATAAAAAAGAAAAAGAAAAACAAAACAAAACAAAAAACAAAGGGTCTGAATTGTTTATAGGTTGTTATCGCGTGAACACTCTCAGAAGTTGGCGAGCCGTTAGGTGGACGATGTTTCTGATTGACGTCAACTCGACTTCTACCCGGTGTCGCAAGTAATTCAAGAGAGGTTCACGCCGAAGGTAACTTCTTTCCACCGCATCTGCACGTGGTTTCTGAGTGGATTATTGTGTGTTTTGCTTGTTTTGTTTTTAGCTAAAATTGCATGCAAATTTGAATAGATTGAGGATATTTCTGATGCTGTAAAATTGCGTGCT